>CM062221.1:18153331-18753331 GCA_031216235.1 Syzygium jambos | reverse complement strand
ATCCGTTTTCCTGTCCATACCCTTATGGAAATGGAACCTTGGTTCTCTGTATGCTGAATCTTGTTGCTGAAGTCAAATTAATAATCATCTTGTTCTTATTGTAAATGTAGGAGGCTGCAAGGCAATTCTTTTGCCGGTCCAATACCATCGAACTTTTCCAAATTAATTTATTTGAAAGAATTGTAAGAATATTCATCGTCAACCAAGTACTATTTTTTACTTCTTTTCGTTGTTTCTACATGACTAATTTCTGGATAACCTAATATGTAACTTGAATTCTAGGAGAGTCTCCGAGATTTCTGGTGGCTTCTCTACGCTAGAATTTCTGAAGGACATGGGGAATCTCACAACTTTGTAACGCAGCCTTAGTCAAATTTGACAATTTTTAATGTTTTTCTCCATCCAGTTATATTTTGTCTGTGGTATCTAACATATTGAAGTTTGACTGCTTGCAGAGTTTTGAGGAATAACCAAATATCTGATACTATTCCACCATATATCAGCAATAATAAAAATTTAGAGCACCTGTAAGTTGTCTTCCAATTAATGAAAAGCATCTGCAATCCTCAGGTTATTCTTTGAGACAAATAAATGATGCTAAAACATAAATCCCATTGTTCCCTTCGAGAATTAGCTCATTTTGGAGCCCAAGAGCTTATTTTGCTGTTGCTCCCAAGAAAGGGAATGTTTGTTTCGGCTTTAGGCCAACCAAATAAGCCATGTCGAATTTCCTGCAGAAAGATGAAATTTGGAGGCGACTGTAAATGCCAAGATACTGGTATTTGTGGTCTAACATATATAAAGTCCAATTTAACTTTCTAAAGGTTAAAGAAAAAGCGAAACATTAAAAGCAAAGGCCATAACAGACACCGACTAGGCTGACTGTTTAGTTGTGAAACATAGTAGGTCTTTTGTATCTTCTTTTGTTGCTTTCTGGGAATTCTTCAATGCAACCTTCTCCATGCGCCTCTCTCTCTCTCTTTTTCTTTTTTGGGTCCTTTTTTATCACACTTAATAACCAAACCTTATTCCGTTTAATAAGATTGATTTCCAGCGGGCTCAGAGTTTTGGTTGACTCACACTGATTCTAATAGATTGATTCTACTCACAAGAAAATCAGTGACTTTTTCTCATGCTCTTATTGATGATTTTTTGCCTTGCAGAGACTTAAGCTTCAATTATCTACATGGATCAATTCCGGATTCCATATTCACATTAGATTCACTTTCTTATTTGTAAGGAATCTATATAAGTTTAGTCAGCCAAATCATTTGAGAATTTCTATCCAATATCAAATAATGCCTATTTCAATGCTTAGGTCTCTTGGAAGTAATAATTTGAGTGGAGCCCTCCCCTCAAAGAAAGGCAGCTCTCTTGTTTATATGTGAGTGAATCAAACCAATGAGCATCTACTAAACTGCACGACATTGTGGGATCAATTTGACTGGACAGGTTTGTGTAACAGAGATCTCTCTTACAATAACTTATCTGGCAACTTTCCTTCTTGGGTCACGGAAAATATTCAAAGGTAAGTACTTTGTTTCTTGTTTTGCCCCCAATGTGCATATTTGATTGTCTAGTGTGCTCTGTATATTACTGGTATCCCTCACAGACTAACCATATGCTATTGTCATGCACATTCAGTAACTTCGTTGCCAACTACTTCACGGCAGAAAGTTCAAATAGTGGGTAATGCTCTCTAGTCCAGCTTTACTGATGGTCTCCTGTTTAGTCTAGATGATTATTGTGATGATGTCTTATTCTGTTGTATTGGCATACAAGATGAATGAGAGATAGCTCCTCTGATTTCAAAGAAAAACGAAATTATTCTTTCATCTGGAAAGAATAACTTAATTGGAAGTGGAGCATGTCAAAGTACGTAAAGTCTAACTGGAAAAAGAAGGCCTATAAATCATGAATTTCGTAGTTGATGGAACACTTTTCATCTGAAAGGATCGACATAGCTGATCTCACAAGGAAAAAGTGAGAATAAGAACACCATAAGAGCCATAACTTTCGTACTGCACTTACTTGAGTACCATAATTTTTAAAAATTATTTAGTTGAGTGCTATCGGCAATTTCCCATACCGGAAAATCCGATGTGGCATTAATTTACTATAAATCGGGTTACATAGCTAGTTAGAAAATCCATTCAACAAAATAGTGCAGAAACGATGTCGTTGGCTTTGTTTTTGCCCCCAAACCGATGAATTAGGGCTAATAGCTTCAATTGAAACCCTATTCCCAATTAGCAGGTCAAGAATCGATCAGAGAACTGAAGTTACTTCACCACTCAGTTTGACAATATGCAGAAAACAACATGTCGAAGCTGCTTCTTGTCTTCCTCTTCCTCTTCTTGGTTGAGAATGACTGTCTCTTCCTCCTTCTTTACCTCTTAACATCTTCTTCTTCTTCATCGCCTCCGGCAATCTCTCAACTTGCACCATCCCAGTCAAACTTAGAGACTCCACCGTCCGATCACTTGAAGTTGACCCCATCCTGCGTCCTCTCCGTGACCCTCCTCCCCTAACCCCTCCCAACCTCAGTCCTCCATTCTCCGCCATCGAATTGTCCCTCTCTTTGGTCCCACGTCTCCCTCCAGATCCACGCCCCTCACCCTCTGTTGAGAGACAAAACTGAACCGAATGCTTGGTTAGGTCGATGTGACCCCAAGTCATGTATTTATAATAAAGCGAAAAAGTCAAAATTACGATATCACCTTTATTGCCGCCATACATAAAATAATAAAAAAAAATAGACAAATATGCCCTATTGGTCAAATACTTTCAATACACTCCCAGCACACAAAAAAGAAGATGATTGCTTAGGCAATTGCTGCTCCTCATTTTTTATTTGAAGCGGCCTATGAATTGATCAACCAATCATGAGCTTTGGCTCAGAGAACTCGTGGTCAGGGCTTCAATTTCGAAGAGGAAGATTGCTCAGGCATGCGCAATGTGTTAAATTTTCCACTCGAAGCACTCGCGTTCAATTACGCATGCTTCAGATTCCTCTTTCGGGGCTGATGACCGACTTTGAAAGGCTGCGAAGAAGTTCATTGCCTCTTCCAGCGCTGGTGACCCACATGATTGACCCGCATCACCACCTTCTTCTTTTGAAAGGCTCACCATTTCAGCGACTTTGATTTTTCCGGCGTGCGATAAGCTTCAAGAATGGAGTTGAAGACTGAGAAGAAGACAGAGTCTGAGTAAAGCAGCACGAGAAGAGCCTTCTTATGCGTTTGTTTCTATTGGGTGTTGCTAAAGCTGAAGTTGTTGGATTTGAGGGTAGTGCAGCAATGGATGCGAACTCAATTGAATTCCAGAAAGAGAGAGAGTTTCCCTAGCTTTAAACTAAACATGGTTGTTTTGTTTACTTGTGCCACATTGGACGAAGAACTTTCCGCATTGGACTTCAATTTTGTTTTAAAAAAAGCCACATCGGAGTCAAAATTTAATGAGATAAAACGTATTAATAGTCCTAAAACTTGTCAAGAAAATGCAATTTAGTCCTAAAACTTTCAAAAGTGCAATTAAGTCATAAAACTTGTCACAAAAGTGGAATTGAGTTCTAAAACTTTCAAAAAGTGCAATCAAGTCTTAAAACTTGTCAAATTAGTCAAATCAAATCTTTCCGTTGATTGTACTTCTTGAAAATTTTAGGACTCGATTGCACTTTTGTGATAAGTTTTAGGACTTGATTGTAATTTTTAAAAGTTTTAGGACTCGATTGCACTTTCGTGACAAGTTTTAGGACTTTCGGTGCACTTATCTCAAATTTAATTTAAAAAGCCACGTAGGACGAATCATCAGAATAGGCACTCAATTGAACTATTTTTCACCAATTTGACGCTTAAATAATAAAAAAAAAGTCATGACACTCAAGTGAGTGTTGTACGAAAATTATAGTGCTTGTAGTGTCTTTATTCCAGAAGTGCTTAATTGTTCAGTGTTAAGGCATTACGTTCATTTTTCACGGTGAGAGAAATTTGTAGCTTAGAGCAATACTCATGCTCCTCTTTGTTTGGTTAGAGGTCAGTATATTTGTTGTAGAGACTTGTAGTGTGCTTCTTCTTTATAATCCGCCCTTATGGCCAGTAGCTTCAACCACGAAAGGATACAAGGTAGTGAGTAAAGTCAAGTTGTCTGACATGTGGATATTGACATTATTTGAATACAAGATAATAACGTTATCAGCAACTGGAAAGAGGGGGAAGTATACACATGTATGTACGAAATTTAATCAAGCCAAGTCGCAGATTAAATGCAGCGTTTCCTCTAAACTGCAGGAGTTTAGTGGCTTTTGCATTAAGCAATGACTCATTTGCTGGAAAAGTTTCATAGATGACCTTTTGATAGGATAGTCATGATGTAGACTTTTTGTTTGCAGTTCGCTGGAATCTGCTGACCCTCCTAAACAGAAACTATGTACAAGAGAATAATGAACATATGCACCTTTGGCTAACAAAATCGAAGACATCAGTCGGCAGACCAACCATTTTTTCCGTGTCACACCCTACATGAAAACTAATACCTGATTATACCTAAGAACTTGAATGTTTGTTACCCTGCACAGTTAAGTATAATCTCTCTTTGTTTTGAACTTAGGGAATTGCCATTGGGATGGATTTGCCTTCAACGACCGTTTCGTTGCAGCCAAGACACTGGAGTCAGTAAGTTAAAGTTAAAAATATTTTCACTTTTTTTCTGAACATAGACTTCTATGGAATAAAGTATCATCAGCAAGAACTTTAAACGTAATCCAATATAATAGTTGTTTCAAAATTGCATCCGCGGTTTGTCTCATTTGTTGTCAGTAATCTACACTCTTCTTCATTAATCTAGGGTCGGTAAGAATGGTTGGCTGTCCTGTTATTAGTTCTCTTCTGCCAAAGTATCACCCCAGTATGTATTTATATGGATTGGACCCTTGGAAAATGCAGAAACTGATTGTCTGTAAGCAAATAACACTCCAAGGGCCTAAGGAAATGGTTCGACACTAAATTGTCACCTGTCTTTCTTCTTGTTTGAGAAAACAATCTTATTATAATTCACTGTGCTCCACTGTGGAAGGTTTTCCTAATTATGGACGCTAATGAAAAGGAGGATCAATCATCATTTTGGCATAGCAAAGGCCTCCTTTGCACCCATGAATCGTGAATGCTCACGCTAATTGAACAGGCAAGACTCATGGTAGTACACTGATGCCATTGCAAATAAACCTCCTCTAAAATGAGGTCATGTCCTAGAAACTATGAACATCACCCTGTAGATTGCAGCCAAACCAAGAGATAGAACCTCATAAGAAAGAGGCACCAAAGTTTGTAGGCTTGCACAATGTTGCTCCTAATGAAGAATCTTCATAAATTTGCAGATTTGTCAAACGCTCCTCACAGTTTGTCCTAATTATTTTGGGTCATCAGAAAAAAAAATATCTAACGTACCGAAGAAGGGGCTTAAACAGTCGTGTTGTTCACTTTCTTAAGTGTGCATGGAGTATCAAATTGCTAAAAAAGCGTAGGAGCCACTTAATGCAGCATTCTATTTGTCTCCGCTTCTCAGCTTAATCTAGTATTATCCACTCTGCATGGCGCTGAGGAAATGTTGGGTGCCATCACTGAAGTAATCAGTGCAGTCAACTACCTATGCTCCATGTACCATTTTGGAGCACAAACACAGCCATCATAATAATGGCTTTTACATTCTTGCATATGACCTCAATCAACTCTACCACCTGCCATTACATGTGAGGTCTTGCTACTGGTGAGATTATTTTTTCTTTTTTTGACTTGTCACTGTAAGTACTAGAATAATGAACGGTATAATGTACATTTGTCATCTACAATCAACCTCATTGAAGTTCATTTTAATGGCTGATGTTGTGCAATAGAGCAGAATTGCTCTGCCCTCTTGAAAGGAGTTGGTCCTATTGACAAAGGACATGTGAGCATGTGGGCATTCATCAGTGTTAGGTTTGAGCATGTGGTCTTGGTTAAGGTTGGATACAACTAAGCTGAAACTTTGTCAGTAAGCCATTCATAATGTAGCATAGATGTTTGACAATGCATAGTATATGTTAAAATATCTCACATCAATTGTCTATGAGATTTAAATTGGCATTATATACACGTGATCTCCCTCCGCCTAATAGCTTAAACTTTTGGATGGACATTTTAACATTGCATCAAAGCCAGGTTTTGCCTCGGTTTATTTCACACTTGTGACGCTTAGTTCGTTAATTTCATGTGCTGTTCTGAGTCTTGTTTGCACAAGAGAGGAAATGTTAAAGTAGTCCACATAACTTGTCACGGGGTTTATATAGGACTTGTATACATGGAGTTTCCCTCCACCTAACAGTTTAGGCTTTTGAGTGGACATTCTAAGAGTATTCAACCAGATCAATTATATTTTCCTTTGCAGATATTATTAGTTTTGCAATCAATTCTGGGGGTCCACAAGTGGGAATCTCTGATGGAACTTTGTTTGAGGCTGACGATAACAACGGCATTGGTCCAGCTTCGTTCTTCATTAGTGAGACAAAGAGATGGGCACTTAGCAATGTTGGGATTTTTAACAATGCTACCAACTACCAATTCACATGTTCAACCTCCAATGCCGACTTGAAAATGCCAGACCGAGCTCTCTTCCAAACAACAAGGACATCTGCATCATCACTGAGATACTATGGGTTGGGACTCCAGAATGGCAACTACACAGTGAATCTTGGTTTTGCAGAAACAGCTTTTCCAGATGGTAACCAGTGGACTAGTCGGGGAAGGCGTATCTTTAATATATATATTCAGGCAAGTCTTTAGACCTGTTTGCTACATAAAGTATTTTAGTGGCATGAAACTCCAGTAAGACATGCTGGATGCACAACTATAATATCATTGGTATGGCTATTTATGAGCTTATGACTTTACTTGAAAGTATGCTCAAATTTTGTTTCAATCAACAGCGTCGTGTTCATGATGAACCTTTACTTTTTTGAAGTCCCTGCACAAGATTGCTTATTGTATAAGTACCTTGAATAATTATATCCTCACTCCAATGAATTATATTTTCCAGTTCTTCATGAGAGAAAGAATGACTACCATTTTTCATCTTTGTGTTCTCAGTGCATCTCTTTTTACAATTGTCACTACTAGCGTACAAACTCATATATTACAGCCTTTAAATCAGTGATGAACCTTGCAATTTTCCAGATTATTTCTTTGAGGTTTCCCATAGTTAATTTCTCAAGAAGTAGGTAAACAAGGTTTCTGTAAAAATCTATTCTAAACATTCTTCATCTAGCGCGACAAATTGTACTAGGTAACCTGATCTGTATATTTTGGCCTATTTAAGGGGAATTTGGTGCTTAAAGACTTTGACATTAGAGAGGAGGCGGGTGGAAGGTCCTTCCAAGCTGTCGAGAAGGTAATTAAGGTTCAGGTATTTGAAAACTTTGTTGAGATTCATTTCTTTTGGGCTGGAAAAGGGACATGCTGTCTGCCTTCTCAAGGTACATATGGACCATCTATTTCAGCTATCCGTGCTAGTCGAGGTAATAGATTCATTTTCTTACCAAATGTCATTCTCTGACTAGTGCACATTCACCACCATGTGATCACTTGCCTGCCTGTAATGCTTCTACAGATTCTCCAGACAAGAGGAAGAATATGATGCCTTCGGTCACAGTTATTGCAGTTAGTGTTGGAGTCATGTTCTTTCTATCTACTTTGGTAGCTCTTTATTTTCTCAGAATAAGGAAAAGGCCAAGCTCCAAAAAAGAGACAGGTGAAAAATTTGCATCACGTGTTTAATAGTTCTTGAAATAGCCATATTTGATGGTTCTTAATAGCACTTACATTGTTTCAAAGTGTCTAGTAATGTAGTTATGGTGCTTTGATGTCTCAATGTTTATGGTTTAAGGTAGACTCATAGAATATCAGACATACTCTAGTCTTTGTGTCTAATGTTAATTGTTTGTTGTATTCCTCAATGCAATCACATGGTTTCCTCTTGGACAAGATACTCTACCATATAGAAAATGCATTGTGTTATTCTATGGATGATTTGGCTGGAAAACCAATGAAATAGCAAAAAAAAAAAGTGTCAAGAACAAATGTCCTTTTTCGGCCCAATGTGAGTCCCATTTTTTCTCCTTATGTGAGTGACTTGATCTAGTAGAGTGTTCCTATACGATCATTATTATAGTATAGTGGGCCTCTGCTTTTTTGGACTGGTTTGTCAGTTACCTTGCCAGTAAGGTATCTGTCTCTTTCAAAGCTTATGACTTAATCTGTCACTAGTGAGCCTCTTTTGTAAAGGAGATGTAAAGTGTTCAACCAAGGACATGCTTCCAAAAGAATTTTCCTCGAAGAATTAGCAAAGGAGATCTATCATCTCTTTCTACCTTACTCATCAGTGCATAATTACCTTTCAAGAGAAGTGTGCCCAGAATTCAGGAAAAAGTTATATTTAATAATATATCTGCCAATGAGGGAGAGCACTGTGGTGACCTCACAAAGCAGTGTCAATTCTTTGCAGATGGGGTGATGAGTATATTTGAAACTTGTTCTTACTGATTATGTTATGCAGATGTCATGAGAGTTGCTACAGGGGCATTGACTTTCAACTATTCAGAGCTACACAATGCTACAAATGGTTTCAGCCTCGCCAATAAGCTGGGCCAGGGTGGTTTTGGAATTGTTTATAAGGTAATTCTGCATCCTGATATTTGGGATATGGCAAGAGACGAGCTTTCTGTCCACTAAGGCTTTGCAATGCTTTTCAACTGTCCTGGTCTTGTTTGTAATTCTTGTCCGCAGTGTGACATTTGGACATTTAATTTACTCCGAAAAGGTGCCAATTCAGGTCAAAATTTTAATTGGGCTCCGTCCATTAGGCCAGCCCAAGTGCACAGAAAGTCATGCTCTCTGCTGTCTCTAAATGTGTTAGCACCTTCTTTCTAAATGGTCAAGTTTTTAGATTATAGCTGAAAATAAGATTTTATTTAAAAAAATGATGATACTTTCCTTTTGGGGAGTTGCTGCCTGGGCAAGCGCAGAGGGAGGGGGTGCTGGGGGGGGCGGGGGTGGGGTGGGGTGAGTTGACCATTTCAATCATATCCCTTGGCTATGTTATTAACTGATACATATTTTCATTATGATGATGAGTGAATGCCGACTTTCCTGTTCATAGAATAACCAAAATTACATTTACTTCATCATCTTCTAGGTTACCTTTGAGTTTTGATTGATCTAAGCTATTATATATCTTTTTCCAAGCTCTAGGTCCTATGTGCGTGCTAGTAAGTCACACTTGATCAGCTCACTGGAAATTATCAGCTGCGAATGTACTATGTGAAGATTTGATTCCCATGGGCTCACACTTGTCATCTCTAGGTAGTTAAGAAAGAATCACGACTAGAACGCACAAGTCTGTCATGCTACTGAATATTTTCTTCTTCTGCAGATCATTAATTTTTTAGATTAAATAATAGTCGAATATCGTGAATGAACACGTATCTATTTTGTTTCACCGAGGCAGGACGAAGTGGTACTGTCTTTGTGCCAAAGAGTTGTCGGCCACAAGTTTGATATTGCCTATGCACTCATGAATGTGGTGTATTAAGTGGTCTTGCAAGACAATGCTCATTCACATACGTCAAAATTCTGTAGCAAAAAATGTTCTCCTGTTGGTCAACTATTAGAGGGGATATGCAATATTTTCAGTTTCCTTGTCTTGAAAAATTCTGTTTGTATCATCTTAGAAATTATTTTTCGCTGTTCACATGCTATCCTTTCTGCATTTTTCATGTGTGATTAGAGATAGTATCATCATGCAGCCGCCAGCTCCGTCTAGGAGAAAACAAAAGAAAATAAGTAGAGTTCTTTGGTTGAAAGATATTTTGGCTGAGCCATGGTAGTAGTGGCATGATGAACAGAAACTTTCTAGAAAGTTTTTTAACCATTTGGCTGTTATGCTCCGTCATTCATCGTTCATTCGCTCTCATACTCTCGTTCTTTAGGAGATTGGACCATCCATTGTCTGCTACATAGCCCTTATTACACTTCTTAGCATTCTCTCTCAATGGAAACATTCATGTCAGATCCTTTAGCTTGTAACGTATGTATATGCCCTGAGCCCCCGCCAAGTTGCTGGTGATGAAATTAACAAGTTGATGCTTTTGACTACGAACTATCTTAATGAGCTTCTGCAGAATTTGCTCTTATACAAAGTGACATTCAGCTCAGAACAGAACTGCTTGCATTGTTAACTCCATTGTATTTGGAGGATTGAAACACGTAATAGATTACCAAAGAATTTTCATTCCTCAGGTTCATGATTTTCGATTTTATTTCTGTCTGATGGACCCTTAGTTGAGCCTCAAGACGATAAGTTGTAAAAGCTAAGGCCAGCTAAATGGCACTCAAACACGATTATCTCCCTAAGCCATAGAAAATTGTATACTGTAGGGAACACTTGGTGATGGGAGAGTTGTTGCTGTGAAGAAACTTTCTGCAACATCCGACCAAGGAAAGAATCAGTTTCTAGCAGAAATTGTGACGATATCTGCTGTTCAACATCGCAACCTCGTAAAGTTGTATGGATGCTGTGTACGTGGTGATAAACGCCTCCTCGTGTATGAGTTTCTAGAGAACAGTAGCCTCGATCGTGCCTTGTTTGGTCAGTGTCGATACTCTGCATTTTATGGATATTCCCATCTATGCAAAAATGCTAGACACAATATTACTAATGACATGAATGGGACAGGGAAAACAAGCCTTCTTATTGACTGGGGCACTCGTTATGGTATATGCTTGGGCATAGCACGAGGACTAGCTTACCTTCATGAAGAATCAAGAGTTAGAATTGTGCACAGAGATGTGAAGGCCAGCAATATTCTACTTGATTCAAGTCTTAACCCAAAAATTTCGGACTTTGGATTGGCGAAGCTTTACAATGATGAAATGACTCACATAAGCACTAAAATTGCAGGGACAATGTAAGATACTGAACCATTAGCCTCTTTTCTTTTTTATTATAAATGTTTTCACACGTAAAAATCTATGTTTATGAGTACCTATGCATCTTATTTTCTGGGATTGGAATAGTGGGTATCTGGCACCGGAGTATGCCATGCGTGGGCACCTAACTGAGAAGACTGATGTCTTTGCCTTTGGCGTGGTGGCTTTAGAGATTGTTGGTGGAAAGCCAAATTGTGCATCTGAAGAAGAGGCATCTCTGCTTGAGTGGGTAAGGATGAACGGAATTATTTGCATATGGCTCTTTAAGTTTGTTTAAGTTACTTTTTATTTTGGCCAACGGAATTTAGAGGATCTGGAACCCTTCTCAAACTTCTTTCAGTTGACTGAAAATTTGAAAACGAAATGTTGGGTCGACACGGCAGAAAACCCGACACCTTCACATGAGGAGATCACAAAAAGGGAGCCCAAGTTCGAATCTTAAGCTAATGAGTTATGGGTCAATTAATTGCTCCACATTACAGTACATTCCCTGTGGGACATTCGACATTACAGTAATAGTCCTCTGGTTTTTGATCAGGCACTTTAGTTTGCTGACTTTGCTACATTTTTTTGCTTTGAAGGCCTGGCAACTGTATGAGAATGAGCGTCAAGTCAAAATAGTGGACCCTAGATTATCAGAATTCGACGAGGAGGAAGTTAAAAAAATGATTCACGTGGCCCTCCTTTGCACCCAGATGCAGCCGTCTCTAAGGCCACCAATGTCCAGTGTAGTAGCGATGCTTCTGGGCCGTACTAATGTCATTCCTATGCCTTCAAAGCCAGGTTACTTGACTGACAACATCTTAGGCAGTTTTGTCAATTTGATGAGCGGAACAGTGATGGAGGGGAACTTGCGCAACAACGACTCAATCTCCAAATATGAGCCTGGCCAACACTGGAGAAGAGTCATTTCTGGGCCATCCAACCGATCCTATGTGAGTATCTATCTTAACTGCTAAGTTGGTCATATCTCTTTTATTTATCTTTCCGCTGCAGTTTAAGCTCATGAAACTCCTGTAAGTGCTCAGTTTTTTTTCCCCCTTTTCATTGGTTTGCCTGAATCTTGTGGCGACACTTTGGGTTTGAAGGTGGTATGTAAAGTGATAATATATCTTCATCAAAAGTTATAATTTTCCTGTTTTTGTAACAAAATCCGTCATCACGTCGTGAATCTCATAATCCTTGCAAGTCACCTCAGAAAATCATAGGCATTCCCCTTTTCTATGGCTTCCATTGCTATTTACATAAATGTTAAGTATATTCTTAGTTCTGAACTCTCTTCTTAAACAGGGGAAATCCAGAAAGCCTGGTGATGAAGCAGCTGAATCGAAGCAATTTCATGACTTGACGTGAGATTTGAAGATTAATCCGAGGCATTGTTCGATGTCTAGAGACCGCATTAAGAACGAATATCGACAATGTGTCATTTCTTTCACAGTATTGACCAGTTGTTTCATCAATCCGGCGACAGTTCCGGGGAAGGCGTTGGTTAGGCAAAGCTATTTTGCATCTATAGGTAAGGGAAAATAAACAATGATCTGGTTACTAGCATCTAGTGTCATAGAAAAGCAGAGTCTGGAGTTTTCTTATTGAATTCAAGTCAACGACCGTTGAAGGGTTGACCAATCACTGCATCACCTGTCTAATTCGTACATTTGCCATCTTTTTGTTGGAACAAGAACATCAAATTCACACGTAGATATGTGTCCAAATGGGACTTGATCAAGAAATCACACCAGCTTGAAGTAGCACTTCTACCCAGAGAGCAGAACTGGGTAGCCTTTGCCTCGGGGACAATTGAAATTGATGGACAAGCAATCGCCGACAGCTTCGGCTCTCACAGCTTCTCGACTCTCTGCCTCCTTAGCTTTGCACTTCTCCTGCTGCGCAAGGTAGCGAGTTGAAAAGGAGAAAAATCAGAACGACGAAATCTTTTTTCTTTCTTTCTGGTTTCACGGCATTGGGTGATGGCTTCAATCTAATGCACATCAAACCTCTGTGGTCTTGGTGCTGCCTTGTCCACTTGGTCCATAGTCCTCTTCGAATTCAGGCATCACGCGATCCCACTACTTGCCCACCTCTTCTAGGCAACACTTCATCCTCCGTGGTTTTGCTGTCCCGTAGGAGCGCTTATCAAGTTATCATCAAAATAATGTCATGTCACCTTTTCTGACACTACAAGTCACTAGAGTTAAATATGCAAATTAAATGAGTATTTGAAAAGTTGCCGTGCTAAACAAAACACCGTACGAAAATTTTGATATTCCTGATGTATTTCTCTCTCAAATAAACTAACTAGAGTGTTTTTGTTCGATGGAGTAAGAACAACAAATATTTTATTTCCCATTTTTTTTCACTTTGATGAGAATGTAAAAAGAAAAAATTAGTCCCTTTAGACAATCCTAACACACTTTGGCTCCACTATATCAAACTTGTTGCTAAAACAATCTATGATATGTAAAAATTTACCTTGGAAATTTGAGATGCTCTATATAAAAGATTAAGTAACCTCTTAAATGCTAAAAGTAAAATATATATAAAAAGTAAATTACAAATTATTTCGAGCATAATTGTTTTTACATTGCTGATTTAAAGGTGGTTCGGCCCGAAACGAAAAAGCTTTACCTGGCCCTTGCATTTCGGGTCGGCATGGTGGCGAGGGCAACTTGATCCTGCTCCAGCCAATAATTGCATTGTCTCGCCCTAAATGGACACATAAAAATTGCAATTTGTGGGTTTTAGGGTCAAGATGGGGTCAAATGTATTTCCCTGCAAATAAGGTGGGACAAAAGTGAATTTAGCCATCCTTGCCGCATGGCCTGCGCCGTCCCCCACCCTATGGCCTGCGCCGTCCCCCACCCTAACCCTCCTAAATATTAAATTCAAGGGAAAATTACCAAATAAATCCTAAACATATTGTATTTGTGTCAATTCAATCGTTAACCTTTCAATTTGGTCAATTAATCCTAAATCTATTGCATTTGTGCTAATTAAGTCCTAAACCTTTCAATTGTGTCGAATTGGTTCTAAATCATTTCATGATTTGCCAATTTAGTTATTCTTGCCAAAGTTTGGCTGGAAATTGCTAATGTGGCAATCTAGTCAGCACTAACTGTCCTTTATGGCATGACCGACGCTGAAGTGGACAATTCTTTTGAATTTTTTTTATAATTTTTTACTTTTTTTCCCAACCCTAGGATAGCAAGGTCACAAGTCAATCCCCGCCTGCCACAAGTGAGCGTGTTGTGGCCCTTGCCTAGATCCTCACCTAAATCCAGGCGAGGGCAGCGATGCCCTCATCACCCAACAGGCAAGGGTCACGGCCCTCGCTCAGACTAGGTGAGGGCATCGCGGTCCTTTCTGGCCATAGGTGAGGGCTGCCGGTCAACGAGCGAGAGTCATGGCCCTCGCCTATAGCCGGCAACCTACCTATGGTTATGAAGGAAGAAAAAATAATAGAAAGTTCATGCAAATTTTTAAAAAAATTATGCACGTTAGCACTGGCCATGCCACATTCCGCCAACCATGACTATCCTACGTGGCACGTGTGCAATAAATTTAGGATTAAATTGACACAAATGTAATATGTTTAGGACTAAATTGATCAAATTGACAAGTTTAGGGGTGAACTGATACATGTGCAACAGATTTAGGACTTTTTCAGTAATTTCCCTGTTAATATAAAGGTGGTTCAGCTTGAAACGTAAAAGTTTTACTTGGCCCTTGCATTTCGGCTCAGGATGGTGGTGAGGGCAACTTGACCCACTCCGGCCAATATTTGCATCGTCTCACCCCAAATAGGACGGATAAAACTTGCAACACGTGAGTTTTAGGGTTGAGATGGGTTCAAATAAATCTCAAAGTGAATTTAGTCATCCTTGCCGCTAGGGCTGTCAAAAGAACCCGGTCAAACACGACCCGACCCCACCCGACCCAAAAATTTTCATATTGGGTTGGGCTGGGCCTCAGCTTGTTTGGATATCAGTAAAAACAATTGGGTATTGTTTTGGATCTATTGGGCTCGAGTTCCAAGCCCAACCGAAATAATGAAACTCTTTCTTCTTTGCTCCCCCGAGTTGGCGCATGGCCTGCACCGTCCCGCACGCTTCGAAATATTAAATTCAGTTTTCAATACTATATGTCTTGTATAAAAAAGTTCTACACTACTTGGCAATAATATTTTGTTACAGTTTCAAGGATTAGAAAAACCGCACCATACTTAAATTTAAATAAATATCTTAAATTAAATTTAGCCTTACGAGAAATGCCGGACAAGATAAACGATGTGGTATAATTCGAATGTTCCTCAAATATTGCGACGAGCTCGGCGGAGTGTCAAATTCATGATCAGCTCTAGCGGGATCAAGTAATTAGAAAAGGGTAGTGAATCAATGAGAAGAACTCAAGACAATCGCCTCACAGTTTTTACTTGTTCGAAATTTAATCATAACTATTCCGCATCACTTAGACTCTGAGATCCGAGAATGGGAAGCCTATCGTCGTAGCCTTGTCGGCCCATCAACCGTCCGCAACTCTCTCTTAATGCAAAGTGACAGCACCCGCTGCGCGCAAGCTAGTTGAAGATTCATTCAGAATACAACTCGAACTTATAATCTCGTGGAAGACAACTTAAAGTACGAGGCCATCGAGCCCGAGGACGGATGCACGCGGTTAGGGGTGGGGGCAATTGACATGATCAACCTCTTTTGGTTATGCTTATTTGTCTTCAGTTTTCGAAGTTTTTTTCTGTTCTCTTTTTCGGTCATTGCATTTCTTGAAAAAGAAAAATGCAGATCAGATGTTAATCCGCATTTATATCACATTCGCCCCTGCCCTCCAAAATTATAATGATAAATAAGACGAAATCTTTTTATGCAAAACAAAATCTACTCAATACCATGCTTATTAATCTAACTTCCGCGTGTAGAAGCCGCGTAATTATGCCTAAACTATTAAGATTTTTTTATTTGCAATTAGTTATTAGGATTAATACCACGAAAAATATCAAACTGATATACATGTGACAAATTTACCCATAACTAATTTTTTTATAACCAAAAACCTCAAATTGCAGTGATAATTTTATCTTTTATTAGTTTCAATTAAATTTTGCTGTCAAATTTTTGAGTTGGTGACATATGACAGTTGACGGATATATCAGTTTGGGTTTTCGTGATATTTTAATATAATTTAATGGAGAATAAATTTATCACAAATGTACCAGTTTGGGGTTTTTTGTGGTAAAAAAAATTAGTTTATGGTAAATTTATCGTAGATGTACCATTTTGGGATTTTTTATGATTAAAAATTTAGATTTGGATAAATTTGTCCCAAGTAAACCTAGTTATTAACCAATTCTGTGACTCTAAATCTTACTTTCAGTATGCTAGGAACTTGGAAGCACGTTTCTGCACGTAATAGTCGAGGATGGACGACCAACTTTCACTTTGACTTGGCAGCGCTGTCAGTTTTTTGCTTTGAAAGTATCTGAAATCTTAAAAATCCAAAAATTTAAAAAAAAAAAAGCCAAAAAAAGGGGGCAACATGGCGTCTAGATATGTTAAAAAAGAGAAATGGCAAATGCAATTCGATTAATACAGACTATTTTTGTATGGCGCTCCTTAAGCGTCAGCTTTTTTTCTTTTTTAATTCACTTGACCGTAGCGATTTCTTAAAAACATTCACTTGAATGCAATAACTATATTTTTGATGACTTAAACACCATGACATCTAAAATCACGTTCACTTGAGTGTCGTATCTTTTGAAAAAAATAAAATATTCACCATTGGAAAATGGAAATCCGACCTGGCATGGCACTTACGGTAAACGGTTTTTATCAAAAGTCATGACACTCAAGTGAACGTTCTTTTAGAAGTCGAAATGCTCGAGTGATCGAAAAAAGAAGAAGATGATCTCAAGCGAACGCCGTAGAAAAAGTTACGCCACTTGTGGTGTCCTCGTCCCCGTATCGGATCAGCGGCGCGTCCGGCCCGTCGGACGGCGCGGACCGGCCGTGGGACCCGCACGATCCGTGGGGCGGATCACGTGCAGGTGACCACGTGGATCGGGGAAGCAGTGGGACCGGAGCAGGGGAGTTCCGGGGGGGCTCTCGTGACCGGGAGAGGAGCCCTTGGCTTCGTGCCTTTCCCGTGAGGCCATCATTTTCGTACGGCCATCTCGAAACGCGGGGCCCACCATCGTCCTGTTTTTTTTGGGCTCCCGTTTTTTTGTTGGGTTTCTCGTTCGGTCTCCACGAGGAATCATTGTCTGGGCTGATGTCCAGTACACACACACAAAAAAAAAAGAGGAAAAACGTTCGGAAGGTCCAACGATGCTTCATCTATCTCCGAAATAGCTCTTTCACTCTCTCGAGATATCCCGGAAAATAATAGGGGCGCTTAAGGTATCTTTCACAAGCACCGTGTCATGATGATCTCGAGCCGAGTGCATGAATATCTATCCTGTGGAGAGCTCTTACTCGGTTCTTTTTGATCCCCCGATACCCGCGATCCGTTTTTCGAATTTCATTGAGAAGAAGATCGGAGTAAGGTCGAAAGCCCGTCAACTTATTCTCATTCCTTTTTCTTGCTTTGCTTGCTCGAATGATTTGTCTCGTCGCCCTTAATCCAATATACTTTGGTCTCGATTCTAAGATAGTCCTTACGTCATTCTCGTCCGCCCGATTATCTCGACTCTTTCGAATACGGCTTTCTCGACATACCCTTGAATCCGAGTACGTGTCACGTGTTTAAACAATTGAGTATGCGGGAGAAATGTTAGGCTCATTAAGAGCGAGACCGGCCTAATGATCGATCATATACGGTTCGCATTAGACAAAATTAATTTATTTGGTATCTGGGAAATGTAAACGTCATTTGCTAGGTCTCCCAAAAGTATTATCCACTAAGTCATTTTCATACATGACATATATGTACACACACTATAGAGAACTCTTCTTTATCGATCTAATTTCATGGCCCTAATTAAGCCTAGGTATAATGACATCAGAAACCCCACGATTTGTCTGTAGTTAAGATAAAGCAGTATTGTCATCACCGTGAAATTATCATATCGCACATTAGAAATGTCCTCTCGCACATCGTACCTTTCGTCTTTTGTCCATATTATGTTCATGTACAATCATTTTCTTTACATATTGTCCCCGCCATCATTATCATATTCGAGGCAAAAATGAAAAGTTTGACCTGCATCCGATTCTTGTGCATTCCAAAGATATGCCGCATCATTCGATTTTTTTCCTTTTTATAAAAAAAGATCAGCTCTCCAAAGGGAGAGAGACCATCAAAGCCAGACAAAGAACATCACGTCAATCGTGGGACAATCTCGACACGGCAAGCTTTATTCTAAATTAGTATGTATACAATTACCCAGATACAGCAAGAAACAAAAGGGCCAAGATCGAAGTCAATTCCTTTTGCGCTGTTAATTGAAGTTCCACGAGCATTGATCAAGATAAATCTCTTTCTTTACGAGGACTCCGTTTTTGAGATATACCCTAGTTCCGGTATCAAGCTTCGTGGTTATCACGTTACTTGGGATCGCGCTACGTAGTTCAACAATGCCCTTGGGCAGGTAAGACCCTTGAGCATAGCCGAGTGTCTCGAGCGAACCGTGGAGATCGCATTTGAAGTCATACGAAACTCCGCGGAATGAATTAGGGCTTCTAATACATTAAAAAGAGAAAGGACAAAAGGAAGAACGAGTTAGACGTGTATGGGGGAGTTGCAATAATGTCAATGATTTCCATGAAGGCAATCTTGAGTGTGGCGAGAGAGAGAGAGAGAGAGGTGAAGAAGCAGCATGCAAGAATCTGGCAACAGAAGAATAACCCGTGAACAAGGTATGTGTGGCCCATCGTGGGTCTTTCGTGAATGAATGAATCCTATAATAATTGTAATAATAACAGCAAAGTTCACTCTGTTTCAGATACATTGAGGCAACAATCATATAAAAGAAGTGCATAAAGAACAGGTGAACAGCTGTAAGTGGTGGATGTGGTCGTCAGATTAGCTGTAATAAACTTGCGAAAGGTTCACAGTTTTTTGTCACCATTGTTTCGTCACAAGCCGTAATCTCTCTCTCTCCTTCCTAAGAAGCATGATATGACCAAGAGCACACACATGACCAAGATCATGTCTAATGACCTTGAGAAACTGGAGCACTTGGTTAGGTGAGTGTAATTACTTTTCTTTAGAAAGAGACAAGGGATTGCGAATGTGGGTTTTGTTCTCGTTATTCCAAGTTGGTGAGTGCGTAGAAAGTTGCAATTGCTGGGGGAAACAAGAGTTCCTTTCTCGTACATTTTATTGGCCACACGAGCAATACTAGGGTATGCTAAAAGTATGTACGTTGGAATTAATAAGACAAGAGTGCCGAAGGAAATGCAATCTTTCCTTAGGAAGCTACAAAGTCAACAATCTTCCAGCATGATTAGGATGATCCATGTACATGCCTTTTCTATTAGGGAAAAAGATCCTCTGCCCTATTCGGTGTCTCAACAAATCTCGCCCGTTGCCTTTCTTTTGCGGCTACCCTCATTCACTTAATTAAATTGGTGATTTTGGATAAACGAGACAGCAAATGGCGACACGAATGGGGATGGACGCTCTTATAACCCTTAGAACATCACCAGTAGTCTCTCTTCAGTTGCCCAATAATTAGTCAAAACAAAAGCGTGTGCCAGTTTTGATTAGGTACCTTAAATTAATGACCGATGGAAAGTGGCTTTGTGTGATACTTATCCAATTTTTTAATGATACTTATGAAGCATGATTGGGTTGGATCGTATACCTCAGAGCTTTGGCACCCTAAAACTTTCGCTAACTTGAGCAAGATATTCCTCGCATCAACCTGAACTTTTTTTTTGCCTTAAAGGAGAATCACGAAGCATAAATCTCACCTTATCCCAAAAGAAAAGCAACATGAATCTCACTCACTCCCAAAAGCCAATTTGATATATAAAAGATTTAGATCAAAAGAACCGACATTGGATTCCATTGCTCGCAAGAGTGAGCCCAAAAATCGAATGCAAACTCCTATCAAATTATTCAAAACCCTACATCATAATCTGGAATGCATCACTTGATATGCAATCATTTACGGGTGTAGCATGAATATACCCTTGTGTGCCTCTCTTTAACCTTTAAGGGCTTAAAGTGATGGTTAGCTTGAGGCCACGCATGCGCTCTGGAGAAAGGGAATATTATCTACCTCTTGCTCTTTATTTTTTGGGCAACCTTGATTGCACATGGTCATCTATATGTGAGGAGGAAATCCCATGAAGATGCAGATTGTCATGCAAAGGTTGTTGACGAAATGAACAGGGAGAATAAAAGGGTCTTGCACACACTCTCTCTCTACATGGCTTTAGGTTGAGGTTTGGAATAATAAAAGTTAAAGAAGAAGGGGAAAGAAAAGAGGGAAGAGACCTTCCGAATTCGCCCTGGTGGGGTTTGCTCGCGCACTTTCACTACGAGAGAGAGAGAGAGAGAGAGAGAGAGAGAGAGAGAGAGAGAGAGAGAGAGAGAGAGAGAGAGAGAGAGAGATTGGCTTCAAAATAAAGTCAGCGATTATGAATTGAGGTGATTAGTCCCAGAGTTTAGCAATAGCAACGCTATTAGAAGATGCTAATGATTCATGCAAAAGTATATGCATATGCAAGTTTATATCTTCAAAACTAGGAAACTTAACCTTTGAAACTAGGTCAAGAAAGAAATATTATATCCTTAAAAAACTATGGGGGTAACGTTAGATATAGAAGCTAGTTCGCCCAGTGACGGTAATGTGACAAACCAAGAGTTAGGTTAGAGAGTTATGCTTATTTTATACGCTACGCAAGTCCGTCCTATCATTTCACAAATCAATTTCGTGAAATATAGTTACACATATGGCATTATGCATTAAGTAAGCATTATAAAAGGTAACTTAGAATTTGAAATTATATAGTATCAATTATGATACACACACAATGTGCTTTTGGGAAAAATTATGAATAAAAACAAGATTCGGGCAATTGATGATTCAATCATGGTTTTGTGGGGTTCCAAAAAGGTTAAGAGGGCGTCACACATCTTTAGCAAATAGCCTTTGCTTCCTCTTGGGCTTTATAATCCTGCTCATTCTCCAATATATTATGTCTCAAATGCTCGCGTAAGCAACCCTTTCCTTTTGATTAATCATTCCATTCAAATCAATGTCCTTTTATATCATCTTTGGCATTTGGGCATTTTATAACAGGAACAAAGGAAGGGACAGGAAAGTGCCAACGTCACACCGTGTATTGATTATTTAAGTAAAATTTACAGAAACAACTCTAGTAGAAAAGAAAAGAAAAAAAATATGTAAACATGGCTGAAGCAAGAGATATGGAATTTTCCAAAAAAGACCAAATAATGATAAGAGAGGGTGAGTTAGGATTTTTCCCATTGTGAGTCGGGATAGAAATTCCGCTCATGAAATCATATTTAACTTCCTTGTTCATGTTATATGATCTAATTGTTAAAGTATTTTAATGTGATTGTAAAATGATTCTATTAAGAATAACTAAAATTGTAACAATTCTTGACAACTTGAATTAAGTTGTATCACGTCACGTTGCATGGAATTTGAATTTCTCTCGTAGAATCTTTGATATATTCAAGTGTTTTGGTCTTATGTCATGTCAGAAATGTCATCCTTATTTGCGATTCTGTCTCTCTAAACAGCTTCTTTAAGGGTTTTTCTTGGCTTTTTTTTCCTAGGTCTTATTGCAATATCATCCTTTTTCCTTTATATATGTATATTGCCCACCTCAGCCTCCCGGGCCTCCCCCGTGGGTCTGCCACTGTAATCATAATCTTTCTCTGGGCTTCTCTGCACACATAATTATCTGCAACAAAGTTTCTGAATTTCTTTTGCTTCCTTTTCTTTTTCTTTGACCTACAAATTAAATATTCTCTCTACCCCATCTCTCTCTCACCCTTTATGCAAATTTGCGGTGTATAAAACGACAGAAACGAGAGGGTTTTTGGGAAGTAGAAGCAGCAGACAGGAGAGAGAGAGAGAGATATGTTTTTTAGGGAACCCACATCACCATCTTAATATTATCTCTGCTCTATCTGCGTTTTGATCCATGCATGGTGTGAGTGAGTGATAGAGTGAGCTAACATTTGATAGCTCTTGATGGGCCTTCAGAGAGATACGTATGAGCTCCCTTCGTAGCTTCAGGCTTTGCTCAGAGACAAGCAATCCATGTGTGTTGGACAGTGACCTTGGAGACTTGCCCATCATCACCATCTCTTCGCGAGAGAGAACTTTTATTTTCATTTTTGTTTTCATTTGGTCTCAATTCATTTCTTTGTTTAGCTACCCAATGAGTGACGCCTTTCTGTTTCTTCTCTGTGGCCTATATATTCCTGCACTATTTGTCACCTCTCATTGACTAAACTGCTCTCATCTCTAGCTTAGCCGGCACTCTCCGCTTCTCTCGTTCCTTCCAAAGATGCAAAATATAGGACACTCTTACAAGTACATGGTGAGCCAAAGTTTCAATTACACAAGATAGAGATAGAAAGAAAAGCAAAAGAAAGAGAGATCAAGATAAAAGATTCAAAATTATTCATCACTTGGAGCATTTTTCTTTGTTTGTATTTCCCCTCTCTCTCTCTCTCTCTCTCTCTCTCTCTCTCTGTTGGATCAGTCTTTGCCTTTAAGGAGACCATGTTTCCTGCAACCATGTCCAATTCCACTACCGCGTCTGATGAAGCAAGTGTCTCTTCTGGTGCAAGAGTGTTGGATTTTTGCAGCTTCAACTACTGCAACACCGATACTGCCAACAAGAACAACCAAGAAAATTCACTGCAACAGCAACCCCAACAACTGATCACCCCCATTCACAACAACTCTCCACAGCATCAGCAGCAGAAGAAGATCAGGAAGAAGAGAAGCCTCCCTGGAAACCCAGGTCAGTCATTATTAATACCCACTTGATTTAATCAAAGAAAGACGGATACCCACTGAATTTAATCAACTTGTATGCCATCTTCATTCATAATTTATAAAAAAGGAGGAGAAAAATTTAGCATGTTGGATCATCAAGATTCATCCTTTCTTGGCAGACCCAGATGCAGAAGTGATTGCACTGTCCCCAAAGACCCTCATGGCCACGAACAGGTTCGTGTGCGAGATCTGCAACAAGGGGTTCCAGAGGGACCAGAACCTGCAGCTCCACAGGAGAGGCCACAACCTCCCATGGAAGCTGAAGCAGAGGAGTGGCAAAGACCAGGTGGTTAGGAAGAGGGCTTATGTGTGCCCTGAGCCCACCTGTGTCCACCACCACCCTTCGAGGGCTCTCGGTGACCTCACAGGCATCAAGAAGCACTTCTGCCGGAAGCATGGAGAGAAGAAGTGGAAGTGTGAAAAATGCTCTAAGATTTATGCGGTCCAGTCTGATTGGAAGGCTCACTCCAAGACCTGTGGAACCAGAGAGTATAGATGTGACTGTGGCACTCTCTTCTCCAGGTAATTAATCATCATTTCGATTAATTAATTCTTATGATTACTCTCTATCTCTCTCAAATTAATCTCTCATTTTCCTCGATTTTGTTTTAATTGTTTTTTCATAATGCCTCGTTTAGCGAATACTATTCCTTCAGCAGCAACTGACATTCAACTTTTGAATACTGATGGCTCTGGTCAAACATGCAGCCTTCTTGTTATGCATTTATAGAATGCTTGCGTACCCAGTTTTTGTTAACATACTTCGAATGCCTAGCATTGTCTGGCTCTTTGCAAGAATGTATAATGGTGAGCTTGCATGGGATTTCGGTGGGGAAAAAATGCCCTTTAGTGAGGCCAAGTGTCTCTTTCTATGGTGATATTCCAAGAAGAAGTGAGAGAAAATCGGTTCTGAAACGAAAAATAGAAAATATAATACTCGGTAATTAAAAAAATGATTCATTTTTGAAGTGAATGATTTCCCCAGTGACCCTTTATGGGTAAAAATGAGCTGGTCTTGTGTAAGCTTCTGATGCATCTTGCAGTTCCTGAGAATCGAAGAAAGAATCACCATGCATACCCTCTCTCTCTCTCTCTCTCTCTCTGTCTCTCTCTCTCTGTCTCTCTCTCTCTCCAATTCTTCCGCGTTATCAGCCAAAAAATAATAGAGAAAAGGGAAAAGTGTGGTAATATTACTACTTTTCGGTACTTAGGAACTGCAGTCACGAGGGCAATGATAGAGATTTTCTTCTTGCTCGGTGAAAAAAGTAAAAGAAGTTCAGCTTTAATAGGAGCCATGAAAAGTCCTGGACGATCTGTTTTCCCCATTTCATATTTTAAACAATGCCATTGATTAATTCATGCTTTTTGCAGAGAATCCTTCTTAAACGACTGACTGTAGAACTCTCGTCATCATGAATACTGTCGAATACTGTCGAATCTGCCATTGCCAATGCTTACCAGTCTACCTATACACACAGGAAAACAAAAGGAATTGCACATTCATCTTTTCTTGGGTTTGCAAAGACAATGATATGCACATTTCTTTTCTTTCTGGGGTCGAGCAATTATCTTGGATAAGGTGATGGATCCACTCGAATTATTTGGCACCGATTTCGAGATTTTGAGCCATCTGTGTCTCTATGTCCACACTCACATTCACATTTTGCATGAACGGAACAAGCGTCCCTCTCTCTGTCTCTCGCTACTTTTATGTTGACCATTGGAGCAAAATTCCCTTCTTTGTGTCTGCGTACGCTTTAATGACGTCCTTAGGCGCCTTTCTAATCCTCATGCGTAACTGTAGGCCCTCGCTATGTGGTGATGATTTCTTTCTCTAAAGTCGTTTGACAATGGTGGCCTACTTCCTTTCTAATTGTTTCTTCTTTCTTTTTCTTGAAAGACTTTGTTACTTATTGCGTCGTCCCTTTTTGCATGAACTTCCCAAATCCCGAGAGCTTCATTATTTATGTGCTTTGTATCATTGACTGATGCACGCATGAACTTACAACTTAACTCCTTGGTGAGGTCAGTGTCACTGATGCATCGATAATTGCCTCAATTCTTAACTCATGACTTACTACTGTTCTTATAATAACCCAAGTAAGACTCGCAAGCATACATCGAATAATTAATTCAACCTAGGAAGTTCTTCCTTGAATTTGTTATAAAAGGATTTAGTCAATCGCAGTGCATAAAAGAGTATTGCGACTTAGAATAGAAGTCACGGGTATAATAAAGACATGAACCTCACGTTCTTCTAGCATTTTCGCAGCGGGAATGGATGATGCTTGCTGTGTTTTCAAGTATCAGCAATAGCTTTGACAATAGAAGTGCTATCTAGAAAGAGATGCATTGAAATATATTTGTTGTACTCGATCATCAAAGCCTTGCAAATACCACTCAATTCAGTTTGCTTCGCTTTAATAATTAACATCAGAATTAACATTATATATACACCGTGTATAACTTTTTTTTTTTACATAATTCACAGCTCTCGCCGTTGAAATAAGCAGTTTAGTTCTTTATCGATAATAAAGTTACCCGCATTGCTGGTGTTAGATGTGACATGCGTACAAAAATGGTTACACAACCTTTTGGAGTTCATATTCATCCATAACATCAACCTTCCTTTCTTTATCTTCATTGAAACTATGTTTAACTCATCCAAATCTCTCTTTGTTGCACACAGGAAGGACAGCTTTGTGACGCATAGAGCATTTTGTGATGCACTAGCTGAAGAGAGTGCAAGGCTCTCAGCGAGTCAACTCACCACCATTGACCCAAACATCCCTCTTCACCACCACCACCTTCACCCACCACCCACTCTCTTCCCTCTCCCCTCCCTCCTCTCCAGCCAGCCGCCGCAGCCGACAACCCACGTTTCCCTCACCCCCAACTGGGATCCACCCCAAAACCCTACCCACCCTCCGCAAGTCCTTGTAAAACCCGAAACCCTCCGTTTCCAAGTCCCTATGCTCTCCTCACAACCACAGCTCATCTTTCAAGAGCCGCCCGGCTACAAGGCCATGATCGCCTCGCCCTTCCAAGCCCTCCAAGGTGCTGCCGCCATCGCGCCGGCGCACCTCTCAGCCACTGCGCTGCTCCAGAAGGCCACCACCATGGGCGCAGCGGCCACTTCTGCCACCGGCCACCACCACCATCATCACTCAGCTTGCTCGGCCAGCCACATTGCATCGCTCAGCATGAGTGCTGACTACGGTGCACCCAGTGTTTCCCTGGAGCTCGTCAAAGAGCTGGCAGCATCGCCTTTGGAGAGCCTCGGGGCATGGCGGAAGAGCGACGGGATGACAAGGGACTTCCTGGGATTGACTGGAGAGGTCGACACCGGGGGCAGGAGGGTCCGCGTGGGGGACTTGCTAGGGTTAACTAAGGGGATGGAGCTTCAACAGGCGTATGGGCGCGAGCAACCTGCGTTGAAGATTAGTGATGGTTTTGGCTTTGCGGATCAGAACAATGCAAGCTGCTTCTCAGGCTTGGAGTGATAGTTGAAGTGGAAATATGGCATGGCCAAAAGCGGTATTAATCTTCAGTGGCTTTTAGTCTTTAAACTTTACGATGAGTCTTTAAGGTATGGTGGGTGGTGTTAAATAGCCATCCAATGTCATTGGGAAGATACTAAATGAAAAGACATAGAGGAAGAAAAAAGAAAATTAGGGTTTTTTCCCTCATCAAGCAGGCATTTTCTTGGTGGAGTTTTTTATTTCTTGGGGAATTTTCATAATCTTTAGATGCTTAGTTTTGTTACCTGTGGAAGAATGGGGCACATTTTCCTTGGTCTAAGGTTTATTTTCCTTATCATATTTGAGTATTTTTCCAAGCGGAAGCAACAATGCTTTATATAATCGAAGCTGGACAAGTGCCCTTTTTACTGGATCCTCCCACTAAACATGCAAGTAATTACATGTGTTAGAGAGAGATTGTTGCTTTTGACTTGATGTCTGTTTTATAATGTCTCGTCAATCAGCACCCAGCAGTAAAAAATTAATGGGTTTATAAGGGTTAATAAATTGTAACATTCACCTCATGTACACTACTAGTGTAAACTAGGATGAGTTCCACAATATTAGTAAATCAATGAGCAAGTATAGACATTATAGTTTTTTTTTAAGTATTAATTGCACACTTGTTAATTGATGATTGACCAGAACTTGCGGAATTCATCTTTAGATAATCACCATGCACAACATGTGTTTGCATGGACTTTAAGACCATTTTCAAGATATAGAAGCTGAGGAGAGTCGAGAGCACAGCACTCAATGCATGTGCATGCAGATTAGTCGAGATGAAAATTTGGATACGAAATATTTTTTGAAAAACCAAAAAAGAAAAAGAAAAAGATTGAAGTGACTTGCGTTCATATTGTTGTCCCTATTACCAATCTAGTACAAAAACTTTCGTACCTAACTTGCCAAAACAAGGCATGACATAATAATATACGAAGTAGATGATAAGGTAAGTATGGATTAAAACAAAGTAAATAGTGACAAAAGATAGCATTGATTTGATACCATCAAAGCCGTCGAAACAGTTAGAGCTCAAGCTGAACTAAAGCGTAATTATGTGTTCAACTCTCCTAATTGTAACAAAGATATGTCAATGTGCATAATTGCACCATCTCATTTCCCATCTGGTAATTATATTTCGTAGTTCAGTAAAGATCACTTCGAGGGCTTTTAATGTCTCTAAAACTCTGACCCAAAAAAAAAATGTCTCTAAAACTCTGACCCAAAAAAAAAATGTCTCTAAAACAGCCAATACAAATTACATAACGTATTTCATTCGCATTTAGCATAAAGTGCCACAACATATAAACAAATTTTAAAATGCACGGCTGGGTTTTCATTTTCAGTTTAATGACTCAATTATCTAGAATCGATGTCTCGAAAAATTTATAAAAAAATCCTTATTATCCTAAGCACGAAGGGGTAGAGCATTCTAAGAAGAATTATAAAAAGAATTAAACTGACAAAATTTTCAAATTTTTTTTTTGGAAAAAGCAAGAGAGTCTGGGTGGCGCTGCTGGAGCGCGCACTCTTCCTCTTGCAAAAGGTTGAGTGTTCGAATCCCGGGCGCCGCAGGGTGACTTAACTGGTGGCATGTGTGTAGTGGCTATCACGTGTCGCCCCCAGGGTTTACTCCCCGGCTGTCGGCTGTGCGGGGGTTCCCTGGGTTATCAAAAAAAAAAAAAATTTCTTGAGATTAAATGGAGGATGGCAAAGTGACGAAGATAAGCCAAGTGCGACGGGGGTGACGTGAGCATGTCGGTGGAGTGTGCCCCACACTTGACGAATCTACCCCTCCTCCTTCGGTCCAATCCAAAGCCAACCAATTAAAGGTGACAGTGACTACTGCCCTCCTTTGAAAAATTCGAAGAAAATAAGGAATGCAAAATTTTCCCATGCATGCACATTAGTCACATTATTTATAAAAATAATAGTAATAGTAATAATAACTATTATATAATACAGCCCGAATGACAATGACTGCCCTCATGTTTTTTTTTGCATATTATATTTAAGATATTAATTGAATACGATGTTGCCATCCTATCAAATTTCCGGTAAAATCTATTAACACAGTATGAGCTTAGAAAGGACACTCGGATTTGATGGACCATGGTGAGGATCAATGACTATCTAAGATGGTAATCCTATCGGACAATGAACAAAATTCTTTTGTACAAGAAAGAAGTCGATTAAGTCTAACTCAAAGCAAACCATTTTGATTAAATATGTTAAAAAAGTGCCCCCAAACAATTGAGCTTGCAGAAAATGCATATTATCAGTGCTCTTGAAATTCATAACTTCTTAGGGGAAATTCTATAGTTTCTGCCCTTACTTACTTTGCTTTAAATTATTAAATTTAATAGGATTAACATCACGAAAACTCCAAATTAGTATACCTGCGACGAATTTGCTTTAAAACTAATTTTTTAACTACAAAATTCCCAAACTGGTACACCTATAACAAATTTGTCATTTGTTTATTTTCCATTAAATTTTACTTTTAAATTGACGAGTTAAATGATATGTGACAGTTGACAGGTATATTAATTTGGGGTTTTACCTCTGTTTACCACACGTGAACAGGTTTATGATTTTTCGTGGTAATAATTCAATTTAACGAAAAATAACAGATGGATCAGTTTAAGATTTTTTGTGGACAAAAGATTAGTTTGGGGTAAATTTGTCATAAGTGTACCAATTTGAAATTTTTTCGTGGCATTAACCCAATTTAATATAAAGTTACAATATATTTTGAGAAAGATTACTAACACGAAGAGATTGATTGTTTGTTTTTTAGCGCGGGTCTAGATATGGATCATCTTCTTGGGAGATATTCAAAGGTCTAAGGAGAAGATAATGTGCAAAAAGGTTAGCATTGCTATTCTATATGCAAGCTGATGAAACATGGGCCATCTTAGGGTTTATGACACATATTTTGATGGGACGTTCTTGAGACAGCTTGAAAAGGGGAAAGAGAGGAGCAACGTAGCAAAGGTTACATGTGGACTAAAGCATGGGGGGTCTACAAATGCATCATCTAATAATAGGATTGGATGTACCTGCCTAAATCTTGATGGGACGTAAATGAGTGGCGGGTTCAAGGAGGCGAGATGGGTTTGAGGTTAATTGCCAAAAACCCTTTACGGTTTGAGAGAAAAAATTACCAAAAAAGTTATAAATTTATTGTATGGATGTCAATTCACTTTTTAATTTAAACAATTTAAATCTAACATTTTGATAATTTGCAAATGTAATCTTTTCAGCCGATTTTGGCTAGAGATCACTGACGTGGATGCTGATCACCCTACATGCACGGCTAGCATTAACGTGGACAATTTTTTTCATTTTTCAAAAATTTTTCTAAATTTGTTATTATTTTTTCTTTTTCTTTTCTTTCTTTTTTTAACTTCTAAGGCCATCAAGGGTTGCGGCCAATCCTCACCAGACTTAGTAGAAAAAAGGAAAAGAAAGAAAAAGAAAAAGAAAAAAGGAAGGTAGAAAATAAAAAAATTATAAAACTTTTTTAGTAAATTTAAAAATATTTAAAAAATTATCCACATCAACACCGACCGTGCCACGTAGGACGATTGACGTCCACGTCAGCAATTTCCAATCGAAACAAACTGGAATGAGTACATTGACAAATTGTCAAAAGGTTTATAACTCAATTTATAAAATTGAAAGATTTATATCTGAATTGGCATCCATACAATATGTTTAAAACTTTATTTTTGGTAATTATCCCGGGTTTGAGATGGGTTTGGGATTTTATAGTTGGGAAATCCAATAATCAAATACGATATGTGTAACTACAAAATGCCCTTTGTTTTCATTACATTTCTTAGGGGGTTGAAAAATATAAACAATAACTAATTCTATTAGGATTTGTAACGTTTTTTAAACTTTTTATATTGCCTTTACGCTGTTAAAATTGTCAAGGTTCCTATAAAATTTTTGTGAACGTTAACCACAAATTTTTTTGTATAATATAAAATTTCTCATCCGGCCACTATTTCACACCTCACTTATTATTGACAGATCTTAGATTTCTATGAAATTCATTGAAAAAAAATATATTCTGAGACTCCACGAAGATTTACAATACGACAATTTCGAATAATTAGTTGCCACTAATCTCTACAGTGAATTGCGGGTATCCACCAAAACCAGACTATTTTAGTGAGACAGGTTCGGGATATTATATATGAGCCGCTAACGAGTATAAGACCCATTTGGGGAGCAACCAAAAAGTTAATTAGACCTTCGGTTATAGTTTTCCTTGCCCTTGCAAACCGTTGAGGGGCACAAACGCTTCCCTAATCTCATGCCAATTTCAGAATTAAGTGCGATCAAAAGCTTTGGACTACCAAGGGATAATAGTGTAGCGTATAATTTTTTAATTTCACTACACTTTCGACACTTAATTTTATGAATAATATCGTAATACAACTTCACGTTTTCCAATATTTATGTACTCAAGTTATAATCACACGTCGTTGTTCCATACAAACATCATTTTCCAAGGACACCACCGGAGTGTTCAATCCTGGAAGTGACATAGTGGTCGCTCTACTGGACCACTAAGGGTTTTTGGGGGGAAAGTCAAAGCTGAAAAGAGAGCAATTGAGGACGTTTTTGCGAGGGAAATCACAAGTTTAATAGCAAGTAAAAAAGCGAAATTCATCGCGTTAATCTACTTGTTACTAGCAAAGAAGGAATTCCATAACCAGCTACTAGTGTTCAATCAGACAAGCCGGATCAATAGTTCGAAAAGGTCCATTGGTTCGTTTCAGTTCAGATTGGTGTCTTTATTGGGATATCGAATTCCATTCTGTTTACCATTTGAATCCAAATTGGCCGAGCGACTAATCAAAAATCAACTCACTAAGGTTTTTATTGACCAAATAAGTATATTGAAAGTCCTAAAACTTGCCACGAAAATGCAACCGAGTCCTAATACTTGTCATGAATATGCAATCAAGTCCTATAACTTTTGAAAAGTGTAATCAACAGAAGGATTTGATTGGATCAATTTGACAAGTTTTAGGATTTGATTGAACTTTTTGAAAGTTTTAGAATTCAATTGAACTTTCATAACAAGTTTTAAGACTTGATTACATTTATTGAAAGTTTTATGACTCAATTGCACTTTCGTGATAAATTTTAGAACTTTCAATGCACTTATCCCAATAATTTACTACAATTGCAAATAGCTTCTTTCGAGATAACAAGTCGGGGATTGACTCAAGTTGGATTGTTGTGGAAACATTCTTGGATCTTGAGGGATATCAGCAGGCAGCAGATGGCATGTTCCTCATGTGTTTTAACTATTTAGACATCTATACCTATGCTTCCCCTTATATTCTGTAGGGTAGTTGGGTTCAGTGGGTCTTGTTTCTGGACATTTTGCTTATTGGTTCAGCAGACTGGTCCTATATCAATCTTATGACTCGTACTCAACAGAAAGGATCACATTTTCGGGTTGTTTTCAGTTCGATCTTTTGAGTCTTGCAATTACAATCATGTAAGTCGGAATTTACAGCAAACCGAAGCCATTAGTTTGGTTCGCCTTTGTGCGTCAATAGTTGGAGTTAAATTTAAAGTTTTCCCGCTAAAGTAAAGCCAAACGGCAGATACTTCTCCCAACTTGCATCCAATAGGAAGTGGAGGGAGAGAGTGTGTGTGTGTTAAAGAGTTGAACTGGGTCCATGAGGGGTATGGTATCCAATGTTACCAAGGTACATTCATGTTCTTCCTTATCATATGAATGCAAACAAAAATTTGGGGTCCCAGAAAAAACTAAAGATGGTCATCAGCTTGCAACTTTCACTAAACCTATGTACTTTTGAACGTTGAATCCTAAATTCTAAGAATAACAAGCTGATCAAGATCATTTTCAGTGAATACCCTGAAGTAATGAGCTTCTGCTTTTGGCACTAATTTGCCATAGCAAGGATCACCTTTAAATTACAAAACTAAACAGCATTAGCATATCACCTTTGAATATAAGCTCAAAAAGTTATCAAGACCTAATGACTCATAATAACGTATACACAAGCTCCAAGTGACATACTTGATCCTTTGAATGGATGGCCAATAAGGCAGTCAATAATGTTTAATCGCGCAACCCAAATTCAGCACAGTGAAAGCAATAATGCAAGAGAAGAAGAAAGATTAACACCCTTTTGTTCTGAAACATAAAAGAAGAAGTGCTGCTTTGGAAATCCCAAGCATCTCACTTTTATATCTCCAAGCCTTTTTTGGTTGAATGCTAGGAATTTACCAATTCCAAGAAATTCTTTTCCTCATCGCCCACTTTCTTTTCAAGAGATTTAGAATGTAGAGCCAGAGAGATAACGGAAGATGAAAATCTAAGGACATGCAACCTTTCCTAAAGAGGAGGCAAAGAGAGGCTGCCCAAAAAAAATTGCTGTAATGTGAGCGTGAGTTAAAAAGGCAACTAAGTTGATGGTGTATGTGAATTTGTGCCCGGTGGTGGTGGTGAGTGGTGGTGGCGATGGTGGTGGTCCGGGACAAGAAAGCAGTACTACTAAAACCAAAAGAAAGAGAGAGGCAAAGAAAAGAGGAGAAAAAGAGAGAAGAAGGGATGAGGAGGAAAAAAAGAAGAAACACACAGAAAAGAGAAATGTCAACGGCTATCCGAAAAAGATGCTTCAGTAGAAGTATGAAAGTTTTGAATTATTAACCACATTCCTCTCAAGTCCTCTTTTTTCCTCTTCAAACTTTATCAATTTCCATGCACGTTCCCCTATAACGTTTTCCAGACTTTTGTTGGCAGCGTAAATCTGCAAACAAGATAATAAAAAGAAGACTTAATTTAGCACATAAGCAGACCACCAAGTTTCAGAAAATAAAAGTAGACAGAGAAGGGATCAACCTAACGCCTTGGACCACAACCATTTGGATGCTAAACTCTTTTAGAAAGGCTGACAATTTTTTGTGCATGTGGGACTCCATGCATATTCTAATTCTACATGCTTTACCTCCAAATTCCATCCCCATTTAGTAGGTTGGTCTCCTCGAATTTAGAAAATAACAGTAAAGAATACAAAATGCCAAATATGCTTGGAAAACCAAAAGCTTTTCTGCCTGCGAGATATAAACACAACTGAATAATATGTGAGTTACCTTAGCTGCTATCCAATGGAATTGCAAAGGAAAAGTGCTAGCATATGATTCCATAAGGTGTCTACAGCTTTGGCATAACATAAAGGGTAGTTCTTAGAATAACAATGTATATTCACCACCGCCCGAGAGAGAGAGAGAGAGAGAAAGAAGGGGAGGGGGGGACCTAGGGGTTAATGAAAGAAAGTTTGAGAATGAGAATTATGGGTATATCCTAGCTTTTAGAAAGTACATGTATAAGTTGCAGGGTTTAGGTACGATACATGCCATTTTGCCCCATAAAAGAGATGTCCCCTTTCTTTCTCAAACTTTTTTTCTCATAATCTTCTCATGAGGCACAACCAGACAAACCAAAAGCTTCTCTGCAAAATTCCCCACTCTCACCTTTCTCTAACATACAAGCAGTTGTGTCAGCTTCCATCAGGGAATCTCATCTCATCTCCTCCTCTCAATAAACCTTCCTTTTGCACCTTTTTCTTCCTTCCAATCCTCATCATTGCCAAACCTTCTTTCCTTCCTTTGCTTTTTTTTTCCCTCCTCTCTATCTCTCTCCCCTTTTTTTAAGCCTTTGCTGCAAAATCCCTACATGGAACCCATATTTCACAGCCCTCTCTAGTATTTCCATTGGAAATAAACGGTACAACTTCCAAAAAGAAAAAGGGTGATCCTTCTGTCACCACTTGAGAAAGACTCCCGACATAATTCCAAACAGCCAGTTCTTATAATAACTAATCCCATTGATATGCATACTTTTCTTTATCCCACATTTTTTAAGGCATCTTAACCAATGTGATGGAAGAGAAGAATAACGTACAAAGACGAATAGCATGGCAGTAAAAGGGTAGAAGAAGATATTAGCATCAATTTAACAACAAAGAGAAATAAACCTACCAACATCGCTAGTAACTCTTAGCATGTTCAGAACCAGTACAGAGTATCATAAATAAGGAATCCGGTTCTTTCAACCAAATAGAACATCTATAACACCCAACACTTTTAGAATTTTCTTATCATTCAGTTCCATTTTCCCAACTTACTTTGTTTTTTTTCAAGGTTACAGATTTCCACACATGGCATTAATATAATTTTTAATGCTCCAAATTCCAAGTACATGTGTCCTGAAATTTTAAAGTACCATTCAGGCAAAAAGCTTCTTATAAGATATGAATCTTTTGTCAGCACATGGGTATCTCGCGGGAACAAATTCTTGAACAAAGCTTTCTCGTTAGAATTGTACCGGCACTTGCAGTCCATCAAAGTTTCACTCCGAGATATCTGAATAAAACACATTCCTTAATGCGCTGTGATTCTTATAACAGGACAATACCCTTTAGAACATTTATTAAGCATTTTTTAATCGTGTAAGTACAGGGAACAAAATGGGAAGACTTACCAAAGCTTAAAACTGGAAAGCATGACTCATTGTGTCCTGAAGAGTATAAAAAAGTAAAATTAACAAATGAGCAATCTTGAAAGTAAAAAGTCATCCTGCTAATCGATCATTCATCGAGTTCATATGATCCAAGTGGTAGAATGAGTTGGTATAGATATGGCAAACTATAGTCATCCTATGAAGTGTTGTAGCTTATGCATTCGATACTATATATTCTAACGTTGCGGCACCTTGAAACTAAGTGCAAGAGCGCTGCAAGTCGCCACAACAATGAGGGCGCAACGCAGGCAATGTAAAGTGTTTGCTAAACATCTTGAAAAAACTACACTGTCTCTTTTCATAGTTATAATTGTTGTGCGGGAACTATACCAAATGCTCTCATAATATAGAAAGTTTTATTTTCTTGGGGAAGGTGCAATTACAGGCTGATTAAAATCTGTCATTTGATCTGCCCTAGTGGTGGTGGTGGGTTTCTTATGCATAAAATAAGAATGATAATTGCAGATGAAATTTTTTCATAAAGTCGTGTCTAAGACTAAGTTAGTTCGAGAAAAATAGAATCTCTATAATGAATACATTAATGTCAATAAAGCATAGCTAAAATATCATGCACAAAAAGGCATCATAGTATATGAACCTCATGAGTGTCACTTATCCCCACCTCAGAAACATCCATGCGATATATTACCACTTATAGCAATATTTTCCAAATCAAGCAACCACCAAGCTTGAAGACACCAGATCCTTCTAGTCTTATATGCTTGGGCCTAATCTATGTAAACTCTGTCTCAATAATGCAATTTCTTAGTGGTTTGGTTGTTTGCTCGCGCAGACTAGAGACGACATAATCTTGGCACTCCAAATTGGCTAACAGTATGCTATTATAAAATCGATGTAGAAGATGGCTGTTCTTCCTTTTGTTTCCTAGAAACACTACAATAGTTAGTGCTATACTAGCAAAAGTGCACAATATTTAATTTTTAGAGATATCAAGGGAAACATTGTTTCAAACAAAACATTTCATTCTTGAACTAAGTAGTTTAGTTGGAGGGCCTATATGATGATCTTCTTATTTGTGGGCCTGATAACAATCCAAAGCTCTTGTCTCATCAAAACATTAGGAGATAACGATCATGGTCCAAGACAAAATCTATACCATTTTCATTGGTCTCAATAACTCAAGTTATCCACCTATGTTTTCACATTTTGTTCAACTCAAAACAGTCTGTTATCTAAGCAACATACTTCGAACAGCAGGTGATTTGCCAATGATTCACAATAAAACTCACAACAGAGTCAAAGTTCAAAAGGCTCCAAAATACCTGCAGTGCAGGTGACATTTACCTGTTCATGGCCTCCCATTTCTGAACAAGTTCACCCTGAGCAGCTGAAAAGGCACCATCAAATCTTCCATGGAGGAAATTACTGCGAAAACCAACACTTCTCACATGATTATATCTACCAATATTCTTCAGTGATATCAGACCAATAAAAGCAAATAGTGCTGCTGAAGGAATGAAAATACTAACATGCACACACACTTAGAGAGAATATGAATGACTTCAAGGCCAATATACCGACAGTTTTCAGCTGAAGAGTAACCCAAAGAAGATTATATATCACTGCTTCTGGGGCTAGCACCTTATCCCTTCCTTTCGTTCTCCAGCAAAAAAACAGAAGAAAAAAGAATATAAAACAACAAAACCAGCATCCAGTAGAAGAGCAAAGGAACAAAGGCAAAAGAGCAAATAAGAAACGAACAAGAAATCAAGTACGTCCAAAATAATTTGGACATATACGAAGTAATCTTCATGAGAGAATTGAATCTTGTCACATGGGGAATGTCATATGTGAAGCTCATAGCCCGAATCAGGTAAAAGTGAATCATACATCCTTAAACAGGATCATAAAATAAGAAACGAGACATGACAGATGAACAAATGATAAGGAATCATATTATGAAAAGTAACATCGTTCCAAACTATTTGACCATCTTCTTGCTGTTACATAGGCGAATGAAGTGGCTGGATGACAACAGAAAAAGAAGAGTCCTGTTGTACTTAATGATTGAATAACGTATGAGGCAGTTCTCATTAAGATTCAAGAGAAAACTTTCATAGATTCAACAGAAAAACTAAGAGATAAATATCAACAGTTAGTTTAATACGAACAGCTGGACAATACATATACAGACTTGCCACGAGGCCACAAGAAAAAATCTAAATAATATCTAGGTGTAAGCTTTGGCTACAGAGTACTCCGATGTAAAAAGATCATCTGTGGATGTAATGTTTGTACTCTTGATCCTGAAAAAAGAACAGCACAAAATACTAGGAGCGTAGGGTGGAGTGTTGGATGTTCAGGACCAAGTCACAAACTTCTCCTTTGGGGATGGAGTCATTTCTCTCTTTGAGTCTTCTCCCAGATCACCTGGTTCACAGCATGTATGTTATGGCCGAGTATAAGTCTGATCTGGCAAAGATATTACAGAAACAGAAATAAGATTTCTAAAGGAACCATCTTATGCCTCAACACTTTGAATGAGTAATTTCACAGATATCACCTAATGGCCTTATCAGCAACATTTGTAACTAAGACTTTCATCATTAGCTAGCTCATTGTTGTGCACTTAATATCCTGTCAAGCCAGAAGAAGCAGTCTTCTTCAACAGTAAATTATATCCTATTTGCAGATTCAAGAAAGAGATCCCCACATCACTTCTTCCTGAAGCTCAAAATGAAAACGAGAAAATGAACAAATATATGGTACAGCATACTGAGGGTGTGATTACCTGCTACAGTCAACTACACTTGAGCACCCAAAAGAGATTGTTCCATCCTATATCAATATTCATGAGATTTCTGCCAAATGTCCACCACTATAATCATCCTAGTTTAACAAGAGATCATCAAGGGAAGTGAAGAAGGGACCCCTTGTTTCACATAAAGCACAATTTTATACGCAGGATTAGCTTGTTTACAGTCAGAGCACAGCAATTTTATGCTATAGACTGCAGGGGGTGACACTAGAATTCAAATCAACAGTAATGGTCTGCAAACGCAACATCACACCAATTAAGAACAGAGATAAAGGTTCACTACCATTTGGCATGTAACCATTAAGTTGATGACAACTATCTCCTGAAAACGCAAGCATGCAAATTGAGTTTGAAATTGTACCTCGCTAAACTGCATAAGGAGAGTCCCACTCCAAGCTAAAACATCACACGTACGTAAGAAACTGACATTCCTGGTGATTCTAACATTAGATTGAGTCAGTGATGAATCAGAAAAGCGCCTTACTTAACCAACCCACCTGGGTATGCAGCTCAATCTGAATACTTAATTTCCTGGTTTGAATAAGATGAATTTAATTTGTCTGTTGCACACCAGCTTTAGTCGCAAGGGTCCATCCAAGTCAGCTATTGTGGTTAGCATCATTTTTTTCAGAAGGATTAGCAGTGATAGATTAGCCGGCCTTTTGAGCATTGTGTTAGACTCAAGAGATTAGAGAAATTCAAAAGGCTGTGCTAGCGGAAACTTGTGTTATTTCGCTGCTGAAATCTTACCTTTTAAAAATGATGACCCCCTTAAGAACAAGTATTCTTGCACTCCCGGTAAGAAAAAAAATCAATAACCTCCATGCAGCTCAAGCAGCCCGACTAAGCAAATGCAAGCAAACAGGTTCTCCCCTACTTATTCACTGTGAATCAGTCTTGAAGATCCCTTCTGGCTATCCGTTTTTCAAACAACAAATACACATATCCTTGGCATCTGAAACCCGTTGAAATGCCACTGTTGAGTAGTCAAGTTGAAATAGTCAGACAGCTATCCACAGCTTTTGATTGAATATCATTTCCAATTTTCCACATTCTATCTTGCTGCGAGGCTATCCCTGATTAAGTCATGCCCAACCTCCAATTCCGAAGATGGCAAGTATTGGCATACTGGCAAACATTGGCAAATATCTGGAGTCGGTAGAGATGAATTTCAGTAGTGACATAAATTGTAACTCTTTCTAGATATCTGTACGCAGACTCCACTGCCCCCATACTGCCATTTCAAAAGAAACACTGCATCATCGATATAGAAAAGATGCAGGAACCTGAGCTCTTACATCTTGGATGACAACTGATAGGCTATTCTAGCAGTTTCATGAGTAAACTGTGAAGAAACTTTTGTCACTATTACGAAGTGGTAAGATAATGAGAATCAATCTCGCCTAATCTCCTGCTTATTGACCCTGTGATATCCTCTGTAGTCAAATTGTATTTCCTCCATGACTCAACATCATTGGACCAGTGAGAAGACAATGTTGACTTCGTATCAGGCAACTGTCCCCTTCACAAGACTGCACATAATAAGACTACAAAGGGACAACCTGACTTTGATCCCCATCTAGGCGCCATCCAAGCGTCAACTGGCGTGATCACAGGAAGTTCAGCTCATAGTCAGCCCCCTTGTCCACGTGAAGTGGAACCTTCCCAACTGCAACAAAGTCTAATTCATCCCCCCCTGGCATTTCCCAACTCTAGTTTCTTCCAGCACACCATCTCAGAACAAACGACTGATCAATGACACTACCCATTGCATCATTTCACTCCAACATTCAGCATTATCCACACAATCAAGCTCACAATACCTGCTGTCTTCAGCATAAAGCGCCGCGACCCCATTGCATCATCCCCAGAATCTACCCACGACCATAATTTGAATCATGCGGAAACTGAAGAACCAAGCACGACATCACCTGCCCGTGAATGACCCGGCATTCCGATTCGCCTCGACCCATCTCCACCCACCAGCCCATTTGGCGTGGGAATCTCCTCGCTCTCGGACCTCGCATTCTCGCTGCCCACGCCGGGATGATGCTCCGGCGAGCTCGCCATTTTCATCGGCCAACTTGCCGGACGAGATCGCTCGCGTTTCCCGTTGTGCTCACAGTGCTGCGCAGCCTTGGCAAGACGAAAGGAAGTGAAGGCGAGTCAATTAGAATTCCTAAAACTTTTGTTTTCTCCGATTAAGTTATAAAATTTTAAAAAAATACAATTAAATCATAAAATTTACCACGGAAGTATAATCGAGTCCTAAAACTTTCAAAAAGTGCAATCGAGTTTTAAAACTTTCAAAAAAACGTAATCAACAGAAGGACTTGATCGGACCGACTTGACAAGTTTTAGAACTTAATTGCACTTTTTTAAAGTTTTAACATTCAATCGCACTTTCGTCACAAGTTTGAAAACCCCAATGCACTTATTAGGAGTGAATATAACACCCATCATTTTCGCTAAGAATAAGCAATTTAAGAAATATTTTTTTCTGGAAAAATGAGTTTATAAAAAATATTTTCAGATTAATTATTAATTTTTGTCATATCAAATGATAAGAGAAATTCTTTTTTGCCATTTATCCAAAAGTGGGTCAGGGTATTTATAATACTGGTGTAATTATGTAAACTTAGTTATACGCTCACGGCGTAAGTAATCGGCTTTCTATGTATGAATAGTCGAGTTTGCATCATAATGTTGAAGTTTAGTGATTATTGCATCTCCTTGATAAATATCGATGATTTTTGGATGACATCACATGTTCTCGACGAATTTTTATGAATTTCGACATACTTTGATGCATCATAGTTTTCTTGAGAATCGTGAATAGTGCATATTCTTAGGTTGCATTTGGATAATCTCTCTTGCATATAGGACTTAGGTTGCATTATTAACTTAGTCGCTCATGTTTCATAGCTTAGGTTTTTGTATATAGAATTCGATCCATATAGGAATCAGGTAGTAGTAATTTAATCTATGCATGCTTTACACACGATACTTTAATTTATGCATGATTAGGACTTAATACATGTTTTCCCTCTTTGATTTCGGTTAATCATGTTGGGTCTAAGGTTAATTTCATTTTTGTTAACTTAATTAATAAAGAAATTCAAAAATGTTTCTTTAGTATCTCATGTAGGTTGCATTTGCTATAGAACTAATTCGTGTTTAATTCTATAATGCTCGTGCTATACACGTTTGTATATTGCATATCATTTAGTGAACCATATATCTTTAGGGATCAATTTTGATCGATATTTCATATAAATTAAACTTAGTCTTCTATGTCAAATAATTAAACTTGGTTAATCATTGCATTTTGGGCATAATTCATGTTTATTTCATATAGTTATATATGCATATAGTTTAAGAATTCTTGATGGCTGCATATGTTTAATGCAAGTCATTAGTGTTTTGTGATTTAGGTTATGCATTATAGAATAGAATATGCATCCACTTAAGAATTTTGGCCATGTCATGTCTCATTTAGGTTGTATTTAAATTTATATAGTTTGAAATAATCAATCGTGTTAATTAGGATAGTCTTGATTATAACACGTTTCCCAGGTTTAATTTCAATTCATTGCTATGCTTAGAATTGCATCTCGGATACATTCACTTATTTGTCGCACCATTGCATCAGTTTATGTCATATAGTTTAATATACATAATATTTGCCACTTAGAACTTTATACTAAACTATTTGTATATGATTTAAATAAATCATTCATGATTGTTTAATTTTATACATGTTGATCTAATTAGATTTTCATGTCATTCCATTGCATTACAATGCATGCATAGTTTCGGCCGTTTAGTGTGCTAGACTTTAATAGTGCACTCATCAAGTTAATTAAATAAGAAAATATCAAAAAGATTAGTAGAGGTTGCAAACTAACTAATTTTGCGTTCTTTTGGTAAATAAGTTGTTAATGGATAACTTTGGCGTCTCGTATAGTCTTGCATACATGCATATTTACCTTTTGACCAATGATTTGTATAAGCTCCTGTCTTGATGGCCAATAATGCGGCTTTGCTTATGTTTCCTCATTGCATCTTAGGTTCTTCAATTATTTTGTAATTCATATTATTGGGTGTTACTTTATTACTTGCGCACCGTGCATGGTAATTTTCACACGTCAGTGGCTTAGGATAAAACTGATAACGAGATTGCATACACGCATTTTCATATAAAGAGAATAGGTACCAAAGGGCGTTAGATGAATTTAGTATAATCAAGTCCTTATATTCGGAGTTTTTGTTTGTAGAAGTAAGGTAGTCTCCCGTATCTTGCTTAGGTTTTTAACCGACCTACTGTGACATCCCCAAATTTGGAACCAAGATAGCCAAAGTTAAATGGTGATAGAATGGGCGAGCAATCGAGCCGAGGGTCGGCAATGGAACGGATAACACAGCAGGAACGAATATATTGAGGGTTGGTCATGGTCTGATCGAAAGATTATCCATGACTTGGCCTAAAGATCGACAGTGGAGTGACAACCTGATCATGCAAATCGATTAGAGTGATACAACTGTGGATTGACCCTTCGACTATAACGGCCATTAGTGGGACGGTCCAGAATAACTATGGATCAATGTTGTGTCGGCATGTGTCGGTCGCGGGTGATTCCGCACGGCCATGCATCGGTCCTGGATAACCATGGATTAATCCCGTGATACCAAATTTCATGAGGCCACATGACAACCGAGGGTCGATCATGCGTCGTTGATGCTCGAACGTGGATCGGTTGCGAATCTGCCACGGATCGTTGCATTGAGTCGGGTAGGCCGTGGCCGAGCCATGTGCTAGGCCATGAGCCTAGTGGCTTGGTCGCGGGCCAGGCATTATGCTAGCCGCGCCAGTAAAGGCATTGTACCCAATCATAACCGGCCATTGTGCCCGTTAGCTAGGCCACGGACTGGCTTTGTGCCCATCTGTGTGCCGGTCATTGTGCCCGACCCTTGTGCCGATCATTGTGCCCGTTAGATCTGACTCCGACTTAGTTCCGTGCCCAATGAACATAGGCCATGAGCCATGCATTGTGCCCATTCATGAGTTGAGGCATGTGTTTAGTCCATGAACCGGCCCCTTGCTCGTGCGGCTCGGCATCGTGCTCGGCACACCGCTCGTGCAGTCCAATACCGCGCCCATGCACTCGGCCATGCGCCCGGCCATGTGGCCGTGTGGCCCGGTAGCGTGCTCAGCCGTGCACCCGGTCAGGCCCGATTGTACAGGACATGCGCCTGGGCAACCCGACCGGCCCGAGCTTATACCATTGGACTTGGACTTTGGCTTGGATGTGTTTGATCATATTTGGAGGAAATTTTACACCGAACCTCGACCCGGATAGGATGATCAATTATTTGAACCTCGGAATTTCCCCATTTACTTAAGCAATTTGCTAAGTATTTGAGGGTAGATCAATAGCAAATACATCTTACCTTGCCTTTGTAGTAAACATGACATGTTCAACAAACAAGAAAACATCAAGCAAGGATTTTCAATGCTGCATGAAAAGATCAACACACGGGATTCATCATTTCATGACCAAAATTCATCGATCCTTTCAGCTTACCACCGAGCATCCGAGTACTCCCTCGGGCATCGTCTCGAAATCCATCGAATAGCAGCATCATCCCGAAATCAGTTGAAGACGGCATCGCCCCGAAATTTATCGGCGACGGCAATGTCCCAAAATCCATCTGTGACGGCCATAGTCCCTCGTGTGATCATGCAACAAACAACACACATTTTCGGTTCTTATCTTGATCTTATTTGCCCATGCAAACACGTGGTGCTCGTGTAATTCTAAGACAACTTGCCTAACATGCGGGGTGCGGTCGAGGGCACGTGACTTGATCCATCATGCCGAGTGCTAGCTCAGAGCGAGACTTAGCCCCGTTTTACACGTCTCAATGTAAAACCTGTACCAAGCCTAGCTCGTCCCGAAACACCACAACATGAGTGCGAGACATACGACACCCCGTTTCGTGCCTCAGTTATGCCATGACTCACAGCCACATACGAAATAACAAAACACGAGCAAACTCAATGCATCACAAACATAAATACTCCTCGAGCCCAAACGCACGACACTACCCCCTTACCAAAGTATAGGGAATTCACTTACTACTCGGGGGCTCTAAGATATTTAGTGATGGTGCGGTGATGAGAATGAGTGACAGGAGAAGAAATGGCCGAGAATGAGAGAGATGGAGGCCGAGAAAGAGAGAAGCCGAGAGAGTAGAGAGAGAGAGAGACTTGTTTGGTTTTTTTGGGGAAAAATGAGCATGGCATGGTGTCTCTCTATTATAGGCCAAGACCTCAATTATTGCCATACCAAGTGGTCCAATGAAATGCATTCAAGTGGCACATAATTATTAGAGGCAATATTAAAAAATCTTAGGAAAATCTTGACCAAATCCTAAGCTTCATTATTTGATGGCCTAAATAAAGTCCAAGTGTCAATCTAGGTTAATAATGCCCTATCTTAGGCTATATGAGTTACCATATGCATTAAATATCTAGGAGATACATAAGCCTACCTGGGGACACTTAAACCTATACATTAGTGATCTAGGAACACATAAGCCTATATTATTGGTTTCTTCAATAATGACCGTTGTCTTGGCTCTCATTATTGCCCTATCTCTAGAGATTGCAAGATCTCATGCATTAATGAAGATCTTATCTTATAAGATTCTCTTAATGATGACCCTCCAATTATTGGTTCCAACTTTGACTTGGTCAACTTTGATTTCTTGCCCCCTGAGCTTGGCCAAAACATGCTGATGTGTCCTAAAGATGAAGTTGCTAATTGTGACATTCCCGGATTTTGGGCCTGAGAAGCCAAGGATAAGTAGTGAGTGAATGAGCGAGTGGTCAAGCCGAGGGTCGGTATTGGAATGGACAATATGGTCGGAATGAGCGTACTGAGGGTTTGTCATGGTTCAATTGAAAGGTTGTTTATGATATGGCCTAAGGATCAATAGTGGAATGACTTTCCGATCACGTAAGTTGATTAGAGTGATATGGTTATGGCTTGGCCCTTTGACCATAAGGGTCGTTAGTGGTACGGTCTGGGATAACTATTGATCAGTACCGTGTTGGCATGTGTCGGTCGTGGGTGTTACCGCACGGCCATGCGTCAGTCGCGAGTGATACCGCACGGCCATGCGTCGGTCACGGGTGACCATAAGTTGATTCCGGGGTGTTGGTTTCCACGAGACTACATGACAACCGAGGGTCGATCATGAGTCGTTGATATTTAAACGTGGCTCGATCACGAATCGGCCACGGATCATTGCGTCGAGTTGGGTAGGTCATGGACGAGCCATGTGCCAGGCCATGTGCCCAGTGGCTTGGTCGCAACCTGAACAAAATTGCCAGTCGCGCCAGCTAAGGCCATGTACCAGGTCATGACCGACCACCGTGCCGTCAGCTGGGCCACGAACCGGCTACGCGCCCGACCGTATGCCAGCTATTGTGCTTGACCCTTGTGGCAAGCGTTGTACCCATAAGATCCGACTTTGACCTAGTCCCGTGCCTAGAAACTTGGCCATGGGCCATGCATTGTGCCCATACATGAGCCAAGGCATGTGTTAAGCCCTAGATCGGCCCCTTGCTCGCGCGACTCAGCACAATGCTCGTGCAGCCCGGCGCAGCGCCTGTGCAGCTTGGTCTCGCGCTCGGCCATGTGCCCGTATGGCCCGGTGGCATACTCAGCCATGTACACGGTCAGGCCCGGCCATGCGCCCAGTGACCCAACCAGCCCGGCTACACGCCAGGCCACTCGAGAGACCCAAATTGGCATAGTTTGGCTTAAACTTTTGTATAGTTATACTTGATCACTTTTGAGGGCTTTTCCACACCAAACCTCATTTGGAATGGGATTATTAGAAGTGTTTTATCGCGAGAAAACCCTCGCAAATTATGAGAGTTAGTATGATGCGGGATTAAGATTTAAGTATCAATTAGTCGGTTTTATGATGCCGATCAACCAAGCCATTTCGGGTGAGACCAACAGCTCTAGAAAACTCAAATTGGCCTTAGAATCTGGTTAGGAAGGAAGGAACTAGAACTAGTCCAACCTTATCTCTTCTTGGTCTCCATTATTAGTGCAAGCCTAGTTGTCCCTCTTTATTTAAGGCTTTTGTGCTGAGTTGCGCCCCTCAATTATGGTTCATTTATGGCTCATGGTGACTCATGGCGACTCATGGCCACCAATAATGAGCCTTAAAACAAGGCCAATAATCGGCCAAGGAGAAGAGGAGTGTCACGCCCCGAATCCCATCGAGCTCGCGACATCCCCTGCTCTGGTCGAATAATTGCGACGTCCCAGGAACGTCGTCGACCCAACCCAAACATTAGAGCCACATGCGGAAGCGAATATAAAAATCCCGGACAGAAAGATGACGACAACGGGGTAGAGCACCATAGCAATCAAACAGCAACATATTTAAACAGTACCAAATATACAAATATCATATTACAGACATAATTAACAATTAAACATCCACAGTCACCGATTTAACAAAAAATCAGGGGTCTGGTTACCCTAACTTCGTTATCGGTCTACTCAATCTACACAACCCCTAAAATACCCTAGGGAAAGCCTACTGGTCGCCTCCTATCCAATCCGCTCTTGTTTTCTTGGCTTGGATCTTTGGACACTCGCCTACAGTTCCACCGGGCATCAAAAGCGATTCCTTGAACTTCCAAAAAGAAAAGGCGTACTTCCCGGGTTTACGACTGGAGGTCTGAAAGTGGCGGTTATACAACCGTGAGACGAATCTCAATAAGTGTACAACCCCAAACCCCACGTAGGCACTCATGTACCGCCAGATGAAAACACGCATAACACACAATCTATCAACCAAACTAACAGACACATACGAACCTACCTGGAACTCGTCATGTGCATCCCTGCACGTTAGTCAACCACACAGCCAGTATATCACAAAAATACATCACAGCCGTGCGCGTGCCCCGATTATAGAGCAAAACCCACTTTGGCATGTCCCATACCATGCCTAGCAGTTTTTACCCCATAATCGAGCATCACACCACGCGATACAAACATACTCGCACACCAACTCATACCACGCGTCACTTTCTCAAACCTCGCACCTCAAGCCAATTCTCGCTCATTCTCAACTCTTTCACCACTACCGCGCCCGCGTAAAACGCATCAGGCCAACGGTCTTCTGACCTCGTCAGGCATCGACACCCCGTCGGGCCGATCATCGTCACCTCGTCAGGGACGGCATCGTCCCGCGTAAAGAGCACGCCTCAGGACGGAATCCTACACACACTTTCCTTCTACCGCGCCCGCATAAAACGCATCAGGCCAACGGTCTTCTGACCACGTCAGGCATCCTCACCCCGTCGGGCCGGGCATCGTCACCTCGTCAGGGATGGCATCGTCCCGCGTAAATGTACACGCCTCAGGACGGATCCTTTCCAACCAATCCCACATTTCCATATCCTCGTTCCACTCAAACCACACTTACACACGACCAACAAACACACGGCCAAACATACACACCTCACACACACATTCACATCTCGCACACACTTTTCACAATTACCCATCCTCATCACGCGAACACCACACAAACACCCAAGCTTGGCACGCGAACTCAGTGCGCAATCACGCCCCCACATCTCACAGCCACACAATCACACATACAAGCTCATTCAAGCATCAAACTACCCGTCAAAATGCCACGATAATACCGAATAATTCTTGAGAGAGAGAAAAAACTGAGAATATATAAAATCGGGTCCAAACTGGGCAGTTGCGCAGTGACAGAAATCCATTTGAAATAAATAGTAAACGAACTCCAAAAATTCTAAATTTTGGATATGTCATAAAAAAACATCTTGATCAACATTTCTTATGAAGAACACGAAATCCGGTTCAATCTGCAACCATGCCTTTTTGTCCCTCGAAGTCAGACCAAAATATGTTCGCTCTAACAGACTGTTTTGTCCTCAAAATACATTTCTTTCAACATCCACATCACCTTGAAAAGTTTTGAAATTTTTATATGTTATAGCCACAAATGTCCCCAACAAGTTTTGTGAAGGAAGTATTTTGAAAATGGTCTGAAAAAATTTACAAAAATTCGAACAGACCCGAAGGTCGGATGAACAGTAAATCGGGCAGTTTTATTTCGGTTCAAAGGTGGACTTCCGAATGGCATCAAATGATTTCCAAAAATTCCAAAATTAAAATATGTTATACTTTAAGATGTTGGGAACAACTTTCATGAGTAACACTTCTTCAAATTCGGCATTCAAAATTCTCCATAAAAATAGCAAACCGGACGGGTACAGTAGTCACAAATCCGAAAATCACACTAAATCACATGAATTCAAACCGTGATCGGGGTATTATCACAGCCCTATACGAACCTCCCAAACCTCCTATTTTTAGTCTCCAAATCAGTCCACAACCACCAAATACTCAGCCCTCATCACAGTCCCAAAACAGCCACTAAATTCATCTAAATCGAGTCTTAAACGTGTCTAACAATACCCGAGGTCCTAGGGAGAGTTTGGGGAAGTCACTTACCTAAGAAAAGCGAGACGAACGGGCTGGATGGGTGGCTGAAATGGGCGGAACAGCAGCAGCAGCAATGGTAATGGGAGGAAACAAAGATGAAGAGAGTGAGAAAGAGAGAGAGAGAGAGAGAGAGAGAGAGAGAGAGAGAGAGAGAGAATGAGGGAGAAAATGGGAGAGGGGGGGCTGACGTGAAGGGTTCTGGCCAGATGAGGGAGGAGGAGGAGAGAGAGAGAGAGAGAGAGTCCATCTGGTCAAAAAAGTGGGCTGGTGGGGTGACACGTGTCGCGATCCTACGCGATTTCCCATTTTGCCCTTGATCCGACGGTCCTCGTTTGTCTTTATCCAACAATTTATCCAACAATTCAGGGGCAAGATGGTAATTCAATAATTTCAATTTATTTTTCACTTATTTTAGTCCTCAATTATTGCCAAAAATTGTCCAAAATTCGGAATTCCCAATACAGGGTCCAGGGGCAAAATGGTAATTTTCCGGTCCCGGGGCGAAATTCTAATTTTTCCACATACGGGTTCCATATGTGTGTGGCCAACATAATATGGCGTCGGATTCGTGAAAATAGCCTCTTAAGCCCTCGAAAATCGACTGCAAAGTCCTGGGAATAAAATAATATTATTTTTCGCTCCCGAGTCAAAATTCCAATTTTTGACCGTAACGACTCTAAATGTGCGTGGCCACCCCAAAATGGCATCGGCCTCGAAAAATAACCTCAAACGGCCTCAGAATCAAAATCGGTGACCAGAGGGGCAAAATCGTAATTTTTTCGATCTCGAACCGAAATCCATTTTTTTGCAGAAATGGGTGGCCCCAAGGTTGGCCAAGCCAAAAACGTCATCGGCCGTCCAAAATTTTCACTTTCAAAATTCTCGATTTCCGGACCCGAATTCCAAGAAATGACTAGAATCGAACAATCGCGACTTTAGCTTATCTCTGGCTAACAGGTGGCTCATTGGGATTACGCGCTATCGATCCGTGACCGACATTAAGTCAAATCACGTTTAAGTTTACTCTACCTAGGACGACCTCAATTGTCATATAATTGCGAGGGTCTATCGCTAGTTCCCTTCGGACACGATCAATCAAATCAACCGGTCTCGATTGGCTCAAAACATTCCCTCGTCAATCCATATGGTTGAAGATCGAACCCAGGTCGAGTTCTTTGGTCGTGTGAACTCAATCCCGTAACAGCCCTACCCCTAAGGTTAGCATCCCAAGAATGCGCGGGTCCCGGGTGAGATCTCACTATAGTGCATTGGTCAAATTCATTTCTTAAATCCCGGGAAAAGGATCGAAAATTCAGACTGTTACAAGGTGCCGAGAGGGAGCCGAGAGAGAGAGAGAAAGAGCTTCGACCAAGAGAGAAACCAAGAGCAAGAGAGAGAAGCCGAGAGGGAGAGGGAGAAAAATGGACCAATAATGCTTATATTTACTTGGATAGGCTTGGCTTCCTTCATCATTATTTTTAACTCTGATTCATAAATTGCATTTAATACATGTCATGATGATTTTTGACTTGAAAGCCTTTCTATTATTGCATTGTTTTAGGGTGTTCTAAGGCCTCTATAAATAGAAGGCCTTATGCATGAAACCACCCCCCTTTTTCCTTTCTCACGCCAACACCACCCATCACCTTCTTCTCTCTTTGTTTTTTGCTTTTCCTACTTCTTGACCAAAGAAGCCTCACGCCCAAGGAGTCCCGAACCGGCCCGTGTTTCTCCTCATTTCCGCCCAAGAGCCCACGATTTGGCCTTAGTGTGCCTAGTATTGGTTGGCCAAGCAAGGAGAAAAGCCCGAAAATCACTCATTCTCTAGTTCTTGTTAGTCGTTGAGCAAGTGAATTCCCTAATATCAGGAAAGGAAGTTACGATACGTTGTAACATGGGTTGCTTGGCCCATCTCATGGTTTCGTGGTCAATTATAGTTTGTTCTTTCTCGACAAGTGATGCTCACGTGTGACGCTTATGTTTGATGTTTGTTTTGTTGTTTCGTAGCATGAACTTTGCTATTAATTTGCCATCGATGTCGGTATGGCAAGAGTCAACTTATGTGACGACAATTGTCTCGTCTTCTCTTGATATTAGAGTTTTTACTTATTGAGTCTTCCTGACTCACTCCCATTGTTTTTCCTCTTTTCAAGTCCGTAGCATGGCGTCTCCCTCAACCCGGTTCGGAAATCCCATTGAGATGAGACCGGAGCTGCTCACAATCATTAATGCCCGCGAAGGCCGAGCCTATCGTAGAATCACCACATATGTGATGGTGGATGAGGGCCGAGAGGAGTTAGTCCCTCATGCGTACGTGGCTTGGTACCGTTTGGCCAACAGAGAATGGGTATGACCCCTATGCGGGTTCAACGGTCCATTCAATGGCATGGACGGGCTAACCCCGGGGCAAGCCGAGGGTGGAGCGTGAGATGGCCGGGCGGACAAGGAGTGGGAGGAGCGAGAAGAACGAGAAGCCATAGTGAAGTTAGGAACCCAAGTCAAAGTTTTTGTTGTTTGATATTTGGCTTTTGCAGCATCGCCCTTGAAATGGGCATGTAAAATAGAAGTGTGGCTTGTAAGGGCCCGAGAGAGAATGGCTCGATGAAATAAGCACGTATCATGTAAATATAACGTGCATTGTTTGCTTATCTCACTCCTGTTGTCTCGTTTATTTTTTTTATTTGCTTCTGCGTGCATATTTGATTGCTTAAAATAAACAGGACGAACTAATAACATTTCCGCGAGTCACAGGTCCTCTCGGGTCATGTTCGGTCATTAAGCATTGATCGTGATTCTAGGTCGGGACGTGACACTAATGGCACTTAAGCATATACTTCAAAATCAATAATATACTTAACAAATTGCCTAAGTAAATGGGGAAATTTCGAGGTTCAAATAATCGATCATCCTATCCGGATCGAGGTTCGGTGTAAAAATTCCTCCAAATATGATCAAACACATCTAATCTAAAGTTCAAGTCCAATGGTGTAAGCTCGGGCAGGTCGGGTTGCCAGGCGCATAGCCTGTACAATCGGGCCTGACCAGGCGCACGGCTGGGCACGCTACCATGCCACATGGCCAAGCGCATGGCCAAGCGCATGGCCGAGCGCACGAGCGCGGTGCAAGGCTGTACGAGCGTTGCACCGAGCACGATGCCGAGCCGCACGAGCAAGGGGCCGGTTCATGGACTAAATACACGCCTTGGCTCATGAATGGCACAATACATGGCTCATGGCCCAAGTTCATTAGGTACGAAACTAAGTCGAAGCCGAATCTGACGGGCACAATGACCGGCACATGGATGGGCACAAAGCCAGTCCGTGGCCTAGCTGACGGGCACAATGGCCGGTCATGACCGGGCACAATGCCTTGGCCAGCGCGGCTAGCACAATGCTTGGCTCGCGACCAAGCCACTAGGCTCGTGGCCTAGCACATGGCTCGACCATGGTCTACCCGACTCAACGCAACAATCCGTGGCCGATTTGCGACCAGTTCACATTCAAGCATCAACGACGCATGGTCGACCCTCGGTTGTCATGTGGCCTCATGGAATCCAGTATCACGGGATTAATCCATGGTCATCTGAGACTGATGCATGGCCGTGTGGAATCACCCTCGACCGACTCACGCCGACACAACACTGATCCATAGTTATCCCAGACCGTCCCATTAACGACCCTTATGGTCGAAGGGTCAATCTACAGTCGCATCACTCTAATCGATTTTTGTGATCAAAGAGTCATTCCACTGTCGATCCTTATGCCAAGTCATGGATAATCTTTCGATCAAATCATAACCAACCCTGAGCACACTCGTTTCGACTATGTTATCCGTTCCATTATTAACACGTACCCGTTTCCTCAAACAAATTTGGATATTGACGCTTCATGATTTCCTCACTCTCCCAAGTGGCTTCTTCAACACCATGCTGATGCCATAGGACCTTGACTAAGGGAATGGTTTTATTTCTAAACACTTGCTCTTTACAATCCACGATCCATACAGGCTCCTCAACATAGGACACTCTATTATCCAATTCAACCTCGGCGAAATTCAGCACATGTGCTGGATCGGGCTCATACTTTCTCAACATGTATACATGAAATAAATCATACACCTGAGCAAGTCTTGGTGGCAATGCCAACCGATAAGCCAAATTCCCTATTCTTTCTAAAATTTCAAACGGTCCTACGTACATGAGGCTTAACTTACCTTTCTTTCCAAAGCGCGATACACCCCTCATGGGCGACACCTTAAGGAATACATGGTCACCTACTTGATACTTTAGGGGTTTTCGATGTCTGTCAGCATAACTCTTTTGTCGGCTTTGGGCAGTTCTCAACTTATCCCTAATCACTTGCACAACCTCTACGGTGAGTTGGACTAGCTCTGGACCCGTGACCTTCTTTTACCTGACCTCGTTCCAATATACTGGAGTTCTGTAAGCTCGACCGTATAGAGCCTTGAATGGTGCCATACCGATGCTCTGCTAGTAACTGTTATTATATGTAAATTCAATGAGATGTAATTTCTCATCCCAGCTACCCTTGAAGTCAGTGACACATGCTCTCAACATGTCCTCAAGAGTTTGAATGGTCCTTTCTGTTTGGCCATCTGTTTGCGGATAATATGCAATGTTGTACTACAACCTTGTCCCCATAGCAATTTGCAGACTCTACCAAAACGTAGCTATGAACTTAGAATCTCTGTCAGACGTAATTGTTACTGGAACTCCATGTAGTCGCATAATATAGTGGACATATAATTCGGCATATTCTTCTAATGAGAAGTCCTTTCTTACTGGAAGAAAATGGGCTGATTTTGTTAATCGATCGACAATCACCCATATTGAATCAATTCCTCGCTGACTTCTCGGCAATCCCATTACAAAATCCATGGTAATATGTTCCATTTCCACTCGGGAATTTCTAATGGTTGTAACAATCCTCCAGGCTTGCAATACTGAGCCTTAATTTGTTGACACGTCAAGCACTTGGTGACATGTTTGACAATGTCTGTTTTCATGCCATTCCACCAAAAGTGTCGTCGCAAATTTTGATACATTTTGGTGCTGCTCGGGTGAATACTATAGTTGCTCTTGTGGGCTTCTGTCAAGATTTCTTCCTTAAGTTGTTCATCCTTAGGCACGCAGAGGCATCCATTTAACTTTAATATCCCGTCTTCAATCGTATGAAAATTTGATTTCTTTTTTTCTGGGAGTTCTTTCCGAATTTTCTGAATCTCAGGGTCTGTTTGTCGCAATGCCTTGACTTTTGATATTACTTCTGGTTCAATCCTAAGTGTAGCCAATAAACTTTGATGGCGTCCAACTTCAAATTTGAAATCCAAGTCCCGCGCTTCCTCAAGTAAGGTCCATTCCTTCACCAGTAAATGAGTGATGGCAGATTTCCGGCTAAGAACATCAGCAACTTTATTCGCTTTGCCATGATGGTACAATATTTTACGGTCATAGTCTTTCAGAAGTTCCATCCAACGCCTTTGCCCATGTTGAGCTCCTTCTGGGAGAATAAATATTTCAAGCTCTGATAGTCCGTATAAATGAAAAATTTTTCTCCGTACAAATAGTGTCGCCAAATTTGCAAAGCAAACACGATCGCGACGAGTTCCAAATCATGCGTCGGATAATTTAGTTCATATGGCCTAAGTTGTCTTGAGGAATAGGCCACCACTTTATCATATTGCATCAATACACAGCCTAGCCCTTTATGGGAGGCGTCGTTGTATATCTCAAAGCCTCCTAGCCCCATTGGAATAGTCAGGATAGGTACGGTAGTCAGTCTCTGTGTTTAACTCTGTGAAACTTCGCTCACATCTATCGGTCCATTCGAACTTCGTTTTTTTCTTTAGCAATCGCGTTAGAGGAATAGCGATGCTAGAGAATCGTTCCACGACCCTTCTGTAATATCCTGCCAGGCCTAAGAAGCTTTGGACTTCTGTCACAGTTGTTGGTCTTGGCCAGTTGATTACTGCTTCTATTTTAGATGGATCCACTGATATGCCTTCTCTCGAGATCACGTGGCCTAGAAACACCATGCGAGATAGCCAAAATTCGCACTTGCTGAACTTTGCATAGAGTACATGTTCCCTAAGTGTCTAAAGTACCAATCGTAAATGTTGTTCATGTTCCGCTGAGCTCCTCGAGTATACCAGGATATCTTCAATGAAGACTATAACGAAACGATCCAAGAATAGCTTGAATACTCGATTCATCAAGTCCATAAAAGCAGCTAGTGCATTTGTCAAGCCGAATGGCATAACAATGAACTCATAATGGCCGTATCGTTTTCCGAACGCCGTCTTCGGAATATCTTCCTTCCTGATTCTCACTTGATGATATCCCGACCTCAAGTCAATCTTTAAAACACCGATGCTCCTTGGAGCTGATCGAATAAATCATCAATTATTGGCAATGGGTATTTATTTTTAATAGTTGCCGGTAGTCTATACAAAGACGTAGGGATCTGTTTTTCTTCTTCATAAACAATATTGGTGCACCCCATGGCGATGCACTTGGACAAATAAACCCTTTATCAAGTAACTCTTGAAGTTGTACTTTCAACTCCTTCAATTCGATCAAAGCCATCCTATAAGGAGCTTTGGAAATAGGCTCCGTCTCATGGGCTACTTCAATAGCAAATTCTATTTCTCGTTCTGAAGGTAATCCTGGTAATTCCTTTAGAAAAAACATCGAGAAATTCATTTACCACCAGAATGTCTTCTAGCTTTGGTCCTTCCTCTTTTGACTTATTTTCTACTATTACTAGGTATCCTTGACAACCTTTCTCTAATAGCCAAAATGCTTCTAATGCCGAGATCAGAGGAGTTGAAGACCCTCCTCCATTTCCCACAAATGTAGAACAGGGACGATTAGGTGGACTAAACCGAATTACCTTGCTATAGCAATCTATATTGGCCCATTATTTACTAAGCCAATCCATGCCTATGATAATATCAAAATCATACATGGAAAGTACAGCTAGGTCTATGGTTCCTTCTAATCCACCTATAATGATTTTACACCCTTGGCAATCTAGGGTGGTCTGTACTTCGTCTTTCATTGGGGGTAGCAACATTAAGGACATTTTCTAAAGGTTCGATTTCTAATTTTGTCCACCGCACAAATTGCTTGGATAGAAATGAATGGGTAGCTCCCGTATCAAATAACGCATATGCAGCACGGTTGTTGAGAGAGATTGTACCTATGATAACTGTGTCGGAGTTCTCCGCATCTTCTTGGGTAAGTACATATACTCATCCTTGGGTTGGGGGACGATAGCCATTAGTATTACGAGGCTGACCTTCATTTAATAATCTCGTTGGCCCTTGCTGCGGCTATATTCCTTGTCGTTTGTGTGGACAATCTCTTACCATGTGGCCTTGCTGACCACACCCGAAGCCCCGTGCGAATTGGGCATGGAGCATCACCATGTCACCTTCCACAAATAGAACAAGCATCTCCAGAATTATTAGTTACCTTCAAGAAATTCTGCTTCTTACTAGGAATGAAAGGACGCTTTCCCCTTGGCATTGGTCTTTTGCCTTGACGCTAGTTCATTCGAGAGTTAGAATAGTAGGGCCTCGCCAGAGTCGCCCTCTCTAGCATATCCTTCTCGATCAGTTGGAATGGTTCATATATCTCATTGTAATTCTTTAGATTTAACGGTACCAATTGACTTCGGATATCAAGCTTGAGATCATCACGGAATCGTTTTGCCTTGTCCACCGGATCCTCAATAAGTCTAGGGGCATACCTCGATAATTGGGTGAACTTCGCCTCATATTGGTCCACTGTGAGATTGTTCTGCCGAAGTTGTAGAAATTCTTGCATCTTTCTATCACGTGCACATTCGGAGAAGTATTTTCCATTGAACACCTCAACGAAGGCATTCCAAGTCACAGCATTGTTTTCCAGGAACACCATTTCCTTTGTTGCCTTCCACCAATGATTGGTGTTACCTTGTAATTGAAATACTGCCAAGTTCAAGGAGTTCAAATATCTTTTGCAGTTCATCAATCCATGACTCCGCCTCTTCAGGATCTCCAGTTCCGCTGAACTTCGGGGGTCGGAGCTTCAAGAATTGTTCAACTAATCCATTCATCCCACGATTACCGTTTCCATTCCCATTTCCTACCGCATTTTCAACATTAGGCAGCCGTTGCTGAACCTACTGTCCCATCAAGTCTCCAATAGTCGTGAGAGCTTGCAGAATTCTTCTATTTGGGGTCCTGCTTCGACTTCCCCTTCGAGGTCGTAGCCGGATCCTGAGCACTCATATTACTATTCTCGGGATTCTAAGATAGTTGGTCTACAAGGAACACACAAAAGTTAGTAGCCTCAATCTAGAATCAATCGAACAAATACATGCGTTGCATTCCTTCCTATCTTACTATCCCAAGATTCCCAGTACACCTTATCACTTCAAGTAACAATCTCCTATTCCATATCAAAACCGTTCTCCCCCGTTCAGTGCCTAGTTCAGTTTGTTCCTCTCTTACCCACCATCCTAAAAGCCTGTCAGGAGCCGCTCAATGATCAGGCCGTATCACCCCGGCGGCACTTCTATTTAGAAGCCGCACAATGATCGGGTGTATACATACCCCGGCACCACTTTTGCCCGGAGGCCGCTCAATGATCAGGCTACCTGCCTCGGCGCCACCTCTGTCAACAACCGCTCCTTGTTCAGGTTTCATGGCCCCGACGCCACTCCCTGTCCTCTTCGGATCGGGTTATCTTAGGATTCCACAGCCTTCACTCAGCTCAACACCAAACTGCAACTTACTGGAAGGGAACCTGCTTTGATACCAAAACAACATACTCACCCTACATGTCACGCCCTGAGACAAGGCTGTGGCACTTGTTCCCAGCTCAAACGCGATTCATGTAGGTTCAGATGATATATCTCAACGTCCCGTTATTGTTTTCTTCATTAAGCACAAGCGGAAGCAATCAACAAATAATAACGAGAATACAAGTGAGCCAAGCAACATATTATACAAACACATTATATTCACATGATAGTGGATTATTTATTTTACAAGCCATTCTTACTTCGGGCCTTTCTTACTACACATACATCCAGATCTCATCCAGTATCCACTCACACATTCCATATGGCCGGGTTACGCCTAGCTTCACTAACGTCCCTTCGCAAAAACAAAAAGGTTAGTTGCCTTCTAAAGCTTAGTCATCTCCCTACGGTTCCTCCACTCCGGCCCCGGGTGGTCCATTATACCCTTTAATGGGTCCTACCACATCTCCGTCCATCAAAACGAACCATATAACATAATGGTGGGGTACCATGTCGTTTGCATTCACTTGGATCCAAACGTTCGTGCTATATTTTTTATATGTGATATTAGCTTCTACATCAACAATATCTATCACTCGAACATGCATTTCTACGGATCGACCAAAACGAATGGGAGGTGGCGTGGCCATACCTACAAAGTTGAAAATAATAGGAGTGAGTTGACACTCGATAAGTTAAATTCACTATGCTCTGACTAAGAAATAGCCTCGCATAAGACAAGAGAGATACGCGTTACCGTTGGCTTGTTAATGGTAGATCAATAGCAAATGTATCTTTCCTTGCCTTTGTAGTAAACATGGCATGTTCAACAAACAAGAAAATATCAAGCAAGGATTTTCAAAGTTGCATGAAAAGATCAACACACCGGATTCATCATTTCATGACCGAAATCCATCGATCCTTCCGACTTATCATCAGGCATTCGAGTACTCCCTCGGGCATCGCCTCGAAATCCATAAAATAGCGGCATCATCCCGAAATCCATCGAAGACAGCATCACCCCAAAATCTATCGGCAGCGGCAACGTCCTGAAATCCATCAATGATGACCATAGTCTCTCGTGTGATCATGCAACAAACAACACACATTTCCAGTTCTTATCTTGATCTTATTTGCCTATGCAAACACGTGGTGCTCGTGCAATTCTAAGACAACTTGCCTAACATGCAGGGCGCGGTCGAGGGCACGTGACTCGATCCATCATGTCAAGTGCTGACTCGGAGCGAGACTTAGCCCTATTTTATACGCCTCAATGTAAAACCCTTACCAAGCCTAGCTTGTCCCGGAACACCACAACATGAGTATGAGACATACGACACCCCGTTTCGTGCCTCAGTTGTGCCATGACTCACGGCCACATACGAAATAACAAAACACGAGCAAACTCAAAGCATCACAAACATAAACATTCCTCGAGCCCAAATGCGCAACACTATGCCCTAATCAAAGTATAGGGAATTCACTTACTACTCGGGAGCTCTAGGGTATTTAGTGACGGTGCGGTGATGAGAATGAGCAACCAGAGAAGAAATGGCTGGGAATGAGAGAGATGAAGGTCGAGAAAGAGAGAAGCCGAGAGAGTAGGGAGAGAGAGAGACTTGTTCAGTTTTTTTTGGCGAAAAATGAGCATGGCATGGTGTCTCTCTATTTATAGGTCAAGACCTCAATTATTGCCATGCCAAGTGGTCCAATGAAATGCATTCAAGTGGCACCTAATTATTAGAGGCAATCTTGGTAAATCTTAGGGAAATCTTGACCAAATCCTAGGCTTCATTATTTGATGGCCTAAATGAAGTCTAAGTGTCCATCTAGGTTAATAATGCCATATCTTAGGCTATATGAGTCACCATATGCATTAAATATCTAGGGGACACATAAGCCTACCTAGGGGACACTTAAGCCTACACATTAATGATCTAGGGACACATAAGCCTTCATTATTGGTCTCTTCAATAATGACCCTTGTCTTGACTCTCATTATTGCCCTATCTCTAGAGATTGCAAGATCTCATGCATTAATGAAGACCTTATCTTATAAGATTCTTTTAATGATGACCCTCCAATTATTGGTTTCAACTTGGACTTGGTCAACTTTGGCTTCTTGCTCCCTAAGCTTGGCCAAAACATGATGATATGTCCTAAAGATCAAGTAGCTAATAGCACTTAAGCATATGCTTCAAAATCACTAAGTATACTTAGCATGAATTACACAAGCACCACGTGTTTGCATGGGCAAATAAGATCAAGATAAGAACTGGAAATGTGTGTTGTTTGTTGCATGATCACATGAGGGACTATGGCAATCACCGATGGATTTCGGGATGTTGCCGCCGCCGATAGATTTCGAGACGATGCTGTCTTCGATGGATTTCGAGACGATGCCGCTAATTGATGGATTTCGAGGTGATGCCCGAGGGAGTACTCAGATGCCCGGTGGTAAGCCGGAAGGATCGATGGATTTCGATCATGAAATGATGAATCTCGTGTATTGATCTTTTCATGCAACGTTGAAAATCCTTGCTTGATGTTTTCTTATTTATTGAACATGCCATGTTTACTACAAAGGCAAGATAAGATACATTTGCTATTGATCTACCATCAACCAGCCGACGGTAACACGTATCTCTCTTGTCCTATGCGAGGCTATTTCTTAGCCCGAGCATAGTGAATTTACCTTACTGAGTGTCGACTCACTTTTATTATTTTCAGCTTTATAGGTATCACCACGCCACCTCCCGTTCGTTTTGATCGACCCATAGAAATACATGTTCGAGTGGTAGATATTGTTGACGTAGAAGCTGATATCACATATAAAAAATATAGCATGATCGTTTGGGTCCAAGTGAATGCAAACGACATGGTCCCCCACCGTTATGTCGTATGGTTCGTTTTGATGGACGGAGATGTGGTCGGACCCATTGAAGGGTATAATGGACCACCAGGGGCCGGAGTGGAGGAACCGCAGGGAGATGATTAAGCTTCGGAAGGCGACTAACCTTTTTATTTTTGTGAAGGGACATTAGTGAAGCTAGGTGTAACCCAACTATATGGAATATGTGAGCGGACACCGGACGAGATCCGGTATGCGTAGTAAGAAATGCCCAAAGTAAGAAGGGCTTGTATGTTAACACCTGATTTTTAGTTCATTTTTTCAAAAATCTCAAAATTAGTATTAGGAATCTTGGCCAAGCCTAGAAACCTATTTCTAAACCAAAAAATGATTTTTTAGCATTTTCCTGAATTTTCCTATAATTTCTTTTAATCAAAATGAGTGAAAAAAATCAAGAAAAATACCAAATGGAATCAGAAAATTCCATAAAAATAGTCATTAGTCTTATTTTAAATCCAATTTCATTAATGCATCATCAATTTTGAAAAATCTCAATCAGGCATATGTTTTTCTCAAGATTGGGCAAAATCAAACCCAAATTGGACCAAAAATGAAATTAGATCTTTTCTAGTCATTTTTAAGTCATAGTGTCTTCACAACAAATGATTTTGGGACCTTGAATTACATAATGGTTGGTGCAATTGCATAATTTTTCAGAAAAATAAAAAATCCCCAAAATTCAATTGGAAATTAAGAATTTTAAGCACAAATTGGGAATCGTGTCCAATTTGAAATTGTCAAATCATAAGACTGTCATTTCTAGGGTTAATATGATGTGGATAATTCAATTTTGGCACCAATTTTACCTAATCAGGTCATTAAGACATCAAATCGGATAAAACCCTAATAACCCGAGTATAAAAGGTTGAAAATCTAGGACATGATTATGTTAAAAATTGGGGAAAATCACATATTTGGGTTCAAAATGGGGAGAAGAACACTAGAAGTGTCAAAACTTGTATACAGCGCTCACTTTAGTGTCAAAAGATTGTTTTGGATCACTTAAGTGCCACTTTTTTGAAAAAACGATCACTTAAGTGCCAACTCCGATTTGGGTTGCTGGAAATCTGACGTTGCCATATTTTATTAATTTCTCAGTCCTACGTGGCACGTCGGCGCTAACGAGGACAATATTTAATAATATTTCAATATTTTAAAATTTTTTCTGATTTTTTTTCTGTTTTTTCCTTTTATCTTTTTTTCTTTTCTTTCATCTTCTTCGTTTGGCCAGTGACCGGACACCAGCCACCGGCCATGGCCGACCGCCTGGCCTCGCCCGGACGAGGCCGTCGTCACCCACCACGAGAGACATGAGGCCACGGCGGCCTCACCGGTGATTGCCTAAGCCACGGCGACCCCTGGGGGACCGCCTGTGAGGCTGCCGTGGCCTGGGCGAGGGTCGGCCTCGTCGGATTTGGCGAGGGCCGGCCTCGCCCTTGCCCAGAAGAGACGAGGCCAGCCCTCACCAGATCCGACGGGGCCGGCTCTCGCCCAAGCCCTGGTGGCCTTGCCGGCAGTCGCCCAGGGGAAGGCGACCCCCGGCGAGGCCACCGTGCCCTGGGCGAGGCCGGCCCTCGCCCAGGCCATGGCGGTGGTTGCCCGGGGGAAGGCGACCCCCAGCAAGGCCGTCGTGGCTTGGGCGAAGGCCGGCCCCCGCCGGATCTGGCGAGGGCGGGCCGGCCTCACCTAGGCATGCCCTTGCCCTGGTGAGGCGAGGCCGGCCCTCGCCCAGGCCACGACGGCCTCGCCGACGGTCACCCAAGCCACGGCGACCCTCGACGAGGCCGCCGTGGCCTGGCAAGGGCCGGCCCTCGCCCAAGCCATGACGACCTCGCCGGTGGTCGCCCTGGGGAAGGTGACCCCCGGCGAGGCCAGGCAGCCGACCATGGCCGGTGACCAGTGTTTAGTCACCGGCCAAATGAAGAAGAAGAAAAGAAAAGAAGGAAAAAACAAAACATAAAAATAAAAAAATTATTAAAAATTCGAAATTTACACGTGAAAATGCCATGTAGGACTGAGAAATTCAAAATATACATGTGGAAATGCCACGTAGATTAAAATTTTAATTAAAAAAGTCACGTATTAATTTGGCCGGAATTTCTCGCCGTTGGCACTTAAGTGATCGTTTTTCTCCGATTTTGGCACTTAAGTGATCCGAAACAAACTTTTGGCACTAAAGTGAGCGTCGTACACAAGTTTTGGCAGTTCTAGTGTTCTTCTCCCGTTCAAAATGTGATGAGGAATTCAATTTTGGGTTTAATTTTGAAAATTTGACCAAAAGCAGGCTTAATTTGAATCTTCAGACAAAATCGAGCCTGTCGAGTCGACCAAGTCCACCTGACCCGACCTAGGATACCCTCCTTTGCCCAACTCGCCCAAAACGCATAATGAACCCAGAAAATGCCTTCTTAGCCCCAAGACTTTACCGACTTACCTGAAACAAATGCGCACATGAAAATTGAGATGGCGAGCTGGAGAATCTCCAGCTGGCGCCAAAGATTTGATCCAACTGATCGAAAGATGGTTCTAACCGAATTTGGATGGGAAAAATCGATGTACAAAATAGGGAAGAAACATGATGAAAAGCATAGAGAGGTGTTCGACGAAATGCCAGAAAGAGAGAAGAGAGAGAAACAGAGGGAAACAAGAGAGAACTGGAGAGAGAGAGAGAGAAAGGAGTTTGAGCTTGAGAGGTGTGTTGAGGTTCCTAGGACCGAGTGATCGGCATTTTTTCGACGAGAAAAACGCCGGTAAATTGGCTCCGACAGTGAACCTCCTCACCTGGAAAGCCTGTGCCGAAGCTGGTCGTGAAGCTCTGAAACTCGAGCTTGGCCGGCAAGTCCAAACCTTTCCCAATGAGACGGCGACCACTAGCTTGAATAACTGATATCAATAGATCGTTTTATAGTCATCGCTGGGTTCGAAAACTCCATTTTCGTCGCTTCCAAAGCAAGTAAAGTTTGATGTCTATCACGGTTTTCCAAAATTCCAGAAAATGAGTTTGAGTTTAATATGGATGATCATGCAATTTCCTTGATGATTCTGAGTCCTTTGACGTCTACAAAATGTTTCTGATCATATTTGTGTTGTTTAATCGCATTTTGGATCGTTAAAACGTGCATTAAACGAGTCGGCCACCATTGTTGAACTTCGCCAGAGTTTCCTTGACCTCACCGGCGCGCCTCTTGTGGCCATAGGCTACTCAAGTTAGTTGATTCTCACCTTGATTGATGTTTTGATGTTAATTTGGATCGATTTAGACGGCTAGGGCTATTAGAATAAGGATTTGAAGCTTGGAGAAGCATGTTTAGGTTAGTAATGACTTAGGGTGTTTAGATCAGTTTTTCTTCGGCCGGCGGCAGTCAAATAGCGAGCTAGTCAGGCTAGTTTGATAGAGGTTAACATGGACTCAACACTGAATCAAGTGAAATGGTTAAAACATCACCGGAAGGTCACCGGAGATCGACCCAAACCGGCGACCTCAAAAACACTAAACTTGAAATTGTGCCCACCAGCTACTCGATGAATTGCCCCAAAGAAAAAATCCCGAAACGGCACGATTTTGGTGCTGTGTCTCGCTGAGGCAGTGGCCGGCACTGGCGCTGATTGGTTTGGCTTGACCGAAACGGTCTGAACTGTTTGGTCCGGTTCAACCTGGTTTAATCCCCAGCGGGAAAATTTAAAAGAAATTTAAAAAATAAATAATTCAATAATTCAATAAAAAAATAGAAAATTTAGAAAATTCATAAAAATCCAGAAAATTCATAAAACACAAATAAAAAATGTGAAAAATTCAGAAAATCAAAAAAAAGTGGAAAATTCGAAAATCCATAAAAAAATTTCAGAAAATCATAAAAATCAATTCTCGGCTAATGAAATTCTCAAAAATTCAATTTCCAAAAAAAAATCAAAAATTTCAAAAAAATCACAAAATGGTTTAAAAACATTGTGGCCAACTTTAGAAAGTGAAATTTGAATTTTTTGAAGTGCCCAAGTAGCATTTTTAGAACAATCTCAAATTCAGGGGTTATAACCCCTAAAAAACCCTAAAACCCTAAAAAGACACAAATCATGAAATGAACGAGCCTTTAGGACTTCATTAGGGTTTGGATGTTTTGATTGGATTTCATTTTTAGAGACAATTTAGGATTGCTTGGTTTGATTGACATTGATTGCGCATTTAATTCTTGATTGATTTCTCTACAATTAGAATGGATAGGATTAGTGGATAGGCCTCGGAAACTTGTGTGACACGGTAGATATCGTATTGTTCTTAGGTACCGAAAGGGCATTAGAGATCTCGATTCGAGATCATTAGAGTAACCAAGTCCCCGTACTCAAAATCTCTGGTTCGTAGAATCGTGGTATTTCTCCCATATCTCGATTAAGAGTCTAGTCAACCTACCAATAATGACTAGTAACGACTCCAAAATCGAAAACTTAGACTAAATAGGAAAATACCATCTACTGTCACATGAGGTATGGTCTGGGAGAGACCCTTACACGGAAATACCTCCTTAGCACGCAACCCAAAAAACCCAAAAAAAAGCGCGACACGACATTGTAAAATAAATAATCCACTATCATGTGAATATAATGTGTTTGTATAATATGTTGCTTGGCTCACTTGTGCTCTCGTTATTATTTGTTGATTGCTTCTGCTTGTCCTTAATGAAGAAAACAATAACGGGACGTTGAGATATATCCCCGGAACCTACATGAATCACGTTCGAGCCAGGAACAAGCGCCACGGCCTTGTCTCGGGGCGTGACACCTACAATTAGTTGAATTGAGAACCCAAGTCAGAAAGGCTTGGGAGGCTTAAGCTAAGCGTGCAGAACCTTCATTCTCGCTTAGCAATTTGTTAGCTTTCCCTTGATGGTTCACTTCAAGGAAGATCGTGAAAGCTCAATCAGTTTGCAAACCTAATTGAACTTTCACTATTTTTTTAAAAGAATTTTTAGCAATTAAATTCAGAAAGCTTAAAATAGCATGGTATTTGAGCTTATAATAACTCGAGCTTGAGTTTTCTTTATAAGTTAATTGTAATCAAGTCGAGTATTTCTATTTCAGATTGAGACAAGTCGAGTTGAGTGTAAGCTAAAAACTAATACTCAATTAAGCTCAAGTCGAGTAGAGTTAGAAACAAGTCTTCCTTATAGTTATCGAGCAAAAACCTCTTACTCATAAGCTTTTTAGTTTTTCCCATGACCTGACCCTACTTTTTCTTCCTTGGTTTTTGGATTTTTTCAAATTTTCCCACCAAAGGGAAGCATAATTTTTAAATAAAAAAACATGCTTGCATTTCTTTTCATATGAGTATGATTTAACGTCAAATACTCGCTTGATAGAATGCAACCATCTAATAAAATCATCTAGATTGAGGCTAGTTTCAAATTTTCGGGTGCCTCCACTCTTATTTCGAGGTGATTCTCCTCGTGCCTCGCTCTTCTTCTCCTAACTCGATAATTTGAATTACTAGAGATGCCTCCAGTGTCGCTAGATTCATCATCGAAGTTTGGACAGTGGTCTAGATTAGCACCACGTGGACGATCCACCGGAGGTCTTCGTGGTTGTCCTTGTCTCACTTGATTTTTGAGGAGGTCGAGGACTTGCTCCATTTGTTTCTAGAGGTTCTCTATGGCCCAACCGTGGCTTCCATTAGGGGTTCGTTCCAAAGTCAAGCCTCTAGGGACAGGATTAATCTTCATCTTTTTTCCAGAATGGAAGTATGAGATGAAGAATGAAAGGAATCACTTGAAACTAGTCCAAAGCTCTGATACCAACTTGATGCTTGGTAAAATTTAGAGGATAAATGAAAGTGTTTAATTTGTTTGATGGAAAGTAACTGGATGGGTGATGAGATTGTGAGAACCTAAAATATCAGTAATGTAGGCCTTGATGGTTTCGCAATTTAGAGGCCTTTGAATTTAGTTTGAACGAAAGAAACTTTGGGATAGATCAATTCACTACCAATGCATAAACAAGTATCCTACCAGCTAAAGATATATAATTTTAGGCAACATTTAGTAGTTTGGATTCGACTCCGGATAGGATAACAAATTATTTTATACAATGTTTGGCAATATCCTCTTGATACAATAAACCTGGATAAAATACCGGATAAGAAGTCCGGGATAGAAGGTGGGATAAACCCGGATTGGATAAAAAAATTTAAAAATAACTTAACAAACTTTGATATCTTCCAATGATGGATTCGCATATCCGACAAACATCAGCGACCTACCCACTCTTGCAGTTGTCTCTCTCCTCTCCAATTGATTCACCGAGAAATCGTCAATTGTTCTCAACTTGCTCATGTTTGCATTGGACGATTGCAATTCCGATCTGCCATGTGATTTGATTACTTGAAATCGAGAATTCATTGAAACCGACCTTCTCACCATAACGACCCCCTCCTCTTAGCATAATAATATTAGAAGTGCTAAAAGTTTTGTATAACACTTACTTTGGTGTCAAAAGTTTTTTTCGGATCACTTAAGTGCCACTTTTTAAAAAAAATGATCACTTAAATGCTAACTCCAATTTTGGTCTCCGAAAATTTAACGTGACCATATTTTATTAATATCTCCGATCGGATGTGGCTCGCCGGCATGCTTAGTCAGCATATCATCCCCTAAACGACATTGTTTACGAGATTTGCCCCAAATATAAACCCAAAATTGCCAATTCAACAAAATTCCCGAATTCCAAACACTAAATCATCAACTCAACCAAATTCTAAATTCCAAACCCTAAATCAAAACCTATTTCAGTTTACCCGCAAAATTAACAGTTTAATCTTGCAAATGGTGAGCAAGAGGGAGGCAAATTTAGAGGGATTATGGCGAAAACGGGAGAGCATGGAGGAGAAGTGAGATCTGTAGGAGGAGGCCGCCGAGACAGCGAAGAGGTTGGTGAGCCAAGGAGAGGAGGAGGGAGTGGCATGCAAAGGACCTAGTTCCCCTCATGGCGGAGAAGGAGAGCGGCAATGACCTCGCGTCGGACTTGGTCGGAGAGATTAGGTAGTGAAATGTCCTTTGCATTGAGGAGGACGAGTCTGTGACTGTTATAGGCAGAGATCCCGGAAGAACGAAGAAGGTTCTCATTTATATGACCGAGTGAGCGAGTGAGAGAGAAGAGAGCGATTAATGGAATTCCTAAACTGGTTCTAGTGTCTTGAACTGGTTCAGCCATGAAACGACGTCGTTTATGATGTCCATGTGGACTGGTTTTTAATGTAAAAAAATGCCAACTCATGTTAAGTAATCATTTTATCTCCGATTTGGTACTTAAGTGGACGTGGTAGGTAACTTTTGATACTTCTCGTGTCCTTTAACTCCCTCCTCTTCCTCCACCAGACCCAATTGGCCGTCATGACCATTCACAACATCAATCTCCATTGACAATCTGTCTCTATTTGTTTCTCCTTATTCAACCTCGTCCTTTGCTCCTCCTCTATTGCTGTTTTCACCGCCGCCAACGACAGCCCCGCTGCGTGATCATCGTCGCTGTCAAGGCGTTGAGAAACACGGTCGGGAGGAGGGAGGGGGAAAGGGATGGGGCGTCAACTAGCGAAAGAGGGGCCAATTGCGTGTGGGGGACATCGCTGGATCCAAAGCCATCACCGGGGATGGTATAGGCGAAGTTTGGCAGGGCAAAGTGGGCGACTAGGAGTAGAAGTTGGGGAAATCATAGGGGTAGGAGGGGTCGCAAAAGCCCAGACACGAGGTAATTCGATTTGTCAAACAATCATATATGTTTGGTGCAACTTAATATAGGATTGAGACTCTTTGAAATTTTTTGAAAATCTCATTAATATCCTCTCTCTCTCTCTCTCTCTCTCTATCTCTCTGATCATCCTAGTGCCTCCACTCTTCGAGGCCTTAACTGATCCAAATCTGAAGGACCAAACACGGCTTTGTGTTTACCTCCAAAACATTGGATAAAGAACCGATTAAAGGAACTCGCTCACTTGAGGATGAAATCTCATGTATTATCAAAACTTAGATCTAAATTCTACAATTGAGAATGCATCTCCTATTTATTGAGGGACTAAGACATGGGAACTAGAAATAATTAAAGACATAGGAATTAGAAATATTAAAGACATAGGAACTACGAAAGACATTCAAACACACAGAAACTAAAAATTCAACCCAGCCTTGCATTTCATCCTCCAGCTGCGCATTGCTTCCTGGTTCGTGCAATGCACAACTCCAAATGTGTTGGGCTTCCTCCTCTTCATTTTTCTTGCATAATGAATGAGGTATGAGTTGGGAAAACAATTGTGGAACTCAAGTGATCTAAAAAAAATTATGACATTAAAGTAAATACCATGAGAAAGTTATATGACATTCGAGGCACTTAAATGAGCTCCATACGAATATTATGGCACTTGTAGCATCATTTTCCCTTGAGCTGACTCAAGACGCCGCCAGAGGTATTCTTTGAGGAATATGCGAGCTACAAAATACAATCCGTTTCTCCATGCTTAGAACGTCACAGAAACTCAAGAGACCTCCGTCCTTACGCGGTGATTAACCTATTTTGCTTTGAAGGCCAACGTGCGCATCCAAGGTGCCATGTAAAGAACCTACTTGAAGAAAAACACCGAGCTTGAACTAAGTTTTCCATGGAGCTGTTCTTATGCATTCCCGCAAGTGTTGCCGAGCATGGACGACGACGGCTTTATTCGAAAAATGTTTTGCATAGGCCTTGCGAGTGCCAGCCTTGGCTTCTCAAGGTAACTAAAGAATGGCTTACTTGAAACGGGTACCAACTTCACCAACCAACCGATCGGCCAAGACGCTGCCGCCAGCAGAATGCAAGCCGCCCATTGCCCCCCATTTAGTCTCTCGGTATCGGCAAACTTCTTCAGAAACTCCACCATAATCACTTGAAGCACGATCGTGATCCCAATAATCGCAAGAAACAGGTGATTCCTGTGAATGCCTTTGAATACATTCTGCTTCTCCAAGCTCCTCGAGTTGAATTCATTAAAGATTTGGCAAAGCACGAAAGTGTTGAATATTAATGTATCATTCACCCCTGCACTGACATTGAATATGGACTCACCCCTGAATTGCAGGGTCAGGAGGACTGCTATCTGGTAAAATGCTTGGGCTAGAAGATTCCTCCACATAACGTTGGTTATGAGTGGCTCCGTCCGACCCACAGGTGATTTCTCCATCAATTCATCGCTTGGTCGCTCTGTGGCAAGGGCAAGAGCTCCTAGCGTGTCCATGATGAGATTTACCCATAGTAATTGTACTGCGGTTAAAGGAACCTCACCTGCTGAAACTGCTGCAATGAAATTGATTACCAAAGCAGCAACATTTACCGTTAGTTGAAACTGTATGAATTTCTGGATGTTGTTGTAAACGCATCGCCCCCATCTCAATACCGTGGCAACGGAGGTGAAATTGTCGTCCAATATGACGATGTCGGAGCTCTCTTTGGCAACCTCGGTTCCTTGAATGCCCATGGAAAGTCCAATATCTGCTTCTTTTAGTGCCGGTGCATCATTTGTACCGTCCCCGGTGACCGCAACGACATGGCCCTTTTGTTTCAAGCACTGCACCATCAGCAACTTGTCGAAAGGGGACGACCTAGCCATAACACGGATTTGATCGACTTTTTGCATTCTCTCTTCATGGGTGTAGTTTCGAAACACTGAACCCTCCACCACCTCTATGCCATCATTTCCAGTATCTGGACCAAGAATCCCACATTCTGTCGCAATAGCTTTTGCTGTGAAGGCATTATCTCCAGTGATCATTTTTATGGCCACTCCGGCCAATTGACAAGTTTCTACAGCTTTCTTGACCCCTGGTCGGCACGGATCCTTGATGCCGACTATTCCTAGCAGTGTCAAGCCATCTTCCTGCAGCATTCTCTTGTCCTTCTCGGAGTATTGGTCGATGACTTTCTTGTAAGCAAAAGCTATGCATCGGAGGCTACTAGCTGCCATACCTTGGATAATTTTCTCGAAATTACTTTTTGCAGCATCGTCCATGCATTTTATGATACCATCAATATGATAGTAAGTCGAGCACATTGCTAAAATCATCTCGGCAGCTCCTTTCCAATGCACATACATCGCGTCATTGCCCTTCTCATTTATGAGGACGGCACTGCGTTTCTTTTCCGAGTTGAAAGTTTCGACATTAAGAATGGTGTATTTCTTCTTGATTTCTTGCATTTGCATATTCAATGCAGAGAAAGCCCAAGAAAGAATAGCTTTTTCAGTAGGACTACCAGAAATTTCGGGTTCAGCTCCTGATGAAGGGATAAACACACTACCTGTAGTGTTTAGTCCAACGGCTTGATGGAATAGCTTAACAACATTGGGGGCAATTTTGTAGTAGTATTCTTCTATAATGGATTCTTCCCCCAACCAAAATTGAGTTACCTTCATCTGATTCAACGTTAGCGTGCCAGTCTTGTCTGTACAAATCATGGTGGCCGAACCCATGGTCTCGCAAGCAGAAAGCTTTCTGACCATCGCCTGGTCCGCCATCATCCTCTTCATGGAATATGCCAACGTGAGTGTTACAGCCAGGGGCAAGCCTTCAGGGATTGCCACCACGACTATCGTCACAGCAGCAGCAACAATTTGGACGACCGCATTCAATATGTCATCTGTACTAGTTTTGCTACCGTTGTACTCCTTAATTCCACTCTCATCTTTAGTGTTCCCAGTAAAATATCGGATTAACATCACAACAAGGACTAAAAAGGCTACAGCGAGGCCTACCTTTCCGATGGAAGAGGTTAGTTTATCTAACCGAGCTTGCAATGGTGTTCTTTCATTTGAATCTCCAGATATGGAGCTCATCATCTCGCCCCACGCAGTGTTCATACCAACTGACACCACAAGCATCCGAGCGTATCCATCAACCACTTTAGAGCCGGAAAATAAGAATGGATTCCGATCCGGATCGATTTCAACATGCTCGCTCTCCCCTGTCATGCTTGACTCATCGACTTGAAAGGAATGGCCGTCCAAGAATAAACCGTCCGCAGGAATCTGGTCGCCAATTTTTAGCGAGACAACGTCCCCAACCACCACGTCAAAAATGGAGATCTGTTGAGGTCGGGCGTCTCTCACGACATTGACTTTTATGTTGTTGCTTATCTTGGATAGCTTGTCAAACTGCGTCTCCTGTCTGAAGTTACTGAAAGCGGAGACGACTATGACCAGGAAGACGGCAACGAATATGCTTCCGCCTTCATACCACCCTTCTTTTAGCCCATGTTCTTTCATGCCGAAGCCAAGAGAAAGGCCCGCACAAACTAGTAGTATGAGGATCGTGGTGTCTCTAAATGCATCTATCACGAAATATAATAGCCCTTTTGGAGGCGGTTTTTGGTAAGTGTTTGAACCGAACAAGTCCCGCCGCATGGCAACACTATAGTTGTCTCCACTAATCCCCCTTTCCTTCTCTGTGTCAAGGCTGGCCGCGATGCCTTCGGCTCCGCCAAGCTGACAAAGAGTCATGAGGTCCTTTTCCTTAACCAACTCAATGAGTTTCGAGTGATCAGCGTGCGGAACCGTTGGAACAGTATCAATCACTGCCGTCTGGTGATCCGGACTGACCAACCCGACGTCAGAGGCAGTGTGGGAATGACTGCACAAGATTTCAGAGTCCCGGCAGTTCCTCCGGGACACGATCTCCTGGGCTAGGGAGAGCATGACCCGGCAGGAGTATATCACGAAACAGGCGAAGCGCCATCGCTTCTTGGCTTTGGTGAGGGAAGTCGTGGTGATCGCTAGGAAGAATGGGTGGTAATCAAGAGCAGAATAAGAGTTACTTTCCATTGTTTTGAGTTCTGTCACATAGACAATGTAGGAATGACTGCACGAGATGTCAGAGTCCCGGCAGTTCCTCCGGGACGCGATCTCCTGGGCTAGGGAGAGCAAGACCCGGCGGGAGTATATCGCGAAACAGGCGAAGCGCCAACGCTTCTTGGCTTTGGTGAGGGAAGTCGTGGTGATCGCTAGGAAGAATGAGTGGTAATCAAGAGGGGAATAAGAGTTACTTTCCATTGTTTTGAGTTCTGTCACATAGACAAAAGGCACAACGGGTGGCGATCAGTAGGAAAATTTTCTAGGAAAGAACTTCATTCCCAAAAGGGCGTGCACTGCGACATTTTTATAGCACCGCCATGCAGTGGCAATGTCCTATTTGCAAAGGAAGGCATTTCACACCAGAACTACACGGGTCAACGGTCAGCCATGAACAACCAATGGAACCCAAAAGAAGAAAACCACCGATCCACTCTGTCCTATGACGAGCAAATATTGGACTTCTCCAATGACTTGCAGAGCTGGGAAACGCGTGTTTAAATTAGATTTGCACATCAGTTTCCTGGAAAAAGCTTCCGGTCATCAAAACAACATGGGATGCTTGATCTCTGCTGTTCTTTTTGATGAGACTTGTCGTGGACGGAGCCGCGAAGGAGAGAACGAGTTCACACACGACAGATCGAGCATGTCCCGGGCTCAAAATGCGTGCAAATTAGAAGTCCCTGGAGTTCAATCTTTCTATCAAATAGAGCGTACAAGTTATGCATCCGCATTCGTCCGTACTTTCGAGGGGATTCAGGTTGGAATCCCATCGGAAAAGTCAATCCCATATTTCTCAATTAACATCCTAAGTGCTTGAGGTTTCAACTCAACTTTGGAAGACTCTAAAAGTCTCCTATTCCACAGTGCGTTCATTTCAAGGAAAATAAATGATTTGGAAGATATTTTTCCTAAATATAATCGATTGTATCGCTTGAAGTAATTAGTCGATGAAAAATATTTTCACTGCCGATAATAATTTTTGTCTAAATATTTTTTTGGACAATGAATTTATTCTTCGTTCATTCATATTTGTTAGCGAAATAAGTAATCATTTTTATAATTTATTTTTCACGAAACAAACCAAGCATAAATAGCCATAGCCACGATCCAAAGGCCCAACCAAAGATTATTAAGAAAAAACGGACTCCCCAGCCAAAGATTGTCCAATTTTTCAAGACTTGAACACATCACCATCACTAGAGGTGGCAAGATCGGGTCACAAATCTATTTTTTAACTCAATTTTAGTTGGCCAGGTCAAATATGGGTAATTGAAAACTTTAAAAACATGTCAAAACGGGGTTGAAACATTAAAGCCAAATGTATATGGGTCTATTGGGTTTGTATCATATACATATTCGACCCATATAATTTGCTAACTCGAACACAAATATAACCCTGTGAAATTTAACTCTGACAACAACAGTGCAGCTCCGGGCAAGGGACTCCCACTCACAGTTCGTGCTCGGCCGCCACCATCCCCCGTCACTCGCCGCCCGCGCACCGTCACCTTCCCCCAATCGCTCGGTTGATGTCATCGCTCGCTGCGGCCACGACTGTTCTCAATTTTAGATCTCTCACTCCCGGACTCAAAATCTCTCGGATCCGATGCCGATGAAAGGTCCCGCGACCTCCGATTAGAGGCCGAGGACCTCCACCGGCTTCAAATATGAGGCCGAGGGCCTCCACCTGCCTGGGCTATGGCGCTTAGCTCAGTTTTTCCGAAGGTCGGCAGTACGGTAAGGATTGTCTTCTTCTGTTTCAAAGTCTCTTTTCATTTTCAATTTTTTTTTTGGGGAAATTAGCTTTCTAACCTTTATTTTTTTTATATTAGTAACTTAAAATTCGTTTTGCCACTCAAGCGATCCATAGGACTAAAATAGAGACCATTTCAACTTTGAAAATTTATTAGACCCGCTAGCAACGTCGCGGTCGCGCTTGAGTGTCGAGCTAGAGACATGTGGTTTGACGGCCACAATTTGGCAGGGGTGACGGCCCGCGAATGGTTTCTAGAGACGATCTACAACCTTCAAGAGCACATGCAATGATGAAATTTTTCCCTTTTTCCAATTTTTTGTTGTGTTTTAATTTTCCAACTTTCAAATTTCTAGAGACGATCTACAACTTTCGAATGTTTTAATTTTCCAACTATTTTGTCGTTTAATTTGATATGAAGCTTTTATCCAAGTAATATATATACATAAAGAGCTTAAAGTGAGTTAAATCGGTGGATATGGATTTCTCTAGATTGGGTAAAATATTAATGTGTTTTGGTAAATATAGATCGGGTCGAGTATGTGTCGTTAAATTTTCATTGCATGAAAGGATCATTTTCGACCCAACCCACCCACTTGACGGCCCTACGCATCACTAATAAATAGAGGTGGCCACAGGCCGGTTTTCGCCCGGAACCGGCCCGTGGCCTACGGGCCCGTTTTCGCCCGGAACCGGCCCGTGGCCTACGGGCCCGGTTTCGGTTCCAAAAAATTTGGAACCGGCCCGGAACCGTTCCACAAAAAAAAAAAAAGAAAGCTGCACCAGCAGCACAGCGGCACAGCCTGCAGGCTGCAGGTGCAGGCTCCGCCGGCCATAGCCTCGCCGGCCCCAGGCGAGGCCGCCCTCACCGGCGTCGGGCGAGGGCCGCCCTCGCCTAGGCTGGGCGAGGCCGGCCTCGCCAGATCGGGCGAGGGCTCAACCTCGCCGGCAACTGGCGAGGCCGGCCTCGCCAGTTGCAGGCGAGGTCGGCCTCGCCCAACGCCGGCGAGGTCGAGCCCTCGCCCGACGCCGGCGAGGTCGAGGCCTCGCCTAGCCCAGGCGAGGGCGGCCCTAGCCCAGGCGAGGGCGGCCCTCGCCCGACGCCGGCGAGGGCGGCCCTCGCCCGACGCCGGCGAGGGCGGCCTCGCCTGAGGCCGGCGACCTCCGCCGACCCCGGCTATGGCTGGCGGAGGAAGGAAAAAAAAAGAAAAGTCTGAACCGGAACCGGTCGGTTCCGAACCGTGGCCACCACTACTAATAAACCTTGTTAACAGTAACGCTTCGAGAATTATGGTCGCGCATTATTCCGTCGCATGGACGTTACCCAAAAACCCTCTAGAGCAAGACCACATTTTTTATCTACGACGAGAAAGTCCACCTTTAATAAGTATATCTGGAGCGTACGGAGTCTTCCCACGAGTTTCGTGCAGACGATGTAAGACACGGGCCAAAGTTTGAGCTAAAAGTCCAAACATAAAAATCGTAATGGCAGTTCAACCACCCTTCATTTGCCAACAAACTACGCCTACAATCGAAGTTTCCTTCCCAATTCCGTGAATGGAAACAAAGTTCCGTTCGGTAGACGCGACACAATTCAATGGGCGAGGACCCCAAGGAATAAATGTCCCATGTGCCATAACTTCCAAGAAATTTCCAAATCTATAAAAAGAGGAAGTCATTAGTCAAAAAACTAGCATAAGAAAACGATGGGTTACTACAACGAAAAATCACAAATTAGTATGTCCGTAATAAATCAACTCCAAATTATTTTTTTTACCACGAAAAACTCTAAATTAGTATATTTGTGATAAATTTACCCAAAACTTAATCTCAAACTGGTACACTTATGATAAATTTACCCTCCGTTAAATTGAACTAATATAACGAAAAATCACAAACTAGTACATCCGCGACAAATGGAGAGGTAAAACCCTAAACCGGTACACTCATCAACTGCCATGTGTCATCCAATTCAGAAATTTGACAATAAAATTTAACGAAAATCAACGGAGGGTAAATTTGTCCTGATTCGGAATTTTTCGTAGTATTAATCCGAAAAAGAAAGGCGGCATAGAGAACGAAATTTAATTTCGTTGTAAATCAATTCGTGGAAGTTAACGTAAAAGTCTTGCTACTTGTCAAAGTTGGGGGGCAATTGGCCAAGGCTTCCGACTTGTGTGAGGTCAGCGTCTTGACCGCGCTCCGGAACGGTGTGGAGAGTCCAAATCCAGAGGCGCCTTCGGTAAGAAAATTGGCAATTATACATTGGCGGAAAATTTTTAAATAGGAGTTGGAAATGAGATCGTGTTCAAAGAGCAGATCTTATCTCGAATAAGGGGCTTGGATTGGCCGACTTGGACCCCTTTCGTTTCACGGAAAACAACTTCAAGGAAGACATTTTTCAGTTTTTCTAACGTTCGTTTTACGGAAAATAAACTAGTCATGGATAACATTTTTCACCAATGAAAAAAATACCTTCAAAAGTGAGGAAAATGTTTTCTGCTTATTTTCTTTCGAATAACACATTTTCCTTTTTTTAATTTTTTTAAAAAATCGAGTTTTAAATATTTTAATTTTTTTATTTTCTTTCTTTGATACTTTTCTTCTTCCTCATCCGGTTGCCGGCGCAATAACCGGCCACAGGCGAGCTAGAGCCTCCTTCGAGGTCGCCAGAGGTTGGCAAGGCTCGAGCCTCGCCCAACTCCCCAAATCTGGGATCGTTAGACGTCAGGGAGGCTCGAGCTCACTTGTGGCCGGCCAAAGAAGAAGAAAAAGAAAGAAAAAAAAATTAAAAAAATAAAAATAAATATAATTCAAATAATTAAAAATTGTAGTTTTCCCTATAAAATCAAATTGGATACCAGACGGTGAAAATTATTTTCTAGTTCATTTTCAGGTCTAAGCTGAATATCATAAAATATTGTCAATTTTTTGAAATGACCATTTGAAAAATATTTTTCAGAAACGCCACGTTTTCCTCAAAACAAACGGAGGCTTAGTCTCGAATATGTGTAAGCTGAATTCAAGCCTTTCAAACTTGATGAGTATGTGCATATGTCTTGGAACCGGATAGGCTTGCAAAACATCAATATCGCCGAGCAACGTTTTAGGACTAGAAGGGACTACTCCATCTGGTTGGATGAAGTCCATTTCAGATCCTTATCTTAAGTTAAGTTCACTACTTTAAATTCTTATTTAAGAGATAACGTATACCTTATGCCCTTTGTTTAAAAAAAGTGGCCCCACTTTAGGCCCTTGCTGGAAATTTTTCCAAGATAATACCAGGAATGGAAAAGGACGAAAATGAAATTAGAAATTTTGCGAAATGAAATTGGTATTCGCGGTTCTTTTATTTGGTAACCCAATAGCACGAGTACAGCCGGTACACATGTCTGAGCCACACGTATGTGAAAGAACGTGGCATAGGCAACATGCATCGGTGTACGTAAAAGCTAAACTGTTACAATTGTGTTCTAAGCGTATTTCCATGAAATTTAACCTCCATTTGTTTTACGGAACATAACTTCAAGAAAATATTTTTCAGATTTTCCGATGTTCGGTTCGTGGAAAATATATGAGCCAAGAAAAATATTTTCTGTCAATGGAAAAAATACCTTTAAAAGTGGAGAAAATGATTTCCTCTTTTTCATTCCTCTCTCTTTCTCCTATTTCAAGCACGTTCTCCTCCGTCCACTGTTTTAATTATTTTTTATTTTTTTATTTTATTTTTTCCTTCTTCTTTAGTCAGATGCAAGTCACAGTTACAGTCCGCAACCGGCCATAGGCGAGCTCAAGCCTCGTCAACTAATCTAGCGAGCTCGAAGCTTGCCAATCTGACAAGGTTGGCGAGGCTCGGCTCGCTAGAATTTGGTGAGCTTGAGCCTCGCCGACCTGTGACGGCCAAAGAAAAAGGGAAAATAAAAATAATAAAAAAGAGAAAAATAAAAAATAATTAAAATTTCGAATTTTTCTAAAAGAAAATTAAAAATTATTAAAATGAGTGCACGGAGGAAAATCGAATCCAATTTTCCATACCAAACGGAAACAAATATTTTTCCTGTCCTTTTGCACGTTTCAGACAAACACCATAAAATATTGTCATTTTCGTAAAAAATAATTAATTAAAAGATATTTTCCGTGAAACAAACCGATCCTTGAAATGAAAATGTTAGAATGAATAAATTTCAATGAAATCCATGTACCGTCGAAAAAGAAGACTTCATTGAAAGAGTTTGGCGATTAGTAAGCTGCAGAAAAGTCAAGGGAGTTGAAAATATCATATTATAAAGTCTTCCATCAACATCAAAAGTGCGCCATTTTTTCCACGGCACTTCCCTTGAACTTTCCTTATAGAAAAACATGTCATCAATTTCTGCGAAACTACATCCCACAACGGCCAAGCACGATACGCACGCACCGTGGAGAAAATGCCCGACAAATTTTGTACCTTTCGTCACGTCGGCTGCAACCAAAATGTGCAACTTGGGATCCGCAATTGGTACCCACGAGAAAAGATTTGAAAAAGAAACTCTTCCTTTCCGCCAAAACAGTGTTTGACACGCTTAGGGCGCGCATGGAATTCATTCTGGAATAGAAATTCTGTTCCTGAATGGATTTAGGAATAGAAATGCGTTTGTTAAAAAATTTCCGGAATGCATTCTGGAGCAATTTTCATATTCTGGAATAAAAATGCGTTTGTTAAAAATACTTGATTCCAGAATGTATTCTTGATTCCAGAATACATTTTTTATTCCAAAATGAGTTTTTGGCAAGAAAAATAGAAGCTACTTTTTATAGATTCTCTCTTCCAGAATGCATTCTCCCTATTTTTTCTCTTTTTCTCACTATTTTTTTTCAGAAAATGCATAAAAATTGAAAAATTCTAGAAAAATTCATAAAAATTTCCAGAAAATAAAAAAAAGTCAAGATTTTGAGAAAATAGTAAATTTGGTGAATTTTTTTTTAAAAATATAAAAAAATCAAAATTTTCAAAATTTCACAGAATGGTTTAGAATACCTTTGGGTACCTACTTTGAGTGAAATTTAATTTTTTTGAGGTGCCCAAAAAAATAAAAAAAAATAAAAAATTTGAAAACTTCACAAAATGATTTAGAATACCTTTGGGCACCCACTTTGAGTGAAATTTAATTTTTTTTAGGTGCTCAAAAAAATAAAAAAAATCAAAAATTTCAAAACTTCACAAAATGATTTAGAATACCTTTGGGCACCCACTTTGAGTGAAATTTAATTTTTTTGAGGTGCTCAAAAAAATCAAAAAAAAATTCAAAACTTCACAAAATGACTTAGAATACCTTTGGCCACCCACTTTGAGTGAAATTTAATTTTTTTGAGGTGCCCAAAAAAATAAAAAAAAAATCAAAAATTTCAAAACTTCACAAAATGGCTCAGAATACCTTTGGGCATCCACTTTGAGTGAAATTTAATTTTTTTTTGAGGTGCCCAAAAAAACAAAAAAAAATCAAAAATTTCAAAACTTCACAAAATGGTTTAGAATACCTTTGGGCATCCACTTTGAGTGAAATTTAATTTTTTTGAGGTGCCCAAAAAAATCAAAAAATCAAAAATTTCAAAACTTCACAAAATGGTTTAGAATACCTTTGGGCACCCACTTTGAGTGAAATTTAATTTTTTTGAGATATCCAAAAAAATAAAAAATTTCAAAACTTGACAAAATGGCTTAGAATACCTTTAGGCACCTACTTTGAGTGAAATTTAATTTTTTTGAGGTGCCCAAAAAAATCAAAAAATCAAAAATTTCAAAACTTTACAAAATAGCTTAGAATACTTTTGGGCACCCACTTTGAGTGAAATTTTTTTTTTAGGTGCCCAAAAAAATAAAAAAATAAAAATAAATTTCTGTTCCAGAAATCAATTTCTGGAGCAGAATTGGTCATGTTTTACCAAACAGATTTCTCCTCTAGAAATCAATTTCTGGCATGAATTCCAGAAATCAATTTCTGGCAAAAATTTGATTTCTGGAGCAGAATGGTTACCATTCGCACCCGTAGTGTGACGTGCCTTCTCGTCGGTATATTGCTAGTAAGATCCTTTCGCACATTCAGTTTTCTAGCCTCGGAAGCTGTCGGCATGAAACATAAAAATGGACAAATAGGATTAAAGGGATGGCATTAATCAAGTCCTACTTCTATAAATTTTTAGTCAGATTCAATCGGCACCCAAAACCGATCAAACCCAATCGGCGTGGCCATCGATCTGATCGGAGCACGTAAATCTGTTTGGAAAAGTCTCGCCTGGTTTGACCGGTTTTTACATGCTCTGATCCGGTTGGATGAGGTGGCCCTGTGGGATATCGAACGGTAAATTTGAACTGGACTCATGTGTAGCTGGCGTTTTAAAATCTAGATCGGACTAGCCGATTCAACTATGTATCAATCTCGTCTCCAGTCCGATTCATACCATCGTACCTCTGCTGGTCAAACTGATTAAAACGAAATGAATCGATCCAAGTGTTTCAGTATTGACAGTCTTCTGTGGCCAGTTTTGCACTTTGTTTCGGTCCAATCGTTTCAATCCCACACCCTCTGAGATGTACTGAAACGACTTTGCCGACTTAGCTGTGCGAGACATCTTTGCAATTTCTACAACATACTACATTAACAAATATAGTTTCGAAAAGTACGTAAAATTTTCAAATTGCCCACTTCACCGATCTGACCAGTTGAACCGGTCAAGTTGCGTACGGCCTCCGGTACGGGTTTTAAAACACTGCGTGTCGTGGGGGCATAGAACACTTGCTCCATCCAAGACGTCACTAGAAAAGTTTGTGTGGTTTTAGGGTTTACGTATATCATTAAAATGCCACATTTATAGAGGATCGGTATATGAACACCATCATTTTCCAACTTCTATGTCACGAGATTTTACTATTATGAGTACTCAAGCAAGAATTGACTTTACTAAAGGTAACTTACGCACTTACCCATCATCTAAGTACGCATGTATAATATTTATACACAAAAAATAATCGAATTCATTTTATAACCAAGAGGAACTAACACAAAGATATGATTATCTACATATCCATGAAACACCTTGCAAGCTCCATGAACAAGTTAAGTGTGGGATTTTGGCATGTACATGTGGCTTTAACCCAAAGCGTTTTATACGCGATTCCTAAGATTTGAGCGAGTGGCCTCTAGTCCATAAGCTGGAAATCTCCTTATGCCCTCAACCAACTGCGCTAACCCATGAGGTTATAATAACTTGATTTACATGAATTGTGTCTTATGCATATTATATACTTTGGAAAACTAAAGTTTAGCAATCATATGCACGTATTTGTTTCATTAAGAGTAGTCAAAATTTGATTTACCTGTGAAATACCCCCACTAATATCATGAACCAAACAAATCAAAATCCAAGGACATCATGAACAAATCAAAATCCTCTTCCTTTGCACATAAAACCCTGATATATAATTTGGTTGCTCTTGACACGAATAGGAAATCTTATTGTTTACTTTTTATATAATTAAAAGGGTGGGGAATGGCGATCGGCTTAGCTTTCCCCGTTGGGCTTTATCATAAGGATCTTACACCTTTTTTACAAAATGCTTGTCTAATTCACAATTGCTCAATCCACAAGTATATGTGCCTGTCATTATAATCATGTCGGGTCGGTGCGTCAGAAAGCAGAAAGTCTCTCCACGTGATGTAACAAATTCCCAAGGTACGAGATGATCAGAGACTTGTGACTTGATAAAGAACAGTGTAACCCTTTTATTGGTAGCAAAAAGCTTGCTAAGATCCAAGAAATTTTAGTTTTTCTTCTATGTCGACCCCGAGTCCCGATCCCAACTTCTTCTGCGAAAAATCGACGTTGACTAGAGGGAAATATAGGAAATTTTTGGGTCTTCGATGTCTATTTTTTGACGAAGAAGATCAAATTCTATAGTCATTAATGCACCTTCCATGCAACTTCCTAGTTCGCAAGGCGTGCAAGAACAGTTCGCGGTGATGGTGGAAGTTTTGGCTTGCACGATTTCTCGAGCTGTCCTTTTCGGACGAGGCCATGACGACTTTGTACTAACTATTGTCTAACTCAAAGTGAGAAACACGCAATGGATTCCGGAATCTAGTAATTTGTACATTTAAGTTTTAATGATGAATTTGTTTCACAAAAAATAAATAATTGTAGAAATATTTTATTAAAAATAAGCGCTTATATCGCTTGAAATAATTAGTTAATAAAATATTTCCGTCATCGATAATGATTTATGTCTCAATAATTTCGTAGTCAATGAAAATATTTTTTATATTCACTCATTTTTTGTAAATAATTCAATCAATCATTTACAAAAGATTATTTTTTGAATCATTTATTTTTCTCGAAACGAACAAACCCCATATATTTCTTATAATAAAAGTAAGAGTTAATACCATGAAAAACTCCAAACTAGTACACATGTTATAAATTTACCCCAAACTTGGTACATCTGTGACAATTTTACCCTCTGTTAGTTTTCGTTTAATTTTACTGTCAAATTTCTGAGTTATATAACATGTGGCAGTTGACAAGTGTACCAGTTCGAGGTTTTACCCTTTATTTGTCACGGGTGTACCATTTTGTGATTTTCGTGGTGTTAATCCAATTTGACGGAGGATAAATTTGTCACAAATGTACTCCAATTTAGGCTTTTTGATAGTCAAAAAATTAATTTGTAGTAAATTTATCACAGATATACCAGTATGGGGTTGTTTAGGGTAAATTTATCATAAATATGTCAGTTTAGGGTTTTTTTGTGATATTGTCGCAACCGCCTTCCCGTGAGAAAATGGAAAAAAAAAAATAGGTGTCAACAAGTAAGAGTTCTAAAAGTAATTTCTTTTGTAAGATTTTTGACAAAAAAAAAAAGGTACGATTTTGTCAATATAACGACCGAAAGTAGCTTGGACAGCTTAAAAGTTAACACATGGGAAGCATAGGAGAAGTGACGATGACCAATGGCCTTACTTTTTTGGCACTTTTTTATAATGGTTTAAGATTTGATCGCCAGCCAGAAAGTTTGGGATCCTATTGCATTATGTACTCCAGTCTAGTATGCCTACAAAACCTTATTCATTGAATAATGGAATTACTTGTTGATTAGTAATGTCACATTTTGAATGAATAAATTTTACTATTTGATTTTCGAAATTGTGATTTCATTAGTGCCAGTCAATTAATACTTCATGGGCAATTATATGGCCTACACCTTTATGTGCTACTATTGGTTAATACCACGAAAAACCCAAAACTGGTACATCTGTAATAAATTTACTCCAAACTATTTTTTTGATCACAAAAAATCCCAAACTGATACACATGTGACAATTTTACCTAGAACTATTTTTTTACCACCAAAAACCCCACCCCGGTACACATATGATAATTTTACTCCGAATTAATTTTTTAATCTCCAAAAACCCTCAGTTCGTACATCTATGACAATTTATCATTCGTTAGTTTCCGTTAAATTTTACTGTCAAATTGTTAAGTTTGATGACACGTGGTAGTTGACGGGTATATCAGTTTTGGGTTTTACCCCTCTATTTGTCACAAATTTACCAATTTGTGATTTTTTGTGATATTAATCCCACTTAACAGAAACAACTGAGGGTAAATTTGTCACAAATATACTAAATTAGGGTTTTTGGTGGTCAAAATATTAGTTTGAAGTAAAATTGTCACAGGTGTACCAGTTTGGAGTTTTTGGTAGTCAAAAAATTAATTCGGGGTAAAATTGTTACAAGTGTGCCAGTGTAGGATTTTTGGTTGTCAAAAAAATAGTTTGGGGTAAATTTGTCACGAGTGTACTAGTTTGAAGTTTTTGTGGTATTAACTCCATTGGATATAACAAATATCACAAAAACCGTAACTTGATACGCTTGTGTTGCATTTACCCCAAATTAATTTTTTTGTCACGAAAACTCCCAAATTGATACACTCATGCCACATTTACCCCAAACTAATTCTTATGTTACAAAAAATTTCAAGCCGGTACACTCGTGCCATGTTTACCTCAAACTGATATATTCGTGCCATGGTAAATCTGGAATGGCATGAGTGCACCAGTTTAGGGTAAATATGGCAAGTGTATATTAATTTGGGATTTTTTTGACATAAGAATTAGTTTATGGTAAATGTTACACGAGTGTATCAGTTTGGGGTAAATAAGGCACGGATAGACCAGTTCACGAGTTTTTGGGACACAAAACTTAGCTTAAGGTAAATGTGGCATGAGTGTACCAATTTGGGGGGTGTTGGTGATATTAACCTTATTGGAATTATCATAAGGTGAAAATCCTAAGCAAATAAGTGACTATGATGTAACATATGACAACCTCAATTTTGCATACTATTAAAACTCGAAAAGAATAAATAATTAAACCTCAAATGATGAACACAATTTTTTTACTATACATAATCAAAACTCTAAGTACAAAGATGCATCCCTACTTTTGTTGCACACATCTTTGCAATAACATTAGTCTTTGTTATATCGAAACAAATATTCAAATGAAAACATAATTCATTACATCAGTCCTAGGAACAAGGTCAGGGTTAATTAGCATCACTATACTACCCTAATGGTCTATGACTTTGAACACCATCTAGTCATCTCCATCATCATGACTGGATGGACCTTAAACTTCTTTTAATGGTCTGCCAACTCGCTGTTTCAGAAGCCATACCAGGCTACAAAACAATGAGGGACAAGCGATGGTAAGCCAACATTGACTTGAGTAGTAGAACTATACTTGATATACACTAGTGCAAATCCGGGTACATGTACGTGCTGATAGTCACAATCAAAATAGATATGTGCTCTTAAATGAAGCGCCTGGAGGAGGATCCATCCTACATATATGTAAAGTAAAGGGACGACCCTAAATTTGATAAATGAAATTTTTAAGTTTAAGGTAGGGCATCGTCTTATCACTCGACCTAGTATCAAATACAACAGCACAAATTTAAGATGAATACAAAATATTTGCATATTCAAAATGAACATTAGTAAATGCGATAATTCTCTATAATGACATAAAAATGAAATAACTTGTTGATGTTACAACAAATTGTTCAAGTAAATACAAGCAAATGACATGTTATTTCATGATGCGAAATTACACATAGTAGCTCACTAATATATATATATAATTGGGTCTCTAACCCTACTTGTCACGCCCCGTGCCTTGATCAACTCGAGCCTTGGGCACGCGACAGCCGCCATGGTCATTTAAATGCGACGTCCCAAGAGGCACCGCCGACCCATCGCGTTATCTAATGAATAAGCACATGTAGAAGCGTAAATAACATCATCCAATCAACAACATAGAAGGGATAGCAAAGAAAACATATAGGCAAATCATACTTGATATATCTATTCATGTTAACAATCGGACATTAGCAAAATACAAACCCGTAACTACGGGCCTTTTTCCGATTCAAACAAAAGGGGTCGGGGTTAAACCTAGCTCCTCTATCCATGAGGGCTACCTCAAAAAGAACACCTTGTCGACCCAGATGGTCGTCGTGTACTCCTCATACACGATGTCGGTCCCTGGTGCTACGTACTCGACAACCTCCACGTCTTGGTCCACGAAGACACCAAAACGCACAACTCGAGTGTCCATACTAGGGGCCTGAAAAAGGGTGAACGACAACAAATGAGTAAAACTCAATAAGCAGAATCGCTAAACCTCGAGTAGGATGAAACCTCGCTTCGAGAACATGAAGGGTAACTCATCAACTTCGCATGCTTCAAAACCATCAATTAATCACGCATACTTCTTACCTCCCATCGGCACATCAAATTCACATAACTATTCACATGTGAAGTCTCGCTTTCAATCGGCATGCGACAATCATACATATTAATCAAGAACACGTCATGCCACATAATTTATGCATAATACATCCACACGCATTCTGATTATTACGACCGCTCAGAGCCACGACCAACACTCAGGTTGGTGGTCATCCGGCATAATTGGGTATCGTCATGCTCCATCATGCATGGCATCATCTCGACCTCACTCGAAGATGGCATTCAATTAAGAGTATCGTTCCTAACTTTATCGCGAATAGCAACCGAAATCCATCGGGCATCGTCCCTAGCAATCATATGAGTACGAAACCATTTATGTAATCAAGCAAGCATATTAATCACTCAAGCCAATTACTATCTTTCACTTAGGCCAATACAAGAGTGTGTCATGCTCACGCACTTAGAACATCTAAATTCCATACACATAAAGACGCACTAAAATAATCATACGTAAAGAAAATAGTGCATCTTTAAAATTGGGTAAATCTGGGCAGCTTTGCACAATAACCAAAATCCCTTCAAAATAAATACTAAATGAACTCTAAAAATTCTAGGTTTTGGATATGTCATAGAAAACACCTTGATAAACATTTCTTATGAAGAGCATAAAACCCAGTTCAATCTATAATCATGTTGTTTTATCACCCAAAGTCAGACTCGAAATCAACTTGTTAGAACAAACTACTCGATCCTCAAAATATCTCTTTTAGCACCCAAATCACCTTAAAAAGCCTCGAAATTTCTATAGGTCATAGAAAGAAAAATTCTTAACAAATTTTATGAATGAAGTTTGTTGAACATAGATCTGGAAAAATTTATAAAAATTCAAAAAGACAAGAAGGTTAGAAAAATAGCATTTGAGGGCAGTTTAAACATGGTTTGAAGATGAGCTTTCGTGCAACCCAAATGACCTCCAAAAATTTTAGATTTAAAATATATTAAACTTCAAGATGTGAAGAACAACTTTTGTGAAGAACATAACTTCAAAGTTGACCTACAAGAGTCTCTACAAAATAGTAATCCGAAGAGGTACAGCAATAACAAATCTGATTTTCAAATCAAACTTAAAGGATTCAAGCTCTAGTTGATACCCACGAATCTTCAACTCACAAAAGTCATTCCAAAACGTCTAAACTAAAATGCAACAACAACTTGAACATCAAAAACACCCATAATAGAACATGCTCAAACAAGACTAATTTAAGTCTGACGCCTATACAATAGTGCCCTAGCCAAGCTATAGAGGAACCACTTACTAAACCATTCAAAGTACGAGCGCCAACACAGCACGGATGACACGGCGGCGAGTGGTGAGTAGCTCAGCACGGCGCGGCACGGACGGCGCATACATGGTAGTGACAATGAGGATAGCGGCTTGGCGACACGGATGGCTCAACGTGGCGCGGTGGTGGACGAACGGCGGTGATGGTAGCCGGTGATGGTGGTGGCGTGAGAGAGGGAGAGAAGGGAGGGAGAGGAAGAGAGCAATGAGAGAAATGAGAGTGAGTGAGAATGGGAGAAATGAGAGAGATAACCCTTTAAGTGTTCTTGCAAGGGAGAGAGAGAGAGAGAGAGACCAATAATTCACTTGCACTCATGGCTCTAAGCTTAGGCTAGCCTAGAGATAGAGCTAGTCCTCATATCTTTGGACATCCTTGCTCTTAAAAATCATTTTCGCAATAAGGAATAATACAGAAACCCAAAGCCTCAAGCCTCATGAGTGGGGCAATATTCATCATAGGTTTGATTTTGTTTCTATATGTCCTTAACAAAACATTGTACACTTTTATTAAATTGAAAAATGTGATTACAACTACATTAACAAGAATGGAAATTGCAACTAAATTGAAATTGCATACAGAATCAACATGAAACTAGAGACTACGAAAGCAACAATGCAACAGAAAAGATAACAGCACAAGTAAAAGTTTGAGAGAATCCTCCTACTCCAGTGTGTAGGTATCTTCTGCTTCAGTCATGATAACGTTGATAACATTCTCTTCGAATAAGTTAGGTAAAACAGATTCTTCTTTCGCATGTAAATCCTCTTCTTGAAGCAACTTGGAAAGTCCAGGAAAAGTTTCCTTGATATGGATCTGATAATAGGGAAGCTCTTTGGCTTTGCCCTTCCATTTTGACGGATTAATAACATGATCACCTCGGCTTCCATAACCTCCATGGTTCTTTTGACCTTGGCCTTGGCCTCCATGGTGATTATTAGAATTATCTGTGATATAACCCACCCCATATCTCTTCTTAGCAGCAAGTAGGATAATATGTTCCTTAATTCCTTGGGCTTTTGATCCTAAACCATCACCAGGAATGAATCCATATTGGCATAACACCTTCCCCGACAAAATGGATGATGTTGAGAGCTCTAAGGATTTCATGATACTACCGGCGGGGATTTGTATCATCAAAATCATTTCGAATGAACGATAGCTTGGTTCTCTTTTTACTTCGGGCTCAATGTATGGTATTGCACTCTCTTTATAGATGACAAAATCTGTCTCTCCATATACGGTGATTATCTTGTTGTTAATGGCAAACCTAACTTTTTGAAGAAGACTTAAAGGGACAGCACCAACCATATGAATCCAAGGCTTACCTAGCAAAAGGTTGAAAGTCCTCGGAATATCTACCACTTGGAAATCAATCAAGAAGGGTACAGGGCCAATATTCACTCAAGTTCAATATCGCCAATGACGTCTTTCTTCACTTCATCAAATGAGCGTACGGTCACCTTAGAAGGCTTGATAAGCTCTTCATTGATCCCCCAACGATGCAATGTGCTTAGTGGACACAAATTAAGTGCAGAACCATTATCAATCAATACTTGCGACACCTCCTTGCCCCTGCATCTGACAACAATATACAAGGTTTGTTATGTGAACGTCCATCAATTGGGAAGTCCTTATCAAAAAAAACGATCTAATCCTTTAGCATAACGATACCAACGAAATCTTCTAGTTGCACTTCGTTGATTGTCTCCGAAACATGGACTTTATTAAGAAGTTTCATAAGCACCATTTATGACTCTCTAAGGTTTTAAAGAAATCCATCAAGGAAATTTGTGCCAGCATGTTTCTTAACTGTTCAATCACTTCGTATTCACTTATTTGCATGACCAAGAGTAAGTGTTTCACATCTTCTTTGGTTACCCCTTTCTTCTCATGTTTACCCTCCTTCGGGACATAATATCTTGTCGATCGGGTTATAGCATCAACTTTTTTAGGTGCGTAATCCCAAGGCACGCACTTAATATCAAACTTTTCTTTTAGAGGCAAAGTAATGATTTTGGGTTGTGTCTCCTTTTCCTTGATCTTCAACTGATCAATTGGAAGTCGAATGGTAACTGGTTCAATATAACATTATTTCTCCTCGTACTTATCCACTTCATCGAGCTTAATCACAAACGGTGTGATCATGGATACGATACTTTTATTAGCTTCCTTGTCGTCCATTCCACCCCAACCATCAGGTATAATGACTTCATTCTTAAACACCCATGGAGAGGGTGTATACTTAACACGATAGTTATAACGACCGCTGTCTTGACCTAGCAAATCCACAACTTTACCTTGCTTTCGTGCTTTACGGACAAATCACCTATCACCACGTCGGTTCTTTTCTTTCTTTTTCTCCTCTCGATCTTCCTTTTCCTCAAGACTTAATTTGTTAAATGGAACCTTATTCATACCACCTCATCCATCAATAACAATAACCTCATTTTTAAATGCCCACGGAGGAGGGGTGTATTTGACACGGTAGTTATATTTTCCACTGTCCGGACCAAGTAAGTCTACAGTTTCGCTCTGCTTGAGTGATTCTTGGGTAAAACGATTTTCACCCTGACTGACCTTTTCTTTCTCTTTTTCATCTTCGTTTGTCTCATCTTCAGGCTTTACTTCCTCAAACAAAATTTCCTTTTTGAGGCCCAGCTCGTCATCCATACTGCCGTAACTATCGGGTACGATTACTTCATTCTTGAATGCCCATGGTGGTAGGCTATATTTCGCCTGAAAGTTATACTTACTACAATCTTCTCCCAAACTGTCTATAATTTCACCATTTAGAAGTGTCTCTTGGCAAAATCGTGCATCCCTTTGTCGAGAGGCTTTTATCTTGGCCACATGTTCATCTTTTTCGTCCAATTCAATTATCATGTTTACCACATTGTTCCTTGGGAGAGGATTCTAGTGCATATTTGGCTCAAGTTATTGGAAGCTAAGTATCTTCTTGTCAATGAGCTACTGAACCTTGAATTTTAGGGTAGAATAATTATCTATGTCATGTCCCATTTCTCTCATATGGTACACACAAGCTTTTGATTGGTCATACCAAGGAAATCTTGCAGGATTGTCTCTTTTCACTTCTTTTGCTACCAGATGCTTCTCTAGAAACATTGGTAATAGCTTTGATAAGGGTCTTGGCAACGGTGTGAATTGCCTTACGGATTTTTCCTTTGATTCAAACTGCCTTGAGTTTTTCTAGGCTATGTTGGGTTGCTTTGGAAATGGCATCTGATGAGTGTTCAGACTAGCAACTATGGCTACCACACGAATGGGTTCTTTTTCTTCCTCACAGGAAAAGGCCTTCATGTTGTTGTTTCTTAAGCTTTCTTCTCTTTTAAACTCCACTCAACCCTTTCACCAACTTTTACTAGCATGATAAATGTTTGACAACCTGACGCACGTAGCTTGTCGTAGTGCTCATATAGCAGTGATTTTAGAAAGAGTTCTATTAACTCATCTTCATTTATGGCAAATTTTACTTGCGAAGCAATAGCCTGCCATCTCTAGGCATAAGCTCGAAACCCTTCATTCTTTCGTTTCTCCGTTCTGACAAAATCCTCCCTAGTTGGGAGCACTTCAAGATTGAATTTGTATTGATAGAGAAATTTTCCTACCAAATGATCTCATTCTGTAAAATCTTCTATGTCAAGAGTGGTGTATCATGCTAGAGTCGCTCCTCTCAAATTGTCTTGAAACGTGCTAATGAGAAGAAGCCTATTGTCTGAATACCTCGCCATATTACCGTGATAATACTTCAAATGGCTTTTGGAATAGCCAATTCCGTCACATTTGCTTACAAACTATGGCTCTTTATAGTTCTCAAGAACGACTACTTTTGCATAAGGATAAAGTTTGTCAAACTTTTGTAGTTCATCGAATCCATCACGAGTCGATACGCATAACTCCTAAAAGCCGTCTGTTAGTTTGAGATACACTAAAGTCGCGATTGATTAGTTTAGCCATGAATTAGAATCCAAAATGGGGTATCGAACTTTCGAGATTTTACAAAAATTTATCGGACGTCATCTCAGTAAGCGTGGCTAACTATTAGATCGCTTAGAATTGTCAGAAAAGTGTAATTTGGACCTGGTATGAAAAAAGACCATTTTACCCCTGAGGATATTTGAATTCATTTGAAAGATTGAAGGGCAATTTGGACTTTGGCACTTTCCCTCATTGGCCGAAAATTATGGACCCTTATGCCCCTCCTCATCTCGTCTTTTAACTTTATTTTCCATTTAGGAATTTTGGGAAATTAATGAAAAGAATTATGTGGACCCTTAGATCTTGGCTTGGAGGAAGGAATAGATTGTAGACCATTGGATTTGTGAGTGGGGTGGATGATGGGGTTTTGTGTGAGTGGGGTTAGTAGATCAAGTTCTCTCTCTCTCTCTCTCTCTCTCTCTCTCTCTCTCTCTCTCTCGGCCAAACCAACTCCCTCACCATCACCTTGTCGATCTGCTCAGCCCATCTCAACCACTGCCAGCTGCTGTGAAGCTGCCGGAACAGTCGCCGGCCGCTGATCTTGCTGCTCACCGCCACACCTCTCTCTTTCCCTCTCCTTCCTCACCATTTTCGATCCTTACCAGCCACCATCAAAGCCAACACCACCCCTCACCGTGACCACCAGCTTGTGCTAGCCTCAGCCGTGGATTGCCGTGACCAAAACTGCCGCCATTCTTTTTGTATGGCCGCCGGAACAGTAGCTGTTGGACTTGGCTTTGCTTAGCTGATCTTGCTTGTCTTAAGCTTAAGACTCCTAGTAAGTACTTCCTAAGCCTTGATTAGGATAATGGGTTATCAATAGCATGTTTAGAAGCTAATTAGGGGTTGATTAGAGTTGATTTGATGACTGGTTGTGCTTGGTTGATGATTGGTTGTTGCTGGATTGGTTCTCGGATTAATTGCTGAGGTGCCTTGTTGTTTTGTTATTTTTGTGGAGATCAATGTGGGCATAATTTGTGGAGGTGTTCCCCATAAAAGTTGTCCCTAACACCTTGAAGTATGTCATATATTGAATTTGGAATTTTTGGAGACCGTTTTGGGGTATTCGGAAGTCTATTTTCGAATCGTAACAACTTTGCCGAATTTACTGTTCACCCGATCAGCGTGTCTTTCTGAATTTTTATAAAATTTTCTGGACCTCTTTTCAATAAACTTTCTTCGTGAAAGTTGTCAAAGACACTTTTTTCTATGACATATAAAAATTTCAAGGTTTTACAAGAATATTTGGGTACTGATTGAAATGGATTTTGAAAGCCGAACGGTCTGTCCTGGCAGACTAATTTCAATCTGACTTTGGGTGATAAAAAGAACTATTTATAACCGGAATTGGATTTCGTGCCCTCATAAAAAAATGTTTATCAAGATGTTTCTAGTGACATATCCAAAATTCAAAATTTTTAGAGTTGAATTACTATTTATTTCGAAAGAATTTCGGTTACTGCACAATTGCCTATTTTTAGCCCGATTCTGTGCAAATTGGTTTCTCTCTCTCGGCAGCGTTTTGACGTTGTTATTGCACGTGAGGGGCGTGGTTGGATGTGAGTTGAACATGAATTGTGTGGCAATTGACTAATCAAAAGATAAGAAATTGATTTGAGTGTTGAACGCTTGTATGCTCATATAATACCCTGAGCCGTTTTTACGCAGGGTTGTAACCCATCTTGATGTATTTTATGCGAGACGATACCCGATTTATCGGATGCCCCGGAGGCCCGAATGCCAATCGCGGTGGAGGTCGGATCGATGCTCCTCATGAAATGCCATCTTGATAAATGTGACGTAGGACAATGTTGTCGCCAACGTAGCGAAAAGATGCCCGATTACGCTGGAAGCCCTATAGCCTGATGCGTTTTACGCGAGTTCGGGGAGCCCGAGGGGCCGCTAATAATCTGGACCTTGTGATTGTGATATGCCATGTTGAGATTGTTGTTGGACATGTCCGGATTATTAAGTGTGCTATGCATGTGCTTACCTCGATTCGGGTTATTATGTGCGATGAATGATTGCCATGTTGTGGCTATTTACTAACGTGCAGGGCTTGTTTGTGTGCCAAGGCGAGGTAAGGACGTCTGTGATTGTTGTGGCATGTTGAGTGATAACATTTAACGCTCTAAACTATCATGCGATACGTGTTAACCTAAGCGAGGCTTAGGTAGTGACTTATTGAGATTATTCTCATTGTCATTTACCCAAACCTTTCAAACCCCTGACCATGGACCTCAACGGCCCTCCCCAACGTTTTGAGGTCCCTATAGATATGGACCATATATTGACGGAGTACCCAGTAGGGGAGGATAGGGTGTATATTAGACATGTGAGCACCATATGGATAGACGAGGGTGTAGCCGCTTGGAAACCCCATACCTTTTTAGCGTGGTTTTACTGGGAGGGAAATGCCTTGTTTGGACCACTGCGTGGGTTTGATGGTCCCCTGGATGACGAAGTAGAGGGATGGAACCCCATGGAGATCATGCTACCAGACGGTGTCGTCATTAGCTCGGACACCGACCTTGAGGATTCAAAGCCCGAGTTGAAGCCGATGGAGTCTGAGCCCGAGTCGAAGCCGATGGAGTCTGAGCCCGAGCCATTTCTTGGAGAGTCCGACCTTGAGCCGTCCGACAACATGGCTGATCCTGGCTCACCAAAGTTCTTCGAGTCCGATCCGGAGACGCCGCCTAGCCATCATAGGGGTGATTGATAAGCTTAGTACTCCCGTCCGATTGATACACCTTTTAAGTAGTGAAATTAGGCTAATCCAACCACCTGACCCTTTTTGATTGTACGGGGTTTGTAGTGACCGCCTCTAGTAAGGCTTGTATGATGTGAATTTGTAAGTAATGCTTCGTCTACAGAAGTGTTTTGTTGATGTGATTCCATTGTCTCTTTACTACCCCATTTAATTATTTGTTGTATGGAGAGTTTGAATTGCTTCCGCATGTATTGCTCTTCAGTTCATTATTTGGGTCGACGACAAGTCCTGGGATGTCGCATTCTTACCGATCATGGCGGGATGTTGCATGCTTGCGGGGATCAAGGCGTGATAATCATCCTCTATTAACATCGGCTCACCGATTCGCCGCCGGACCTTTGCCGAGTGGTGAAAATCAAACCTAAAAAGGCTAAACCACAACTATCTTAACATGCTCACCTACCATTTAGATCAACATACAAGACGTCCGAGCCAGTTTCTAGCGTTCATACATCATTCAAGACATTCACAGAGAATCAGGGACACTAACTTGATCGGCCGTAGGCTGTCGAAAACGCTCTGGCAAGGTCTAGAAGCTCCGATGAGGTTTAACAATGGAGGCCGACTCGTTTGATGCACATTCAGTCCAAGTTTTGCAATCAAACAAAAAGGAACGTACTCAAAAACATGTTTTAAACATCCGGAAAATCAAAATTGTAGAAAACATTACACGATTAAACATGATTAAGATAAAATTCAATTCTGGAATTTTGTCAAAATAGTGATAAGAATGATACTTTACCTACTTCGTCGAAGGATCAAATGAAGTTTCTAAGGCAAGTGGCAACTGTTGCACTTTTCCTTAGCACATGAACTCCAAGCTGGTGGCCTCAGCTTCATCGGAGAACATCTAAACACACCGGCCGAGCTTGATTTTCAGGCGCCTGCGACCAGCCTTGCGTCGATCGTCTCAGGTGAGGAGGCTCACTGTCTAGGCCAATTCACCGGTGCTTTTCTAGTCGGAAAAGCGCCGATTGCTTGGTCTTGGGAGCCTCAACTCCCTCTCTCACTAGAAATCTCTCTCTCTCTCTCTCTCTCTCTCTCTCTCTCTCTCTCTCTCTCTCTCTCTCTCTCTCTCTCTCTCTCTCTCTCGAATATCGTCAAACACCTCCTCTGCGCAAGATAATGTTTCTTCTCTCTTTTCTAGCCCGATTTTCTACCGAAAAATCGTTTCCACTAACTTCTAAATCGATTGTAACCGATCAGCCATGCCGATGGAGATTCTCCAGCTAGTAGTGTGGTTTAACACTTGTTGATATGGCTGAGGTAAGTTGGTAAAGTCACGGGTCGGGGGGCAAATCTTTCTCTTCTTTCTTGCGTACTACCTAGTCGGGCGAAGGAGAAAGCCGACCTGGGTCGGGTCAGGTTGATCTAGTCAACCCGACAGACCCGAGTTGGTCTAATTTTGCAAATTAGACCTTATTTTGACCTAATTTTTTTCAAATTTAACCCCAAAATTGAATTCATTGACATGTTTTACATCCAAATATGGGATTTTTCCTAATTTTTAGTACAATTAAAACCAAAATTCCCAAATTTGAACTTAGGTTAATTGGGGTTTTTGTTTAATTCAATATCCGGATGACCTGATTGGGAAAATTTGATGCCAAAATTGAATTATCCATGCCTGATTAACACTAGGAATGATGCTCTCTTTGTTCGAAAATTTCAAATTGACCAAGATTCCCAATTTGGGCTTAAAATCCCTAATTTTCAATTGATTTTTGGGATTTTTCAATTGTTATGTTAAATCATGAAATTGAATAGACTAATATGCAATTCAAGGTCCCAGAATCATTTTCTGTGAAGACACTATGACTTAAAAATGACTAGAAATGGTTCAATTGAATTTTTGGTTCAATTTGGGCTTGATTTTACCCGATTTTGGGAAAAACATATTCCCAATTGAAATTTTATAAAATTGATGCTGTAGTGATGAAATTGGATTTAAAAGAAGACTAATGACTATTTTATGGAATTTTTGGATTCTATTTGCTATTTTTCTTGATTTTCTCTCTTATTTTGGCTTAAAGAAATTAAGGAAAAATTCAGAAAAATTCTAAAAAAATTATTTTTGGATTAGAAATAGGTTCCTAAGCTTGGCCAAGGTTCCTAATCCTAATTTTGTGATTTCTTAGAAAAATTTGAAAAATATGCTAAAAATCATGTGTCAACAATAACCCAATGGTACGAGTCTTGACACTGAAATTAGTTTTCCAGAAAAACTAGGAACATAAAAGGTCCTGAATAGATGCATTGTTCACTCCCACTGGGTTCTGGTGGTTTTCAAAACTCTACAAGGAATTCAAAATGTGGATTATAAATCCAGAATCAATCCACCAAGTGTTGTGACTTACATTAGCCATATTAGATTCGTAACAGATACAAGAGGTTGGATTACCTTTCTTCTTGAGTCGAGCCTTAAATTTGACACAATTCCTCATATGCCTCTTCCTTTTACAGAAGAAGTATTTGAATTCCTTCTTAATATCATCTTGGGAAGATATTTTACCTTTTCCCTTCTGCTTGCCTCGCTCCTTATGCTTTTGATGTGTTGCCAAATGAACACTCTCTCCCAATTCCATAAGCAGCCTTTCTTCCTCTTGAATACACATGGTCATGAGTTCATTAATTGACCATTTATTGTTATGTATGTTATAAGAGATCTCGCAATGTGCATACTGTTATGGAAGAGCGTTTAGAATATAATACACAAGAAAAGACTTGGATATCTCAACCTCAAGATTTTTCAGCTGAGCCACAAAGTCCCTCGTCTTTAAGATGTGCTCACGCACACCTCTAATACCAGTGAGTGTTAGAGATGAAAAATTCATAATTAGTGCCATGGCATGCGCCTTTTCTTGAAGTCTCAAAGTGCACACCAATGGCCTCCAACAAAGCCTTAGATTGTTATGCTAAGCAAACGAACCATGAATACTATGAGATATTTTAGTCTTTATGAACGTCACCCTAAGGCAGTTGAACTGCTCCTATTGTTCATAAAGGGCTATCTCAATTTGCCCTTTTTCGTCTCCGCCGCGTCCTTCGCCGCTCAATTCTCCTCCAATAGCCCACCTTAGACCAAAATAAATGGTGATTTTTTGATACCACGCCTTCGTGACCGCATGGATTCAAGAATCAGTGGAAATGACCAAGAAATTGCCCCGAATCAAGCGTAATTCCTCCAAAACACAAACCTAACCACCACGACTTCCGCCGCTCAATTCGTCTCTGGCGATCACCCAAATGCCGAATTCTCTTTGGACTTTTGTTGCCCATGGCGGTGCAACCATACTAGTCCAAACTCAAGTGGTGGGTCACCCGAATTTGACCAAAATCGGCAATTTTTCCTTCGGTCAAAATTTACAACGATTTTCATTCCATCGAAATCCCAACACAAAACATCAAGGCAGAGCTTTGTATTGCTCTGATACCAAATGTTAGAAAATTCTAAAGGACGGAAGACCCGATTATACATGGACGAACAAAATTCATGCATAATCAAGACCTAATGCGGAAATGTGAAAATTCTTTACTAACCTCCGGCCATTGATGAGTTCAATTGAAAACCTGAATTGTTGAGCGCTGTCAAGCGTTGAAGAATGATATCTCTAGCCAACTGCCCTCTCGAACATGATGGTGTGTTTTCTAAAACGTTAATGAAATAAATTGAATATGGGAATAATAAAGTAAATGTGGGATCACATTAGTGATATTATAACATTATCTTCCACCTCACCTTACTGATGTCGATTTGTTACCGATATGGAAATGCCACGTCAAATAATTAATGGTGATTTTTGAGCGGAAGTTTAACCGGGGCAAATTTGAGACTAGATTGAAAGTTGGTAATTTCTTTTTAGATAGAAAAAGTCCAGGGCTAATTTGGGACTAGAGTTAAAGTTAGTAATTCTTTTTTTAGACAAAAAAAGTCCAGGGAAAAATCGAAAATGGACCTAAAATTGGGATTTTAGGGAATAATGAAATATAGTGTTCATAATTCGCCTGAGAGGAAGTATGAATGTTCACGGAATTTATGGACGAAAATTCAACATTGAAAAAAGGCCTTCGAAATCGCTTTGTAATATAGAGTGATAAGTCAATAGATTACTATATTTAAAATTCTCCTCACTTCTTGCATCAAACTTAGTTTACGAAGCCATTTTAGATGCTTAAACAAAGCAACCTGTTAAAATCACGAGTCTCTCAACACTCAAATAAAACTCAATCGAACCTTCTCTTGGTTCAACGGTCCAAAAACATGTTCCTTGGCACCCAAAGTTGTGGAAATTTCCTCTGTCGTTTTTCCCTCATTTTCAACCTTTTCATGCTTCGTTGGTCCCCAATTTTCTCTTCTTTTTTCTGTAAGATGTTCCCATTTGCCTCACAAAAGAAAGAAATTATTTAAAATTAAACGATACCCTTTTTCCAGAAGTGAACGCAAAATGTTCTCTTCGGTGATTTGTGAGGCCCCATCCTAAGGTCAACGCTGGTGAAAATGGGTAGGCAAAGTTGACTCTTCTCTTTTGACTATTGTCAACCAGCCAAAGTGGAATTTTCAGCCGAAAGGTGTTTTGGACTCGTGAGTCGTGCGTGTCTGAGACTCCAAAGTCAAACGGGCACTGGATAGATCATTTTCTTCTGTATGGTACTCATTTCATTCTTTATAATATGCTGAGGTCTAGGACTTGCCCATTTTTATTGGAAGAGAGTACCTTAAGACAAAAAAAAAACGAACATTTCGTCTCTCCGGCCATTTCGGGTTAAGAAGATGGGTTCAGAAGATGTGAAAGAGCCTTTCTCCCTATAATAAAAGCGCGTTTCAAAGTGCAAAGAGGGAGAGAAGGGATTTTAGAATTGAAGTTTTGATAAAACGACCTTTGTCGTTTTTTTTCTTGTTCAATACCATCACGATGTTCATACTATTTGATAGGTCCTAGGTCCTAGGTCGCAAAGAAATGAATATAAAGTGAATCTATCTAAATTAATGAAGCGGCGAGGAACTAACTAAAAAGAAGCATCGAAATCGAGATCGCTATGGAAGAGGATCAAGTTGGCCCTCGCAAATATCAATATTCGGGGTTCATTTCGTTAATGGACGTGTATGTAATAACGACAACATTTTTCACAGAAATGAACATGGTTCACGATGAAAGTAACTGATCTACATAAATTGTCGATCCCATTTGCTGTCAACTATATGTTTCCGAGCGTAATCAGGAAACTTCAGAATATCATCATCATCCTCACGAATTCCTCGTAGCTGACGAGACCATCGCCGTCCAAATCGGCTTCTCTTATCATCTGCTCTGCCTCTTCATCTGTGAGCCGTTCGCCCAAATTCATCATCACATTTCGCAGCTGAACACAAGAAAAATGCATGTCATTGAATAGATTATACGCTTAAAGTGAGTAGATTTGCACGCTAAAGCAGTCTAACCTTCAACATGAGCCAAAGTGAGACATTAAAAAGCATGTAATTGTCAAGGGGGAAGACAAACCAGAAGTAGTTCTAAGTGAAAACATAATTCTCTGGTCGAAGTTAGTGGTCTGTAATACTTTTTGTAGCTTTTTAAGCTACATTTCCTGATGCAGGGACCGAAGTTAATTTGTTCAATTTTAAGCGTCAAACCCGTAAAGTTTCCGCTTTCTCATACTATCCATTCGGTGCACTGATCGCTTGAACTCAGTTGAGCAAAGTCCAAATGTATTGATAGCCACGCCTTCAAATTAGTGAATAGTTTACCTCAATGGCAGATATATATCCGTCTTGATCTCTGTCAAACACTTTGAATGCTTCTCTTAGCTCTTCCGCAACATTTTCCTGCAAAGTATAGTAGATGATCCTCTAATATTTTCCCCTTCTTTTCGCTTTCAAAAACTACACGGAAGATATAAGAATGACTCGTCGGAAATCAACCACGGAAGCCTTCTTCAACTCACCTTCATCTTCCTCCCCATGATGTTCAAGAAGTCTGCAAAGCCTATTGTACCGTTCCCGACCAAATCCACTTCGCTGATCATTTCTTGGACTTCTTCTTTCGAGGGGTGCTGGTCAAGCGATTGGATCACCGTGGCGAGCTCCTCCATTGTGATCATGCCTGTCAAGGATGAAACATTTGTTATTAACAGAGAGTGAGACAGCACATTCAGAATCTCACTGAGCCGCGACTTTCATCCTTAGTGTCACTCTGTCAAGACATAGTGCGCAATCATTTCACGAGCCTGGCTCATGCGAACCCGTATTTAGACCATCCTGTCCATCAAAATCCCATGACAGGCAAGAAAAGTTTTTCCATTTCCAACAACAGGACGGTTTTGACCAAAGAAAAGAGCAACATAAGATGGTCGGAGGAACAATAGATTCAGATTTTCTGCAGCTCAATAGCATCAAACACACCTACTACTACTGATCATCATCTTTTCTCTGTCAGTAGTAACAAAAAATTGCTAATTCCACTGAACCAAAAGTTGCAAAACATCAATCAACCGAAAATCAGAACATGGATACTCCAAAATATCTAGAAAAACAGAGAACCGAAACGAATTAGTACCATCAGAATCCTTGTCAATGAGACAGAAAGCTTCATGAAAATCGGCTACTTGATCTTCTGTCAATGCTTCTGCCATTGTTGGGTCTGAAGACTCTCTGAACCTGGACTCTTATCTTTCGTTCTTTCTTTCTGTTGGAGGGGCGGAAGTATAAAGCAGCGCTCGATCAGTCTAACTTGCTCGAGGGTGTGCGTTGGCGTCGGTGTGAAGCCGTTCTTGGAGCGTTGAAAGGTGGAGGATATTATAGAACACGTTGGACGGAGATTCAAAGAACAACATCTAGAAAATAGTGATTCGCAAAATCAACGCATGTAAAGGAAAAGAACACACACAACAAATATTGCTGATGCTAACCGTCATCGAATTGATGGTCTAAACGGCTTTTAAAAGTCAGCAAAATTGAGACTTAACTTTCTCAAATTGATGGATCTTGAGGGGGTCCACTGGCGCCAAAGAGCAAAACTAGCCGTGTCGCCCAGGGAATCTTAACTTAGAAACGTCAGGCAGAAGCAATCGACACACAAGTAAGTCATTTGGGTCAACACACGGAGTTCAAAACCAAAAGATGAACCCCACGAGAATTCCGCATCACGATTGATTCATGTTGGTATGCCGAGATAGCATGGGTTCCCGCTTTCTGGTGAGCGGGCAAGGGTCGCAAGGGCAATACCCTCAAGCCACCAAAAGAATTGTATAGTTTAGGTTCGTATTTTATTGGTAATTTAGGTTTAGGCCCATAAATAACTGATGTCTATATATAATCTTTATTTTGTAATTAGGAGTTATAAATAGATGAATTGTGTTAATTATAGTGAAATCCCCTGCTTAATATAATCTAAGTTTAAGGATAAATCAGGATAAACTTTAAGTCTCGATTTCTTTTTTTCACCCTTACTCTCTATTTCGTTATGTTTATTCGCCTAATCCTAACACTTCCATGTACGCCGAAACAACAGACCAAGCCTATGCACTAAACTTATAGATTGGTCCAACAGGAAATGAAGGTTGACACCATTTTTCTTCCTTTCGGTTCCCCCCTTTTTAGCTTCATGAAGGGGCAATCTCGGTCGCATTGTCTAATGGGATTGCCGTGAAAGTTTTTAGGCAAGAGTCATGCTGGAACTGCGATTATCACATAAAGATTTTCGAAGTGGTTCTCATCAAAAGCGATAGATTACAACTAAACTACAGCACAACAAACAAGAGATGAGGCAAATCTATCAAATGACTCGGGTTGTAATTGCCGTCATTGATCCAAAATTAAGAGTGAAAGGTATGTGAATGAATGCTAGAGAGCTAAACCAAGGTTAAGAGAAGATAATGGCGTCTTTTTTCGCAAAAGAAGGACCAAATGAATTGCTGATAAGACGACACCCTCATGGTGCATGAGCTTTTTCCAGAAGCAGACTAACACTCCCATCAACCTGTACAACCCATTTAACATTCTCAACAACAAGATTCGGGAAACAAGGATACGGTGAGCTCAGTTATAATTCACAAGACGAGAAAAAGAAAAAAAATGGATTCTTCGACTACAAACTCTTACACAAACATTTACCAAAAAAAAAAAAAAACTCTTACACAAACATAGTAAGGAAGTAGTTGTTATTAGCAGCTCCTTGTCTGCTCAACATGGATCTCTCTCTCTCTCTCTCTCTCTCTCTCTCTCTCTCTCTCTCTCTCAGATGGGTCTACCTTTGGGAATAATCTGATCTTTCAGCCACATGTATATTGGGACTAGTACAAAATAGGTAGCCGCCATTGCGCCCAAAAGGAACCGCAGCGAAAACACAAACGGGTTCACAGGCTTTGAGACATCCTCCGTCTTTGGACCGAGCTGCAATCAAATGCCAATGTCTCACAAGTGTATAAGGCAAAGAGAGGGAATAGCATGTGCAATGATAACAATTGCAAATAACTCAAAACAAAAGCAGAGACACATCTTTATCAACCAATGCACGATGCACACGGTTCCCATCATCGCCCCCAATTCCCAACTGTAAGTCATTCTCTTACCACCCAATGTTGGAAGCTCTCCTATCAAATGGGTTTTTGTTGACCATTGGGCCTTGACTGTATACTGGTAATCACTTGATATTAACTGGGGTAATTGGAAACTACATGACATGATTTCTGAGTAGCCGAGGAAATGACCCTGGTGTTCTTCATTGTGATAAAATACCAACAATGCAGTTCATGTCCAAGCAAAATAAGCAATTCACTCCTACTGGAACAACAGGATACTCCTCTCGATCTCCTTAAGATGACAAAACTAATCTACATCTCACATCAATCAAACTAAGGTTCCACCAAAATTAAGGGAGTTGAAAGATTGACTATTGAAGCTCCGACCAGGCATCAACAGGTTTCTCACTAATTACAAGTCAAATATACAAAAATATCACGGAAGAAACAACCAGTAACATCATCATGTCGCTTCAAATTGGTGTAAAATTACATTCAAGAAAATTATGCAACTTTGTAGAGCGAAGAAACGAAAGAGTCACTGCATCTTGAAAGAATCTCCAAATTCTCCATCACTCCAAATGGAAGACCAGACTAGTTTGTGGATGACCATATCATTGAAAGATAAGCACCCAAAACAACAAACCAGCTACACCTTCTGAAAATAAGGCAACATCCAAAAACCAGCACTGCCTTTACACATAACGTAAATCCCAGAATCCTAAAATTATCATTAACCATGACTGTCTACATGACAACATCAGCTTTGCCATTATACAGCATGCATTAAATGACCAGCTACAAATTTCATCACATCAACTTGTAGAAGAATTTTCCCCAAGTTAGAGTCAGACTATGACTCATTCTAACAATCCAAACTCAGTAAACTAACTAATTTGTCTTGCATTAATGAATTAGCTAGTTTGATATATTGATATCAAGAAAACTAGCTAATTCACCAAAAACTCCAAACAAAGTGTCTAGTTAAAGACAGGGAAACGTGATTTTTAAAGTCATGCAGGGGTATGATTATGCAAGACAACAGATCAAAAGCACTGACTGCTATAGGACTTTATGTGCCATTCCCAGGTCTACAATGGCAAAAGATCTGTAATTTCTTGTAACCAGGCTCCATCTGCCAGCCAAATATTTTCAAATAGTCGTTTGCCATGCAAGCCATACACAACTTTGTAAGAGAATTTGAAAAAAGATTTGACAATATAAAGATAGTTAATGATCATCTTATTATATGAGAAGCCTCCTCTTCAGTTACATCATGAGCAGAAACACTATCTTGGCTTCATATTGGACCCTACACTCATAAAGGTACAAAACCAGGGATTGTATTCGGTCAGGCCACTCGGGGTTTCAACCAGAACGAACCCAATAGAAGCCTGGGTTAATTGAATTAAGGTTTTAAACGAAACCAGAGGGTTTCGAGTCAGGTTTGGGAGTATTTTTTTTTTTTTTTTGGTAAGTTGGTTTGGGATTTTATGGCTACATAAAGCAACTCATAGGCAATAATATAGATTAAACACCCTCAGTTTTTCATCTCAACTACCTGTACTCTAGTATATTCACTAATCAGAATAGAATTAGGGACACGTGTACACAAGCATGTGCGGGCATTTGTTATGCGTAATAGTAGTTACTTGGGAAGGATCAAAAAAATCACAACCTCATTTTATTCGAGTTGGATCATCATACAGAAACCCTATCTACTAGATATAAGCAGAATCAATGCAGCAAACAAGCAGCAGAAACAAACCTGTAAAGGAGAATCCCCAGAGGCAGGTTTAACACCTGTCACAGAACACCCCATGATCAACCCATGCCGGCGAACACCGCGATACCATTTTGGGCCAATCCTTTTCAACTGGACATCCTTGAACCCAGCCTTCTCAAACCACTCAATGTATTCTTCCTCCTTTGGAAAGAGCATCCACACATCAGCAAAGAAGCGAGACAGCCAGAATGTTGGGTACACTGGGCCTATAAGGCATGCCTTTCCTCCCAGTTTCAGCACTCTGTAGGCTTCCTTAATGCCACGCTGGGGATCTGGCCAATACTCGATACTGAAAATGATTTTATGTAAAACCATCAGAGACAATTCCAGAAAATACATCCCCCTTTCTTACAACAGGAACTACCTCATACGCAAGCCATAACCCCACACCTAAGACAAAGACACAGTTTCTCCAGCTTCTCCATCATAAAATGCCTTCACCTATGTATTACTTGCTAAGTTATGTCCCACAATCTTAGGCTTGATAAATCCATTCGAGAAAACCAGCAGTGAATTATAATCCAAAAGGGACACTAGGGGATTACATGATCATTGTATCTAGATGCTCAACACCAACAAAGTTGATAATGAAATGTCAATAATACTGTTATCCAAACAAAATTGCGCATGTATAGGTCATCAATTCATTGATATATGTGAAACACTTATCCAAATTAATATGTGTAGAACATTCAGCAGAACATACAGAATTACTCGGTGGAGGCACACATCATCATTAATTTAAAGGCAGGTTCCTTCCCTATTGGTCATGTAAACATTTGTACATGACGAAGCATTTCATTTTGCAATTGACTCAAATATTACCTCACATTCATACCAAATCCCTATTTAACTTAAGTTACCCATTATGAAGCACGGAAACTTAAGATAAAGTCAATCACCTTCCCGCCGAAATGTATCGGTCTGCATAGTCAGTCTCAAACGGGAGATCCTCCGCATCCCCCTCAATGATTTTGCACTCCTTCAGGGGCTCCTTCTGCCTGGCCTTGGCGAGCTGATGCGGCGACTGGTCGAGGATCGTGACATTCTTCGCATCCACGTGCTTAACAATACCTAGAGTGGTAAAACCAGTCCCGCCACCAACATCCACCACTAACATGTTCCTATCATTGAGGTCGGCCGGCTCGAGTGCGTCGTCCCGCATGTCCTCGGTCCAATGTCCAGGGTTTATAATGTGGTCATACACGATCGAGAGGAACCTGTAGAACCAAAAGGCCTCCTTCTTGTGCTGTATGAACCTAGGCTGTGAAGCAGGCCTAGAAGCCGACAAGCTACATCTGGGCACTGCGCTCTTCACAACCCCAATCCTAGCAGGAGACACCAGGGTCAATTTGAGCAGGTTCAGATTCTTCCCACCAAAATCCGACCCCACAAAGCCCAACCCTCTTGGGGATACGCTTCTCATCAATCCTAGGTAATCAGCTCCATTAAGCAGCGAAGAAGCCATGTCCTACCAAGAATGGCCAGCGACTTCCTGAAAAAGACACGATCTTTAGTGCCCAGCAAGCAATACCCACATGCAAGGACCCAGAAACTTGATGGGTTTTTCTTATCTTCTTGGGTCCTTTCATTGACACCCACGATGAAGCAAGAACATGTTAGAATCCGACAGTTCCCACAATATGCACCCAAAACAGAGAAAGCATCAAGAAAATGGAGATAAGAGCTCACCAGATAGGTGCGCGGTTAGGGCTCGGCGAGGTGTTTTTTCCTTGAGCAGCCACCACTGTTTCAGTGGTCTCCAAGCAGAGAGAAGGAACAGCAAAATACAACAGATCCCTGCCTGAATGGCTCGTGTGTTTTTTTTATGTTTTCTTTTTTTTGCTTTCCATGTTTATACGTATTTCCTTTTCAGTTTGTGGAACTTCTTTGGCATCGTGCGATGGAGAATGGAGCCAAGTTGGAAGCGTGCGTGTGTGGTGAATTCGTCCTGAATATTGCTGTCCATACGACGATAAGAAAGTGACGTAGACTCCTCAGTCTAATGGCGTGGACTAGTTTCTTGTGTCTTCATCTTTTTCTAGCTAATACTCTTTTCTTTACTAGTAGACTTCATTTCGTTGGTCAAAATAGCTATGAAATTCTCAAATGAAGTAGTTAATGGAGGCATCATAGCGATCCCTTGGATAGTTGGTGATGGTTAAGAAGGTACTTCATCGAAGGAAAGGAGCCGAAACTTCGATAAGAGCTTCCATGACATGTTTATTTATATTGCAGTGACCACAGGCTCCACTGATGTATTCCTTATTTTAGCGCGCTAAAATCTATACGCTCTAACCTTGAAGTTTCTCTTGTATCTTTGTCTTTTCCGAAAGAGAGAATACCATCTATTAGCTTTGCATTCCAATAATCTCAAAACCCAAACCTTTGAGGCTGCGTTTGGTAGACCGGATAAAAGTCAGAATAGGATATGTTTTATTCTATCCTGTGTTTGGTGGTGGTCCAGGATAGGATAAGGTCGGATATAGACCGGATATAGCTCGGATAAAAAAATTCAAAAGGGGGGTGAGATAGACCCGGATAGGATATCTAATGCCTATTTTTCCAGAAACTCTACGCTCCACTCGCCGTCATCTTCATCCCCACACCTTGTGCGGTTTCACCAAAAAAATTTCTCGACTTTTTTTCCTTCACTGACTACTCTGGACCCGTGAATAGCAAAAAAAAATATAAAAATTATCTTATCCGACTTTAAATCCGTAGTCCACCAAACAATGGACAGGATATGAAAAAATTCCAAGATTTCTTATCATATCCTATCCAGTCCTATCCTGTTCAGAAATCCGAACGACCAAACGTAGCCTTAGGGACTTACTCAGGTCCATTATCCTTTTTGTAGTGACGAATCTTGTATGTGATCTTAAAAACAGAAAAGGAATATGTCCATTTTTTGGGATCTCAAAGGCCCACAGAAACACATAACAACTCTTGAAAAGGAAAAAAAAAAAAAGATGCAACTCCAATTCCTTCGGAAATGGTAAGATCTTTTCGCGCAAGAAGGAGTTGACCCGTACCATTGTGATTTGGTTCAGATTTCTCTATTTTTCTTAAGAACAGTGCTTTTCCTACCTTTATCAAATAGATATATACATTGTAGAATTTATTGAATGCATAGACTGAGTAAATTAATTCTTCTGTTCTGTAAGAGTTGCAAAAAGATATGCTAGTGCTGTTGTGGATAAAGTTAAAGAGAAACATTAATATACTCTAGTTCCTTACCAAAAAAAACATTAATATACTCTAGTATGATTCGTGTATGCAGCAAACTTCTAATGAAATAGCCATATGACTTTCTATGGTAAAAAAGCTCCTGCTGATTTAAAAAAAAAACATATATTTGATAAAAATCAATGACAAGGAAAAGAAAAAAAATGAAATGAAGGTAAGAGACATCAGGGAAAATTGTAATATCATTTTATTTGGACAAAAATCGAAGAGAAATGACATAAAGGGAAATTGATCATTAGTGTTCGCTGATGTTCGGTTAAGAAGAAATCTCACCACAAAAGAGGAAGTGAAACTCCCACGGGGACCTACGTGACCTGTCCGTTCGACATACGATAACGGTGAGCTCCTTTCCTTATATGTTGGTGCCCGCACGCCCTGTGTCTTCAATTCTATTTGTATTTTTATCTTCCTTAAGAAGAGGAAATATCTTCTCTAAATTTTACATCCCAGTAATCTCAAAATTCGAACGAAAATCAAGACATAGTCTTCTAAGAACTTGCTCAAATCCTAAGCTTATTGATAGTATAAATCCATTCATTATATCTTTTCAACTTTCTCGCTCTTTATTGAGGGAATTTTCGAAAGCGAGAGAGATAAAATCAATTTCCCTACATTTCTCTCTTACTTTGGGAATTTCTTTCATAAACCCTAAGAACGTAATTTCATTCACTTCCCTTCCCTTCCTATCTTTTCTCTGCATTATACCTAACCATAGTGTCCCTTTTCCCGCATTATCTTAAATATAATATTCTAAAGGATTGTTGCACTAAAATAAAAAATTAGAGCATCTATCCACACAGTATAAAAAATATGTTCAACCTAAAATTTATTTTCTTTCTGTCGTCGATAAAATGTCCTTTTAACTTAGCGAAAAATGCTAAACTCCAACTATTACCTAAAGATACGAAACCCTTTTATCCATATTCCGATCGAAAGAAATACAATTACGGAGCGCAACATTATCACAATACAACATTATGTCTGTATTAACTTGTATTATTCTTTTTTTAGCAAAAAAAATACTTGTATTATTCTTTTCATCTGTATATGCATTGTGTTTATTCACGGATGCTAAAAAGGTTCACAAAAAATTGAGCCAAAGAGGAAGCGTTATTATAAGTACCGTCTGAGCACATGCCATGCTTTATGGTTAAACGCAGAACTTAACCGTGGACGTTACGCAGGCAAAGTTCAACGCAGAGAGCACCCCACTCTGTATAGCTCTGGAGCCATCATCTGCAGAAAGCGAAGCTACAGAAGCTTTCCCTCAATTCATTACCCCGTGCACTCTCTCGGAGGTGGAGAAGACAAAGAGTTGAGGATTTTTTTCTGTTCTTTCCCCTTAAAGTTTCGTGCTTTCTGTAGTTTTTCCGCTTCTGGCTTCAAGAACCCCGAGATCTCTTCGCTTCTCCGCCCTTCAACGCGCGGCGATGTCGTGGGGGTTCCTGGGTTGCAGCCGGGTGATGCTTTGCGAAAGTGGGTTTCGTGTAATGTAGCTCGAGTTTCGATTAGAGCGATCAAGTGGGTGCTCCGGCTTGGAGCTGAAAACGGCCGCTTCTTTGAGCCGTTTCGGAAAGAGGGTGCGAGAGAGAAGAGAGGGGGAGACTTTCGTCTTCGTCGTAGCCATCAATGCTTTTGTGGAAATGGACTCTAATAAGAGCGCGTCGACGGTAAATGAACATGCGAATAGCTCGGCATCAGATAAGAGGGGGAAGTATCGTATCATGGCGGAAATCAAGCGTCTCGAGCAAGATTCCAAGTTCTTGGAGGTACCCTTTTCCTTCTGCTGTCCTCTGCTCTTGGTTCTTTTTTTTTTCCGTGCGTGGCCTGGTTAGTGGAGTGAGATTGTGAAGCATGGCTTTTGTGGGTCGAAGTAGCAGTATGCGAAGTGGGGAGTGCTTGAAATAATTTGAGCGTGATGTGTAGGATGTGTTGGTGGTGGTTTGTAATTGGGAATATGTGGATTCTCTTGGTCTGTTTGATTGCAAAGTTAAGATCTTTCTGTCATAGCTTTATCCTTTGTGCTGAACGATGGCGTGGGAAGCAGCAGCTACATGTTGACATACTGTGGCACACTGAAAGGCGGTGCTGCTGCTACCTCTGCATAAAGTGGCTTTAAAGGCTATAGAATATTGTTAAAAACAGACGTGTAAAGAATTCAATTTACCAGTCTTGAGTGAGATTTCTACCTTTAAAGTCTCAAAGGCCCTCCTGTCCTCTCATTCCAAACCATCAAAACCCATCAGCTTAAGAGGCAAAGCTTCCTTATCTCTGTCTCTGCACTAGTTCGAGCATTTCACCATGTTCCTGAGCCACAATTCCAGCAGTTACCCTCAGCAATTCCACCATTTCGATGGCCACGTTCCACAAAACTCTGGTCCCACTCAAAACAATTTATCAAATTTGCCGAAATAACATTTGCTAAAATGTACCCTTTTCCTGAATGATGAACCAATTGATACTAGAGCTTGCACTCGTGCCTGTGCAGCTTTTAGGAAGCAGTTTCAAGAACTATGAATTTGGGTCATGTTCTACCGACTTTGTAAAGAATAATTTAGAAGACTTTGCAAATTTCTGGATGAAGTAGATGTGTTCTTGTTGAGCCATCAGCAGGTCTATTGAATGGCGACAACCGAACCTTGACTGAATTGAAAACGAAAATCTTCTGGCTTATATTCTGATGGTGTCACTCATGATGTATTTATGGTGAAAGGTGCCCTTAAGCACCAAAGATAACAATACCTTGACTGACCAAGTTGGAGCATGCGCGTGCTTCGGTTAAGTGTAGTATTAAGCATTTGCAAGGGAAATAGTGGACCTTGGACTTTTTAAGAACTAACTAGGAACTAATATCTCACACAGCAACAGTGCATAGTTGAATTGAGAAATATATTAAATTGATTGAGTAAGACAAGGTAAGATGGAGAAAGTGAAATTACTGAATAATATTCATTTGGCATTAAGAATCTGAAACCATAAACCAAGCTTATTTTAGTTTATCTTCTATACTTACACTGTGAAACGGTTCCTGGAAGCTTTTGTTAACATTGAATAACATGCAAAAACCATGTTTGGTGAGGTATGATATAACTCACGTCATGGTTGACAGTAAACAACTTGTTATCTAACTAACCATATGTCTTATCTTGACCGAATGTAGAGTCGAAGCACCTTCCTTCTTCTTCCTGGATTTATACGAGTGAGAGATGAATACAACTGAATTTAAATCAGAAGATCAATAAGATAAAGCCAGCGTGGCACTATTTCCTCTCATCAACTAGTCATTGATGGGTCAACATTAAACCTCTCATGCAACTATCCTTTGCTTTACCTATAACTAATAGAAGTAATTGGAAGTACCAGTGCATTCAGTACTTGTTTATCATGCAAATGAAGTTGGTTATCATTTTATGATAAAGAAAGTTTGATGAACTTGATGCCAAACTTTGCTCTAGCTTAGTTATAGCTGAGACCCTTTTTAACTGCATCTTAGTCCTGGAGATTACATATCTATCTGATAGATAAACTACTTGTAAAAGATGTCTAGCTATGATTCAGTTTAGCTTGTTCGATCTTGCTTAACATAATACCACGGGATGCCCTTAAAAAGTTTACCGTGCCATTGTTGCTTTTCCTCTGCTATAGGACATAGGTGTGGTTTATCATGTGATTGGACAAATTTTCAAACAATGGCATGAAGAATGGATTCATATCTGCAATTACTTAATGGCAGCATTCCACACATGTTATCTCTTTCGCTCTTGAATGTTGGACATTCTTTCAGATATCAAATGCACAGCGACCAGTTGAAATCCATTCAAACTGAAAGTTTCCATAGTCAATCTGTCAACTTGGCCAGCAAATTCTTAATGCTTAGTACTTAGCAGCATGAAATAGTTACATTAATATGCTCATTTATGTTACGTTGCATGTAAATGCTTTACTTGCCTTTTCTGATAAATTACGACATAAATTAATCAAATGACTTGGCTACTTAAGAAGTTGTTTATTCCTTCCACTGAATCAATCTCTTTGATTTCAATGCATCTTTCAACTTAGCTTACAAAGGGGACTGTGACTGGTTCTCTGCCTAGCGGGTATTTGCTAGACATTTTCTTTTTGCCAATCCATCTGGAGACTGTATTATGGGAAACTGGTGAAAAAAACAAAATCAAAACAGAATGTTAGTGCAAGTATTGGGTTGAATCTTATTTTATTAGTGGAAGGAATATCTTCCTGTTGAGAATGTGCTGTGTACAAAAATCTTTTAGCTCGTCTAGTTGATCTGATAGCACAGATGTAGCAACCTCTTCCAGATGTACCATCGGTATAAGGCAAGGTTTTAAAAGCTGGACCAATGAGGGAACCATTCGAGTGACTTTGTCTTCAGTATTCCCAGTCATCCGTTAATAAATCTGGAGTAATAAATAAAGCAAAATGGACCTCCTACATGTAAGGGATCTTTTTTTTTTCCTTCTCCTAATATCCCCAGTTACTTATTTTAGGACCTCCTATACTGTTGTAGGACAAATGCATAAAATTGTAATTGTATTTTATCTCCCATGCATTTCAATATTAAAACCGGATATTTTCTATCGAACAACTTCCATAGAAAAATTTTCAAATCTTGGAACATCTTTCTCTTATCACATAGATTTATGTATTTCATTATATTGGGTATTTATCAACAATTCTTTCCATATAACAAAACTAATAAGGTGGTTTTGCTTAATATTTCAGATTTTAATTTTGTGCGTACAAGGAATACTTGTGCACATTTGCCAGTATCAGTTGAATATATCTATTTCCAGATTCAAAACTTACAATGATGCACATTTGAGGGGTTCAAATCCATGTGTTGGTGTTTTTAGGAGTCCCAGGTTCCAAATCAATTAGTTTATTCTTTCACACCAGTTGTATGTTCTTCGTTTACTAGTTTTTATATCAATTTAACATAATAGTATCATGCAGTGAGTTGCATGTGTGGACTGCCACATTACTGAGGTGCTCAGTTGGAAAATAGCCGAGCCATTTTTTTCCAATGTATTTTCTGCCAGACTGGGTCGTTTTATACTTCTCTAAGAATTGAGATTTCCATCTACTTGCTATATTGTATTTAAACACAGAATCTTTTGACTTAGCTTATAAAGGGGATGGGATGACTGGTTCTCTGCCTGGCAGATACTTCCTGGGCATTTTCTTTTTGCAAATCCATCTGGAGACAGTTATTCTGATAAACCTCCAATGTCCATTATAAAACAAAAGAAAAACAGATTGTTGCTGCAAGTATTGGGTTGAGTCTTGTTTGACTAGTGGAAGGAACATCTTCCTGTCAATGAGAATGTGTGACAAATTCTCTTTTAGCTATATCAAGTTGATCTGATGGCACAGAAGTAGCCACCTTGTTCGGATGTACCATCATATAAGGCCAGGTTTAAAAGTTGGACTGGTGAGCAAACAGCTCAAGTGACTTTGTCTGCGGTAATCCCTCTGAACTGTTCGTAAATCCAGAGTTATATAAAGCAAAGAGGACCTCCTACATCTGATCTGAGAGATCTTAATCTTTTTTTTCTTCTCCTAGTATCCTATATTACTTATTTTACAATTTTTTTTTTGTAAGGTACTTATTTTACAAATATTGTTCAATGGACAAGTGTATAAATTAGTAATTTTATTTTATCTCTCGCACATTTCAATATTAAAATCTGATATCTTCTATCTAACAACTTTCAAAACAGAAAAGTTCAAATTTTGGAATATCATTTTCTTTCCACATATATTTATATAATATATTTATCAACAATTTCTTTCCATTAAATATATCTAATAAGGTAGTTTTGCTTAATTTTTCAAACATACGCAACTTGTGCACTATCACCATTACGTATGGAATAATCTATTTCCAAATTCAAACTTACCCTGAGGCACAGCTTAGTGGTTCAAGTCCATGTGTCAGTGTTTTTAGGAGTCCCGGATTCTGAATTCAAATCGGTTAGTTTATTATTTCACACCAATTCTTTGTTCTTATTTTACTGTTTTGAGATATAATTTATATCATATAAACATAATAGTAGCATGTGGTGAGTAGTATGTGTGTGACTGCCTTATCAATGAGGTGCTCGGTTTGGAAAATAGCCAAACGCAATTTTTTCCAATGTCTTTGCTACCAGACTGGATCATTTTTAGTTCATGACCTGGTTGAACCTACTGATTTGGCTGAGTTCAACCAAATTTACACAGGTTTGATCCAGTCTTTTTTTTTTTTTTTTTTAAACTCCAGAGGGCTGAACTGGATGGAACTTAGGAACGGGTTCCTGGTTTAACCGGTTAAACCGACCAATGCGGTCCCATTGTGAAAACACTGCTATCTGGTATTTAAACTTCTCTAAGAATCAAGATTGCCATCGACTTGCGATGTATGGCTCCAAGAATTGTTGCCTTAGTAGATCAGATGCTTCGCTTCCTCATTTCTAACTTCACTATACTAGATATCTTCATGTTTTGGCATGATTATGTCTCGAAGCATTTAATTATTTTATTGCTTGTGCTCTTATCTTTGGCAATTCTCTCTTCTAAATACTATATTTCCTTTTTCTAAAAGAAATCAATAAAAGATAATCGGACCTCTGCAAAGTTCTGACCCTGTTGAGTTTGCATTTATGCATCGAGAGGATCTAAAACAGGAGGCATGCAATTGGGCAGTTCAGATTTTTTGCTTATTTCAGATAGTTGGAAAGGGAAAGCTTGGGTGGCTACTATGCAGAGATTGATTTATTGAATTGTATGGTTATACTACGTTGACTTGGACATTTTAAATACCATCTGCCAAAAAATCAGATATTGGTGTTCATGGAATCCGATTTGCTGCTCAATTTTATAGAAGTGTTAGTTGTAGATGGTTCTTGTCTCTTGCTTCCTCTTCCTTGTGACAAATATTAAACCAATCCATAGATTTCTGTTAGGACCTCGCCATTTGGCTCAGCTGCCCACACAGGGAATGCTGAAGTTTGAAATTGGCAGTTAAAGAAAACTAAAAGCCTCTAAAATGTTATCATGTGTGGTTTCTTTTTGAGCTATTGAGTGCTGCGGAACGTGTTATCTTGTGACAACCAGAGTCCCAACGCATATATGTGCTGATGCGATATATTCTCCTTGATTTACTATGCAGGAGGAGTTGGAAGAACTTGAAAGATTAGAAGATGCCTCATCCATTTGCAAGGAGTAAGTATATGAGAGCTACTTTGTAAGCTTCTCCAACTTTGCTGTGGCTTAGAATTGTGGCTCTTAATTCCTATTTACTCTGGAAAAGGAGCGTCTGAGTCTAAAATTAGAAGCCTGACTAGTCTGGACATATTGGCTTGGGTCGTTTGTCTTTTGAGTATATATAAAAGGTGTCAGATTTATATATTAGGTTAATACCACGAAAAACCCCAAATTGGTACACTTGTGACAAATTTACCCAAAACTAATTTCTTGACCACCAAAACCCTAAACTGGTATACTAGTGACAAATTTACCCTCCATTAGTTTCCATAAAATTTTACCTTCAAATTGCTAAGTTGGATAACACGTGCCAGTTGACGGATATACCGGTTCGAGGTTTTACCTTTCGTTTGTCACAGGTATATCAATTTGTGGTTTTTCGTGGTATCAATCCAATTTAACGGAAACTAGCGGTAGGTAAATTAGTTACAAATATACCAGTTTAGGGTTTTTTGTAGTCAAAAAAATAATTTTGGGTAAATTAGTCACATATGTATCAGTTTAGGGTTTTTCGTGGTATTAACCCTCACATCTTTTAGCATTCTGTGACAATGTTTACTTTGAAGAAAGTCACTGCTCAGGCTACTCCACTGCTCAGGTGAAATGCGGCGGAGTGCACGACCCTCTCAAAGAGCCTCTTGCGGTGAATTTTTTTTTTTTTTAAATTGATAATGACTTTGAAGAACAATTGTCAAAATACCTTAGATCTTTAGTTTGAACTTTGGAGAAGCCAAATGTGAAGTCCAGATCTGTTGCTTTTAGTTTGTATATCCATCTTTTCCTTGAACGTTGGTTATCTAACTAGTTCGCGGTGAAGGACTAAATTTACCATTCGGTTCTAAATGTCCTACAGATTGCTGCTTTATGTGGAGACGAAGCCGGATGCATTGCTCCCAGTGTAATCCCTCGAACCTCTGTGCTTTTGTCTTAAATGTAGAGTGTCGTTTGCTTCTGCCTGTGAGCCCTGTTTGCTTGTTTATGTTTTCGTTCCCCTAATTACAGGACTACTGGCCCAGCAAACCCGTCATGGAATAGATGGTTTGAGGGATTTCAAGATTCGGAAGGCTGCAGATGCCAGATAATGTGATGGATCTGATCCTGCCACATATTGAATTTTCCATTTCCCAGAGTCAGTATAAGATTGTGATGAAATAGGGCTCTCGATAGCATACACAATGAAGCACATGCCGATGCCACGATAAAGATGTTACTGTTGATTGTAGCCAATGCGCAAGCAGGCTTTTTTGTGCCACTGAGACTTAATGAGAGATTGTTACCTCGACTCAAAAGCATGCCAGCCAAGGCGACCATGCTGAGGAGGGGAGTTAGATGGATCCTGGATGGTCTGGGCCATCTTGGCGACTTGTAGAAGTGTTTCTAGGCAAATTTGTATTGCATATTGTGTCACTTTTATGTGCAGTGTAGATTTCAGTGAATGCAGTTCTAAAGTTGACGTGCCCTCCTATTCTTTTCTTCTTCTCTGGAATCTAAAATGCCTCTTGCCAAGGCTAGTTTTCTCAATGTTAAGTTCACTAGCTGTTTGCTTGTGTTCTGGTTCTAAACTTAATTTACGTTCTGCTTGGCTTTATGTAGTAAGTGATCTCTCTCCATTCGTTCAGATTGATGCTGTGCTAAAATGTCAGGCAATATATCTCCGCATTATCGGCTCCCTATGATGCCTTGAATCATCAGCTTGACATAAAATTTATCCAGAGATGTTCTTTCGATGAGTAATCCAGGGATTGGTCATTCGTCGATGAGCTTTCTCTTGTGTTATAGCCTTACTTAGGTCAGGTAGAAAAGATGGGCGGATTTAGCCAAAGTGCACGAAAACGCCAATTGGAAGATCACTTGATGGAAAGAGAAGAAAGAGGATATGTACCTTGCAATCGAAGGCTCTTCGAGTGGCATTTCCTCGAGATTTAGTAAGACGCGAGCCGCATACTCGAGCAAGTTGTCATCTAACTCAGATTAACCATATTTAATAGCACCTTGGTGCCTCTAAGTCTAATTAAATTCCAAATATTTGTGTGCTCCTAACTTCTGCATTGGTAGTTTTTGAGGCCGGGGTGAATTTAGGCCAACCCGACTTGCCGGCGACCCGCCAAATATTGGGCCCAAGAGGGTAAGAAATCAAAGCAAGGACCAGCAGGGCCTTCGGCCCAAAATGATCTAATTATCTTCTGCTTTAGCAGATCACGAATCGAACAAAAACGCTAATTGCAACGACGAGCTCTTCGATCATGCTCATGTCTATACATTCACATCTAATTAGCAAAAGCCCACAAAGCCTACAATGCGTTACAATGGTGCTTACAGTCTTAAGAATTTCAACTCTAAAAGGTGCCAATTGGTTCGGATGTGAAAGCGATCGTGCTTAATCCCGACATGAAATGGCTTGCCTATTGACCGAGAAGGCACTCGTTCGGTAATGCTATAGCTCCTTAACGAAACTTTCAGTGTTTGTAAATCGTGTTCTCTTTTTCGTCGTCACTGGGGATTGTACCTTGGAAGACGTTCGTTTACATGTATTAAGAAGTTCCTAACAATCTGTAAGATTCTACCGAACACATCAAAAGGAGTCAAAACACCTCAGCATTTTTCTCCTTTAACATAGTGTTCCAAAGTCTTTTTTTTTTTTTTTTGGTAAAGATGTTCCAAAGTCTATATACATAACTTTCAAGAGTCGAGCATTCAGATGGAGGAAATTTTCGAGTTCAGATTAGACGTGGTAATAATTATAAAAGAAAATTAGACAAAGTGGCGACGTTTGGTAAGAGTCCTTGATTTTGTCTCTCCAATGTTTACAAAATCATAAATTAATCCAAAATGCCAATTCTTATTTTCTCTCATCATATTATTTATTCATCTGATTACGAAACCCTCGCGATATTACCAATTTTTTAAGAAATATTAGGAATCTCACGAAAGTTTCCGTTTGCGTCATCATTTATTTATTAATAATATCGATGGATAATTGTGCCTGCGGGCATTACATATGAGCCTTTATCATGGCATCACTATCATCGAAAACCTCAATTACCACCTAATTTAATCCTCCACCTAGGTACTAAAAACAATTTAAAAAAAGGAGATGAAAAATATATATTGAAAAATGTTTTTTGTTTTTTAAGCTAGCTCGGTCATGTGACGTGACCATCAAAACGATGCGAAGCCCCCGCACCTGCTTTTGCGCTTCCCCATGCAAGAAATTTGGCTAGAACCCTAAAAGAGAACACCCAACCCACGGTACCATTGTCGAAATAAAACAAAAAGAAATAATAATTAAATTTTTTTTTGGGTCGAAAGGGAAATAATTAAATTAAAGAACCTTAGAATAAAATTTAAAAAAATTAAATTAAATTAAATAATGGGATGAAAAGGACCGTTAAAAGAATCTCTTTTCCACACTGTCACCATCACTTTGTCCTTCTTGTCTCGTAAGTCGAAAGCAAACCCTAGTTTGCACCATAGGGGGAATGATATGGTAATTCTAAGTCACATGCTGTCCTGATGCTAGCTAGTCAATCTATGTGTGGAGTACTTTTATTTTTATGGTCGGTCCATGTTGTCCCATTTTCATGTAAGTTTGGGCTTTTTCTTCATTTATTTATTTTTAAAATTTTCTTATATGGGTACTTCTTCATTTCTTTTTCTTTTTCTTTTTCTTTTTTGCATTTGTTTGCGTATATACTAGAAAAGGGTGGGGAAGAGAATTAGGATAAAAGAGGGGAAGTAAAAAAGGCATGGGGGGAGGAGGAGAAGATGAAGTTTCCTACTGTTGGTGGGTTGTTTTGGGAAGGGAAAAAGTTAGAGGGGGGGAAAAGTGAAAAGTAGGAAAATAATTTGATTTATTTAATGTGAAAAATGAAAGTTGCACTTCCATCAAGAAAGTGATGAGAATGACCCTAGGAGGCTAGGATGAGAACAGAAGTAGCATTCATGTTTTTTTTTTTTGGCTACATCTTTTTAGCCTTAGTGAATAATTAAGGGAAAAAAAAAGTTTAAGCAAAAAGCACTTTTTTATTTTCCTCCATGTTTAAAATACTATCTAAATTTTTTAAAAAATTATGCACAAGTTCGTGTGTTAATATTATTATGTTGTGAAAGTTTTGGGTTCTGTAAATTAAAAAAATCAAAGTGCTTATGCCACAAGATTTAGATTCAATAAAAAGTTAATCCGTAAGATTTTTTTCACTAGCTTATTATAGTGCTTTTCTTTTTTGTCGAGATTGTAAGAGTCAATGAAGTATACATAATATGTACTTTATTTATAATGTCACTCCATGTTATTCCGTATTTATGTAAGCTTGAATTTTTTGGCATTTACTTTTTAATTTTTTTATGAGTACTTTTTGTGCATTTGTTAGCATACTATAAAAGGAAGGAAAGAGAATTATGAGGAAAAAGAGGGGAAGAAAAAGGGGATAAGAGGGAAAGAAGAGGAAAATTTTCAGACTGTTGGTTGTTTTAGGAATGGCAAAAGTTAGAGGGAAGTGAAAATTAGGAAAATTTCATTTTTCTATGGGGAAAATCATATGCACTTAAATGAAGAAAGTGATGAGAATGACCCAAGGATGAAAAAGTACTAATGACCCGTTTGTTTCAATTAAGTTCAAACAAAAAGTACTGTTATATTTTGTAGTCGAAATTCTAAAATTCATGTATTCGATCAAAAAATCACAATGCTTATGCCACAAATTTTGGATCAAGTAAACGGTAAAAATCAATCCGCAAGATTTTTTCACTAGCTTATTACATTGGTTTCCTTTCTTGGAGAGATTGTGTATTCAAAATTTAGCGGAATTTAAAGATTTGAGTTACTCAATATTAAATGAGATGCAAATTTCAAAAGTTCAAATGAATGTCACAAACAAAAAATAATTTTAAACACACACAAGCTTTTTTACATTCTCGAATTTCTTTGACCTCTATTTTTCCGGTCACGACTTTCTTTTCACTTCCTTACTCTACAGATATTTTCTGTCTTTCCAATGAAGTGCAAAATTATATTCTATCTCTCATTTTATATCTTATTCTTTAGAAAATATATAAAGTCCACCGTCATTATCGAACTTTGTATATAAGCATGAATGAATTGGCGGTCCAACCAATTATAAAAACAGTTGAACTAGTTAAAGATGAACGGTAAAGATCACTGGCTTAAGAAGAAGAATATGACGATCAGTTAAAAAAGAAAAAAGAAAAAAAAACAAGATTAATAAAATTACTCAAACGACATCGTTTTGACTAAATTTTTCACATCATATCGCTGGCATGTCATGTAAGACAATTAGTGATGACTAAACCATTACTTCGGCATTTTCAGGCACAAATTGACTGGAAGAACTATATTGAAATTTTACAAAAATGTTTATGATTATATTGACAAAATTGAAAAGTTTAGGACTGCATTGGCATCATTACAACAAATTTAGGACTAATTTGGTAATTTTCCCACCAATTACGCCACTTGATCCGCACAATTCTGAGTGTACTCTTGCATGTGATGTTGCTTTAATGGAGATGTGGTATACTATTCTTCGAGAAGAAAACGTAACGTATTTTCTTCTTTCTATTGTTTTCTTTTATTACGTTGGATATAAACTTCTCTATACAAATAAGAGATATTTATAACTTATATCCGACCACCTCTTTTTTTGAATCAACGATGGCTTCTTTTAAGGAGAGCGATGGATGCTTATCCTTCCATACTAATTTGTTCCATCCAATAGGAACTCCAAAGAACATGGGTTGGGTTTCGGGTTGACCCACCACGAGACAGGAGAATTATCAAAAAATCCATAAACTTATTTGTAATTGTGTAATTCAATCCTAAACTTTTTCTTTTTTGCCAATCAAGTCTATCTAGCCAATTTTAGCTGATGAGAGCTAACATTGACAATTTTTAATAAGATTTTAATATTTTTTGAAATTTTTAGTTCTTGTTTATTTTATTTTTTTGCTTTTTTTTCTTTTCTTTCTCTTTCTTTTTTTTTTCTTCCTTCTTCCTTTAGCCGGTCACCGAAGTCCGGCAAAAATTGTAAGGCTCTTTTCTCTGGTCGTGCCATGTCAGCCCTAACCAACCAAAATTGGCATAAATGCAAATAATTTATGACTCGATTGGCAAAAAAAGGGTCTAAACTGAAATGACATAATTACAACAAGTTTATGACTTTTTTTATAATTCTCCCCCATGAGGCCGACCCAATATCCAACACCATCATACACATGCATATAGCTACCTACACTCTAATAAATGTCGAAAAAAAATTAATGATTTGTATAAATTTTTGAATGATCCATTTCAATTTTGGTATGGGATTTATATAGCATATGAAAATTTCTACTTTGGCATTATTCTAATCTACAACACTCAAATGTAACGCTCTTTTCTACCAATCTCATTGTGATTGATTCTTCGTCTTGTTGTACAAGGTAATTTATAATAACTTTTCGAGAAGCAAAGTCAAATTAGAATGACGAGATTGACATAAAAGCATACGTACATATAAGTATATTCGTGGGTTTTTTTTTCAATGTACCATAAGATCGCGCGCATGTGATTGCATCTACTAAAAGTTGTTTCCACGTGAATGTGCGTGATACATGCATGTGCATGGAAACACGTTTTCAGAGTTTGGACGGTGTTTTGGAGAATATCCATATGTTGACACTGCTCGAGGTTGACACATATTCCATCAATCTCTCCACCGACAATTTTTTTTTCTTTTTATGTTACTAATTATTGTTGTGAAATTTGAATCCTTTGGAATTATAGGGTCGAACTTAAAAGGGTTAACCCTAATTATTCTCCTTCTACATGACAAAGATTCCAATCAACTCCCCACATGTATATGCTTAAAACATGCTTTCCTATGATCGAATTATAAAAAAATATATACGTATATGAAGAAGAGAAAATTAGGGTTTCTAAAGATTTATGGTGCTAGTTCCCGCCAACTTTTTGAGGAGCATGTTTTGTGGTTTGAGATTGATTTGGGTATTGGAATTTATCATGCCATGAGCAGATCATATGTTCTTTTACACATGACAAATAATGATCTAATCTTGAGAGGGAACACTAATTTGTAGATCGACCAGAAAAACAAGTTACATGTCCTCTGAATTTCTTGAGGATATTGTCTTTCGATCATTCGTGCGTAACGAGTGTCATTTAATGCATCCAAGAGACTAGGTGCCAATATGCCCGGTGCACTTGATTTTAGGTCTCAATAACTTTTTAAACTATGTATTAGGTGCCTACATTGCCATTCCGTTTAAAGCATAACAATTGAGAGTGGCACAAGATATCATATCTATATTCAAGATTTTATGTAATTCTGTATTCGTCCTTATCGTGATTAAGTATTTTGTGTATGCAAATTCATGTGCGAGAACAACGACAAGATAAGAAGAATCATAAAAAAAGTACATTAATTTTATTTGGATTTAACCCATTTGAATTTTCATTTTGTTAGGGAGGAAATAGTGATGCCCTGCCAAGTTCATTTTCACCTAAATTTTTAAACAACCAAAAGGATTTTTTGGTTAAAGAAAAGGAGTTTTTGGTTGGATTTCTTTCTTTCTTTCTTGTGAATTCTATTTCTTGGGTGCAGTTGGTCCATATGGAGTGACAGATGACAGTAGTCAGAAAACATAAACTACCATTAAAATTCATTGATTTATGGTGTAATAATGGGCATTGGTCAAGTCCGAGTGATGAAGTGCTGAGCTCTCGCTTTTGCACTCTGCACAACACTTATAGTATCACAGAAGCCTCCATGTGGAAGATGATGGACTTTGCAGTCTTCCATGCGGTCCAACTCCAACCCCCAGAGAGAGACAGAGAGAGAGTGGAATCAGAATCCACATCTCATCCATCTTCATGATCGATTGAGAGAGGGTGCCCAAGATCCAATCACCCAATCACATTATTCTACTCTGCTTAAATTTTAAAGGGGTTTAGCCATTTTGATTAAAATACAGGGCACATGTTTTCTTTCACCCTATCGGAATATTCAACCCCTCTACTGCCTACTTAAGCTAGGCATGGCATCACTTCCCATGCATAATATATGCATATCTGCTGAGGAAGAATTGTAAATACACCAGAGGGACTTTCTAATGGCACTGGTGATAGAAGACCCAATTATCAAATTGAGTCCATAAATGGTATAAAGTGACGTGATAAGTTATAAACAGACGTTGAAAATAACTTATCGAATTTAGATATTCAATAAGAATCCATTAATGTCCCACTATATAAACGTCTTGCTAGCATGATTCCTTCTTTTTTGTAAGTAATTAGGGGTGGCCTATCTCGGTAGGACCTCTCTAAATGTAATTAGGGGTGGCCTATCTCGGTAGTAGGGGTGTCAGAACCGAACCGAAAAACCGAACCGAGATACGAACCGAACCGAAAATTTCGTGCATTTTGGTTCGGTTTCGGTTTTGGTTCGGATCATCAAAATAAACCAAATTTTCTTTTCGGTTCGGTTCGGTTCAGATCGAACCGAACTAAAATAAACACTTCGGTTTAGGGCTATTTTGCCCTCTCTCTCTCCCCTTCTCTCTCCTCTCTCCTCTCTCTTTATGCTTAATGAACTTGAAACCGAAAACTGATCCGAACCAAACCGAACCAAATTGATTTTTCGGTTCGGTTCCAATTCGGTTCGGTTCAGATTCGGTTCGGTTCAAGGAGCACCCTAAATGGTTCGGTTCGGTTCGGTTTTTTTTTTTTTTTTTTGAAAAATCGAACCGAACCGAACCATTTACACCCCTACTCGGTAGGACCTCTCTAAATGTAAGTCTATGGCTCTAGCGCTAAATGGTCCATGGGAAACAAAGTGATTCAGATTCAATGGACCTTTAAGTTGAACATTCCGTGATATCGCTTGCAACCCCTTATGGTAACACCCGAAAAGATAGTCTATTGTCGTTATCCCTCTCACCCTTTTTGTTTAGCAAAAAAGAAAGAGTAAGTCAAGGTTACTCTGATTCCGATTACCCAACCAGCTAATTTTGTTATACTAAATTTAAGGGTCTCAACATTTTTTAATGTGAGAATGACAGTCTTACTTACTTCGCCCCTGACCCGTTGGAATATTCATCCCATCTACCATGCCTACTGAACGGGGGCACTTCTCAAATCCCTATTTCTTTATGCCCTAGAATAGAATGATAAACAGTACCTCAACTGGGCTCTTCTTTAACAATTTCTAGGGTCACCCTAAAGCAATATCATACATTATCCTCCAAGGTGTGGGACAGTGGGGGAGCTCCCTTTAAAGTGAAAAACAAAAGCTGGTCAGCTAACATGTTACCATGTGGCTTCTCAGATCACTGTTTCAATGTAGTTCTCCAAATTCTTTCGTCATTTCACTTGTAGAGAGAAAAAAAAGGAGGAAAGGGAAATGCAGTCATCCTGCTATTGGAATGCCCGGGAATGTGCCCAACCCCATTCATCTAACCAGGACATGGGAACTTGAGGCGACAGTGGGGTTCATCGTACCAAATTTTTACACTTTCCTTTCTACTTGGACTATCATTACACCAACGGACAGTTCTATAGTCCACGGTGCAACAGATTCTGAGGTCATAAAGGGTCAGAATTTCTTGCATTATTTTTAACTCATATACAAAATGTGTATCATACAAAAAGTCAAAAGTTTCATGATCAAGAGTCGAGATTTTGTGGATGAGAGGCCGTCCATGGCCAACCATTGCTCTATGTATCCAGATCTGTGGACGAGCGCTCGTATGAACTAACTGATGACACAATGGAAGAGCAGCCATTCGGCCTGGATGTGGCATCGACAACTTTGCCAATGGCGATGGCTAGAGGAGGCGCAAAGGTTGAGTTTAGAGGCGGTTCCACCGTGGTTCCAGTTGAAACAAAAGGTAGAGAGAAACTTTTTTTTTATGTAATTCCACATTATGGTATATGTGTCAACTTGTAATTGGCTCATAGTGAATAAATGCACTCCACATCAGTTGTTGACATGGCACTTACAAACCACTGAATAGTTTATCGTTAGATGAATTGGGCTAGAAGCCTTGCCCAAGCCCGCCTAGGCTTGCAAAAGTTGAAAAATGTGGGCGGGCTAGGCCAGCTCATCTTTTTATATTTTAAAATTTTCACCTAAAAATTGACAAACTATAAAATTAATGCAGGATAATTTTAGAGTTTTGTATTTTTTTATTTTATTTTACTATTACCTATCACTTATACTAGACTTTTCTCTCCTATATTAGAAATTTAAGCTCATTTATCCTATTAGTACTTGTACATTATAAATATCAAGGAAGAATTATGAAAAAATCATATATTATAAGTGTTTTTATTAAATATATGCGCTGTGGGCCCCGGGCTATGCCTCAAGGCCCTTACCCAGGCTTGGCACACCCAATTATAGAGCGCAAATCCTTTTTCTAATCAAGTCCCGCCTATTTTGAATCAAGTTTAACACCAAATGAAGGTGAATGATCTTTTGTCCTTCGCATACTTTTTATCTTCTTGCACTTTTATTTTGTTACGATTGTTAAAATTATTATTTGATTGGCTTATTAGTCAGATTGAGATCAAAATTGGATAAATATATTTAGTGTTAATACTACGAAAAATTCTAAACCGATACGTCCATGATAAATTTATTCCAAACTAAACCTAAACTGATACATTAATGACAAATTTACCCTTCGCTAGCTTCCGTTAAATTTTACTGTCAAATTGCTGAGTTGGATCGAGTGTACTATTTTGGAGTTTTACCCTCTATTGATCACAGGTGTACCGATTTTGAGTTTTTTGTTATATTAATCTAATTTAGCGGAAATCAACAAAGGGTCAATTTGTCACAAATGTATCAGTTTGAGGTTTTTTACGGTCGAAAAATTAATTAGGGATAAATTTTTTATAAGTATATTGAGATTTTTTATTGTTAAAAAATTTAAATTAAAATAAATTTATCATCAATGTATTAATTTGAGATTTTTAGTGATATTAAGCGATATATTATATGGGAGAGTCAGCTTGGGCAACAGATCTGAAATGCATGTGCGTTAAAATGAAAAGGCTAAACAAAGGTACAAGGTGTTATGATGAGCTTCCCTTTTGCTCACGGGAGGTTGGGCAACAGATCTGGAGTGCATGTGGGGTTGGAATGAAAAGCCTATATGAAGGTACAAGGTCATGATGAGTTTTTTTTTCCTTATGAGATTGGCAATGTCTTATTTTTCATTTATTTTTTTCTTTTTTTAACCTTTAGTCGAACGAGGTAATATTTCTTAATAAAAGCCTGAAAGCTATACCATGTGCAGCTCCAATGGGGTCAATTCCTAAGGATTCTAATGTTTTAATTTTCAGTAACAATATGATGCGACGGATTGTAATTGAATCTTTGAACAAGTAAGCCATCAATGTTCGATAGTCAGTAAAATTCTATCATATCTATCAGGGAGGCAATTTAATGAATTGATCTTAATATATCTAATATTATTCTTTCTTTTTGTAGTTGAAAGTTATTTAGAGTACAGATGAATTGCCAACTAAAAGATCCTAATGTGTTGTGGCATACAAAGGGAAAACCTTAAGCACTATGGATGATTTAGTTCTCTTAAGATAGAGAAAAGAACCATTTTGAGAAGCTTCCTATCTTTAAGTCACTGACTATTGGATATCGAGTGATGGTCTTTCATTTATTTATCGTCGTGTCACTTCTCTTGCTCACACTAAATTTGAAAGCTCGTGTTGGTCGCTTTATGAGTGTAGTAGTACTATGCGATGTATGCGTACATGACGGGTTTTTGTGCATCCAAAAAGATTAGCAAAGACAAATAGTGTGGAGGGTTATATATCCCATATCGTCAAATAGTAAGTAGTCTTCATCCGGACGCTCAGGTACATTCGAAAAGCTACTCTGGCCTCTCCCTAAGGCGACGTCCGGTCAACCAGCCATCCTCGATATGATCAAATGCAAGAAGATCTATCGGGCCAACATCAAAAGTCCTGTCAAGGAGTGCTGTCTCTCTATTCATGACCCCATGCTACTTCTTCTTCAAATTTCAAAAGTGATGGCGGCCCCTTGTAGCTGTCCACTATTGAGGCGGGCTCCACAACTACATTTTTTATTTTTAATTTGTTGGCGCTCGCACGTCCTCATCCTGCCTCCTAATTTTCCTTTGTATCTTTTTCTTTTCCAAAATAAAAAAATACTCTCTAATTACTTTACATCCTAAGAACTCCGAGATATAAACGAAATCAATGATGAAGCCTTTTAACGTTTTACTTAGGATGGATATATGCATTTTTGCCGTCGCGTGACATTCTCGAGCACCCGACAAGACGAGCAAAGAGACGTTGTGCTAGACATTGTTCTCGCAGTTTCGTACCCGAAAGCGGGTGCTAGGAGTGAATCACATGCATCGGTACACTTCATGGGAAAAGCGAGTGGGTCACTTTTTGTTTTGTCCTCGGGACAATCCACATGGGTCTCCACAGGCTCGTACTCGGACCTCTGATGATAACATTCGCTGGTGATTGTATGTGCGTTGCTCTTTTTATCTTCCACACGAAAAGGTGCTCTTTAGGATTTTAATTGATTGATCGTGAAGTCCTAATTATAAAAGCACGCATTATGTCCACGAACCAATCTTCTTAAACCTTTTTAAGGAAAAATATCAATGAGGCAAAAGCTTATGATTCCATGTCGCAAGATTGCCTAACTATAAAATAGCAGCTCTGTCACATGGTGTAGGATGGATATACCCCAAGATTGCCTTTTAACGTTTTACTTAGGATGGATATAAGCATTTTTGCCATCGTCGCGTGACATTCTCGGGCAACGGACAAGACAAGTGAAGAGACGCTGTGCTCGACATTGTTCCCGCAGTTTCGTACCCGAAAGCAAGTGCTGGATGTGAATCACATGCATGGATACACTGCATGGGAAAAAGGTCGCTTTTTGTTTTGTCCTCAGGACGATCCACATGGGTCTCCAAAGGCTCGTACCCAAAGCTCTGATGATAACATTCGCTGGTGATTGTCTAGGTCATACTCTTTTACCTTCCGCACAAAAATCTTTATGATTTCAATTGATTGATTGTGAAGTCCTTATTATAAAAGCATGTATTATGTCCACGAACCAATCTTCTTGAACCTTTCTAAGGAAAAATATTGATGAGGCAAAAGCCCGTGAGTCCGTAGCCCAAAATTGCCTAACTATAGAATAGCAGCTTTGTCACACGGTGTAGGACACCGTTGAGGCTTTTTAACGTGTTGATGAATCATTTTTCCTGAAGTAAAGTTGGAGATGTTAAATTAGCTCCACACGTCTGAACTTGATCTCTTTTTATGACGAGGAAGTCCGCCTTAAGCTGGTTAGTCCATGCTTATAACACCACAATTCTTAGGAACCCTATAAGGTATGAGCTAATATCCGAACGAGTGACTCAAACGTATGATGGTTTCCATTTTGTTGGTGTGAAAGATACGACGCGTGTCATGCATCTAACACTCACATGTCCTTTTTGTCTACGCACGTTGAACGGGAACGAGGGTTATTCACTTTCTTCTGTCAACCTTAGGATGTCCTCTGCAGCATCCACCTCGTCCGTCAAGCTTCTGGATCTGCGTACACATAAGTTCCCTCAACCCCTTGATCAATCGATTCAATTACATGGGGGTTAAGGTTTTCAACAGTGATTGCAAGTTGGTGATTGCGCGATGTGATACATAGCATTCCCAACAATTGTCGGATATTTTCTTGAATCATCGTCTTCGTCAGTATGGTGGCTGTGATGATGATAGTACCTAAAGATCGAATGCACCCAAGAAGATAGGCAATACGCAAGTCCATTTACCTCTTCCTATTACAAATTAGAGTGCAATTTCACATGAGATGTTTCTATTAACTTCATCAATGCAAGAACCATATTGAATTTTTCGTCATCAACCATACTTCTCTCTCTCTCTCTCAAACCCTAAGGAAGAGAACCCGAAGGGAACCGAATCTTCTGGGGATCTCATGTGTGTGAACATTGAAACCTCCTCAAAGTGAGCGATCAAGATTGTAGCATTTCGCGTAGAGAAATTGAAAGTACTCTAATGATCAACATTTAGGTCACACCCTCTCCTGGTTGCGCTTGCCTAACAAAGAGGACATCGATATGATAACCAATTATTACTTCTTTATTCCGATATTTTATTTTAACCGTGAATTGTAGAACCCCAAGACGAAAAGATCGCACCCACCGTTTGTGGAATGAAACCCACTTGCGTATACTCCACTCCTAAGTTCCTAACCAACTTTACTTGGAAAAATGAACTTCGAACCAGGAAAAATTCGTGAAAACCCGCATTAGTTTGTTGCCATTTATGCACAAACCTTGAGATTTCTTTCTTGCTTGGGAAGTGAGGTTACTTCAAGCCTTTTCCATTTATACATAAACTTAGGTAAAATAATAATATTTTTCCGGGATGAAAACGGTCACTTCATTAATGAAGCTTTGATGTATCGGTGAAGTATCCCTCGAATGGTGTAGTGTATCTAACTATCATGTCCCTTTCGATTAAGCATAAATTTCGAGGTAACATTTCCTGATGGCAAGTCACGTGTCGGTTTTTCGTGCGCCACTGGCGGTCAAATTGCGTAAGCACACTACTGACACCTTGTAGATTTGCATTTATATTATTTTGATTTCGGTACGTTTTGTGATTATGAGCTGCGAAAAAATTAAATTTTTCGTGATGATGACGTTGACGAATTGGGATTTTCCGCCAGATTTTCTGAGGGTTGACTGGATCGATGGTACAATTTCCCAATTTGATAAGTGGTACCCGAAAATTCAGAGTCGGAAACGAATCGTATTAACTGGACCTGGATTGAACCCACAAGGACAATTTGGTTCATCAATGAACCCCCGAAGGAAAATTGGAAAAAAAGAAAGAAAAATAAACAAAAGAGGTGAGCCAAATTAGGTATAGCCGAAATATATGCTTGATACTACGTTTTATCTTGGTATAAATGACTATACAACAATATTCAACCAAAAAAAAAAAACTATACAACATTGACCCACGCTTAACTATACAACAACGAGTCCAATTCCGATCGTACAACTAGAAAACGTTTTGCATATATGTTTCAAGACGAAATTAAGGTGTTTTGAATACTTCAGGTTGCCTTAAGTTAGAAGAAGAGGTTTCATTTTATTTTAACAATATGTTTGTTTTAAGCGCTTTTTCCCTGATAAGTGGCAACGATTTTTAATTACATGTCCTAATCGAAAAAATATCATAGATTTATCATATATAGACAATTTTAATACTAGTTTGGACGTATTATTTTAGATTTATATGTTTTATGTGGGTAAAATATCATTAATGTAAGGAAATACTAAAATTTCAAATGAAGCACAATATAAGTGCATTAAACTAATGAAAATGAAAGCGTAAAAAAATATCTGTGATGCCTGGTGAAGAAAAACACCAAAACATTAATCTAAAATTTATCTCACCAGCATGGATTATATTGTAAAAAATAATAAAAGCTATAGGCTTAATATGTTTTGCGAAAAATAAATGATTTGAAAAATATTTTCCTAAAAGCGATCACTTGAATCGCTTGAAATAATTAATCAATCGAAAATATTCTCATTATTGACAATAATTTATATTTAAATATTTTTGTGGACAATGAAATATTTTTCATTCATTCATTTTTATAAATAATACAAGCAATTATTTTTATTTTCGGCAAAATAAACAGAGCCTAAATGTTTGTGACATTTTACAAAGTCTTAAGAGCCAACGTTGAACTTTCTAAAAAACGTTGTAACAAAAATTTACATGTTTAAATATTAATGACATTTTGCATTCGTTATAGTGCAGTTCTCTATTTTTTTTAAGTTTAAAAACCATCACAAATATTTAAAAAATGATTTAAAAAATATTTTCCTAAATTGTTCATATTGCTTAGAAAATGAACGAACGAAATTTTTTTCGTTATTTATAAAAATATTTAGATATAAATTATTGCAAACATTACTAATATTTTTCATTAATTAATTATTTCAAATAATACAAGCGATTAGTTTTTCTATAAAGTTTTTCAATTCACTTATTTTCCGCCAAACAAATAAAGTCTAAGTTGCGATCGAGCCAGGGATTGATCATCATTGATGAGGCCTTAATAGGCGGAGGGGAAGCCAATGATTCGGGCAAGATTGATAAAGGTATATTAGTTGTTCAAATAGGCAAGACTAATAAATTCAAGGGTAAATTCCACAAAAAATTCCAAATATGTCCATTATGACACATTTAACCTAATTTTTTTCCTTGGTGACACATTTACTCTTTGTCATAGTTTTGTCAATGGGAACTGTTAAAAATCTGCTTACATGGACGTCAAAAAGCAAATGTTTGTTGACATAGCGTTTACTGGCTTAAGTGAAATAAAAACGACATTGTTTTGATTGAAAAATCATCTAACAAAATCTTGACGGAAGGTAAATGTTTCACGTAGGTACAGTTTTGGATTTTTTTGTCACAAATTTTTTTTTAAGATAAATGCGTCACAATAGATATATATCACAAAAAAAAAGGTTGACGTAAATATACTATAGTGAGTATAGTTTGGGAGATTTTTTGCAGCTTTTTCCGTAAAGTCAACGATTGACTCGTGAAAAAACAACCAATCAAGATTAAGCACTATTCTCTTTATCCCATTCCTTGTTTCGCTCGTTCTTTGCATTCATTCCGGGTGAACGGAAAAGAATGGAATGGCATGGAGGAGGAACTAATCAGTCGATCTCCTCCTCATCTTCTTCTTCTAATCGCAACCGCAACAAAAAGTACGAGAAAAATGTCGAATCGTTTTCGTTTGTTTAGTAATTTAGTGATAGTGATTGCCTTCTTGTCAGAATGGGAACTCTTTTTCTCTCGGTTTAAGCTTATTGTTTTTCAGTCAATGGAAGATGTTTTCCGTAAATCGATCGATTTTTCCTTGTCTAAACACCTGAAAAAGTCATTAGACAATTTCACGGAAACAATTTTCATTCAAATAAGCGAACATTGAGTGTTCCGCAAGGTAAATACCGACACCCTCAAATGATCACCGCAAGTTCTCCCGTTAGGGGTTTGGCCAATGTGGAGGGAGTCGAATCGTCACATCCGATATTGGAATAAGACCCTCTCCAGTAGATGTGTGGTTTCTGGACGGACCATGCTCATACGATTTAGATTAAGCGCACAAACACAACGAGATGTAAAGTAAATGCGAGAAATTGAAATCGAGACACAAAGTTTTATCCCGATTTACTCTTAAATTAGTGTTACATCTAGCATAGGATTCCACTATAATTAGCACCTCCCACCTGTTACAACTTTCAATTATAAAAGAAATAGATTATATATATGCATCATTATTCATAAGTTTAAGCCTAAACTACTAATAAAATACAAGCAAAAACTATCAAAGCCATTCGGCGGCTCATGGGCGAGACCCTGCTATTTCTCCGGGGGCTGCCCCTAGACCCCCGCCCGCTCACTGATGAGCGGAACCCTCGTGCATTTCTATCAATAGGGAATAAAGAGATATTATATATATGCAATAATGCAACTATTCAAAGGCCCAGTTCTAAACTGCCAATTAAAAGCGGGCCAAAATTATAAAAGCCATTGGACGGCTCGTGGGCGCCTGGCCCGACAATCTCACCGGGGCTGCTCCCAGACCCCCGTTCGGTGAGCCCCCATGCCTTTCTATCGATGGAGAATATGAACACACACCCGACACATACTCAGTCTAATAGAGAATCACACATCGAATAAATATGGGGAATATTCGGCAGAAGCCATCCCGAGTTATTCAGAGCAGTCCTTTTTATCGAGGACGCACACGGTAAGATGGCCATTTCGCCGTCAGTGGAGAAAGCAGTGTATTCGCCCGACAAAGCGCGGCGCACGCGGCCCCGGTCGGTGACGCATCGGCGGAGCTGCCCCCACGTTGCGGCCGGGCGGCGCTCGGTGCGGCCTCGCTTCGCTCTCCTCTCTCCTCCTCTCTGTCGCGTTCCACCTCCTCTGCTCTTGCTGATCCGCGAGCGGCGTCCTCGGAAAAAATGCCACGCGAGACCTTAGCTGGATCGCTTCCACTCTTTAGCATATTTTATGTTCTCTTGTCCGCTTGAGATTATAATATTGTATATTATGAATGATTTGAGTTGCGACTGCCGTTGCCAACATGTTATCACGACAACGATGCTAGGGATGTATGCAGTTTGGCTGATAGGTAAAGACTAAAGTGGAGTTACGAAAGGATGCGTCCCGATTTTTTTTTTCGATGTTACAACACTTGTCAAAAACCGTTATTACACCTGTCGTACGGTAGCCAACTCGGTCCTGAATTTTTAAAATTTAGTCATAAACCTTTTGATGATTTGCCGATGCAGTTATTTCGACTGATTTTTTGGCAGAAAATCGGAGACATGAACGCCGTTTACATCTTTTTTTTTCCTTTTTCCTTTTCTCTTATTTCGTTCCGCCGATTTGTGGCCTTGGCGATGGCCGACGGAGGTTAATAGCCACAAGCAAGGGGTGCAACACCCCCGTCGACCACTGGGAGAGGGCCATGCAGGCCGACTGAGGGAAATAAGAAAAGGATAAAAGAGGAAAAAATTCAAACAAATTTTTAAAAATTTATAAAAATTGTCTATGTTGACACCGACCTTACCACGTAGGACGACTATCGCTAATGTCAGCAATTTCTATATTTTTGGATGTTGAAATGGCTTAAACCGTTTTATCAATGATGCTGATTTCTTTTTTTGTTTTAGCTTGAGACGCATAAAGAAGGGAAACTCAAAAAAAAAAAAAGCGATCGAAAGAGATGAAGGATCGATATCGAAAAAACCCTAGTGTTTTTTGAATATCAAGATAAAGCAGAGAGAGCGCACTTGATTATTGAACATTAAAATGTACAGAAATATATAGCATAACATTGTATTTCGGGGTTGACATCTGTCGATTAAGTGGTTCCTTTTCCGACTAATATCGTCGAGGATGGATAGTTCAATAACTCTGATAAGCAGAACAGGACACGGCCGAACTGGTTACGTTAGACGTACAGCATTGCAGACCTGTCGATTGATCATCATTTTCGTTGCGGTGTCAGATTTTATCGTCACTGATTGAAGATGTACAGAGCTGACGGCCCAGAAGATAATAATAGATAGTCAGTCAGAGAAAACAGGCCATGATAACTTTAAAAAATTTCTGAACTTTATCTCGAAACCCAATTATACCGTAAACTTCTTTTCGTTTCGTAAAAATCTTCGAAATTTTTGGCCTAATCTCGATTTAATTCTAAACTTTTTTTTAATCTCAAACTATAGGTTCTGTTCCAATTTTACTTTGAATTTTTTGTATATCCTAAAAAACCACAAACGGAGGAGGGTTAATGAAGGTAAATTTGGGACTCGTATAAAAGTTGATGATTTTTTTTTAGACAAAAAAAAAATTTAGGGTAGAAATTATCACGCCCCGAACCCAACGGTATGTAACATCCCTACCTCGATCGATTTGTGTGCGACGTCTCAAGACGCGTCGCCGACCCAACACCCAAGCAGAGAGTAAGGCACATGCGAAAGTGACAAATAAGTAACACCCATACAATAAACACTCATGAGACCAAGGATAGAACAACAATTAAAAACAACAGAATAATTACAAATATACATTTTGTATTACTATAGGAAACCTTTTTACATTATCCATTTGTACACTAAAAACAAACAACACTAGCAGTCAATAGCCACTATGTCAAAAAGGGTAAGTGGCTTAGGGTGGTTAGGCTAACTGACGGGAGGGTCACAGCCAAAAAGAAACGGTCTCTACTGCTAAGGACTCCGGTATGCTCTAGGGCTCCCAATCAGCGTCTGAAGACTCCGAAGAATCATCCGACGACTCCTCTGAAGAACTCTTCGGGGGCTCAGACTCCTCCGACTCCATATCCTACGCTACAGCCCACTCATCCTCTGAATCCGGCTCCAACTCCGGATCAAGATATGGTCCTAATTCCTCGTCTGAACTCAGCTTTGCAACCTCTTCGTCTTCGCCTGGGTCTTGGTTCATGGCCTCAGGTTTGTTCTCCTCGTCGTCCATCGGCTCGGGATCATCATACCACACCCCTGGCTCCTCATCCATAGCTACAGACCTGTCTGTGGTCGAGGAATCCATAACCTCGCCATCGGCCATCTGCGATATCATCACCCCATCTATATCTACCGGGACGTCAAATGTCCTGAGGGGTCGCCTAATGTTTCCGTCTGCGTCTTTCAGGCACCAAGCTATATATTCCTGAGTCTTGTAGAAATACTCACCCACATTCACGAACACTATAGAATGGTATCTTACATAAGCTTCCCCATTCCCTGATGGGTATACTCTCGTAGTCGACTGGATCTATGTAGAGATCCCAAAAAGAGGCGGCGGCTTCGACATACATGTCAGGGCTGGAGGTATGAAAAGTTGGGTTATTACAACCGTGAGACGAATCTCAGCAAGTACAACCTCTAAACCTAGGCTAGGCTAACATGCATCTCCTGACAGACGAAACAACACAATACACAAACAATGACCTAGGCCCTTGGGCCCAGATTGATCATCACACTGACCCTGCAGGTTAAACGGTTCAATATATAACAATCACGGCACATATGTGGCATACATAGTCACACGTACGCCATACTCATGCTCATACTCAATAATGTTCGTTTTGCATACCATTCACCGAGTCTTGCACACTTGTACACCGGCCCATGCATTCTTATGCATGCAAATGTCATCATCATGCCATGTTTCATTCTGGCTCATACTGCACACTGACTCAATGCTCAATTATCAATTAATACGACTCGCGTAAAACGCATCAGGTCCGACTCACGTAAAATGCATCAGATCTCTTTCTTAAACACAACACTTCATGACCCGCATAAAGCGTATCCGGCCCAGTGTCTCTGCCTGCTTCAAAGTGCATGAGACGCAACACCGATCTCCTCACGAACCAGAGCCCGCATAAAATGCATCAGGTTGGTCGTCTTCCGAATGTATCGGGCATCGTCCCGCGTAAAACGTATCAGGACGGCACACCCCATGTAACATGCATCGGGGTGAATTGTGATCACACATACACACAACCAGTTATTATCTGAACCCCGCGTAACACGTTTCAGGGCAATTAGGTGATTATATGCTCATGTCAAGTACGCATTCTTGCACAATTCTCATCTCATGCCCCATTCTCGGCATACAATGCGTGGCCATGAAATGCAGCACAATGCATCATGAGCATCAAACATAATTCAGGCATCCAGTCAAATTCATGCCACAAAAATGTGCTCAATTCACAACAACATGCTCACTTGGCCAATTAATACTGTGCGGTCCAATTCACAATGTACAATTCAATAATCAATTCAAACCGTCAGTTGGCCAATCACATTCCGCACAATTTGGCTACAAGAGCACGTAACATGGCATATCACAATCCAATACAGTTAAGCCCAATTAATCACAATTTGATCAACAGCCAATCACCCCGGGCAATCCCGGCAATTCCACCAATCAATTCCTAATTTACCTATTCTAGTCCAATGATCCTTCCATGGACGGTCACCAATTCAGCCACTATTTATTCACAAATAATTCATATTAATCCACCAAATTTGTCTCGATGATAACCTTCACTAATCGGTTCACTAATTTCTCCCAATATCCACTAACAATACCCAAACCAATCCAGAAAATGCACTATCAGTCCTAATCTGGGTTTAGGAGGTACACTTACCTAATCCTAGGTCATGACGACGAGGAACGGCGATCGATCACCGGTGGACGGTGGAACTGGCGGCGATGTTCCCGGCGAGCGGCGATCGCGACGTATGGTGGCGGGCCCGGTGGTACGGACGGTGGTCCTTAGCGTCCGTACGGCAGCGAAGAGGGAGTGGGTCGGTGAAGGTAAGGGATGGTGGTGTGGCGGTGGACAAGCGGCGGACGGCGGTGCGGCGACGTGAGGCGGCGGGGGCTTCCGGCGTTCCTTGGCCGAGAAGAAACAAATGAGAGGGAGAGAGAGAGAGAGAGAGAGAGAGAGAGAGAGAGAGAGAGAGAGAGAGAGAGAGAGAGAGAGAGAGAGAGAGGATGGGACGGTGGGATGGTGAGGCATGGAACGCGGCGACTAGCTCCGGCGAGCGGCGGTCCGGCGACTCCACACCCAAGAGAGAGAGACCGGCGGGAGGAGAGAAAATCGGGAAAGAGAGAGTCTTGGCCAAATGAGGGAGTGAGGAGAGAGAAATGGGGTCAAAGCTGGTCAAATATTGGGTTAGTGGAGGACACTTGTCACCAATCCAAACCCCTTGACTAAAATGCCCTTGATCCAATGGCCCTAATTCAATCTTATCCAATAATTGAGGGGTAAAATAGTCAATAGCCCCAATAATTGAGTTGAAAATCATTATTAATTATCCCAAATAATATCCAAAATTCGGAACCCAAAAATAGGCCAGGGGCAAAACAGTCATTTTCCGGTCCTAGGTCGAAATTCCATTTTTCGACCGTACCAACCTCAAATGCGAGTGGCCAACATAATATGGTGTCGGATTAGCAAAAATAGTCGCACAAGCCCTCGAAAATCAACACCGAAATCCGGGTCCAATTTCGTGACCAAAGCTCGCTCAATTTCCAATTTCAAGGTCTCTCACTAACGGGCGGCTGTTTAGGGATTATTTGTATCGACCTAGGGTTATCCAAGTCATGACGGTCCCGATCACCGAGAGAAAGAGATGAATTATTGCTAGTTCCAGAGGTCACGATCGTTCGGTTAAAGTTTAGGACTGGTTGGCCACGTGCACTTTCGGTCGTGCAGAATCACTTGCGATCCGATTGTACATCATTGGCCTTGGCCAAACCAAATCCATTACTTTTCCCTAAGATCGGCCTGCATCGGCCCAAAATATTCCCTCCTCGTTTCTCGAGATCGATGCCCGATTCACGATTGGGTCTTTGGTCCACGTACCATTTTCCTAGTTAGCCATACCCCATTGGTTAGTATCCCGAGAGTGATCAGTTCTGGGCGAGACTTACTAAAATGAAATGCGAAATAATGTCAATTTTATTTATCCGGAATTACGTCAAAATTCAAGCTGTTACAGAAATTGTGATTGAAATTGGATGTTGGACTCCCGAAGAAGTGTGGTTAAATAATATTACCGATTATTTTATTATTAGAATATTTGGTTGCTCATGTTATATTCAAGCGATGGTAAGCTTGTTGGAAGGCCAAGAAAGTGCATGTTCCTATATTATGCACAAGGTGAGCGAGATTATCGGTTATAGCGCTCGAAACTAAATTCACCTATTGTCAACAGAGAAGTTACATTTAATAAGGCTCTAATATTTTTGGCTAAGAGTATTATTGGCAGTGTTCAAACGGATTTAGATGATATTCAGCTTGAGGTGGAATTACAACAAGAAACTTCTGAGGTAGCGAGTACTAGCGAAGTAATCAACACAGATGGTATTTGTAACGAGGTGGAGTATATAGAGCCAACAGTTACTATAACTATTGAAATTGACAAGGTATGTATTCGATCTCCCGACAAATATAGATGCAATGAAGGATTTCCTTTATTTGCAGTTAATGGAGGCAAATTTAGGACTCGTGTAAAAGTTGATGGTTTTTCTTGAGACAAAAAAAAATTAGGATAGAAATTGTGATTGAACCTAAAGTTGAAAGTTTTTTAAGGTATTAGGCCGAGAAAACAGGCCTGACCACTACAAAAAGGACAAGACCGGGACATTCACCATCGAAATTGAATTTTAGATTGTTAAAAATAAATTAAAGCCCCGAAATTGTCCTCTTAATCGTGACTAACGAAATATCTCACATCGCTCGATGTACGTGTGGTCTCTCCATCTGTAAAGTTTTGCCCCTTTCGTCTGTGCATCCATCCTGTTACTCTAATTTCACGTGTCACTCCTAATGCGGTTTGCACATGATAAGGGTTGTTGGGATATTCTCGTGTCACCTGACTATAGGGTCTATATATTTTTTACATACATGTGATCTTCCTCAATTTATAAGCTATTTAAGCTTATGGTTGGATTTTCTAACAAGGATTTCTAATTTCATTGTATGTGTGTAAATTACTCCGACTCGGGGGCTACTTCCATAGACCAAAGGCCTATAAGTGACCGATTTATCGGGCTTACTGAGATGTTCCGGGACTCGAGCCTCCACATAGCCGGATCTCCGCACTCGTGTGTCCGAGTTACAAAAAGAAAAACAACAAAAACAAAACAAAACGCTGAAGCAAACCAAGCAAATTTATCTCCTGGACTATAGGCACAGCTCCCCCTCGTGACACGCGTGAATGTTCATCATCTCACTCTTTGGTTTGTTGGTCTCTGCAGGGCTTCAAATAGACTTACACGCATCTCACCTGACTCCTATCAATATATACGTATATATATATATATATATATACGTATACGTACTTATGTTTTTTAAGAATTTATGTTTTTTCGCATTATTTTCGTATTGATTTTATAATCCAAGGTTAATATACATGAGGTGTAATTCAAGTTTAAAGAAAGCACACAACGCTTCACTTTGGCCAAACAAAAGTTCCCTTCTCTTTTAGATTCAACCCATGACATATTCTAGGTTTAGGAATTTTACTGATCGACTTAAATTACAAGATCCCACCAAAATCCTACATTAAAATCGTTTCATTTAAGTGAGGTGGCAATTCTTATCTGGGTAAAGAAATTATTAATCTAATTCATGAATCCCACTTATTGTAACGAGTGGAATTCGATAATATTTCTCAGCATGTCTAACGTTTTTTCGAAATATTACTCGTGAACACTGAACAATGATCCATATGTACACCCGTAAATCAATCATGAAATGGTGTTTTGGGATATATGACTTATCTAATAATGCATGTGTGTCTTTTATTCTTTTTTTATGAAAATTTTACCCTTAATCAGTCGCAAGAGATTAGTTGGTATATGTTGGCACGGAAATGAGTTACGCGCTCGACTTCCTACATGCCACTCATCAAGCAGTATTCACGTAATGTTCAGCACCAATGGCGTTCATAATGGAAAAGAAAACCTCGCCATCATTTACACCAAACACCTTTTGAGATTAATTTGATGGCGATGAAAACGCCACATGATTCTTTAGACCATTCCCACTGCACGCCCATTTCACCAAGAAGAACGATGTATATTTCATACAAATTGTCGAAATATTGTCTTCATTTGACAATGAGTTCTATATATTCTTTATATTTACATTGTTTTCCTTCGGCTATCAACTTAAGTTTCCGAGTTAGATTTTCTAACTTAATATTAGAGCAGCGTTGTACTATTATTACTTTCACGTATATGCTGACAATCGATCACATATGTTCTTTATATTTGTGTGATCTTTCATAGTTGGGTTTTCTACCAAATGGCTTTAGGAAAATGTAATCTCTGAACTTGAATTAATGGAAATAACTGCATTGAACATTTTTATATAATTCAGGGACTGAACTGAATATGTACCAAAAGTTCATGGGTTTGAATAAATTAAAAGTTCAGAAATTACATTATACATTGGGTTAAAGTTCAGGAATGATATTGAATAAATTAAAAGTTCGGGAATCAAATTGCATATGAAGTTAAAGTTTATGGACTGTTTGTGTCATTTTCCTTTGAATTTTCTACCGAATGACTCCTGGAAAATGTTATTTATGACGCGATAGATGAACGAAGGAATATGTAGACGTGGAGAACGGGTCAATGCTCAAACGACGACCACCCCAAGAACCGAGGAAGTGGGTTTCTGACACGTGGAGAACACCGCCGGCTCTCGGGTTCGCTCTTCCCTTCGCCCCTTAAGCCTGCGTCGCCAGAGGCCACCTGCAAATTTTCAGTCCCTCCCCCAACGGACGGGTAAAAAAAAATAAAACAGACAATTAATTTTATAAAATAAAATAAAATAACGCACATCGTTATATTTATTATTATTATTATTATTTGTTTATTTAATTCATTAAATTTTGCGTAAAATAGTCCCGACAGTATTTCCATCCCTCCGAGCACCTTCCCAAACATCAAGGACCCAACCCCCCTCTGCATTTGCCCATTCCGTGAACCATATGCGCGCTTATCCGTTCGTTTTGCGCTCGAGCTCCCATGGGATGACGTGGTCGTGTAGTGCCAAATCTATCCTCGCCTCGATGATTATGGCGGGGCCACGGTGGCGGTGGTGGCAGAGGTGGCGGCGGTCTGGCAGTACGAGCAGAGTATTTCCTTGAATGCGCGATCGCGGTGATAGAGAATCCAAGGTCGGGAACGGTGCGCGCGCCTAGCTTCTGAGTGGGTGGATCCTCGGGGAGGATTTTTCTGACATGACACGAGAGCACAGCTCGACCATGACATTGATTGGGCGGGTTTGAGTTTTATGAGCTGTACGTGTTCAATCGTTTGGTAAAATTTATAAGTAGATCGTGTTCGGGTTTGACATGTTTAAAATGAAACTGACTTGTCTAATCCCGTTTATTTAAATGGATCATATCGACAAAATCAATCAGTGCGACTTGATTAGTTGGCTATGTTTTTGTGTTTTTGTCGCTAATGATTAACATTAGTGAAATTGACATAGCGATCGCTATGATTTTAGAAAGTTTGAAATTATAAAATTTTTTCATAAATTACGTAAAAAATGTATTATTCGAATTGTCGTGTCACGTTCGGGTTGGAATGGCCCTCTCCGGGTTACCTTTGTGGTCGGTTCTATAGGAATTGGAGGATCCTATATAGTCCAATACTTAGAGACAAACTCATATGTTCCGTTCATAGTGTTTTTGAACTACTTCTTGGATAACAAACCTAAAGGTTGGACAAGCTTTGATAGCTCGAGTCTATAAAGAATTTGAAAAAATGGTCATTACATAGAACCGTGTTCAACTGGTACAAGCTTGAAAATAATCTAAGCCTTCTTCACGAATACACCTTCCCTAAATCGGGGTGTCTAAAACACGAGTTTCTCTCGTGATAAATGGCAAGTAAATTGTTGCGCTCGAAATTCGTTGTTGTGATCGACTCGTAACACCATCGATTTAAAAACCGACACGAAAGTACGCGCGAGTCGATTCTATTTTTTGGCCATTCCTAATTTTTCACCCTTGCCAATTTTTATCCTATCTTGTAATTCCCATAATTCCGCTTCATTCGACACGCTATGTCTGGGAAACGAGAGAATGGGGCTGGGATCGGAGATTGCGTTGTTTTCGCTTGTAAAGGAGGAGGAAATCCGCTTCAAACGACACGCTACGTGTCTTTCTTTCCGTCCCTTCTTAGTTCTCGAAATGCCGTCGTTCAAGCACAGGCTGAATGAAAGATCGGGTGGATAGTTCTCGAAAATTTCGAACCTGGGCGCAAGCTTTATTTGCTTCGCGAAAAATATTTTTAAGAAAAGCACTTTTATCATTTTTTAGTATTTGGATCGTTTAGAAAAATGAGTCAATGGAAAATATTTTTTTGGTCAACAGCAAAGGTTTTCCTATTAAAGCTTAAATTCAGGAAAATTATTTCCTTTTTAAAAAAATCGAAAATCATTTTTCACAATATAACTAGGTATTAGTGCTTGGACCAAACACTTTGCGCTTGGCCATGGAAAGCCCAACTCTCGCTCTCGAGCTCGAATCCATCTAGGCTGTGCTTGAGACCCCGGCCCCGCGGGGTCCTTGGTGTTGAGCTTGGGGCATCGGTGCTTGTGCTTGGGATGCCATGCCTGGTAATTTCGAGGTCGAGCCAGGGTGCTCGGTGCCTAGGTCCGGGTCAATCGAGGCTAGACCTCGGACCCTAGCCCCCTTGACTTATGAGCCTAGGTCCATTGAGGTTAGGCTTGGGACTCTTGTGCCCATTCTCGAGTCCCTTGTGCATGTGCTCTGGTCCATCGATACTGGGCCTAGGCGTCGGGGATCGTGAAGACCAAAGCCTGGCCTCAATGAACTTGGGCACGAGTGCCAAGGTCTCGAGCCTAAACTTCAATGGACCTAGGTCATGGCCCGGCCTCGGTTGATCGTGCTTAAGTGCCTCCTGGGCTTGGGTCTTTCTGAGGCCTGAGTGTTGGGGACTTGGGCTTGGCCTCCATAGACCGGGGCTAAGTCACTAGGGAGCCAGGCATGGGCATTGAGTTCTTGGGCTCGATTTCAATAGATCCAAGACCAGTGCCAATTCTCTTGCCCGTGAGTGGGGATTTGGGCTTCAGATTCCAGTGCTCGTGCCAGATTTCTTGGCTATCCAGATCCAATCCATTGATGCCCAAATAATACATGTCTATTTAGGAAAATAAAATGATATACTCCTTGTCAAACGATCAAAAATATTTTTCATTTCATTTTCTGACCTTATCTAAACACCGAAAAAATATCATCATTTATCAGGAAAGTGACTTTTCGAAAAATATGTTCAAAAAAATGTTATATCTTTTGCGAAATGAACGAAATCTTAAAAAAGAAGAAGAAGAAGAAAGGAATCGCAATGGGAGCCGTTTATTAACTTTTTTTTTTTTGGCTAAGTACGTCATTAACTCAACGAGTGCCTCCAAAGTAAAGTACTAAAAGGGCGCTCGTCATCTTTAAAACATAAAAACAGTCGATGTAATAATTGAATGTTTTTAACCGCCATCCCAGTGAGTAGTCGGTCAGGAGCGTAAATTCCTCGGAGGCTTCTTCCTCGACACGAAAAAGGAAACGACACGCGACTCCGGCCCGCGTGGTAATTTCCGGGAAGGCCGAGGGCGAAGTTAGTCAATTCCGGAGAGCCCGAGCTCCGCTCGCAAATTTTGCTCCCTTTTCATCATCGCCTGACATCGCTCTCGCTCTCGCTCTCGCTCTCTCCCCCCCTCACACCATTTAAAAGACCAGCAAAGCGGGAGTCATCACTAAAAGCGAACGGTCACCCCAGCCCACCCACGCTCTCGCACGCCCAGAGAGAAAGAGAAACAGAGAGCAATACAGAGAGAAAGAGAAACAGAGAGCAATACAGAGAGAGAAAGAGAAGGAGAGAGAGAAGGGAGGAACGGGAGTAATGGAGATCTGAGATCGGAACAGGCAGAGCGAGCGAGAGGGTGCTGTGGGTGGGTGGGTGCGAGAGAGAGGGAGGGGGAGAATCTCGGAGGGCCAAAGATGATGACGGGGATGGTGCAGGACCAGAATCTGGAGAAACAGATCGAGAAGCACATCGGGTGCATGGCCGGCTTCCTCCACATCTTCGATCGCCACCAGGCCCTCGCCGGGCCCCCCCGCCTCTACTCCCCCAAGCGCCTCCCGCCTTCCGCGGTCGTCCTCTCCCTCCCTCCCTCTCCCCGTTTTTGCGTGATGGGTTGTGGGGCGGGCGCGCGCGCTCGTTCGGTCTCGTCGTTGCTGTTTCTCTGATGGGTGCTCTTTTTGTGTGTGTTTTTTGATCTTCAGGGGCTGAATTTGGGTCGAGAGGCGCCCAAGGTTGTTGATTCTCCGGCGATGTCCGGGGAGATCGCGAATTCCCCGGCGGCGGTCAGGGCGCCGCCGCCGCCGTCGCCGGATCGGTCCTGGCCGTCTCCGCTGAAGGAGATCCGGCCCCCGGCGGCGCCGGAGCCCGGGACGCCGTCGGAGGCGACGACGCCGGCGGTCGCCGCCAGGTCGCCGCTCCCGTTCCCGGTGTTGGAGTTCAAGGAGGGCACGCGGTCCCCGTGGAAGTTCTCCAAGGAGGCTCCGAGGCTGTCGCTCGACAGCAGGGCGACGACGGACGCCAAGGGCAGCCTCTACCCCCGCGAGATCCGCACGAACGCCGCGATTCTGTCCGGGGCCAGGCCCGACAAGGCGGCAGGCGGCGGCGGCCGCGACGACGAGAGCCAGCGGCGGTCGCCGAGCGTGATCGCGCGGCTCATGGGGTTGGAGAACCTGCCTCGCCCGGATCCGGAGCCGGCGAAGAAGGTGGAGCTCCGGAGATCCGCTTCGGAGTCCAGGGTGAACAAGGACATCTACCGGCTCATGGAAGGGGCCGCGAGCGGTTTCCACGTGAACCAGCCGCAGCAATTCAACGTGCAGGGCAAGGTCGCGAGCAATGCGATCAGAGAGAATGCCGCCGCGAGAGGGGACAAAAAGTCGAGCCTCGTCGCCGCCGCCGCCGCCGCCGGCGGCCACGACGCGAGGAACGCGAAGGCGCGGGAGACGGCGAAAGCCGGGCACAGGGGATTGATCCAGAGGAAGAGCTTCTACGACTCGACGGAGTTCTTCCCGGAGCCCAAACAGGCCGTGTCCATCTACGAAGAGATTGAGAAGAAACTGAGGATGAGAGGCATCGACGAGCCGTCCAAGGATTTGGAGACGCTGAAGCAAATCCTCGAGGCTCTGCAGCTGAAAGGCCTGCTCCACTCGAAGCGCGACAATGTGAACCCGAGAAACATCGTCTACGACAGAAGTTTCAACGACTCTCCAATCGTGGTCGTGAGGCCGTCGAGGTCGGGCAATCTCTACGGCAGGAATGGGAGCAATTCACCGCCTTCGAGCTTCAGATCGAGGCAGGTGGCAGCTCGTCGGAGCCCTGGCGCGGCGTCCGTGGAGGCCTCGCCGGCGGCGAGCCCTCGGCGCGAGAATGTGAGGAGTCAGAACAGGGGGAGGAGTTCGGTTTCGCCCACCCGGAGTGACAATGGCGTCAACAGTCCAAGCAGGAGGAGGCTGCTGGCGGTGGAGCCTCAGAGGAGAGCAAACGGCGTCGCCGCGGAGCAGCAGCGCGTGTCTCCTGTTCAGTCCCCGAGGATTGGCTTGAGAAGGGCAGGGGGGCCGCCGGACCAGAGCATGGCAACGAGCCGATCTCTGAGGACTCGGAGATCGGCGGCCAAGGCTTACCAGGAGGAGGTGGAGGAGGAGGAGGAGAAGGTGTTCCTACCCGCAGAGGACGAGTCGTCCACCATTTCAGAGAGCAGCATCAGCACTCCATCACTGACCGATACGGAGGTAACCCAATAGACATTCCATGTCCAAATTACAAATTCCTTTCGTCTTTATCAGTCCCGTGCCCATGAAAGTTTTAGCTCATGTTTGATTGATCGGAAATGGCGAAACAGAGATCGAAGATGGAGGAGTACAAGGAAGGGAAGAGCTTGCTCGAGAGATGCCACAAGCTGCTGCACAGCATAGCGGAGATCACGCCGGCCGCGGAGTCGCAGCAGCCGAGCCCGGTGTCCGTGCTCGACCCATCGTTCTACAAGGAGGAGTCGTCGCCCTCGCCCATAATGAAGCGCAGCATTGAATTCGAAGGTAACCATTTATTACTGAAGCCAACAGGCTTCGAAGAAAGTTTCTAGTTTTCACAGATCGCTTTATAGATTTTGATGGGTTACTTCTTGCGAAAATTTCGATCACGGCGAGACCGTCCTGCAGCAGCGGCAGCTGCTGAAGGACTGGACCTGGTCTCAGTCTCCGGTCTCTTCTTTCTTTTCACTGGATATTAGCTTACTCCCCCCTCCCCCTGCTTGCCATTTAAAGCCAGCATAGTCATGAGTGTCGCTGCGTCAATGTGAAGTGATCGTGCGATCAACGTCCATGGCTTTGAAAAACGTTGGCATTCTTGTTCCCAAGTTTTCTCAGCAATGTCCCAATCATCAGTGCTCCGGACAATGTCCCCAGTACAATCCTTTTCATCTGCTGGTTGTGTAAGTAGGTCTATTATACCGAAACCGTTGCGTGGTCATGTCCCTGTCCCCGTCCTGGAGTCGAATAGCAAGCTCGGGACAGTTTCGGTAAAAATCGCGGTTTGGGTTCAGCAAATTTTAACCTCTGGATGAATTCATGGGGTTGTCTTGCGATGGCGAAGGTCGGTGCGGATCTGCGACCCACGTCTTACTTACGCGTGGGTGTGCGGGGGGCGAAGCTCTTGTGCGCTTTTTTGGTGACATGAATGTGGCCAGTTCAGGGCACAAGAGCATGGATTAAATTAGTAGGCGGGGGTCCAACCCATGAGCTGGATTGACTAGAATGAAGAGCCAGAATCATTTGGCACTGTGGCCTGTGGGGGGACCCCATGGAGGGTGTTAAAGTATAACATAAACCCAGCATGTGTTCGGCGTACTGTCACGTGGGACGACGGATGGGGCTTTGTCCCAACCGCATCATCATACCGAGTGACCTCATATACTACATACTTAGAACATCTGCATAGTGCTGTAATACTTCTTCTGTATTGTCTGTCTGTGTTGATGGGGGTTATGCTATTCTGCTGCATCTCTAGGCCTAAGCAATCGAGACAGTCATGTGATCCTAGTGTGTTGGACGCGATTGGTTCGGGCTATGGAAAGATTATGTTCTAAGTTGTCTAGAGAACATGTTGCTGGTTGGTGGGTCATTTGGTGGTCCTCCTCCCTTAATGGAGTTTGGATTGTTTACCGCCCAGGAAGTGTGAAAACGGCTTCTCCATGAGCGCAGTCAGTGTAGAAATGAGCCCTTGTTGCTTTCACCTGTTTAGAGGCATGTGCTGATGTTGACAATGTCCACTCTTTAAGCTAACAAAATCACTCGCCAAGGCTTTCTGGTTATGCCAGTGAACTCATCAGTTGATGGCACGAAGTGATGCGTTGCGGTGTTTGTAATTTTTTCGACTGACTTTGATGATGTTGGTGTGGTGCAGATCAAGGGGCTGAACTGGACGATGATGCTTGGAGCCCCATTTCCCCAATTTCGTGCAAGCTCAATGTGAATGCGGAAGACTCTGATTATGTTTACATCTCCGACATTCTCCGAGTGTCCAGCTACCTTCCCGAAGACTCCGACGTATACTTGTTGCTGGAGAAGCAACAAAATCTCAAGGGGAAGGACACCTCCCAAGTCTCGAGACTCCGGAGGAGGCTAATATTCGACACCGTCGTCGAGATCCTCGATCGGAAGAGGCATTTGCTCCGGTGGAAGTCTCTTTCCGTCGTGAGTTCGACTCTCGAGAATCCATCCTTACAACAGATATGGTCGGAGTACCAGAGGATCCGAGAGAGGGATACTTCGGATGACTTGCTGGAAGTGATCTGCGGGGTGCTGAGGAAGGATCTAGCAGGGGATGCGATCAACGGTTGGGACGGTTGCCCCGTGGAGATGTCTGAGGTGGCCGTGGACGTTGAACGGCTCATATTCAAGGACTTGATCAGCGAAACCATCCGAGACCTTGCCGCATTCGCCTCGGAGTCCGATAAATTTCAGCCTTACCGAAGGAAGTTGGTTTTCTGAAAAGCTAAGAGGGGAGGCCTGTGGTTGTATTTACTTTTCTTCTGAGTGCCCTTTTGTTCTTTTGCTTTCTCCCTCCTTTTCATTTTCTCATCCTTTTGTACTTCGTGTTTTCCCCAAGTTCGATAAAAATGTTTAAATCTTAGGTATAGCCTGAAAACCAGGTGATTTGCACACCCACTTTGGCAAAAAGTGAGATTGGCTCGAGAGTGCATGTGTAAGCTTGGACTTGGCAACCAACTAATCATACCCTCTTATGCATTCAATTAAGTATAATGATGGAAAAGCTTAGAGGTCGAGGCGCGCGGAGATAACAAAAAGGCCTAATAGTGTGCGCGAAATTGAAGCGTCAAAGCATGTGTTTTTGGGGTCTCAAAGTGATGGATGATCATGGGTTTTGGCTCTCAAGGACTTTTCGATTGTTGTTGTTGACCCGTCACTGGAGCTTTTGTTTCGCTCCTGGCACGCTCGTGTCTTGTAGCTCATCATGTTCACTGACCTTCATTGCTTAATTTTGCAACCACTGTTTTGGTCCCACTCCTTTAATTTGGTGCTTCTTTACTGTTCTTTTCCGATTTTCGCAACATGGGTTCGTGTTCCTTTACCCTATGGATCGTTGTCCGATGATTCGTCGGTTGTATGTAACATTAGACGAGTCGCGGTGCAACTGTTCTCTCCTGCAGTAACTATTGTTAGTGCCACTGGGAATTAGATGTCTTAGTAATTGAACTTCCTCGGCGGCTTCTTGCAACATTTCGAAAACCCATTTTAGGAGACTGATTGATGGCCTTTGGATTGAGCAGATCTCGACTATTTACCGAGAATTTCTCCAATGCTCACGCGGCGACAGCAGCTTGGGTCGGAATTAAGATAAAAGATACAGTTAGGCAAGGCATAATCTCTTACGCGTGCAGAAAAGGCGGGAAGCTGTTGAAAACATGGACTAAAGAGGGACAGTCCCACGTTGTCAGGCTTCAGGACTCTGAACCTCCGCCTCCCTGGCCTTGTCCTCTCTTCGTCCCGATCTGAGGTTTTGAATTGGCAAAATTTATGAGGAGCGACCCCAGCGTTTTACTGCAGAAAGTTAGAGTTGGGAAAGAACGAGTGAAACTGATGACCCCTTTTATTTTAACCCGGTGGAATTTAACTACTCGTGGGGCCATTGTCGTCTCTATTACACTGCACGCCAAGCTCACCAATACACCTGCTTTTAAGGGTCTCTTGACCGAGGAGAAAGGCAACGGTTGCAGATGGAAACGATGGGGAGTTTTAATGCAGAGTCTGCAACTGTAAAACCCACGAAATTAGATGAGAGGGGTGGCTTTAAGTGAAGTGGGGGTTGGTCACTGTTCCAGTATGCAGACCTACCTCTCTCTCTCTTTCTCAGAGCTCCAGTTCAGTCAAATATGAGCTGTTGAAAAGGCTATGCCTGATTCTGAGCAGAATTTATCAGTTTGAGCAGGTCTATGTGTAGGTCATTGGCCTTTTCCATGACAACTTGAGTGTCACATTCTAAGTTATCAGATGAGGTTTACTCGAGCTGCGAAATTATCATGACCGGCGGCTATCATACATTCGAGGGATAAGGATGTCGGGTCGGGTCGATATAATGAGAAAAATCGATGGAGTGGGGGTTGCGGACACCTCCATGATTCGATTTTTGATTTGACATTGTTCCTTCCTTTCTTTTTCCGGATGTGGGTTATGTCCAACCCATGGTGTGTATTGTATGGCCATCTCGACCATATCCATGCGCAGATATTTCTCTCTCTCCCTCTCTCATTCATTCATTCCTCAATTATGAGTAGCGCCAATTGCTTGGTCCGATGTGTTTTCGCGCAATTTTCATCATGTTGGTTTGGCCATTTCCGATCATTCCATTGATGTAATTGAAGAAGGAGGAAGGGGTTTTTGCTTAAATTGGTGTGGGGTTGCAAAGATAGATGAGGACTATATGCCTCAGAGCAATTTCCACTTTAGTTGTGCGCCTTCGTTCATCACCACGCTTCTCATCATCTCTTTTTCTATTTCAACCCCCCCTCCATGGCCCATATTCCCCATCTGGTGGGCCTTTGGCCACATGGCGTACCTGCCCAAGTAATGGAGCCAATCATGCCGTAGAAAGTACCACATGATACATGCTTAAAGTAAATTTTGTGGACAGCCCCTGTACTCTGGGGGTTTTGCACTATGATCCTTTAGGTCTTAAAATATTATTTAAAAATGTCAACGCTAGCGCCATCCATGCCCCTTAAGATAGTCGACGTCCATGTTAGCGATTTCTGGACAAAATTGGCCGTATAGACCTAATTGGAAAAATTTTAAAAAGTTTAGGATTCAATTGATACAATTAAAGATTTAATACTGAATTGATAAAAGTGCAATAGGTTTTAAACTTTTTGGACAATTTTACTGTGGAAAGTACCACATGATTCATTTTTAGGTCTTTCAAATCCGAAACAAAGCGAATGAGCTATTACCATGATTTTGAACAAACAAAGGGTCACTAGATTAAAATCTAGAATCACGGTGGATCTGCGGATGAATTTCCCTTATCTTGGTTAACGATGTGCACTTGTTCTTCTTTCAATGATTCTGTCCTTCAAAAGAAGTAATTGCACTCTTCAGTGTCCTTTCTAGCAATTGAAGAAGCATGCTGTCACTAATGTACACCAAAAGCTCATTGGAACCCCAATGAACAGAAAAATCTTGCGGTCCAAATTGGAAAGAACCTAAAAACCAAGGGGCTCTCCCAGACAAAGGGAAAAGCATGGGGGGGTCCTTGTCAACCTCAAGGGGTACAATCTCATGTGAAACAGAAGAGATGGGGATGGCTGCTCTGCTCTGCCACCAGGCACATGCCATTAGGGAGACTCTTCGTTCCGATCTTTTCTTCTCTTTCCTTCCTAATAATAGTTTCTTTTGTCTTATGGGTTGCAAGACTTTTAAGCAATGGGCCTTCATCGTCAATCGTCAGTGATACACATGCTCATGAACATTTCCGTGAATCTACTGTACATAATGATTACGATTTAAATTGAACATTCCGTAGTAAGCGCAAAGCCTTTCAATAATATTTAGAGAGAGATTGCTAGTATTGATCGTCCCTCACCGTCCTTTCACGAACAAACGAAAAAAGCAGACAGATGATTTTGACAGGGCAATGCTAGATTGATTTGGAGGTTAAATTGAATGCAGGCTTTTACTCTTTTTTGTATTCTTCTTATATTACCTTTCCGACCTTGATTGTTCTTGACATGATACCAGATCGAATGCGGGTCGTTTGCTCTCAATTCCAGTACGTTCTGTAGCTTCTGCTGAAACTTAATCATACGAGAGAGAGAAGAAATGGGTTTTGCTCCCTGTTGTACTCTCCTGTCCTCAACGTGATAGCTTTCGCTTAGTGATTGGGAGAGTTTTGCTTCGACAATACCAATCCTACGACTTCACTTTTAAAGAAAGAGGGTGCAAATTTGGCTTTCAATGGATTGATCACATAAAGTGAGATTAGATTTCCCAAATTTTTACTGATTTTTTCCGATTGGCAATGAGAGTGTTTAAGTATGAGCAATTACTTAAATAGAGAGATAAAGGGGCACATGAAGGTTTTACACAAAAGTAGCTTTAATGGACAAACATGAGCGAGATGAAAAAATGAAAATGTTCAAATAATTGTGGCAAAAGTGGTGCTCGACAAGCCTTATGTTTATTCAGTCTTAATGCCTGCCAAAATAAAAAGAAACAACGGTGGCTAAGGCCAAAGACATTCAAGTTTGCTCATTCGAATGAATCTTCGACTTACTTTTGAAAGATGGCATAATTAAATTAATTTAAGGCCAAGTAATTCCAAGTAAACAAGATTTAATAGATAGAAAATATTGCAAGTGGTAGCATACATGGAGCCAAAACACAATTAATTGTATTATTTTTTGGAAAACAATTCAGGAGGCAATTCAGCAAAGACAAATCAAATTAGCTGATGACAATGGACACATTATTACTCTTGAATATCTCATTTAAGAGAATCAGGTGAACAATGGATCATTCAATTTTTCTAAAGGGGCACATGTGGACACCAACAAATGTCCAAGTCTTTTAGTCAACAGTTTGGTCGATAGAAACCGTTAAGTAGTGGAGTGGATGCAATTGCGAGTAGTTGAGTAAAAATAGTTGTTGATGTAACCTTGGAGTATTGAGTCTGGGTAATCGTCGACTAGCGGTTCGAATGTAACTGTTTGCAGATAAGTATTGCTAAATAGTAGGAGTCATGTACGACATGTTTAATTTCTTAGTAATTGATTGTAACCGTCAATTATGGGCTATGAATGTACTATTTGTAAAGGACCTGCAAACAGTTACAAAGCTTAATGTCCTTCTCTAAATTTATCTTTACCTTGATTTTCCTACAATATACACAACTGGTACGATTGTTCCCAATGTTCATGCCTTTAAATTTTTTGTCATTTACTTTCCGATCCAAGATCAGCCAAGGACCCTTCAGAACCTTCTTTAGATTCATATCGATCCATCCACATTTTGAATGATATTTGATTGGCACTTTTTCGGTGAAAAACCTTTAATCAGCTCAATAGTGAATCCTTGATCGTAAAAAATTTGTAGTCATTCTCATGGTAGTAGAATGAGCATTGATGCTATTTTTTATAAGATCTCTCACAATCAATAGGCGGTGCTATTGCAACCTTTTTAAATGTGAACCACGTAGGCTTTGGCTAATGAGTTACTAAGTTTACACCTAGATCGGGCTAAAAAATTTATGGTTGGGTACACATCTTGGGGAGAGTGTCAAGGAAAGGACTTGCAGGTCCATATCAAACCTAAATTTTTCAGAACTTTTCCTTCACGAGTAAATAGAACCTTATGCATGAATATGAAACCTTAACATCGAGCAAGGAATCGAAGGAATGGATATTAATCGACGGACAATAAATAGAGAGACCTTGCTATCTTCGAACTTTTGACCTTTGCTCTGATTCCATGCTCCCGAACATCTTTTCGGCCTCTATTACATGAGAGATCCAATTCCCAGGGTACATAAGGTTTAGATTTTGAAAGGGAATTGGGCTTTCAGATCCCCATAAATGGAGTTAAACTCTATGGCCCATCAACTATTGTTTTAAGCAGGGCCTCGTCAAGGGGCTAGTTGAATTTGGGTCCCCGGCGACAACTGACTTGACCCGGACATGACGTGTATAAGTTCTTTTTTTTTGACCCAACCCGAGACTCGACGTGCACAGAACCCGAATCGAAAAACAGTTCGCGTCAGATTATTGGGTGGATGTTTTTTGTGTACGATGTTTAGTAAGGACTGTTCACTTTGATTGTTTTGATTTCGAAACAAGTTCATTAACGCGTTTCAGATGAGTTTGAGTTTATGATCCAAAATTGAACCAAACTGTCGGAAACTAGTTGTTTTACATATTACCCGAAATTGAAAGGAAACCCAACCGGAAAGGACTGAAATTTCTAATTCCAATAGATTTGTTCTAGGTAGTTCTTTTTGTACACCCCTAATTTTTCTCTTATTTCTTCCGAGTGCAGCTTCACGCTTGGTTGTTGTCGTACTTGTCGTGAATCTAAACGATGATCGGAAATATTACATTTCATTAAGAATTTATTTGTTAGTATATGCTCACCCTTTGTTGGTTTTCGTTAAATTTAACTGTCAAATTGTTAAGTTGGATGACATGTGGCAGTTAACGGGTGCGCAAGTTTAGGATTTTTTACCTCTCTATTTGTCACAGATTTACTAGTTTGTGATTTTTCGAATATATTTATCCTATTTAACGGAAGGTAAATTTATCACAAGTGTACCGATTTAGGATTTTTGGTGGTAAAAAAATTAGTTTGGAGTAAATTTGTCACAGGTATACCAGTTTGGGGTTTTTCGCGATATTAACCTTTGTCATTATAAGTAGGACATTTATAAAGAATTACATGCCACATGTCATGTTAAATTACCAGCATGTGTTGCACATAGATTAGTCTCTATTTCTAAGATAAATAGAAAATCGCAAAAATGATTGATAGTTAGTGATGTTTGATTTCCACTTTCTTTCTTGTAGTTTATTTATTTGCTTTGATTATTAAGTGCTAATTTAATTGATTGCGTACCCACATGATCACTCATTTGCATGTTAGTGGCTAGGTTAAAATCAATCCAAGTTGCATGAAAAATATTTTTCTTATAAATAAAGGAGAAAAGTAACATAAATGACATTAGAGTAATCTAACGTAATCAAGTCCCCGAATCCACAAATCTTCCTCTCCCACACTTTACTTGAGTTTTTATTTGACCTACAGTGGCGACTTCAAAATAAAGTTGATTTGCATGTTAAAGATTGAACCTAAACTACAAATTTGTATAGGTTTGGGAGAGCTCGATCTAGGTGTAAGCTTAGTAACCCATTAGACAAATCATATGTGGTTCATCTCTAAGAAGGTCGCAGTAACACCGCATATTGATTGTGAGGGATTTGATTAAAAATAGCATCGATGCTCATTCTACTACCATGATAATGACTACAAATTTTTTACGATTAAGGATTCATTATCGAGCTGATTAAGGGTTTTTCACCAAAAAAGTGCTAATCAAATATCATTCAGAATGTGGATGGATTGATATAAATATGAAGAAGTTCCGAAGAATTCTTGGCTGATCTTGGACCGGAAATTAAATGACAAAAAATTTAAAGACATAAACACTGAGAACAATTGTACTGGTTCTGTATATAGTAGGAAAATAAAGGTAAAGATAAATTTATCAGAAGAACATTAACCTTTGTAATTGTTTGCAGGTCCTTTACAAAGAGTACATTCATAGCCCACAATTGACAGTTACAATCAGTTACTAAGAAATTAAACATGCCGTATGTGACTCATGCTATTTAGCAATATTTTTTTACAAACGGTCACATTCGAAATTGTAGACTTCACTAGTCGACAATTATCTAGACTCGATACTCCATGGTTACATCAACAATTATATTCACTCAACTACTAGCAATTGGATCGACTCCACCACTTAATGGTTTCTGTCGACCAAACTATTGACTAAAAGCATTTGTTGGCGTCCACATATGCCCCTTTAGAAAAATTGAATGATCCATTGATCACCTGATTCTCTTAAATGAGATATGCAAGGGTAATAATATGTCCATTGCCATCAGCAAATTTGAATTGTCTTTGCTGAATTGCCTCCTGAATTGTTTTCCAAAAAACAATACAATTAATTGTATTTTGGCTCCATGTATGCTACCACTCGCAACCTTTTCTGTTTATTAAGTCTTGTTTACTTGGAATTACTTGACCTTCAGTTAATTTAATTATGCCATCTTTCAAAAGTAAGTTGAAGATTCATTCGAATGAATAAACTTGAATGTCTTCGGCCTTAGCCACTGTTGTTTCTTTTTATTTTGGTAGGCATTAAGACTGACTAAACAAAAGGCTTGTCGAGCACCACTTTTGCCACAATTATTTGAACATTTTCATCTTGGTCAAATTCATCTCGCTCATATTTTTCCATTAAAGCTACTTTTGTGTAAAATCTTCATGTGCCTCTTTATTTCTTTATTTAAGTAATTGCTCATACTTAGACTAGGGGTGACCGGTTCCTGGTCCGGTCCGGTCCAACCTAAGAATCGAGAATCGGATCGGGAGGACAGATTTCCAGTTTCTAGGACCAAGGACTGGACCGACTAGTCTTGGGACCGTGGACCGGACCGAATCGATGGTTCGGTCTTGTTCCAATAGACCAATATTAAATATTATTTATGAACTGGGAACCGATTGTTCCGTTCTTTCCTTTGTAGTTCTGATTTGATCCCATAAGACCATGAAAAAAATTGAAAAAATATATATACTATATGAAAAAATTGAACAATTGGTTCCAATAAGACCAATATTAAATATTTTTCATATATATATTAAATATTATATATATGAAAACATTTTGAAAAAATATATTTATCGGTCCGGTCCGGTTCCCATCCTAGAACTAGGAACTGAACCACTCGGAAACGGTTTCACTTTTAGGAACCGGGAACTGGACTGATATTCTTGAGAATCGGACCATACTGTTCGGTCCAGTCTGGTCCCGGTTTGGACGGTCCATCTTGCTCACCCCTAACTTAGACACTCTCATTGCCAATTGGAAAAAAAATCAGTAAACTCTCTTTATGTGATCAACCCATTGAAAGTCAAATTTGTACACTTCTTTAAAAGCGAAGTGAGGCTTCTTCTAACCTTCTTAAATCTAGCAATACACTGATCAACTAACTCATTGTTGTGCTAGAGTGCAGCCAAGTCAGCGATCAATGCCTTTGGGATCGTTCTACAGAATTGAGAATTGTCTGTCCATATCTTCAAAATATCGGGCAAAAAATCCTTTTTAATTTACTTTTTTCTATATCATGATGTTTTCGAGTTTTTTGGTTCGACTAATTTTTGCGGTCACATTTAGACTGCCCTATTCACGTATAGCGGGCCAAGCTCCATTGAAAAATTGCTCCGTTTAAAAAGTGGCACGTGGAGCTCCGAGACTAATATGGAGAAAATTTCACCATAAGCCTTAGGCTTATATGAAGAATGGAATCAGAGTTGTCAGATCTTTCAATTGGTTTAATCGAGGTTCTAAACCTTTACCAAAACATACAATCGAGTCCTAAAACTTTACTTGATTCAATTAAGTCCTAAAAAGTTTATTAAAAAATGAAATTAAGTCATGAAACTTATGTTGAAAATTGCAATTTAATGATGCCATATAAGCAATTTTTTGGATGGCATGTAGACCTGTTAAACGGGTGGATCGGGTCGGGTCATAAATAGTCCGACCCAAGTTGACCCATTAACCTGTTTATGACCCATTTATTCGTAGTGTAAATATCTTGACCCATACCCAACCCATACCTGACCCCACCCATATTGCTAAAACACTTTTATATTTAATCTAATATAGGAATACTTGTTTCTTATGATTTTTTTAAAAATTATACTGCTAAAACATTTTATGCAATACAAAGTTAGTGAAAAATTTTTATAATTTTTTTTAAATTGAGTTTTTGTTTGTTTTACGAAAAATGCGACATTTCTAGAAAATATTTTCCATAAAGTCATTATCCAAGAAAATAAAAAAATTTCTGACGTTTGGCTAAAACATGAAAATAAACTAGAAAATATTTTTTTATATTTGGTATATAAAATCTGATTTGATTTCACTTTATGCATTCATTTTAATAATATTAATATATATTTATTATTTTTAAATAAAAAATTTAATTACTTTTTATTTTTCCTTTATTTTTGGCCGTTTGTCGGCCGCTATGGCTGGCGACCGGGGCAGGATGACCTCGCCGGAGGCCGTTGAAGCTCGTTCTCGCCGATCTGACGAGGCCTAGGCCTCGCCGGCCTCAGGCGAGGCTCCAGCTCGTCCGATTCTGGCGAGACGAGCCTTGCTAGCCTTGGGCGAGGCTCCACCTCGCCAGATTCGGCGAGGTCGAGCTCGCCCGAGGCCGGCGAGCTCGAGTCTCGCCAGATCGGCGAGGTTGGAGCCTTGCCACAGGTCGACGAGGCCTCAGCCTCGCCGGGATTTAGCAAGCCTTGAGGTCGCCGGAATCGGGCGAGCTTGAGGCTCGAGCCTCGCCAGAGGCCGGCGAGCTCGAGCTTTGCTGGCCTCCAGCGTGGTCGTCCTGCCCCGGTGGCTGATCGCCGTGGCCGAAATAAAAAAAAAGAAAAAGAAAGAAGAGAAAAGAAAAAAGAAAAAATAAAAGAAAAAGAGAAAAAAATAAAAATAATTAAATTTCAATTTTTAAAACATTTTTATAAAGAGGGAGAGTGTGTGGATGGGTCTAGTGGGTGGGTTGGACGTGGGTTCCAAACTCAACCCATTTATCTTTAAGCTTTAAAATTCGAAACCCATTTAAGGTTAACTCTTTAAAATTAAAGTGACTCATATATGACCCATTTATTTTAAATGGGTCATATATAGGTTTAAGACCCATTTTGACACCTCTAGTGGCATGCGAGCAATTTTAGGTATTATTCATCGAAAAGACTTGATTGCACTATTTGACAAAAAGTTTCCGTAATTAATTGAAAAGTTAAGGACATGATTGCATTTTATACCTAAGATTTACAATTTTTGTGACATTTCGAATTTCAAGCAGGTTTTGGAATTTATAAAGCGTGTATTTCGTCAGTGTGCTTATAGTAAAATCTTGCCCAGAGCTGATTACTCTCTGGTTATTTTTAAATTTGAGATTTCGCTAAAATCGCACTTGATCGAATTTGGCCGTTATTTAGAGCCTGAACTTTGGTATCGAATTTCTCGGAGTTTCGTGACGAATTTAATTGGACAGTGTCGATATTATTATGGCCAGCATTGATATTGCTTGGTATTGATGAAAAATGAAATTTGGACCGGGTGCAGATTTTGACTAGTAGACCTACCTCTTAATGTGTTTTAGTTAGTGTTTTTGGGCTTTTTCCTAATTTATAAATTAGGATTTTCGTGGACCGTCGGATCGACTTTGAGTTTGAACGTGGGCCGTTGGATCGCACTTGATTAATTTGACTTTCTCTCTCTGTCTCTCTGTCTCTCTGTCTCTCTCTCTCTCTCCTCTGCCGCGCCCCCTACGCGCCTGCCGCGCCCCCTATGCGCACGTCCCCTCCCCCTACCGTGCAGACCCGTCCCCTCTCTCTCTCTCTCTCTCTCTCTCCTCCTTCTTTTTCTTTCTTCCTTCTTTCTTCTTCTTTTCTTCTTCTTCTTCCTTCTTTTCCTCGCCGGTGCTCCTGCTGCTGCTGCTTCTTGTTCTACTTCTTGGCTTCATCTAGCTACACGCCTGACCCATAGCAGCTGTCCGGGTCACCGGAAACCGTCGCTCACCACCGGAGACTGCTGCTGCCCACCACACCACCATTTCTTTCTTTTCTTGCTCGGTTTGCTTGGGTTTTTCCAAATAAGTGGCTTCCTAACCCTTGACTAGGCTAAGGAGTGACTAATGGACATGTTAGGGATGGTTTAAGGGCTGTGGATAGTTGGTTTAGTGGCTGATTGTGTTTGGTTGGCCTGGTGGTGCTTGTTGGTTGATTTCCGGTAAGGTTGCGGCTGCGTCGCTGGATTTTACTATTTTTTTGTGACTTGTGTGGGCTGAATTTGAGGAAGTGTTCTCTATTAAAGTTGTTCATAACATCTTGATGTTTGACATATATTAAATCTGGAAATTTTTGGAGATTATTTAGGGTCATTCGTAAGTCCATTTTTGGACTGATTTCAGTCTACCGGATTTACTGTTCACCTAACCATGTTGTATTTCCAATTTTCTATAATTTTTTTCAGACCTCTTTTCAACAAACTTTCTTCACAAAAATTGTTAAGAACATCCGTGTCTATGACATATAAAAATTTCAAAGCTTTCCAAAGTGATTTGGGTATTGAATGAGTTGTATGTTTGATGGTCTGAGGGGCTGTCCGAGTGAACCAGGTTCTGTCCGGCTTTGAGTGTCAAAACGAGGCATTTACAATTAGAAAATGGATTTTGTGTCCCTTATGAAAAATATTTTTCAAGATGTTTTGTACAACATATCCAAATTTCAGAATTTTTGAAGTTGGCTTACTATTTATTTTAAAGGAAATTCAGTGACTGTGTTACTGTCCAGAATTACTCGAAATCACCCACTTTTGTGTATACTCGATTTTCTCATTTTCGGGCAATTATTCAAAGGCGGGGTTATCAATGAAAAGTGTAGCATTTTATTGGCCGAGTAAGTATTCGGTTGGCATGTGACCAATTCTCAGAGATAAAAATTGGCAATGAATGGATAATGTGTCTACATGATCATGTCACATTTCGTCTAGGCGAGAGCTCTAGACGATGCCCGGCAGGAGTTTGGATGATGTCTGGTACTCGGGATTGCCGGGGGGGTGTTCGATCCCAGATGATGCCGATCGCGGTAGAGGCCGGATTGATGCTCCTAAGTGGAATGCCGTTGGGTACCCGGCTTGCCAGGGGATGTTCGATCCCCAACGTTGCCGATTGCGGTGGAGGCCGGATCGATGCTCTTAAGTGGAATGTCGTTGGGTACCCGGCTTGCCGGGGGGGTTCGATCCCCAACGTTGTCATCGCCGACGTAGTAGGATGATGCCTGATTGTGCCAGAAGACTGGCGGGGGTTCGGTGGCTTGAGGGGTCGTTAATAACTTGGATACATGTGAATGTATGCTACGTATTGGTGAATGCTCGAAATTCCGAAATATTGAGTATGTTTCTTATGATTATGCCATGATTTGAAGAGTTCTTGTTTGATGAGCAATTGGCCATGTTATGGCAATATTCTAACGTGTAAGGCTTGTGTATGTGCCGAGGCGAGGTAAGGACACCTATGATTGTTTGTGGCACGTCGATTGTTCGAATTGCATGTTTAGAATTGTTTGAAAGTACGCTTTGGCCTAAGCGAGGCTTAGGTAGTTGCTTATTGAAATTTATTCTCATTGTTGTAATATAATCATTTCAAATCCGCGACCATGATTTATCCGGAGACTCTGCCAAGGTACTACGGGAATTGAGAATAGGTCGAGTTACCCCGTCTTTTGAGTGCCCCTTTTTGTAGAGGAGTTAAGCTTATCAACCACCCGATCCTTTTTGTTGTGCGTGGTTCGTCGATAGTGGCCTCTAGTAAGGCTTGTACCTTGTGCCGTTTGTAAGTAACATTATGTTCTTAAAAAGCGGTTTATTGATGTGTATTGTTCGTCTCTCTTTACTACCCTATTTCATTGTATGTTGTATGGTGAGTCCGAATTTTCTTCCGCTCGCGTTCCTAATTTGAGTTAAGTTGGGTCGGCGACAAGTCCTGGAATTGCATGCTTGACGACCCCGGAGGGATGTTGCGTGCTTGTTTGGGTTTGGGGCGTGACAATTTTCGGTACACTTTTCCAATTAATATAAATAAACGACGTTGTTCAGGTCATATCTCGTTGATATTCCTAAATATGTGAGTGGCCGGTTGTGAGATGGACGAACGCTATATGAGGATCTTTATGTTCTTCACAACTTCACATATATGGGAAATATAAAAAGTTTCCCATTATCTGTGTATATACGCATTCAAAGCAAAGTTAACGTTTGTTTTCTTTAGACGTGTGAAATAGGGAGGGAAGCATACTTGTTTTGTAATTTACCTTCAAGGTTATTATATCTTAGGACTTTGTTACTATAAGATATGACCATAGTTGGCATCTAATTTTTTTTTCGCAAATGCTATTTTCATCTATTTCTTTAAGAATATTGGAAGTTGGTTCCTTCGAAGACTACGTTTTACATATTGCACTATTCATTCTTGCATTTTATAAGAATTTAGTAGAGTTTTGAAAATTAGGATTAAATTTCTAGAGGTCTATTCTGAGCCAAAAAAAAAGAAAAGAAAATACAAATACTCCATGGTTACATCCAAAGTTTTATCAGCTTTACTACTCGACGGTTGCATCGACTCCACTACTAAACCATTTCGGTCAACCAAATTGCCGACTAAAAGACTTGGACCATTGTTGGAGTCAACATATGCCACCTTTTAAATAAATAGAATGGTTGATCAATCATTCGATTATTTTAAATAAGATATCTAAGTGTCATCATATGCCCTCGTCATCAGCAATTTTTCTTGTCGAATGTCCTCCTGAATTGTTTTCCAAAAGCAATACAATTAATTGCGTTACGACTCCATGAGCGGTATCACTTGCAATGTTTTTGGTTTACTAAATCTTGTTTACTTGGTATTACTTGGCTTTCAGTTAATTTAATTTGGCAATCTTTCAAAAGTAAGTGAAAGAGATAATTAATATCGAATGACTAAACTTGAATGTCTTTAGTCCTATCCATTATTCTTTTTTTTTATTTTGGCAAGCTTTAAGGTTGGACAAACATAAGACTTGTCGAGCACTGCTTTTGCCACAACTATTTCCACATTTTCATCTCAGTCATATTCATTTGCTCACTCATATTTTTCTATTAAAGCCACGTTTAGTGTAAAATCTCCATTTGATCCTTTATCTCTTTCTTTAAGTAGTTGCTCATACTTAGACACTCTCTTAGCAAATTGGAATAAATTAGCAAAATTTTGCTTTCGAATATTTTGTTTATGTTGAACTTCAACCCATTGAAATCCAAATTTGTGAACTCTTTCACTTAGAGTGAAGTGAGGTATCTATTTCTAGCCATCTTAAATTGAGCAATAAATTGATCAATTGACTCATTTTTTCACTGTTAGAGCCTAGCCATGCCTCAATTATCGTTCTGTAGAATTGATAATGGAACTATTTTTCCATCTCTTCCAATTATTGGGGACACAACTCATTTTTTTCTTCATTTTATATCATGAGGTTTTTGAATATTTCGTTGTGCCTAATCTTTGCAATCACAATTAAACTGCTCCAATCACGTATAGTAGGCAAGGCTGCTCAAAAAGTGGTGGGCAGACCTTCGATATTAATATGGAGAAAATTGCACCATAAGTCCTAAACCTTATATAAAAAATGCAATTGAGTCGTCAATCTTTCAGTTCGTTTAATCAAGGTCCCAAATCTTTATCAAAAACTGCAATCCAGTTTTAAAACTTTAATTGGTTCAATTAAGTCCTTCCATTTTTTGAAAAGGCAATTAAGTCCAGAAACTTAAGTTGAAAATTGCAATTTAAGAATACCATGTAAATAGTTTTTTAGTGGCATGAGCACAATTTTAATTATTATTAATAAAAAAAGATTTGATTGCACATTTGACAAAACGTTCGTCAATTAATTGAACTAATTAAAAAGTTTAGGGTTTTATTACATTCTGCACACTAGATACAATTTTTGGTACACTGTTCCATTAAATATGAGCAAACGACGCTGTTTATGTGATGTTTCGTTGATTTCCCTATTATGGGCAAAAGTACATCAGAAGTGCCATAATTTGTGTATGGCGATCACTTTGGTGCCATAACTTTTTTTCAGATCACGTTGGTGCCAAGTCGGAGGAAAAGAGATCACTTTAGTGCCAATTTGGTCGGAAATCCGACGAGGCATTTTCTATTAATTTTTGATGCCGACGTGGCTCGCCGGAGGTTGAGTCAGCGTGTACAGTCAACATTTTTTATTTTAAATAAATTTTTTCAGCATGTACAGTCGGCATTTTTAATTTTAAATATTTTTTCCTTTTTTTTTCTTTTTTTTCTTTTCTCCCTTCATCGGCCGGCCACCGGCGAAGCCCAGGAAGGGCGGCCTTGCCCATGGTCGGCGAGGGGTGGCCTCGCCAGATCTGGATGAGGCGACCCTCGCCGGCGATAGGCGAGCCTCACCGGTGACAGGTGAGGGCGCCCCTCGCTCGCCCTAGCAAGGGCGAGGGCCGCTGGTGTCGGCGAGGGCTGTTGGTGTCGGCGAAGGAAGCCCTTGTCTGGGCGGGCGAGGGTGGGCGACCCTGGCCCGACGCCGGCGAGGGCGACCCTCGCTCGCCCAGGCAAGGGCTTCCCTCGCCCGACGCCGGCGAGGGCGGCCTTGCCCATGGCCGGCGAGGGGCGGCCTCGCTAGATCTGGGCGAGGCGACCCTCGCCGGCGACAGGCGAGGTCGCCCCTCGCCGCCCAGCCCGTCTCGGGCTTCGCCGGTGGCCGGTTGGCCACCGGCAACCGGTCGGCGAGGGGAGAAAATAAAAAAAAGAAAAAAAAAAGAAAAAGAAAAAAGAGGAAAAAATATTTAAAATTAAAAATGCTGATTGTACATGTTGGAAAAATTTATTTAAAATAAAAAATGATGACTATACATGCTGACTCAGCCTCCGGCGAGCCACGTCGGCATCAAAAATTAATAAAAAATGCCACGTTGGATTTCCGGCCAAATTGGCACTAAAGTGATCTCTTTTCCTCCGACTTGGCACCAAAATGATCCGAAAAAAAGTTATGGCACCAAGTGATCACCATACACAAGTTATGTCACTTCTGGTGTACTTTTGCCCCCTATTATGTGAGTGGCTAGTTATGAGGTGGACTAACCATATATGAAGATCTTTGTTTTCTTCACAACTTCACATATATGTGAACACAGTAAAGTTTCCCATTGTATGTTTATAAATGCATTCGAAGCAAAGTTAACGTTTGTTTTCTTTAGAAGCGTGGAATAGGGAGTGGAAGCATACTTACTTTTCTTTTTTTTGTAATTTACCTTCAATGTTATGATGTCTTAGGACTTTGTTACGACAAGACATGACCATTGTTAACATCTAAATCTTTATTGCATATGTAATTTTCATCTATTTCTTCAAGAATATTGGAAGTTGTTTCCCCTCGAAAACAATGTTTTGCATATTAAACTTTTCGTTCCTGAATTTTATAAGTATTTAGTAGAGTTTGAAAAATTGGATTGCATTTCTTGAGGTTTATTCTCAGCCAAAAAAGAGAAAAAATATAAATAGAGAAAATGAATATTACCTTTCATTTAGCACGTCATTTGTGCATGTAGATAACTTTGGTTATTTAGTTAGGGGTGTGTTGACACCTAAATTTTGGAGACCCAAGTAGTTATTCATTGCATAAAAATTAGGGATCGATCTCGGTCCCTAGAAAAAAAATATATTTAGTTAAATTGCATATAGATATTAGGAGCATTCCATTAATAGTTAATTAAGCCCATATAATTTGCACATTTATCGGACCGACGACGGATGGATTCGAGCGAATGGTTTTGAGCTTAATTGAATCAAGCCCATAACCGAAATTGATATGTTTTGCCTATGTGATAAAAAATCTCCTGCGGGGGATTTATTATATTTGGCCATATTCTCTGAAGATATGAGGGAGTAATATCATATTTCCACATATCTTTAATCCATGGAAAGTAATCGGTAATATATCTTTTGGAAACTAAAAAATCTCGGGCGTCACGATATATCAAAGAGGAAAGATATCGGCTGATTGGGTTTTTCTTGGAATCTTTTGTGCAAGAGGAAAATATACACGAAGGATATTCCCCGTCACTTTGGAGAAGAAAAATCGTGCGAGGCCATAGAAGATACGGTCAGCATGGGGCATATATTCTGGGGAACATATTGGACGAGGAGGGGAGAGCTTCGTTGATAAAGGGGGACATACACACAAGAAAAAGAGGATTGAAGGGAGGATTAAAAGACGAGAGAGAGACACACACAGGGGGGGCTTTTGGCTTTTTGGTCTGACCACAGATGAGAAACCCAAAAAGAAGAGACAAGAGAGAAGAGAGAGAGGATTTATCTTCTTCCTTGGGCGTGTGCTCCCACGATCACGACCGAAGGCTCCACAACTAGACGTTGTTTCTTGCTGCTCTCGGATCACTTCGTGGCTGTTCCTCTGCTCATCGCTGCGACACCTAAGTTGGCGGCTGTTCGTGAAGAAGTTGCTGCTACTGTGCCTACCTCCGACAACGACGATAACGAGGAGCAGCTACGACCTCTAGTCCTCAACGTCCCTGCTTTTTGTGTTGAACCAACGAGTAACATTGTCGAAGTTTTCTGTCCCGCGACGATCGCTACGACCTGTTTTCTATCTTGGCCCCTGTGACGTTGCTCCTATTTTGTTCCGACGAGGACCCGTCGCCCACGAGCTGTTTCGCCCTCACTTGATGCTCTTCGTGCCGCGAGCCCAACCGAGACTGAACTTCTACGTTTAGCTCAATTTTCTCTGGTTTTGCAGGTTAACCCCAAGGCTGACTTATTGTTGCCCGAGTCAATATACTATGTCCAAACGAAGTCTAATTTGCTGATACCCTTGCCAATTACTCATCATTGTTGCTGTTTGCTTCTTCACCGTGAGGCGCTTGCCTTGTCACCACCACATTTCGCGAGCTGCTGCCGCCGGTCCACCTGTCGCTGCTCATCCCATAGGTCGTCCCGATCCGCAACCCCGATCGACGAGTTCAAATTTGGAAATATCTCGAAATTAGGTAAGGATGTTGTCCAATATTTTTAGAATATTTGGTTTCCTAATTTTCGGGTGTTTGAATATTCTGAGAATATTTGATGGATTGCTAGATATATTTAGAATGTTTTAAATTCCTAGTTTAGAATGTTTTAAATTCCGTATCGTCGCGTCTGCCGTCTCGATCCGTGATCCCATATCCTCCGCAAATTCAAATTTGGAAAGTTATTTGCTTATTTAGGTAAAATCTTATCTGAATCAATTTAGATATTTTGTTGCCTAATTCGTGCTTATTGATATTTAATTTTGCATATTTGAATAGTAAGCAATATTTCAATTAGGATTTATTTCTTTTTTTTGAAATCTTGGATATCTGTTACTTATCAAATTTGGATAGAATTTAGAATTTTCAAAATCCTTTGAATATATCCAAGATATTTGAGATATCTAAATTTTTTCAAGATATGATCGATTAGGAAAATTTCCTAATCCGCAACCGTACACGTGGAAATAAATATATCTATCAAGTTTTAGATAGAGTTATTTCCATAGCGGGTATTTCGAATTTTAGGATCGATCTGTCAGGCTTCAGATCGAAACTTAATTCGAAAGATTTAACATTTTTTTTACTTGATTTTAATTTCGAATTTTAATAAAAAAATACCAAAAGATTACTCTAGAATAGGTTAATTTCTTTAGTTTAAAATTGCATGTTTAGATAATTGGCATTTTTAATTCCGAATTTCATTAAAAAAATACAAAAAAAATAATATGCCCGTCATTAGAAATAGGTCACATCGTCGCATGACATATAGTTTGCATGTTAGGTTACATTAATCACATGTCAATTTTTGCACGTCATTACATATAGGTTAGCTTTCATTTAAATAAGTGAAAATAAAAAATTTCCGCACCTTTGAACTCTAAGTAAGGATTTGTCAAAATTGTCAAATTGAGTATTTTTCTCGAAATTGGTACCGAAAGGGCGTTAGGGCATCTAACGTAACCAAGTCCCCGAATTTATGATTTCTGGTTCATAAAAATAAAATAGTACTCCCGTTATTTTATTTAGGTTTCTAATCAACCTACCCTAAATGATTAGTGGCGACTCCCGTTGAAAATATTTGCATGCTCACAATTGGACCTAAGTTGCGATTTGGTAGAGTTTGGGAGAACTCGAGCTAGGTTAGTTAATTTAATTGATCTAGTAATCCATTAGCCTAATATCGAAAACTCGATATTTTTAGGTCGCGACAGCTTGGCGACTCCGCTAGGGAGATTAACTTGATTTTTTTTTTTAAAAATTTAAGGAGGACTTAGGCCAAAAAATTTTTTATGGAAAAATCACTCGATTTGACAAAATTTGATTGAATTCTCATTCTTAAGTGTTAAATGGTTTTGCAGGATGAGAGTTATAAGGGGAGTAGTGATTGGCTAACCCTTTGTTTTGCAGGCTTGGTGGAGTGAAAATGTGATTTAATTTTTGTACTATTGAAGTGGTGTTTGCATATAATTGTTGTGTATGATTTACAGTATTTGCACTACACCACACACAACCTGTGACCGGACCTGGGTCACACCCATAGTTCTAAGATGGTATTTAGATGGTTCTTTAACCTTGGCGGTAAGACTTCGCTAAAGGTTATCCCATTTTGATCCCGAAAATTTTTCAAAAAAAAAAGGCTCAAGGGTCGTCCTCATGCACGTGAGGCTACTACGCATGGAGGTTGCCCTTGTCGACCGAACCAAGCCGAAGTGATTGGACCCTACTAGTCATGACTATTGTATGCGAGGCTGCGACTAGTCATGATGATTGTGCGCGAGGCTGCGACGTGTCGTTCCGTTCATCATTTCACTTTGCAAAAGCCATTAAGATAGATAAATTAAGATTTAAACTCACGATTCATGTGCATGTCTCTGTGATTGACATTTTTTTCCAAAGACAGTAATTTCTCGAGCTTTATCTTTGATTTTCTATATCTTATTTTGAGTCGGTCCATGGTTTAGGTTGAGTGTTTTGGCACGTGATCTATATAAGAATGGGTCGCCTCGATATCCGTTTCGTGCCTACTCCGAAGCTGGAGCTCAAGAAGTTATGGAGCCAGTTGAAGCCAGATGGTCAGCAGTACGTTCTCAAGCGCATTGGATTCATGCTACCAATCCTAGACATAGATGTTCAGAGCGGGATCATGCAAGCACTCGCTCATTTTTGATGCCCCGAGACAACCACATTTGTGTTGGGAGGTAAGTTTGAGCTCACACCGACCCTGGAAGAATACAATTTTGCCATTGGGAAATCGATTGAGTTGGATATAGTCGAACCACCCATTAAGGTAGATCCTGTGGTAGTTCTTGCTGAATTTTTGAATTTGACTAAAAGGGAAATTGAAAAAGTGCTAAAGGGTAATTGTCAAGCATGCCCATTATCTTTTCTTATTGAATGCTTTGAAAATAACTCTGTCCTCATGAGGTTAAAATTTTTTATCTTAGCTTTTTTTGGACTCATCATTTTTCTATTCCGTCAAAATGCTATTGATCCCGTCATAGCTTGGACGGTAAAACTAATATGTCATGGAGTTAGTTTTATAAATACAATTCTGGCAGAAACTTTCATATCTCTGACACGATTCAAGAAAGGAAAAGATAGAACTTTTCGAGCCCCGATTGAGCTTTTACAAATCTGGCTTTTCTCACACCTTTCTCGATTTGGGGAAAATATGACTGTGTTTGAAATGGACATGACTGATAACCATATTTTAAGGTTCAAACAAATACAAGATCAAACTAAGAGTTTGCACTATACACAATGGGTCCATCTGATCAAGGATCCAAGCTCTAAGATTTTCCTTTGGCAAGCTGTGTGGTTTCGGGAGGTTGAGGCTCGACTATACAGTGGCGATCAAAAGCCCGTACCTTTGATGGGCATTTATGGGGCAACCAGCTATCAGCCTCTTCGGGTTACACGTCAATTCCGAGTTCTGCAGGATGTCCCACCTCCACTCAGGCCGAATGAATTTCAAGTCCAGTTTGAGAAAGGCGAGTCCTACAGAGTCGAGCTTAGGCGTCATTCTAAGGCTTGGCAGAATTGTTCCACTCAGAAGCTGATTTGGCCCGCAGATGAGCCCACCAAAAGGATGAAGCGTCACTTTACCACAACCCGATATATTCAACATCATACCATCCCTGCTGAGATACTCCCGAAGATCCCGATTGTGACAGTACGACCTTTAGACCCAAATCAAAATTAGCGAAGAAAAGGCGACGAAGGCCCAGGATAAGGCAGATGCTCTGGCTGAAGAGAATGCACGATTACGGCATGCCTTGAAGGCCCATTCGTCTATAGATCACGTGGCCTCTAAAAAAAGGAAGACCTTCTGATTTCTAGTTTGGTTTAAGGAGTTTTTTTTTTTTTTTAGGATGGAATGTTAGCTTATATTTGTACTTCATGCTATTGATGTTATTTGGTAATAAATGTTGCCGAATGATTTTTATAAGAATTCTTTTGAGACATTTTCCATTTTGAGCAATTCAATGAGAAACATTAAGCTAAATTTTGGAATTAGTCCAGGTTTTTATTGAATAAAGCAATTTGGAATTTCGAGATTTACTGGATGAATCGGTCTTTCGAAAGAAATTTCATCTTAAGGGTCTAGAGGATGTCATGGACCAACTCGTTATTCTTACTCGTTGTATTTATTCCATCGTTACTTTTGTAGGTAATTTGCCACGGATCCCCCTCATCCTCATAATACTTGATCGGTGACCAAAAGAAGGATGGCCAATCAAGCCGAGATTGCAGCCATGATTGACGAAAAGCTGAAAGAACACATGAATACAATCAATGAGCATATCGCGGCCGCCATGTCCAAAATGATGAGTGATCTCATGGCCAAGCAGCAGCAGATCAATGCTGCTTCTCAATCGGAGATTCTACCTCCAACCTGTCCAGGCCTCCACCTTGACAAATCTCCTGCAGTAAACACTAATCCAATCCTTCAACTAGATGACGCCATTTTGATCGACACTGATGCTTCTCCATTAGTCCCTGTTCCTCATTCACCCCTTAACGATGAGAATGCCAAGTTGTTGGCCAAACTCGACCAGAGGTTACGTGAAGTGGAGGGAACTCAAAGTGTTTCGCCTGTTGATTTGTCCATTTTTCCCCGTGTCCAAGTGCCTGATAAATTCAAGATGCCAGCATTTGAAAAGTACGACGGCACCTCGAACCCAATTCAGCACATCGATATATATCAGGGGCTCATGAATAGATATGTGTCTAACGGACCCCTAATGATCCAAACCTTCCAAGCAAGCTTGAAGGATGCTGCAATGAGGTGGTATACCAACAACCAGATCAACCGGAAAGACTCATGGGAAGAGGTGGCAAACCTTTTCGTCAAACATTTTAAGTTCAATCTCGATGTCACCGTTACAAGGGAAGACCTGGAGAGAGCTGAGCAGAAAAAGGGCGAGACTCTGAAGGAGTATACCACTCGTTGGAGGAACATGGCAGGGCAGATCATGCCTGAACCCTCAGAACATGACTTAATGAAGTTGTTCGTGTCCACTCTACCGCAGCAGGTTCGTTCACGAATGTTAGTAACGGCCGCCCAATCTTTTGGCCAGCTGATAGCCATGGGTGAGGAGATTGAGACAGGGCTCAAGAAAGGATGGTATAGCGAGTCAGGTTCATCAAGCAAGAGATTTACTAGTAAGAAGGATAAAGAGCATGTCCCCGAAGTCAACATGATCTATGTGCAGAAGACGCCAACTCAGGCCCCAAAGCTACAATTTAGCACCCAGCAGACGACCTCTTATGGACGGCAAGGCCAGCAGGACCTACGCCAACAGCGTAAATCTCGCTAGTTTACTCCACTTCCCGGGACGTTATCTCAGGTACTGGCGGTGCTAAGGAAGAAGAACTTGCTGAGTTCAGAGCCACAAAGATCTAACGCTGCCGGCTATGCAAAGTATGATCCATCAAAGAAATGCGATTACCATAGAGGTGAGGTTGGGCATTCGATAGATGATTGCCAAGTGCTCAAACATCGAGTGCAGGATCTACTCGAGACTGGAGCGTTTGCACTACAGCTAGTCGGTAAGCCCAATGTGCAGAACAATCCACTCCCTGATCATTCGAGCAGTACAAATGTTGTCCTTGGCCCGGGAGTCAAGCAGGTTCGAGGCTTCAGGGTCCCTCTCGAAGATATGTTCAATGCTTTAGTCCGAGCTGGTTATGTTTCGACCGGTGAGGTGGTGTCACTCGGTGACATAAGAAAGAAAGTGGATGAGTTGGTGAGAGAGGGGATGATTGGGATAGCAGATGAATTCGGGGTAGTGGCCGCTATATCCCAAGTCATCATTGATTAGAATGAAGAACTCGCAAGGATGACCGATGAACAAGTGAAGTTAGATCCTGACATGCCCGCCCTCGAGGACGCATCTGACGACGACCTCGGGATCATTATACCTGACACTCCAGAAGTATTGATCCTAGCATCACCTCAGCCCTACGCTTATGAGAATGACAAGATGGTTCCATGGTCGTACCACGTTGATCTGATAACGAGGTCAGGGCGAACTTATCCTGATAAGCAACTGGCCAAGCCAGTGGCTGAGAAAGAAGCGAAGGAATTCCTAGCTGTAATTAAGGCTAGTAAATATAACGTGGTTGATCAGCTGAGAAAGTTACCTACACAAGTCTCGTTGTTAGAACTTCTCCAGACATCAGATAAGCATCGGAGTGCTCTAACGAAAGTGTTGAGTGAGATTCATGTGCCCGAGACTATTGAAGAAGATAAGCTAGAAGGGTTTGTCGGGACGATCCTCCTCAAAGATCAAGTAGCATTTTTTGATGAGGAAATCCCAGTTGAAGGACATGGTCATAATAAGGCGCTTCATATATCAGTAAAGTACAAGGAGACTCACATGGCTAGGGTACTTGTTGATAACGGGTCGGCTATGAATTTATGCACGTTGGCTACTTTGAAAAGGCTGGGCATTCCTCCATCTACCATGTAAGCAGCCAAGACTTCTCTTCGAGCCTTTGACGGAGTAAAGAAGGATGTCATAGGTCAGATTAACTTAAAGCTGCAGATTGGACCTTCAGTGTTTGATGTTCTTTTTCAACTGCTGGATATCCCTTCTGCTTTCAATTTCTTGCTGGGATGGCCATGGATTCACAATGCAGGCGCAGTACCCTCCAGTTTACATCAGAAGATCAAGATTGTGGCTGAAGCAAAGTTGGTTACAATTTATGGAGAGGAAGATCACCGAATCTTCAATGCAAGATCGATCCCATACATAGAACCCGATCATGTTGAGGAGGATAGCTATCATTCATTTGAAATAGTTCAAGTTGTTCAAGCTTTCTCTGATATGCCGTTGCCCGTTCCTGAAGTTTCTAAAGCAGCTCTCATGGTGGCTAAGGTCATGGTTGGTAATGGTTTTAAGCCAGGTCAGGGTCTTGAGAAGGAAGGCCAAGGCATTCATGCCCCGATCGAGACAAATGGACAATCCCACAAAGTTGGTTTGGGATATCATGGGCAGGGAAGCCGCGAACAAAGCAATGATTGTTGCAGAAGCCGAACAGGAGCAGGTTAAAGTCCCTTACCACCTTCCATCAACGACACCTTTTACTCGGCTGGAGTTGTGGAAGGATATGAGCATTTAAATCTGAGCCCGACTGAGGATGATCTTGGGCTTATCTTTCCTGAGTCGCCACGAGCCCTAACTGACTCACCTAAGAAGCACGGTAAAGCGATTCTGGTCAGTTTGTCTGACGATTCTGAGGATGACCAGCCACCTTGTATTTTCAAGAAGCTGGAGTCGAGGGTGGTGGACTTTGATGATGGTATACCTTACCTCACCGGTTGGTTTGCTGAGACCTCTATTTGTGCAATCACTGAAGGACCACTTGAAGGGATGGGCGCTATCCCTCAAGAGTAATCATTTCTAGTTTTCGTATCTCCCCTGCGTGGGAATCTTTATTACTTCTTTCGATTGTCATTCCTATTCATGTTGCACTTAGGTTTTTCAATCCAATAAGATGTAATTCATTGGTTCAAATCAATAAAATTACAGAGGTTTTTATCATTTCTTGAATCTTGTTGAAGTACCCCAAACCAACCCGATGACGATAACCAACGATTGAAAAATTTGTCATCTACGGTAAGAACTGAGGGTTGGGCTTCTCAAGAATTCTCGTTTCGAGGTCTTCGAAAGCAAAATGAATTTCAAAAAAAGCAAAGAACAATTTTCAAAAATTGCATGTAGTTAAGCTCTGTCTTGTCTTTTTGATCCCTTTCTTTCATGTTTCAGGGCTAATCTCGAGGCATGCGAAGGGACGGGAATCATGGACCCTCCTATATACAGATGCAAGCTAATCCGATGACTCAGATGATTCTAATCCGAATGATGAAGAGATACGACGGAACTTGGAAATCCATGAGAAATCTAAGCCTCTGACCGCCGAAGAAACCATGGTGATCAACCTTGGCGACACGGAGAATCCTAGAGAGGTGAAGATTGGGGCATATCTTCCTGAAGATGTGGCCAAACGCTTGACCCAGTTGTTGAAGGATTATCAAGTCATCTTTGCCTGGTCTTATGCTGACATGCCGGGTCTTGATCGATCGATCGTCGAACATTGTCTACCGATTGATCCTTCGGTTGAGCCTGTGAAACAAAGGCCGCGAAGAGCTAAGCCAGAACTGGTGAAGAAAATCAAGGAAGAGGTCATGAAGCTTCTTGACGTGGGATTTATTGAGACTACCCAATATTCAGAATGGGTCGCTAATATAGTCCCAGTGATGAAGAAAGACGGTCGGGTTCGAGTATGTGTTGACTACCGAGATCTGAATAAAGCTAGTCCTAAAGATGATTTTCCACTCCCGCACATTTTGATGTGCTTGTGGACAGTACAGCTGGATTCGAACTATTTTCCTTCATGGATGGTTTCTCAAGTTATAATCAGATCTTGATGAATGAGGATGATAAGTTGAAAATAGCATTTATCACTCCTTGGGGGACATTTCATTACAAGGTGATGCCCTTCGATCTCAAAAATGCTGGGGCAACTTACCAGCGGGCAATGGTCATGTTGTTCCATGACATGATACATAATGAGATCGAGGTTTATGTTGACGATATGATTGCAAAAACTCGACGTGGAGAAGATCACATAGAAACCTTGACGAAATTATTCGACAGGCTTCGTAAGTTCAAATTGCGCCTCAATCTGGCAAAAAGCGTGTTCGGGGTAGCCTCAGGCAAATTACTTGGCTTCATTGTTAGTAACAAAGAAATTGAGATTGACCCGTCAAAAGTGAAAGCTATTTGTGAAATAAAATCTCCCTCTTCGGTGAAGGAAGTTCGTAGCTTAATGGGTAGACTAAACTATATTGCTAGATTTATTTCTCAGCTATCTGAGACAGCGAAACCTTTCTTTAAACTCCTCAAGAAGAATGCGCTGGTTAGATGGGATGAAGAGTGTGAACTGACATTCGATAAGATTAAGCACTACTTGATGAATTCGCCAGTGCTTGTTCCACCAACGCCGAGGCAACCTCTGATCCTGTACCTTACAATCCACAGTGAATCCTTAAGTGCCATGCTTGCTCAGAAAAGTAAAGAGGATGGAAAGGAGCATGCGATTTATTATTTAAGTAAGAAGTTCACCACCTCTGAAATGAACTATTCCGAAGCAGAAAGAACGTGCGCAGCACTGGTCTGGGTGCTACACAGGTGGAGGCAATATACTTTGCACTATCAGATATTGCTTGTGATAGAGTATGATAGCTCAATCAACCCGCTTTGGTTGGAAAACTGGCGAAATGACAGATTCTCATATCAGAATTTAATGTTCAATTTATGTCTCAGAAATCAGTCAAAGGACGAATAATTGCTGATGTCTTGGCTGAAAATCCTGGGAAAAATGAGGATCTAAATCCGCTAGAGGATAAAGTCATGCTAATTGATGAGTATGTATGGACCATGTATTTTGATGGGGCTGTAAACTTGTCAGGATCAGGTATCGGGGCAGTTTTAATATCCCCAGGCGGACAACATTATTCGATTGCAGCGAAATTGATATTTCCTTGCACGAACAATATTGCTGAATATGAAGCATGCATCCTCGGGATACAAGCTGCAATTGAAATGGGAGTAGCTCGACTTAAGGTGTTCGGAGATTCAACCCTCATTATTCTGTAGACTATTGGTAAGTGGCAAATTAGAGATGATAAGTTGCAACCTTATCACGCCAATTTAGAGGAGTTGGTAGAAGACTTTGAAGACATTTCGTTTGAATACTTGTCAAGAACTCAAAACCATTTTGCCGGTGCTCTGGCTACGTTATCGGCAATGCTACGAGTGACAAATGGGTTAGAAGTTGAACCTTTAAAGATAGAGGTCTTATAGAAATCGGCTTATTGTATGGCCTTGACAAAAGAGCCCGACGGCAAGCCGTGGTATCATGATACCAAGGTATATCTTTAAACACAGGAGTTTCCTGAGAAAAGTACCGCATCTGACCAAAAGTATATCAAGAAAATGGCGTCGAAGTTCTTCTTGAGCGGAGAATGCCTATACAAGCGGTCTTATGATTCGATTTTACTAAGGTGCGTTGATTCAACCGAGGCTGTTCATTTGATGCTAGAAGTACATGAGGGAGTATGTGGTCCGCACATGAATGGTCATATGCTGGCAAGGAAGATAATGAGGATGGGTTATTACTAGCTCACTTTAGAGAGCGATTGCATTCAGCATGTCCGAAGTTGTCACAAATGTCAGATCCATGGTGACAAGATTAAAACTCCTCCTAATGAATTGCATCAAATGTCTGAACCATGGCCATTTTCTATGTGGGGCATTGATATGATTGGCCCAATTAATCCTAAAGCGTCAAATGGGCATCGATTTATCTTGGTCGCTATCGATTATTTTTCGAAGTGGATCGAAGCTATGTCCTATGCAACAGTGACAGCCCGGAATGTGGTGAAGTTCACTCGTCGAGACATCATTGCTCGATATGGTGCACCTGAGACCATAATTACTAACAATGGGTCAAATCTAAATAATAAATTGGTGGATGATCTATTCAAGGAGTTCAAGATCAAGCATCTGAATTCATCGCCAAATCGTCCGCAGATGAATGGAGCGGTCGAAGCAACCAACAAGAATATCAAGAAAATTTTGGCTAAAACAGCTGAGAACTATCGTGATTGGCATGAAAGATTACCTTTTGCACTTATGGCATATCGGACTTCTATCCGGACATCTACAGGGGCAACTCCATATTCTCTTGTGTACGGTATGGAAGCAGTTCTACTTGTTGAGGTTGAAATTCCTTCATTACGTATTCTGTCACAGGTACAATTGTCAAAAGCAGATTGGATCCAGCAGAGGTTGGACCAGTTGAACATGATTGATGAGATAAGGCTTAGAGCTCTATGTCATGGCCAGTGCTACCAACAACGAGTTGCTAAATCTTTCAACAAGAAAGTCAAGCCTCGACATTTTCAGGTAGGTGACCTTGTCTTGCGGAAGTTATTGCCGATAGTTCCTCTTGCAGAAGGAAAATTCGCCCCAAATTATGGCGGCCCGTACATTGTGAAGAAAGTCCTTCCAGGAGGTGCTTTGATTTTGGCCGAGATGGATGATCGTGTTTTTTCCAGTCCAGTTAATTCTGATTCTGTGAAGAAGTATTACACTTGATTTGTACTCATTCTGACTTTGTTTCTATCAAGTTTCAAATTGAATTTCATGAATCAATTGATGTTACCAAGTTTTGTTTGAAGAAGGTTTTTGATCTGGCAATCTTTTTCTGTTCTAATGAAGCGATCATATTGCATGAGAGACTTCAAGATGACGAAAGGTAAGACATTTCCATACATGTCCTGAATAATAATCCCTAGTGCGAGTTGAGTGAAAATTCCGTGCTGACAAGGTAAAGGATTATCTCACGAAAAGTATGACGATCGAAATGATGAGAGGCATTCATTTCCTCTATCTAAACACTACAGGTTATCATTTGTGTAACCCCTTTAAACGGAGTTTCACTTCTTACCCCTATCGGGAACAACCCCGTACTAGGGCAATTTCTAAGAAAGATCAAAATGGTTAGAGTTTTCTTGCTTTCACTTGCATCAATCTTCAAGTATATTTATTACATGCAAATTCTGTGTTAGCTCGAGTGCCTTAGATATGACGAAGAACATTTCTTTCTATATCCCTACACATTATACCCTTTGCATACCCAATTTGAGCGGTGGATTCATTTCAACCCGATTGATGATCATCCTGGTGATAAACAATTGAAATCATCTCAAAGCAAGTTCAAGGTGACCTGAGGCAAATGGAAGCTAGAAAGAAAACTCATCAGAAAAGACGCAAAAGGACTCCATTAAATCGAAGTTCTCTCTCTCGGAAAAATATCTCGAAAAGAAAATCTCTCTCTAAAAAAAAAGGGAAGAGAAAAATGAGAGAGAAAGAAAAGCTTCAGCAAGAACTGAGTCGATATGCAAGATCATTCTTCAAGGAAAACACCATTTGAAGGTTCATTTGTAGAGCAATTACTAGAAAGGATGATCGCCAATCTCCATGTTCATAATACCCATTTTGATGGAAATAGGCCATTCATTTCAAGCCTACCTGAACCTATGTTACAACCTTTACCGAAGTCTCTTCAGAATAGGGCACTTGAGTTAACGTAGAATTTCAAATGCTCATAAATGTTGCTCGAAGAAGTGCGAGCAAGATTTTTCTATCTCATTTTTGCAGCATTCCTGACTTGTAAACCCGGAGCAGCCGGTGATATCAATTCTTTCAATAGCCTCGACTCGAAGAGTCTCTTTTGCTAAGCCATTGACCAAACTCACGTTTTAGTCCTTATAAAGACCTCTCAGATTGGCCAAGTCATACTGATTTTGAGAATATCCGCACCCTTGTCAAGCACGATGAAGAGAGTTTGAGTGATTTTTATACCCGCATCAAAGGTTGGGTCAAAAGCCTTTCGTTGAGAGTGAGTAGAAAGTCCTTTATGATTAAAGGTCTCTCATTTAATGTGATCAAATTGCCAAAAGGACGAAATGGTTGTTCTTATTGATAAGTTCCCCAGTGAAGCTTGGTAATGCAAGTAGATTCATGAATTATGTTTTTTTTGCCCCTGTGCATGTGTTGTTTTCACCATTCTCAGGGAAAAATAGGAGCGATGCCATTGGCTCCGTCATAAGAAGAATTCAGGTACGTCTGCTAATTATTCTTCATTGTTTCTCTCTCCGGAATAGGAGAAATTATCTCTCTCATATGTTCACCAAGTGAAACAGGTGACATTTGTTGTTGCTAAGTGGAGTACGAAGCACACCTCATCTCATGTTCGCCCAGTAGGACAGGTGACATAATTTATCATTTGGTGTTGCCAAGTGGAGTACGCGGCACACCCCATTTTATGTTCGCCCAGTAGGATAGGCGGCATAGTTTCTCATTTGGTGTTGTCAAGTGGAGTACGCGGCAACATAATTTCTTATTTGGTGTTGCCAAGTGGTGTACGCGGCACACCCCATTTCATGTTTGCTAAGTGGAGTACGCGGCAACATAATTTCTCATTTGGTGTTGCCAAGTGGAGTACGCGGCACACCCCATTTCATGTTTGCTAAGTGGAGTACGCGGTAGCATAATTTCTTATTTGGTATTGCTAAGTGGAGTACGCGGCACACCTCATTTCATGTCTACCCAGTAGTACAGGCAGCATAATTTTTCAATCTGTATTCACCCAGTGGAATATGTGACACAACCAACCTCATGCTCACCCAATGGAGGGGTGACATGATTCTTTTAGTGATTGCCCAGTGGTATAGGCAACACGTCCCATTCTTTCTTCATATCATGAGCTATTTCGCATATGAAGGAAACTACAGATAACATATAGGCAATCATGTACCTCGAGAATCTTACTTCCAGTGGGATAGAAGTTTGGAGATTGAGAGAGTTCACAGCATTATAAAGCTTTCCATCACTTGGTTGCTTTTTATGCAATCTGTATATAAGACTCTTTCACCGCTCCACACGAAGTGAGAAGCCTTAACATACGTTCCTTATTGTTCGCATATCATGCATCATTGCATTAAAAAAAAAGATCATTCATCATTTTGCATGGTTTAAATTTAGGTTTCAGTCTTTGAGCGAAACCTCTGCGAGCTTCCACTCAAAGAGGGGCAGCTGTTGACACCTAAATTTTGGAGACCCAAGTAGTTATTCATTGCATAAAAATTAGGGATCGATCTTGGTCCCTAGAAAAAAAAATATATTTAGTTAAATTGCATATAGATATTAGGAGCATTCCATTAATAGTTAATTAGGCCCATATAATTTGCACATTTATCGGACCGACGACGGATGGATTCGAGCGAATGGTTTTGAGCTTAATTGAATCAAGCCCATAACCGAAATTGATATGTTTTGCCTATGTGATAAAAAATCTCCTGCACATTTTCGGCTAAATCAAGAAGGAAGGGGGATTTATTATATTTGGCCATATTCTCTGAAGATATGAGGGAGTAATATCATATTTGCACATATCTTTAATCCATGGAAAGTAATCGGCAATATATCTTTTGGAAGCTAAAAAATCTCGGGTGTCACGATATATCAAAGAGGAAAGATATCGGTTGATTGGGTTTTTCTTGGAATCTTTTATGCAAGAGGAAAATATACACGAAGGATATTCCCCGTCACTTTGGGGAAGAAAAATCGTGCGAGGCCATAGAAGATACGGTCAGCATGGGCCATATATTCTGGGGAATATATTGGACGAGGAGGGAAGAGCTTCGTTGATAAAGGGGGACATACACACAAGAAAAAGAGGATTGAAGGGAGGATTAAAAGACGAGAGAGAGACACACAGGGGGGGCTTTTGGCTTTTTGGTTTGACCACAGACGAGAAACACAAAAAGAAGAGACAAGAGAGAAGAGAGAGAGGATTTATCTTCTTCCTCGGGCGTGTGCTTCCACGATCACGACTGAAGGCTCCACAACTAGATGTTGTTTCTTGCTGCTCTCGGATCACTTCGTGGCTGTTCCTCCGCTCATCGCTGCGACACCTAAGTTGGCGGCTGTTCGTGAAGAAGTTGCTGCTATTGTGCCTACCTCCGACAACGACGATAACGAGGAGCAGCTACGACCTCTAGTCCTCGACGTCCCTGCTGTTTGTGTTGAACCAACGAGTAACATTGTCGAAGTTTTCTGTCCCGCGACGATCGCTACGACCTGTTTCCTATCCTGGCCCCTGTGACGTTGCTCCTATTTTGTTCCGACGAGGACCCGTCGCCCACGAGCTGTTTCGCCCTCACTTGATGCTCTTCGTGCCGCGAGCCCAACCGAGATTGAACTTCTACGTTTAGCTCGATTTTCTCTGGTTTTGCAGGTTCACCCCAAGGCTGACTTATTGTTGATCGAGTCAAGATACTATGTCCAAACGAAGTCTAATTTGCTGATACCCTTGCCAATTACTCATCATTGTTGCCGTTTGCTTCTTTACCGTGAGGCTCTTGCCTTATCACCACCACATTTCGCGAGCCGCTGCCGCCGGTCCACCTGTCGCCGCTCATCCCATAGGTCGTCCCGATCCGCAACCCCGATCGACGAGTTCAAATTTGGAAATATCTCGAAATTAGGTAAGGATGTTATCCAATATTTTCAGAATATTTGGTTTCCTAATTTTCGGGTGTTTGAATATTCTGAGAATATTTGATGGATTGCTAGATATATTTAGAATGTTTTAAATTCCTAGTTTAGAATGTTTTAAATTCCGTATCGTCGCGTCTGCCGTCTCGATCCGTGATCCCATATCCTCCGCGAATTCAAATTTGGAAAGTTATTTGCTTATTTAGGTAAAAATCTTATCTGAATCAATTTAGATATTTTGTTGCCTAATTCGTGCTTATTGATATCTAATTTTGCATATTTGAATAGTAAGCATTATTTCAATTAGGATTTATTTCTTTTTTTTTTGAAATCTTGGATATCTGTTACTTATCAAATTTGGATAGAATTTAGAATTTTCAAAATCCTTTGAATATATCCAAGATATTTGAGATATCTAAATTTTTTCAAGATGTGATCGATTAGGAAAATTTCCTAATCTGCAACCGTACACGTGGAAATAAATATATCTATCAGGCTTTAGATAGAGTTATTTCCATAGCGGGTATTTCGAATTTTAGGATCGATCTGTCAGGCTTCAGATCGAAACTTAATTCGAAAGATTTAGCGTTTTTTTTTACTTGATTTTAATTTCGAATTTTAATAAAAAAATACCAAAAGATTACTCTAGAATAGGTTAATTTCTTTAGTTTAAAATTGCATGTTTAGATAATTGGCATTTTTAATTCCGAATTTCATTAAAAAAATACAAAAAAATAATATGCCCGTCATTAGAAATAGGTCACGTCGTTGCATGACATATAGTTTGCATGTTAGGTTACATTAATCGCATGTCAATTTTTGCACGTCATTACATATAGGTTAGCTTTCATTTAAATAAGTGAAAATAAAAAATTTCTGCACCTTTGAACTCTAAGTCAGGATTTATCAAAATTGTCAAATTGAGTATTTTTTTCGAAATTGGTACCGAAAGGGCGTTAGGGAATCTAGCGTAACCAAGTCCCCGAATTTATGATTTCTGGTTCGTAGAAATAAAATAGTACTCCCGCTATTTTATTTAGGTTTCTAATCAACCTACCCTAAATGATTAGTGGCGACTCCCGTTGAAAATATTTACATGCTCACAATTGGACCTAAGTTGCGATTTGGTAGAGTTTGGGAGAACTCGAGCTAGGTTAGTTAATTTAATTGATCTAGTAATCCATTAGCCTAAGATCGAAAACTCGATATTTTTAGGTCGCGACAGGGTGCTGTAAAAATAAATGGCTTCGGATCAAAAGAGCAATCAAGTCGAACTTTAAAGTGTGATATCACTTTCCTTAAGGATTTATTTGCCCCACAATGTTACTAATGGTCATGGGCAAAAATTCTCCAGGATACAACAAAGTCTCAAAATGAGTATTTCTCCATGGTCTCTCTAGGAAACAATTGAAAATGATGGCTGTAGTTTTCGAAAGAAGACTTGAAAAATTGATTACTCCTCTCCTTCTTGCCAAAAACTAACATATGTAGAAATCGGTCTTAAAGAACATAGGTAACTCTTCACGAAAGGTTGTAAAGCTAACAAAGATATTCTTTCGAAAGAAGTTTCAAACTGAACAAATGCAATCCTTCGGGAAAGATTGAAAACTGAACAAGAATAATCTCCAAAAGTTATCTTGAAAAGACACATGTAAAATTCGGAATAAAATAAAATAAAAATATATATAAATAAAATTCTGAATTTTCATAATTTTGAAAATTTAACAAACAAAAAACAACCTTTCAACTAATGAAGATTAATGAGATAACCTTACGAAATAAAATAAAAAATAAAGGGATTAGTGCTAATTAAACTGCGGCCGCGCAAGCGTGCCAAGTGCGCCTAATAATTGTGCCAAAATCATGCACCCGCACGCGGATATTGTGTGGACTAACACACACCCCATTGTCTTTACTCTAAGGAGTAAGAAGATATTCACAGTTATAAAGTGGCCAATTTTTTCAAAACTTTCCTATGTGGGACAAAGGAAAGAGCATTATTTTGTTTGTTTTATAATCAAACATCCAACAAGGGGATCCTGACGATGTATCATATCTCTAGTAGGATTTTCGTTTAAATTTGGAGGTTTCCCAATCCATGCATATCTTATCATCCCAACAACCCAATCGCTTCATGCCAACAAACTCATCTGATCTGATTGATCTGCACTGGTTCAACGTTGGAGGGTGTCGGAAATTTCAGCAAAGTATCATACCTCTAGTTAGGTGTATTTTACACAGTTTTACAGAATCGGCAATTATGCATCCGTTAGTCAGACATTGATTCGTGTTGAATTTTTTAGGAGAACATCTATACATCTGGTCCTTCAGCCTGACCAAAAGGACGTAAGCGAGACTTGGAAGTTCGCTTTTCATCACCAGATCGCAACTGGTCTGTCGGTTGAAAAACCAATTATGAATCGTCCTTCGTTTCCTCATACTTGGACCGTTTGTGTTCGTCATTTTCGTGGAATATTTCTGTCGAAAGTGTACATTGGATCACTCTCTCCTGAATTAGTTTTACTCGTGCTAACCCATATTTAATGCAGTGATCACAAGGGGTCTAATCCCTTACTCGGGAGGCCGAAACTCTGGCCGAGTATCCCATGACCAGACCGGCTTTAGGTTTGGTCAGTGGGCATTCAGTACGTACTTGGTTCATTTCGAGCCTCCCCAAGTCGGTTGCAATGATGTATCCATGTGTGTTTTAGGGTCTGTTTTAGATTAGTTCTAAAACTTAATTGTGGCCATTTTTATGAATGTATATATGTTGAAAGTTTTAAGCAAATTTAATTTCCTAAAATTATTTTAAACCCACGCGGGCACGTGACTAGTTCCTATTATATAACAAACATGGTACTGAAAATTAGATCGGGAATGAGTATTTTCATTCCCAGCTAATTCTCTTCAACCACACAACTCATTACTACCTTTTTTATGGCAAATGATTTAATTGCAAACATAGTAAGATGACAAGGCCCTCAATCCTCGTAGAACAGTAAAGCCTGAGAAGAATTTATTGCAAGAGAAATAACTGTAGATGTTTCCTACATAAATATCTCAATCATAACTGATAAATCCATTTCATTAATGCACTATTTCCCTCAAGCTATTTAAGTTCTCATCTCTAGATCGAATACATCATCAAACAATCAACAATCTCAGAAAATTTCCTAACCCTTCCGTCCCCTAAAGACCATCATGGCAATGCTCAAGAACTTGTTTGCTCTCATGATCTTGCTAATCGTCACGATTGCATTGCTTCCTAGGGCTACCTTTGCCGGAAACCCTGATTGTGCAAAGGAAATGACTTATGATTGTGGGTCTGCGTTCTTTCAAATCATAGTCCTTGCTGACACCTTTGAACCCACCAATGAATGTTGTCGCGAGCTCGTGAAGGCGGGGAAGAACTGCCATAACCAATTCGTGGATTTGATCCTCTCGACCCACAAGTCGATTAGGGGGACAGTATCCGATGTCCGCAGGAGGAGCAATGAGACGTGGAACAACTGTGTTGCCGGTGTATCACCTCCCGAGCCCGATCATTGAGAGCTATTCCTATTTTATAGTACACTCAACGTGTAAAATAGAATTATGATTTTTCTATTCGATTCTCCTCAAAGAATTTTCCTATTTTTTGCGCCTCTTAAGAAAAAGTGCAAAAGCAGATGAATAATATTTTTAGGGTTCAATGTGCTTAGAAACTTGTGATATTTTAAAAATGATCTGCCCTTGAAGTTGTTTCTTACTTTCGAGTCTAAAAACACAGAGTACCATACAAAACTAAAAGAAAATGTTACTTTGTTTCTTATGCTTTCAAAACCTTTTGAAACGAATACCTAAATGATCGAAAGATCAAACGATGGTTTGAGAATCATACATTCATCTTTGCTAATCACATGAATACGCAGTTAACTCTAGCCGATCTAGCTATTTATACTGATATATAAAGTAAAGTAAAGAGGACTTCTTACTTTTAAGGTTTTTTGACAAAAAATCCCCAATGGTTGTTTTATTATACTCTATCAATGGATAAATGTATAAATTAATAATCTTATATTAATTTTACTTTGAATCTTTTTAATCTTTTAAACAACAATAAAAAATTCAAATCTCGAAATATATTTCTCTTTTTATATATGTGTTTCGCCAAAAATGGTTCATGCGACAAAATATAATTCACCGAAAGTCATTCTTCGATTTTTAATTAGAGGAGATCGAGTTCTGGGTCTAATTCCTATGACATTCTGAAATTTGACCCATTTTCGGGATTTATAAAATGAATATTTCTTTGATGCACTTTTAGTAAAATCTCACTCAGAAATTGATCACTCTCGAGATACTAACCGTTAGGGAAAGGCTAGCTAGGAATTAAGTACGTAGACCTAAGAACTTGATCATGGATTGGCACTTCGACCATAAGATTGACAAGGGAATATTTTGTACCATTATAGACCGATCCAAGGATGGCTATGGAACGATTTGCAAATCTTATACGATCGGAACGCGGGTGATTCCGCTTAACCATTGTATGAGTTTCGAATGATCCTAAACCTAATCCGAAAGATCGTGTCCTTCGGAACTAGTGATTGACCCTCGCAATTACATGACAACCGAGATCGCCATGGCTCAAGTAAACTTAGATATGGCTCGATGTCATCGGCTACGTGTCGATACGCATAACTCATAAAAGCCGCTCGTTAGTTTGAGATACACTAAAGTCGCGATTGTTGGATTTTGACCATTAATTAGAATCCAAATTGGGATGTCGAATTTTTAAGATTTCCATGACTAATTTATCGGACGTCATCTCATTTAGCGTGGCCAACTTTCGAATCGATTGGAATTATCAGAAAAATCAAAATTTGGACCGGGAGTGGAAAAAGACCATTTTGCCCCTGGGTTAATTGAGCACTTTTGAAATATTGAAGGGCAATTCGGACAATTACATTTCCCTCCATAAGCGAAAATTTGGACAAGAATGCCCCCTCTCCTTTTTGCTTATTCTTTGGTTGCCCTTGGATATTTTCCCCATCTTACCTTAGAAGACTCATTTGTGGTCTTTGGATCTTTGATGAGATTGATAGATTGATCTTGGCCCTTGATTTATGTGAGTGGGGTGGGTAGATAATAATTGACCTTTGACTCTTTCTCTCTCTCTTCTCATTCTCGGAGCTCTCTCTCTCTCCCTCCTTGGAATCGGCCGAAGCTCCAAGCACCATCACCTCCGCCTTGCTTCTCCAGTTCAGACGCCATCGGACTCGCCGCCTGAATCGCCATCCATCCACCTATCCGGTTGCCGGAGTGCGGACTGTTCGCAAAAGCCTAAACTAGCCTAGAAACCAACCGGAAAAAACCCATTTTCCCCTCTTTCTCTCTCTCTTTAGGGGTCACTCTTGGTACCCCGACCACCACCATCTTGTACTTGTTCCAACCATCCCAGCCTGGTCGCCGGAGCTTCCCGTCCAGCCCTGTTCACCGCCGGAGCTCAGTTTGCCTGTTCACCGGTTTTCTTGCTTAAACCCTTGGTAAGTGACTTCCTAATCCTTGGTTAGGCTAGTAGGTTACTAATGGCATGTCTAGGGATGGATTAGAGGCTATGGATAGTTGGTTTAGTGGTTGTATAAGCTTGATTTGCTTAATGGTGCAAGTTTAATGATTCTCGGATTTCTGATTGTTACTGTACCTCTGCGCTTTGTTATTTTTTTGGTGATCATTCTGGGCCGAATCTAAGAAAGTGTTCTTCATGGAATTTGTTCCCCACATCTTGAGGTATAACATACTTTAAATTTAGAATTTGTGGAAGTTTTTTTGGGTCATTTGGAAGTCAGTTTTCGGACCGTCTCAGGGCTGCTGGAGTTACCGTTCACCCGACCTTCCTGTCTATTCGAATTTTTATAAAATTTTCTAGACCTTATTTCAACAAACTTCCTCATGGAAATTGTTAAAAACACTTATTTATATGACATATAAAAATTTCAAAGTTTTTCAAAGTGATTTATGTACTGAATGAGTTGTATTTTTCTGGTCGAGGGGCTGTCCGAGCGAACCGGATTCTGTCCGGATTTGAGTGTCAAAACGAGGCATTTACAGTTAGAACTGGATTTTGTGTCCTTCATGAAAAATGTTTATCAAGCTTTTTTATGCAACATATCCAAATTTCAGAATTTTTGGAGTTGATTTACTATTTATTTCAAATGGATTTCGGTCACTACACAACTGCCCATTTGGCCCCGATTCTGTGCATACTCTGTTTTTTTTCTGTCTCTCGGGGACTTTTAAGAGATTTTGTTACAAAAGAAAGGTGAGGCTTTTTAATTGATAAGTACGAACTTAGTTGGCATTTGGTTAATTTATAAAGATAAGAATCAGTAATGGTTGTTGAGTTTGTGTATGATCACGACACGTTCTGTCTAGGTGGGCGTTCTAGACGATGCCCGACGGAGGTTCGGATGCCATCGAGGCGAGGGTTCTAGACATTGCCGATCGCGGTGGACGCCGGATCGATGCTCCTTTATGGAATGCCGTTTGGGTGGGGGTTCCAGACATTGTCGTCGTCGAAGTAGCGGGACGATGCTTGGTTATGTCAGAAGACCGGCGGGGGTTCGGTGGCCCGAGGGGCCATTAATAATCTGGATGTTTATAATCGTGTGTGCTTGTGTTGCTGTTGAGCATGTCTGGATTAATAACTATTTTATGCATGTTTACGTCATGTGGTTGTATTATGTGCTCATGGAGCGAATTGCCATGTTATGGCGGTATTCTAATGTGCAGGGCGTGTGCATGTGCTAAGGCGAGGTAAGGATGCCTGTGATTGTCTATGGCGCTGTTTGTTAGAATTGCACGTTTAGGATTGTCCGGAGGTACGTGTTAGCCTAAGCGAGGCTTAGGTAGTTGCTTATTGAAAAGTGTTCTCATGATTGTATAATCAAACCATTTTAGACTCACGACCATGACTGATCCAGAGATGCCACCAGGGTACCGTGATGATCTAAGGATGGGATTATTCTCCTTGTCTCTTTTTGGAGTACTCCTTTTGTAGAGGAGTTAAGCTTACCCACCACCCAATCCTTTTTGTTATGAGTGGTGTCTAGATGGTGGCCTCTAGTAAGGCTTGTAATTGCTTATTTGTGTTTAACGCTATGTTTATAAAATGTATTTGTTGATGTGTTTCGATTGTCTCTCTATTATCCCGTTGGATTACATGTTGTATGTAGAGTTCGTTTTGTTTCCGCTTACGCTATTCGTTAGCGTTCGGTTTGGGTCGGCAATAAATCCTGGGATGTCGCATACTTGACGACCTCAGAGGGATGTTGGTGCGCTCGTGAGGTTTGGGGCGTGACAATTCCGGATAGGAGTGATCCAGGTGTGAGCAAAGAGTCTGATTGTCTTGATTGATAGCACAAATCTCATACACTGACGAAGTTTGACTTAGATTTATAGAGGACTTAGATGAATCTGTCCAGTTACTGATGGCGTCCGAAGTTCATCAATACGATATTACAAAGTTATTGACTTGGAAGCTAAACAACTATAGCTATGGAAACTAAATGTGCGATACTGGAAAGTAAAGATAAAAAGACAGCATTTTGGTTTATGTTATTAGGGGGCCTTTCTTTTGGCAGCTGAGTGCTATTTATAATGTGAGCTTGGTAACCGTTTTTGACATTGTGTTTGATAACCACCATTGATCTCATCTTCACTGTCCATCTAATGACATTTGTTTGCCAACTGTTATCGATCTTATCTTTTATCCGAGGTGATAACCTTTGTCGAGTTTATACCGTCTTGACACCTGTCCTTCTCGAGGCAGTAATCGTCATTGAGCTTATGTCATCTTGTCACCTGTTCTTCTCGAGGCAGTAATTGTCATCAAGTTCCTCTCATCCTGACACCTGTCCTTTCCGGGTGATAATCATTGTCGAGCTCTTCTTATTCTGACTTCTATCCTTCTCAGGACGATAACCATCATCGAACCTTTCTTATTCTGACACCTGCTCTTCCCAAGACGATAACCGTCATCGAGTTCTTTTTATTCTGACACCTGTCGTCCCCAGGACGATAACCATCATCAAACTCTTCTTGTTCTGACACCTGTCCTCCCCGGGACAATAACTGTTATCGAACTCTTCTTGTTCTAACACATATCCTTTCTAAGCTAAAACTGTCGTCGAGCTCTTCCTGGCTTGACACTTGTCTTTTTTAAGCTGGAACTATAGTCGAGCCTTCCTGGCTTGACATTTGCCCTTTTACTTGTCGACGTCTTCGATGACAATCTTTTGTCGACAACTTTAGTGCTTGCTCTCAAGCCCTTTCAATTTCAAATTCTTGTTGATATCTTCGAGTGCTTGCCAGTTGTTTTGCTTACGTAAGCCGTCTCATATGGGCTACGTCATTCTTTGACGTCTTTTATTCTTTTATTTATTTCAATTGTCAACAACTTAATTAATTATAGGTGTCAACATATGCCCCCTTTTAAAATAATTAATTCTTTTTAGATTTAATTCTTTTAAAGAATTATATTTGGCTCGGGTGGTCTTAATCTTGACTCCTCGTAACTTACGCTCGTTCAATCTTTCTGCTTTTTCTGACACGCCATCTCGATCATTTACGGCTTGGCAAATCTTCATGATGGCAGATCATTTGAATTGACGTAGCTTCGGCAATAAAAATAAAAACTTTAACTCTACATCTTCATCTTCTCCTTTGACCGTCGTATCTCAATGATCAAAACTTTAACCTTTTCATCTTCTTCTTCAGTCCCACATTTCTATGTCTCCTCCATATTTCCTCATTCAGTTCATATTCATGGCTACCCAATATTCTCCTGAGTTGAATATCAAAAAATTTGATCGTCTACAAAATGATGAGGAGTCCCCAAACTGTGATTTTCGTTTGTTGCATTTGGTCGACGAATCCTCAGATCAACTTGTTTTGGGTCCCTGTTTTCGTGACCATAAGCAAATCCTAGCTTCTCTCCATCCATGCTTCCTAAGGAGAGCAAGAGAACTTCTTTCTATCCAGAAGCCCTTGGTTGCAGACATCTGGTTTTTAGAAACTTCACGATTTCCAGGGTTTCCCTCTCCTGAAACGGGTATTCACCTCTGGTACGTGAGACTGAATGATAATTTAACTACCCATCTTGCTTGGATGAGAGCCGGCATTGACATGGCTTTGGAGGTCAGCATGCTGTCGTATGACTTAAACCTAGGGCTTTTGGGTGCTGCTATTAGTTTCTGGCCCCCTTTAACTAACTTTTTCTTTTTCCCCTAGGGCCCAATGTCTATTACCCTTTTAGATATATATGCTATTACCAACCTTCCTCCGGTTGGGACCCCTATAGAAGATATGGCTTCGTCATATGTACTTGATGTTTCTAAGGACAACCTTTCTTACAGTAGATTTCTTGAGGCATATTTCCCTAATACCGACCCAATAACTGTAACGTCCTGAATTCGACCCACTTTTATGATCAATGAAATTGATGTTATTTCTCATTTCGTTTCAGTGAGTCTCGCTCGGAACTGATTATTCTCGGGATACTGATCAATAGGGAATGGCTAACTAGGAAAACAGTACGTGGACCCAAGAACTCGACCGTGACTTGAGTCCGATTTCGAGAGACGACGAGGGAATATTTTGTGCCAATGTGGGCCGGTCCAAGGAGAGTGACGGATCTGGTTTGGCCAATGACGTACGATCGGATCGCGGGTAATTTCGCACGATCAAGAGTACGCGTGGTGAGCGATCCTAAACTTATTCCGAACGATCGCGACCCCTGGAACTAGTGATAAATCCTCGTGTTTTCTGGGAGATCGAGATCGTCACGACTCGAGTAATCCTAAGTCGATACGCGTAACCCCTAAACAGCCGCATGTTAGTGAGAGACACTAAAATCGCATTTGAGCGAAATCGATTGTGGAATTGAGTCCGGACTTCAGTGTTGAATTTCGTGGACGTACGCGACTATTTTGCGAGGACAACGTCGTATAAGTGTGGCCAATTATATTTGGGATCGGTAGAGTCGAAAATTGAAAATTTGACCCGGGACCGGAAAATTACCGTTTTGCTCTTGTGCCCTAAGCTTGGATTCCGAATTTTGGGATTTTATATTGGTTTATATCAGCCCCAATAATGCTGGAAATTATGGACCAAGATGCCCCTAGATATTTTAGCAAATTTTAATCCAAGCCCTTGAATGGAGGGCATGATGGTCATTTTTGGGTAAGTTGGTCAACCACCCCCACTTACACCATTTCTTCAAAAGCCTTGCAATCTCTCTCTCCCCCTCACTTCTTCATTCCGGCCACTCGCCTCCCCATCTCACTCTCTCCCGTTTTCTCTTCCTCTCGGTCGCCGGAGTACCGCCGCCGCCGCTCGCCGATGCCGCCGCCGTGTGCCGTCGTCCACGCCACCACCACCCGACTCTCCCATTCCCTCCGTCCTCCCTCAGCCGTGTGAGAAATCCCGCCTAGGCCGTGCGAGGCCGTGAACTCGCTGAGCACCACCAAGCCGCCGCCGATCGCCGCCGCCACCGGTGCTGCTGCGGAACCGACTTGAACCAGCCACCGTTCCACCCAATTCTTCCTTAGTTCGGCCACTTTGGAGATTAGGAAATTTGGTGAGTATAACCCTAAACCCTAATTAGGATTTTGTGCACTTTAGACAAGTTTTAGGGGTTAGTTTAGGGTATTTTAGGGGTTGTGTAGTGGGCTGGTGCTTAGGCTGATTATGTGGTGAATTTGGGAGCCTAATGTGATGATTTAAATATAACTTGATGGTCTAGAGTGGGCTGATGGTTGGCTATTCATTGGGGAGATTAATTTAGGCAATTATGTGGATTAAAATGGGTGCAATTGTGTGAGTTGTGTAATGGCTGATCTTGTGGTGATTTTGGAGGTTTAATGTGCTGATTTGGAAGTTGTTTAGAGGTCTAGATCGGTATGATTAATGGCTGATCATAGTGGGCTCGTTCGGACTTTGTGCGATTGATTAATGGACCAATTGTGAGATGCTAAGTGTGCAATGATTAGGGCTGATCTTATAGCTATTTTGGTGGCTTAGTGTGATGATGTAATTGTGGTTTGGTGGCCTAGAATGTGCTGTGTGGTGGCTGATCATTGAAGCCTTGATTTGGGCAAAAATGTGGATTAAGCGAGTGTAATTTGTAGGCCATGTGGTGGCTATTCTCGCGGTGATTTTTGTGGTCTAATGTGATGATTTGGAAGTGACTTAGTGGCCTAGGGTGGGCTGTTCATGGCTGATTTGGTGTAGGTTTGATTTGGGCCATAATTGATTAATCATGGTTTTAAGCATGAATTGTCGAGAGTATTGTGAATGGACCATGAGGAGGCTGAATTGAACATGACTTGACATTAGTATTGTGATGTCATATTGGGTATTTGTGTGGCCGTGACTTGAGAGAGCCTTGGGAATCATGGACTTGTGTAATTTGTGTCGCTCTAATCATGTGAATTATGTGTGCCGACTATGTGCCATGCAAGATTGAATTGAAGTGCATAATTGGGCATGCGAGTATATTAATTGGGCACGTTGTGACTAAACTAAGCATGTCGAATCGATATTTGAGCACGTCGTGGCATTTGTTTGAGCATGTCTTGGCATGAATTGATTATGTGCCTCGGTGAAATTGAATGCTCATTGTGAATTACATTGTTGCCCGAATGCCGGACTGCATGGCCATGCATTTTGCCTGCTATGCATTGGCTTGATACGAGAATTGTGCGAGTATGCATGCCTGACATGAGCATGTGATCATCTAATCGCCCTGATGCGTTTTACGCGGCGTTCAGATAAAATTGGTGTGTGTACATATGATCATTATAAGCCCTGATGCGTGTTACACGGGGTATTGAATCCGTCCTGATGCGTTTTACGCGGGACGATACCCGGATTGCTGGAAGACGGCCAACCTTATGCGTTTTACGTGGGTTCGGTCCGTATATGGAGATTGGTATTGCGCCTGATGCGTTTTACGCGAGCTAGAGACACTGGGCCTGATGCGTTTTACGCGGGCCAGGAAGTATTAGATATTATTACACCTGATGCATTTTACGCGGGTCGATTAATAAATGAGAATTGGCAGTGTGTAAGTGTGCATAACTAAGCCGGATCATGAGCACGAACATATTGATGGCATATGTGTGCAAGAGTGCATCAATGAACATGAGCATGAGCATGACTATGAGCACGGGCATGTGCATGGCATACATCGTGGCCAAGTGATATTGCGTATGTGCCGTGGTTGGGTTTCGTGCCATTATTGCTATTATTGGGTGCCTAACCTGCAGGGTCACTATTAAGTGTTGGATTTGGGCCCGAGGGCCCAAGTCATTTGTGTATTGGTTTGCGTGTTTGATTAGTGCTTGTCCGGGAGGTGCATGTTAGCCTAGTTTAGGTTTAGGGGGCTTACTCGCTGAGATTTATTCTCATTATTGTTTAAATCCCACTTTTCAGACCTCCAGCCTTGAGGATGGCAGGTGTGCCGATTCGTTTTGGGATCCTGTACCGGATAGATCGTTCGGTGACCGAGTATCCCGATTGGAATGGGGAAGTATATATATTAGTGGCTGCTGACCCATTTTGGTTTTTGTGCTTATGCTGTAACTAGATATTGTGTATCTTTGTTATTAATGCAAGTTGTAATTATTGTTTGTGTCGTAATCCTTAGTTATGTATGGTTTTATTATGTACGGGTGTATGTTGCTTCCGCATGTGCCTTGTTCTCTGATTGGGTTTTGGGTCGGTGACGCGTCCTGAGATGTCGCACTGAATCGACCTCGGTAGGGTTGTCGCGTGCCGTAGGGTTTGGGGTGTGACAATAACCCCTGATGAGCGTATTTTCTTTCTCCTTTCATTGAATTTTGTTGCAAGAAGCTCTTGATTGTTTGCCCTTCCAAAATACCTCTCTTGATCTTCCTTATGACAAATTTATGGACAAATTTGCTAAATCCAAAGGACCAGTTTATCTTGATGAGCATGTAGCATTTCTTCTATGTTGGCTCTCACGATGCATATTTTGCACACCAAGCTTGTTAGTTTCTTCGGAATTTCTTGACATTGCTCATATGCTTTCTCATGGCCTTGATGTGGGTTTAGGTCGAATTGTTCTTACTATACTTTATTGATGGCTCACAGATGCTCATACTTCTCTTTCTAATGTACATCCTGACCCTTTCTTTGGTTCCTTATGGATGGTGCATGTAACATTCTGAATTTCGACTCATTTTCAGAATTTATGAAATGAATATTTCTTTCATACGCTTTTAGTTAAATCTCGCTCAGAATTGATCACTCTCGAGTAGACTAACCGTTATGGAATGATTAGCTAGGAATCAAGTATGTGGATCTAAGAGCTTGGCCATGGATTGACACTTTAACCATAAGGATTGGCAAGGGAATATTTTGGGCCATTAAAGGCCGATCCAAGGATGGTTACGGAACGATTCGCAAATGTTGTGCAATTGGATTGCAAGTGATTCTACTTGGCCATTGTATGAATTTCGAACTATCCTAAACCTAATCTGAACGATCGCATCATTCGGAACTAGTGATTGACCCTCACAATTACATGATAACCGAGGTCGCCACGGCTCGAGTAAACTTAGATATAGCTCGATATCAAATTGGCCACGAGTCGATAAGCGAAAATTTCTAAAAGTCACCCGTTAGTTTGAGATACACTAAAGCTGCGTTCGATTGAATTTGGCCATTAATTAGAATTCGAATCGGGTATCGAAGTTTCAAAATTTCCACGACTAATTTGTCGGACGACGTCTCATTAAACGTGGCCAATCGTCTGGTCGATCGGAATTCCAAAAAAGGGGAAAATGTGGACAAATTATTGGTTGAGATTATGTTGAATATTCTCTCTCCTCCTCCCCCGCCGAGCCCCCATGACACTGCTTTTCCTCCCTCATGCCGCTGACCTATCCTTCCTGCTGACTCCCTCCTCTTTCCCCACCGATTTCCTTTGCACCTTCACGTTACTTCTGTCCTCACGTGCTGTTTCTTCCTCTGCATGAATACTTCTGTTGCTGACTTTGCTGCTGCCCCACACCGGCTGACCCTTCTTTCCCGCTGACTTCCTCTCCTCCTTCACGTCCATGCCTGCTGCTTCCCTCCCTGCTACTTCTACTTCATTGCTGACATCTCTATGTTGCTACCCATGATGGGCTTCCTTGCTGATTAACTTCCCTTCTTTTTCCACTTATGTTGCTTTTGCCCTTGCTGCTTCACGTGCTGCTGACCTGTTGCTCCTTCATTGCTTCTTCTTCCCATTCTTCTTCTGCTTTGTGGCTTGCTGCTTTGTTTCTGTTTCTGCTAGCTTTTCCATTTTTGCTGCCTATCCCACTAGAACTAGCCACCGCCGAGAGTCGCTCTGCCCCAGCCATCACCACCTCACCGTCCCTTAGTCGTGAACCGCCGTGGTCCCTTGTTTGCCACCGAGGACGCTGGAATAGCTACTGTTTGCCGGGGCTGTTGGTTGCTCCTTTGGCTTGGCTTTGCTTAGGTTTCTTGTAAATGTTTCCTAAGCCTTGGTTAGGATAATGGGTTACTAATGGACATGTTTAGGAGTGGATTAGGGCTGTGGATAGTTGGTTTAGCGACTGGTTGTGCTTGGTTTGCTTGGTGGTGCTTGTTGGTTGATTTCCCGTAAGGTTGTTGCTGCATCACTAGATTTTTCTATTTTTTCTGTGATTTGTGTGGGCTAAATTTGAGGAAGTGTTCTCATGAAAGTTGCTCATGACATCTTGTAGTATAACATAAATTAAATCTGAAATTTTTGGAGATCATTTAAGTGCATTCGTAAGTCCATTTTTGGACCGTATTCAGTCTGCCGGATTTACTGTTCACTCGACCTTCTTGCCATTCCGAATTTTTATAAAATTTTCCAGGCATTTTTTCAACAAACTTACTTCACGAAACTTGTTAAGAACACTTTTTTCTATGGCATATAAAAATTTCAAGGCTTTCCAAAGTGATTTGGGTACTGAATGAGATGCATTTTGATGGTTAGGTGGCCTGACCGGACGGGTTGAATTTCGTCTAATTTTAAGTGACAAAAAGAGGTGTTTACAGTTGGAATTGGGTTTTGAGTTCTCGCGAAAAATGTTTATCAAGATGTTTTATATGACATATCCAAAATTTAGAATTTTTGGAGTTGATTTACTATTTATTTAAAACGGATTTCGATCACAGCGCAACAGCCCAGTTTGGCTCCGATTTTGTACATACTCAGTTTTTCTCTCTCTCGGGAACTAATCGGTGTTACCATGACATTTTGGTGGATTTAGTTGACATTGGGCTAATTTACAAAGATAAGAATCGATATTGATTGCTGAGATGTGTGTGTATGTGATCACGACACGTTCCGTCTAGGCGGGAGTTCTAGACGATGCATGACGGGAGTTCGAATGCCGGCTAGGCGGGGATTCTAGTTGTTACCGATCGCGGTGGAGGCCGAATCGATGCTCCTAAGTGGAATGCCGTGGGGTACCTGGCTTGCTAGGGGGGTTCCATCCCCGACGTTGCCATTGCCGACGTAGCGGGACGATGACTGGTTACGCCAGAAGACCGGCGGGAGTTTGGTGGCCCGACGAGTCGTTAATAATCTGGATAAATGCGAACGTATGCTATGCATTGATGAGTGCTCAAAATCTGGATTATTGAGTATGTTTCTTATGATTATGCCATGAATTGAAATGTGCTTGTTTGATGAGCAATTGGCCATGTTATGGCGGTATACTAATGTGTAGGGCATTGTGTTGCCAAGGTGAGGTAAGGATGCTTGTGATTGTTTTTGGCACGTTGAATGTTAGAATTGCATGTTAAGGCTGTCCGGAGGTATGTGTTAATCTAAGTGAGGCTTAGGTAGTTACTTATTGAGATTTATCTCATCTCCCGTTATTAAACATTTTTAGGCTTGAAATGACGAGTAGTCGTCACGTGCGGTTCGGAGTTACGGGGTGATGTTGGGCATTGGATGTATCATCATTTTGAATGCCTTGTTGTAGAGGAGTTTAAGTTAACCTGCCTTTTGTATCCGTAGCTTCGTTAGGAAGTGGCTTCGTGTGAGGCTTGTAATTGTGTAAACCTCCTTGGGTTATCTTTGTGAGCTTATAATGACTTGTTGGTTTTTATGTGAAGTGTTTTCCTGACTATCTCGTTAAATTGTATGTCGTATGGAGAGTTTGTATTTGCTTCCGCTTATGCTATTCATTAGCGATTCGGTTTGGGTCGGCGACAAGTCCTTGGATGTTGCGTACTTGATGACCTCGGAGGGATGTTGCATGCTCGTTGGGGTTCGGGGCGTGATAGTGCATGGATGTTATAGATATACTTTCCTCTTCTTTTCTTTGATATAGGAGTACCTCTTGATCATTGGCTTGAGGCCAACCATCCTCCTACTGAAAGAGAATTTGGCCTTTGGAGACTTTGTTGTCCTCTTTATTATCCCTAGACAGGGACTTCTCTTTTTGAAAGTTTCTTTCGGGCCTTGCTTTCATCGAGGAGTTTTGTTTTCTATAGAGTATGTGTTAACGTTCTTGAGCCTAACCTTTCTTATGACCAGCCTGACACTTGTATTTTCTAGAAGAGCATCCTCACTCCTTGCGATTTGATTGTGGATTTTTCATTCAAAGGCAAGTTCTTTCCAGGTTTTGAGGTGTGTAATCCACATTACTACTCTCGCCAATTTGGTCTCACCCAAGGTATCCTAGCTCCGATTGTCTACTCCTTGGAGTACCCTTTTTCTCATGTCACTAGCTATCATTTCATCGATGAAGGGAGCATTTCTTGCTGTAATGAGATCACATGCACCATTTTTGAAAGATTTGACTACATCCATTTTACTAGAGAACCGCAGAGCACTGATGCCTTCACTAAATGGTGGGTTGAATATCGAGCATTTATTTTTTGCTTAGGAAGTGAGCAACATTTCATGTAACCATGGGTCTAGCTTATTTGTACATATTCTATGTTGCCATATGTTAGAGTCTTTGCTTTTATCTAAGTCTATGTGTATTCCCGATTATTGTATATATACGCAACTCTCCACTAAATGCGCTTGATCAAGGAACTTCACTTTTGACCCTCTATCTCCCTTTTTTGGTATTCTTCGTTTAAATGGCATTACACCATTTCTGCCTACCCGGGGTTGGTCTCTTACGTCAAAAGTAATCAGATTTATAGCGGGTCATATTTACCCATATCTCTGGCAGGTGATACATATACTTGTAACCTTTCACATTCTCGTACTCGGTAAATGTTAATCATAAATGTCCTTTAATTCTGATAGACCATATCTATCGCTTTCTTGTGTAAACTGCCAGTGGATTTGGCGCACACAATCTCCCATTCATCATGCTGTTTCATTTCCAACAACACCAAATGACGTATCTTTGCTCTCAAGTTGGTTCAACCAACCTGTCAGTTGCATCTATTACTCATGTCGCTTAAATTCCACATGACCTCTTTTGTGTTCTTTGATCTCTGCTCACTGTATCTTATCCTCTTCTTGTGTAAACTGCCGGCAGACATGATCTCCTATACACCCATTATGACGTTCCATTACCCCTAACATTAATAGCATCCCGCGACGTGTCTTCATCCTCCAATCAGTTCAAGGAACTTGTCAGTTGCATCCATTACTCACATCGCTTGGATTCTACACTATCTGTCACGTCCCGAACCCAACTAACCCATCGGAACACGAGCATCCCCTTACCTCGCCGGTCGATCAGAGTGCGACGTCCCCAGGAGACATCGCCGACCCAACAACAATCAGAGTATAAAAACACATGCGGAAGCAAATACAAACCCTGACAAACAAAGATGAGCAAGAAAACCAAACAATCAAATCATCACCAGGTAAAACCTCATTCTCATATATAACAACAAACTGTTTACACCAAGAACACAGATACATGTACAGTCAGATCCACTACAGGTCTAGGTCAAGGTCAAGCTAGCATCAAAGTCAAAAGGCCACTAATCCAAAAAGTGTCGGTGGCCGGGTGAGAAGGTCTGCACTAAGGATCACTATAACAAAAAGGTAGGGATCCCTATCGTCGTCCAACTAGTCTAAGGCTCATAGTCTGGGTCGCTGGAATCGTTGGGCTCATCGGAAGGCTCAGCTGACTCCTCTGAAGAGCTGCGATCAGGCTCTGGCTCATCCACGTCCATGTCGGGGTCCTCCTGATCAGCCTGATCCTCCTCGGCTCCCCAGTAGTCTGCTAAGAGAGCGTCAGCCTCAGCCTCGGAGTCAAAGTCGTTCTCCAGGTCTACATCTGCGGCTGCATCCTCGACGGCATCTATGTCTAAATCCTCGCCTACCTCATCGACCTCACCATCCTCATCATCCAGCTCCATCGCCTCTGGCTCGGGGTTGTCCTCCTCCTCATCCATAGGCTCCGGCTCTATGTCATTATACCAAACTCCGGGGCCTGGCTGGGCCTCGACGGCTGGCGTAGCATCAAGTGGAGGAGCATCGACCACCTCGCCATCAGCAATCACTGGCTCCAACTCGCCGTCAACGTCTACTGGAATGTCAAAGGTACGGATAAGTCGACTGAGGGTCCCGTCCGCTGCCCTGCGACACCATGCTATGTACTCTTGCTTCTGATGCTCATCCTCACCCACATTAACATAAAGAACTGACCTAAACCTTACATGCATCTCGCCATCTCCAGCTGGGAAATGCTCCTCAGCCTGTAATATCTGCCTAGGAATCCCAAAAAGTGGAGGCGGCTCCAGCATCCTAGGGGGTAGGCTATGAAATGTTCGGTTTTACCACAACCGTGAGACTAGCTCAGTGAATCAAATACCTAAACCTAGGCTAGGCTAAAGTGTGTCTCTTAACGGACCAAAATCAAGCATTCAAGCCAACAAACATAAAACTCAATGTGTTTCAACGTGATTCAACCCCTGCAATGTTAGTGCAATTCAACATATATATATATATACACCCACATATGTGTACATACGGCAGGCGTACTCCACACACGCGTGCTCATCTTCTTTAAATGGTTCAAACCATTCAATCACCGCATCTCACACGAATGCCTCATGCAGTCACATGCTAATGATTCTCACCATCTCATCACAATACTGCATGATTCACAATTCACATAATGCAACGTTCCGTTTATTCTTAATCTCACGACCCACAATAGGGCCCGACCCGAAGGCCACAACACTTCATGGCCAGCGTATATAATACGCCCCCGGCCCGGTGTCTTCTAGCCTGCTACAAAGTGCCTGAGGCGCAACACTGCTCACCTACGAACCAGAGCCTGCTACAAAGTGCATGAGGATGGTCGTCTTCCGGTCTAACCGGGCATCGTCCCGCGTAAACGCAGCGGACGGAATCGACCCGAAGGCCACGACCCGAAGGCCTATAGGTGATCACACATATCAATTTTTATCTTAGCCCAATTCCACTCTTTTCAGGGCATTTATCGTGATCACACAATGAAATGTCACACCCGCACAATCACACAATGCCATCTCAAATCTCAATCTCGACATACAATGTGCGTGACATGCATTTTCATATCAGTGAATACAAATGCCATAACAATTTTCCAACATTACAAACAATGGCCATTCTAGCATTTGCAACACCTAACATGCAATTCGGCCAAAACCAAACCCCAACTTCAAACATAGTCAAAACACACTCGAAACACTCCAATTTAGCCTCCAACAATTCAGCCAAGACCCCACTCAAACATATTAGACATATACTTAGCTTAATTAAGCAAATCAAGTCCATTTAGCCCTAAAATCACCATTTCTAGCACAAACACTCAAGGGCTCCGAATTTGGCTCACCATGGACAGCCATCAAACCCTCACAATTCAACCATAGTTCCACCTTAGATCAACCCTCATTAACATCCTTAATTCAGCCATTAATCATACAACCACTAACAAATACCAATCTAGCTTAATCTCCACTAATCAACCCAATTAACCTAACTAAACACAATTAAGGCTAGACTAAGTTTAGGCATTAAACTCACGTTTGGGTGGACGGCTTGCGGAAGAAACAAGAACATCCAATCTTGCGGCTCAACAACGGTGGCTCACGGCGGCGCGGGATCCTCCTTGGCGTCGCCGGCGTCCGGCGGTTTCCACTCGGCCAAGACCAGCCGTGGCTGGTCGTCCAAGAGGGAGGAGGAGGCGCGGCTGAGGACGGCGGCTTGGGGCTGGTTCAGCTCTCCACGGCGGCCCTTTGCCGTGACCAAGAACTCCGGCGAACGGCTGAGGAAGTGCGGCGACGGTGGGCTGATTCCGGCGGAGAGGGAGAGGAGACGAAGGAGAGGAGATGGTGGAGAGGAAGTGGCCGAACGTGAGGGAAGGGAGAAGTGGCGTGAGAATGGAGGAGAGAGAGAGAACATGACCAAAATTTGGTCAAAGATGGTCAACTCAACCTTAGTGGAATCCAAGTGTCCACATCTAAGCCCACTTGACCAATTTAACCCTTCATCCAATGGCTTATATTCATTCCATTCAATTATTGAGGGGTATTCTTGTCATTAGCCCCTAACCAACCCCTAACCAACCTAGTTAGCCTTAACCAACCTTGGTTAAACCAATTTAATTTCCAAAATTCGGAATTAAGCTTAAATAGCCCAAGGGCAATTCCGTCCTTTTTCCGTCCCGAACCGAAATTCCATTTTTCGCACCAATGCGTCCCATATATGTGTGGTCAACATATTCTGGCGTCAGAATCTTAAAATTAGTCCGTCGAGTCCCTGAAATTCGACACCGAAATCTGGGCTCAATTCCGTGAACAACTCTCTCTCAACTTCAATTTTTCTGAAACTCTCACTAACAGGCGGCTGTTTAGGAATACGCGTATCGACTTAGGGCTGTCTGAGTCTCGACGGTTCCGATCATCGAGAGAAAGAGGGTTTATTACTAATCCCGGGGTCACGATCATTTGGCTCGAGTTCAGGATTGGTTGGCCACGAGCACGTTTGGTTAAGCAGAATCACCTGCGATCCCAATTGTGCATCGTTGGCCTTGGCCATACCATTTCCATCACTTTTCCTAAGATCGGCCCCTCACTGGTTCACAATATTCCCTCATTCTTTCTCAAATCGGCTCCCGAGTCGCAACTAAGTCCCTGGTCCACGTACTAGTGTCCTAGTTAGCCATTCCTCATGGTTAGTATCCCAAGAGTGATCAGCTCTGGGCGAGTCGTACTCAAATGAAATGAGAAATAACATTCATTTTATTAATCCCAGAAATTACATCGAAATTCGGGCTGTTACACTATCGCTTTCATGTCCACTGATCTCAGCTTTCTATTTAAACGACCTTTATGAGCTCATTATCGCCACACTTAAATCCTTTTCTTTCTTTGTTAATAATCCTCTTGAGTCCTTGCAATAGTCTTGCCATGGCCAACCTTTCTTCTTCTTTATCCTTTAACACTCCCTCTTTTACTGAAGACTTTGTTGCTTTATGGAGCGACTTACTATGTCGGCTGAGTCTCACTTATACCTATTTATCATTGAATCAAAGGGTGTTGATGAGATCTTTACTTTCCTTAAAGAAGCCGAACCTAAATTCCTTCATGCTGATCACCCTTTTAGAACCGGCTTTGATGAGTTTTGTGTAACTTTTACTCATGGGCTTCAAGCTTTTTCTGAAAATAGCTTGATAATTGAGCAACATGCAACCACTGAGAGCGAGTATTTTACAAGATAGATCTTACCACTAAGGCTGAGAAGGTGTACTTTGATCGACTCAAAGTTTTAGAACCCGCTCGTGCAGAGTCGGCCAAGTTGTCTTGTTCGAAGGACATGAAAGTCAAGTTGTTGAACATCGCAACTCGTCATCTTTGGGGAAAGCTGTCATCCGAAGAGAGAGCGGAGGCCGAGACAGAGAGGAAGGGGCTGATCAAGCTACTTGCCTAGATAGACGAGGATATCAACTCTTGTGGGTCGCTGGTGAGTTATTTGGATGAGAAGGGTAACACCTACTTTGAGACTCTCACAGCACTGGAAGCAGAGTGTAACTAGGCCTACTTGGCAGGAACACCAGTTCTTCTGCCTACTACTGTAACATCTCGAATTTGAACCATTTTCGAGATCAATGAAATTGATGTTATTTCTTATTTCATTTTAGTGAGTCTCAACCGGAATTGATCACTCTCGGGATACTAACTGATAGGAAATGGCTAACTAGGAAAATGGTACGTAGATCAGGAACCCGATCGTGAATTGGGCTTCGATTCCGAGAAACGACGAGGAAATATTTTGGGCCAACGTGGGCCGATCCTAGGAAGGTGACGGATTTGGTTTGGCCAACGACGTACGATCGGATCGCGGGTGATTCCGCATGACCGAGAGTACGCATGGCGAACAAATCCCGAACTTAACTCCAATGATCGCGACCTTCGGAACTAGCGATAAATCCTCACGTTCTTTTGGTAATCGAGGTCGTCACGACTCGAGTAACCCTACATCGATACGCGTAACCCGTGTAGATCTGGAACCTTTCTCCACATAAATAATGCCTCCAAATCTTGAGCGCGAAAATGATTGCTGCCAGCTTCAAATCGTGGGTCGGGTAGTTCATCTCATGAGGCCTTAACTATCGCGATACATAAGCAACCACTCTTCCATGTTGCATTAGCACGCATCCCAATCCCTTAAGCGAAGCATCGCTATAAATCTTATATCCTCCCGGTCCTGAAGGGATCGTTAGCACTGGCGCCGTCGTCAATCTCTGCTTCAATTCCTGAAAACTTTCTTCGTACTTTTCTGTCCACTCGAACTTAGTCTCCTTCTTAAGCAATCTCGTCAATGGGGTGGCTATTGCTGAGAATTCTTCCACGAATCGCCGATAATAACCTGCCAGTCCTAAGAAACTCCGAACCATAGTAACTGTTGCCGGTCTCGGCCAATCCATTACCGCTTCAATCTTTGCCTAATCCACGGAGATTCCTTCTCCGGAAATTATGTGCCCAAGAAACGCTACACGGTTCAGCCAAAACTCGCACTTGCTAAACTTAGCATATAGTGTGTGCTCTATTAACGTCCATAGAACTCTTTGCAAATGTACCTCATGCTCTTCGGAACTCTTTGAGTACACTAGAATATCATCAATAAAGACAATGACCAACTGGTCTAAGAATTCCTTGAATATCCGGTTTATTAAGTCTATGAAAGCAGCAGGGGCATTAGTCAGTCTAAATAGCATTACTGTGAACTCATAGTGTCCATACCTCGTCCTGAATGCCGTCTTTGGAATATTCTCCTTTTGGATCCTTAACTGATGGTAACCTGTCCTTAAGTCGATCTTGGAAAATACCGAGGCTCCTTGTAACTGATCGACCAGGCCGTTAATCCTTGGGAGGGGATACTTATTCTTGACTGTCACCTGATTCAGCTGACGGTAATCGATATACAGCCTCAACGACCCATCCTTCTTCCTGACGAATAATACCGGCGCTTCCCATGGAGACGCACTCGGCTGGATAAAACCTTTGTCTAGCAATCCTTGTATCTGAACCTTTAGTTCCTTCAGTTCCGATAACGATATCCTATAAGGCGGCTTCGAGATTGGCTCAGTCCCAGGTGCTAACTCGATGACAAATTTCACTTCTCTTTCTGGTGGCAATCCCGGCAATTCCTGAGGAAAGGCATCGGGAAAGTTACACACCACTGCTATATCTTCTAGCCGCATTTCCGCTGTCGAATCAACCACACTTGTTAAATAACCTTAACACTTGCAAAAGTGCATTGATGAGCATGAGCACGAGTGTGAGCATGAGCATGAGCATGAGCATATGTATGACATGCGTTGTGACCAAGTGATGTTATGTATGTGCCACGATTGGGTTCTGTGTTATTATTGTGAATTTATAAAGTGCCTAACCTGCAGGGCCAAGTAAGTATTGGATTTGGGCCCGAGAGCCCGAGTCATTTATGTTTTAGATTGTGTGTTGTTTAGTGCTCGTAAGGAGGTGCATGTTAGCCTAGTTTAGGTTTAGAGGACCTACTCGCTGAGATTTATTCTCACAGTTGTTTAAACCCAACTTTTCAGATCCCCGTCCTTAAGATGTCCGCAGTACCTATTCGTTTTAGGATTCCTTATCAGATAGACCGGGAGGAGACGGTATACCCCGCAGGAAACATGGATTTTTATGTTAGATATCTGACTACGGTTTGGGTCGATGCGGACGAGCAGCTGGACCAGGCCCACATGTACATAGAGTGGTGTATCAGGGACCTTACCGAGACTTATGGGCCCCTTCGATCTTTTGAGGTCCCGTTTAGCGAGTCAGGGGATGTGGACTCTTAATGTCCCGATGGAGACTTGGTGAGCCCCGACCATGCATCCGAGGAGAGCTCCAGTGCTGATTTATGGCACGGGCTAGATGTTTAGGAAATGGACGAACCAGAGCAGATGGAGGAGGAGTCGGAGGATGGGGACCCAGACCCAGAGCCGATGGATTCGGAGGATGAGCCAGAGCCGATGGAGCTAGATCTCGAGCTGGAGGCAGTACATAAGAAGGACGGTTCAGACGAAGAGTCATCCGAGATCGATACTGAGTTGGAGTCCATGGGGTCCGAGCCGGAGTCGTCTGAGAGTTCTTCCAACTCATCGAGTTCTGACCCAGACTGGAAGCCCTAGAGTAGACATTAGACCCTAGTTAGGTCGGGCCAGTACCTTTTTGACCAGAGCCCCACCTAGTCCTAGTATCCCTGATCGCTTGGTCACTTATCCCTTTTTGTCAGTAGTGGCCTTTGACCCGGTTTTTTTGATGTTCATGCTGTATATGAATATTGTATATGTTCTCCCTATTAATGCAAGTGTATATTTGTAGTCTTGTTGATTGTTCTATCCTTGGTCTCGTATCTGATTTGTACGGGTGTTTTCGTTGCTTCCGCATGTGCCTTGTGCTTTGTTTGGTTGTTGGGTCAGCGACGCGTCCTGGGACATCGCATGCAAATTCAACTGCGGTAGGGATGTTGTGCATCGTAGGGCTCGGGGTGTGACAAATATAATATTCAACCTGAGTTTTGTTTTCAAAATGACCTAAATTGGAATATTGTCTTCTAATGGTGATAGGGATGGTAAGCTTTATGGTGAGGCATAGCGAGGTGAGGATGTTCACGGCAATGGTGAGGCTACCGACAAGAGGATTGACACAGACTTTAATCATGAACGACGATGGCTTGCGTTCGTTGAGGGTAACTCGCTGAAATTTATTAGGAAACACCCTGAACAACTCTCCGGGAACTTGCAAATAAAGAACAAATCTCGGCAGAGGACTAGTTCATAGCAGGTCTGGGATTAAAGGACCATCGAACAATGTAGATAGCGCTGGAGAGGGCTGGACACACATAAGGAGACCGCCAGAAATGCCGGAGTGATCTCTGGTTGCCGCGGGAAAAACTGGTAGTCACCGTTGGAACTTGCTTGGAGTTGTTGGGCGACTACAAGTAGATCTGGGCCATGCTAGGGATGAGCTGCTCAAGGGGTTGAGCAGCCGGTTCGGATGCTTGTTGGATTAACTACGGATGGCAACGTGGAGGCTGGATGCTCGTTACCCTAAACTGGGAGTCCTGCGTGTTGGGATTTATTTAGAACATGCATAGATAGAAAAAATCAAAATTCGTAGCGGAAGCAAATGTAACATTGTGAATTTTCGATCCTTTTCCCGGGATTTATGAAATGAAAATTTTGACCAATGCACTTATAGTGAGATCTCACCCGGAACCGCGCATTCTCGGGATACTAACCTGAGGGATAAGGCCATCACGGGATTGAGTTCGCACGACCAAAGAACTTGACCCTGGTTTGACCTTTGACCATAAGGATTGATGAGGGAATATTTTGGGCCAACAGAGATCGATCTATTTGATTAATTGTGTTCGAAGGGAACTAGCGACAGACCCTCACAATTACATGACAATCGAGGTCGCCTTTGGTTCGAGCAAACTTAAACGTGACTCGACTTAGTATCGGTCACGGGTTGAGAGCATGTAATCCAAATGAGCTACCCGTTAGTAAGAGATAAGCTAAAGCTGCGATTATTCGATTTTAGTTATTTCTTGGAATCCGAGCCCGGGAATTGAGAATTTTGAAAGTGACAATTTTTAGCGACCGATGGCGTTTTTGGTGTGGCCAACCTTGGGGCCACCCGTTTTTGTAAAAAAATGGATTTCGGTTCGGGACCGGAAAAATGATCGTTTTGCCCCTATGCACCGAGAACGAATTTTGAAGACTGGATTAAATTGAGGGACTGAGAATTACCCTATATGGCCGAAAATAGAAGGACGAGAATGCCCCTCTCCTCCCATGAGCATTTACACTTTTGCCCTTGAATTATTGGATAAGATTGAATGTGGGCCGTCGAGTTTAGAAAAGATCAAATCTTGACCCTTGATTGGTAGGGTAGTTAGAGGGGCTGATCGATAATTTCTGGTGGGGTGTTAGAGTCCAATAATTGGTGCACCTATATATTTAATTTTCTCTCTCTCTCTCTCTCTCTCTCTCTCACATAATTCACTCTCTCTCTCTTCACCACCCACCGACCGGAATTCTCTCTCCCTCCTTCCCCGTGCGTGAGCCAAGCTTGGTCGGCCACCAACTGCCCAGCCGCCTGGTCGCCACCCAGCCCTAGCCATCCGTCACCGGTGCTCTTCCTTCCCGAACGTGCCACCACCGTCCGCCTGTCCCACTCTCTCTCTATCTCACCTATCTTATTCGGCCTAGCTGCCATTGAGCCACCCCTGATCGTCTTTCCCTGGCCCATACGTCCCCATCGCTTACCCAAGTCACCCGATCGCCGCCTGTCCACAGTGTCTCAGCCGCTTACTCGCCTGGCCGCCGGCGCTACTGCTTGGTTGCTGCTGCTGGTCCGATTGTTTCAGCCACCTGTCCGGCTTGTTGTCACTCCCTTTTAAGGTAAGTGACTCCCCCAAACTCTCCTTAGGACCTCGGGTATTGTTGGACGTGTTTAGGGGCTGTTTGAGGCATGTGAAGGGGCTGGATATTAGGTTGTTCGGGACTGATTTGGTGACTAAATATGTGTGGTTTAGAAGGCTCGGATGGGACTGTTGTGATGTGAAATGATATGGACTGAATTGTAAGTTTGATTAGTAATTCTATGTCGTGAATGGGCTCGTATGAGCGATTGTGTGATGGATGATTGTTGGCTAGTTCTGGAATGTGTTGTACTCGTGCCAAGTATGTGTGGCCATGTGGTGTACTCGTGCGACGAGGTTGTGCATTTGCGAAATATATGTGTGGCATGAGATTGTGTGGCCGTATGTTATGTGTGGCCGCGTGGTACGTGTGGTACGATGGTACGAGATGGTTTGAATGGCTGGAAAAGTGATACCCTGAGGCGTGTTCGTTTACGTGGGGTAGGTTCCATCCTGAGGCATGTTATGCGGGACGATGCCGTCCCTGACGAGGTGACAATGCTCGGCTCGATGGGGTGACGACGCCTGACGAGGTCAGAAGATCGTTAGCCTGATGCGTTTTACGCGGGCACAGTAGTGATGGAAAGTTGGGAATGAGCTGGACTTGTCTTGACGTGCGAGATTTGTGAAAGTTGACGCATGGTGTGAGTTAGTGTGCGAGTGTGGTTTGCCTCGCATGACATAGTGTTTGATGAGTAAGGACATGAATGGATTGGCTGTATTATTTTCTGACATGCAGGGATGTGCATGATGGATCCCAGGTAGGATCGCATGTGATTGTTAGTATGATTGATTATTGTGTCATGCATGTTTTGTTTGGCAGTACGCGAGAGCCTATGTGGTGTTTGGGGTTGTGCACTTATTGAGATTCGTCTCATGGTTATATAACCACTTTTTCAAACCCCCAGCCATGAACCTAGGAGACCCGCCTCCTCGTTTTGGAATCCCTAGGCATGTGGATAATCAGGAGGTGGAGTATTCTTTAGGAGGCGACCGAGCTTTTGTTAGATACTCGAGCACTATTTGGATTGATGAAGGAGGATTATATTGGAAGCCCTATTCGTACATAGCGTGGACCTATCACGACGGCCTAGAGGAGATAGGTTCACTGAAAAGCTTCGACATCCCCTATTATAATGCCGGTGAGTGGGATCCTTCGGCGATCATTCCTCCCGATGGCGAGATCGTTGATCCTGAGGAGCCAGATGAGGAGCCATTCACAGTACCTCCAGTGGAGCCGTAGGCAATGTAACCATTGCAGGCAATCGCTCCGTATCGCGATCCACGTGATCTTCCGGGGTATAAGCCAGAGGACTCAGGAACAGAATGGGAGGAGGGTGACCCTTAGGTTTCGCCAGGGTATCTTAGGGGTTGTATAGAGTAGGTCTGACCTTTTACCTTTTAGAAGATAGATCGACCTATAGTGAAGCTAGGTTAACCCAACCACCCGATCCCTTTTGTTGTATCGGTGGTGTTTTCAATGCTTGTCTTGCTAAGCTTGTATGTATCGATATTTGTATGCTCGGTTCGATGGCTATGTATAAAAATGAATGTTGATAGTTCATTAACTGTTTTGATGCTCTACCCCATTGTCATCTTTTTAGTACGGGCGTTTTTGATATTCGTTTCCACATGTGCTTCTGATCGTTTGGGTCGACGATATTTTCCTGCGATGTCGCATTAATTCGACCAAGGAGGGATGTCGCGAGCTCGATAGGGTTCGGGACGTGACATCTCTTTTTGATTTGATATCAGAGCAAGGTTAGCTCGATACCGGTAAGGTTAAGACCTGGAGTGATAAGGAGCGACGACTTCAGGGTAATTAGTTAGGGAGCCCTTCGTAGAATGCTTGTGTATGTGGATTGTGCATGTCTTGTGAGTACGCACCTGTGATTGCTGAGTGGTTTATTGTGGTTATAATGTTGATTGAGACGAAGGTGTGGCAGGACTTGAGGTGAGTACGAGAACCTTGATGGTTGCTTGGTGATATTGGTTTGATGTTACTTGATTGATTTGAGGATTGGTTGTTGGTTGTCGAGTTTTGTGCCTAGGGCTTGGACTAGTATAGTTGACCTAGGTCTCTAATTCTCGTATGGAATTATAGCAGGTAGGAGGGTAGCGTGAGCCCGTGAGAATGAGTGGGAGAGGTGCAGGAGCAAGAGGCTCGTTGAGCTTTTAGATTCCAATCGCGAAAGATCCGCGTATGGAAGGAGTTCTTAGGGTGTTAGAAGGGATTGGGAATTTGATGGATAGGTAAGCTCAAGAGTGAGCTAATGCAACTGCTCAAGCTGCAGAGGCCGTAGCTGCTTTAGTTAATGAGAATACGGGTAATGGAAATGGGAATCGACAGATGCATCAGTTGGTAGAACAATTTATGAAGCTGAAACCATCAAAGTTTGAAGGAGTAGGGGATCCAGAGGCTGCTTCTAAATGGGCTGAGGAGTTAGAAAAAACTTTTGCTTTGTTGGGGTGTACTGAAGCTGACAAAGTAACGCTGGTAGTGTACCAGCTACAGGGTGATGCATGCGTCACACCAACATCTTCAGTTTGTGCCCCACTTGTTATTATGCTTACATGGAATTAGTTCACTACATATATTGCTGATTGAAGAGAAGCATTGAAGTCATTCTGGTGGTTTAATGAACATTGCGTGAACAGTCCGAACTTGGAGTATTAATTGCTGTGGAAGTGGTGCGAATCTGGTCAAGAGCATTAAATGTCATCTTCTCGTTGCCAACTTCTTTTATTTTAATGATTTCAAGTTTCTAAGTTTAGATTCAAAGTTTTTGCTGAGTCTTAGGAATTAAATAAGGTTGTTAGAAACTGATTGAACTCTATGTAAACCCTCTTGGGCGTCACTTAGGGGAATGACCATTTGGAATGAATATTGAGAGTTTTCTCTTGCAATTCTATTGCAAAACTTAAGGTTTCTGTATCACTTAGTGGATTCTAAGTGTGGTGAGCCTCCTTGAGCATCTGTATCCTTGTTTGGTGGTGGTTCGACCTATATCCAAACCTGGTGGTGAGCTCGTCCAATTTATCCTTCTGTATTCGCACAACAAAACCTAACCTTTTCGCAACCAAGCGATACCGATTCGCATCATTTGGCGCCGTCTGTGGGAAAAGGTTCCATTTGTGCGAAATTTCCTATTCCAAACACCCTCTTAAACACTTACCAGCCTAAAAATCACTTCTTTCCAGCCTAAACACTTATTACAGTCCCTAAAACGCTCCAGACTTTGAGTATTGAAATGGCAAACGAATTTCAACGTGGATTGACGTTTGAACAAGCTCGCTCTATGCGAATGGAACGTGAAATCGCAGATCTCAGACGCCAATTGTAGCAGCTCTTGAATGATCGAGGAGCAGCATCTTCCAACGTAAGTTCTGGAGAGGAAGAGGACAATCCTTTTCACGAGCAGCCAAGTGACGATGAGATTCAAGGAACGAGGAGGCCCAGATTTCGTCCTCAAAAGAATGACTCTGATATTAAGGTTGAAATACCAGAGTTTGAAGGTAAACTCTCACCTGATGACTTCCTTGATTGGCTCCATACAATAGAAAGAGTGTTTGAATATAAGGAGTATTCGGAGGAGAAGAAAGTTAAAATTGCAGCCTTGAAATTGCGAAAATATGCAAGCCTATGGTGGGAAAACCTTAAAGCTCAGCGAGTTCGTGAAGGAAAGAGCAAAATTCGTACTTGGGATAAGATGAAGAGAGAGATGAAGAAGCGTTTCTTACCCGAGAACTATAGGCAAGATCTGTTCTTAAAGCTTCATTCTTTGAAACAAAATGATCTGAGTGTTGAAGAGTATACTCGGGAATTTGAACAACTCATGATGAAGTGTGATGTTTCTGAGTCCCAAGAACAAATAATCGCTCGTTATTTGGGTGGTTTGAAGAAACATATTGCTGACTCAGTGGATTTACAGCCATATTGGAGTTTTCTTGATGTATGCAAGCTTGCCTATAAAGTTGAGAAGCAACAAGACACCTCCAAGAAATCGGCTTACAAACCATTCATAAAGGGAGCTTCTTCCAGCAAAGGGAGTTCGTCTTTTCAAGCTGAGAAGACCACGGTGAGAAAGGACAAGGCAAAAGTTGATTCTCAGCCCATGACAACCGCTAAGGAGAGAAGATGTTTCAAATGTCAAGGATATGGGCATATTGCATCTGAATGTCCCAATCGGCGCACAATCACTCTCAAAGAAGTCGAAGAAACTAACGTCGAAGAAGATGAACCAATTTGGGATTCAGATGAAGAGGAAGAGTATGTGGAGCAACCTGATGATGGTGAACTACTTGTGATTCGCAAGTCCTTGAATTCAAATATGGCGTCTATGGAAGAGCAAAGAGAGAACATCTTTCAAACAAGATGTACCATCAAAGGGAAGATATGCCATGTCATTGTTGATAGTGGTAGCTGCACTAATGTTGCTTCCGCGACCATGATTGAAAAGTTAAGTTTACCTACGATGTCACACCCTCAGCCTTACAAACTCCAATGGCTAAACAAGGGGAGTGATGTGAAGGTAACTAAACAAGCATTAATCTCATTTTCAATTGGGAAACATTATCAAGATGAGGTTACGTGTGATATAATCCCTATGGATGCTTGCCATTTGTTACTTGGAAGACCATGGCAGTATGATCGAAAGGCGATGCACGATGGATTCAAGAATACTTATTCTATCCATTTAGGGCAGAAAAGAATCACTCTTACCCCATTGTCTCCAAGCTGTGATGAACGTGCTCGACATGAAGAGAATGGAGTAGCTGGCCATTTTCTTAGCCAGGCTAAACTTCGTGAAACTTGCTTGAAGAAGCAACAAATTTATGCGCTACTTTTGCTTGAGCAGAATGTGGTCCATGAAGATTTGATTCATCCTTTAGTCATGACATTGCTGAATGAGTTTGCTGATGTCTTCCCTGAAGAGATGCCATCCAGCTTACCTCCAAAGAGGGAGATTCAACACCAAATTGATTTAATGCCCGGCGTACCGTTACCAAACAAACCGGCATATAGATGCAACCCGGAGGAGACTAAAGAGCTTCAACGACAAGTAGATGAGCTGATCACCAAAGGCTTCGTACGAGAGAGCTTGAGTCCATGTTCTGTACCAGCCATTTTGGTCCCCAAGAAGGATGGTTCGTGGAGGATGTGTATGGACAGCCGTGCCATCAACAAAATTACGGTAAAGTATCGTTATCCTATTCCATGACTTGATGATATGCTAGATGAATTGCATGGTGCCACTATTTTTTCTAAGGTAGATCTTCGAAGTGGTTATCATCAAATTCAAATGAAGGAAGGTGATGAGTGGAAAACGGCTTTCAAGACCAAGGGAGGCCTCTATGAGTGGCTTGTCATGCCATTCGGGTTATCCAATGCCCCTAGTACGTTCATGAGGCTAATGAACCATATTCTGAAGCCATTTATTGGAAAATTTGTTGTTGTATACTTTGATGATATCCTTGTTTACAGCCGAAATGAGGAAGAACACTTACAGCATTTGAGGAAGCTATTTGAAGAATTGCGTATTCAGCGATTATTTGGCAATCTGAAAAAGTGTCATTTTTTTACCTCAAGTGTTGTCTTCTTGGGATATGTTATTTCAAGTGAAGGCATTCAAGTGGATGAAAGTAAGATAGAAGCAATCCAAACCTGGCCGACACCCCAATCTGTTCATGACGTGAGGAGTTTTCACGGTTTGGCTTCTTTTTATCGTCGCTTCATTAAAAATTTCAGCACTATTATTGCCCCACTTACCGATTGCTTGAAGGGAGAAAAGTTTTTATGGACTTCTATGGCTCAGCGAAGCTTCGAGGCTATTAAAATGAAGCTTTGTGAGGCCCCGGTCCTTGCATTTCCCGACTTTGAAAAGCTTTTTGAAGTTGAATGTGATGCATCTGGCATTGGAATTGGAGGAGTTCTACTTCAGCAAAATCGACCAATCGCTTATTTTAGCGAGAAGCTCAATAGCTCTAAGCTGAACTATTCAACCTATGACAAAGAATTTTATGCCATCATTCGAGCATTGGAGCATTGGAGCCATTATTTGCTGCCAAAGGAGTTTGTTTTGCATTCAGATCATGAGGCCTTGAAGTTCATCAATGGCCAACACAAGCTGAATAAAAGGCATGCTAAATGGGTTGAGTATCTTCAATCCTATTCTTTTGTGATCAAGTACAAGACTGGACGTACGAATGTTGTGGCTAATGCACTCTCCCGGAGACATTCTTTTCTGACCTTGATGGATTCCAAGCTTTTAGGATTTGAGGTAAACAAAGAACTCTATGCTGATGATGTAGACTTCAATCCTATATTTACAGCATGCAAGAAAGGTGCAATAGAGCATTTCCATATCCAAAATGGTTTTCTCTTCAAAGACAACAAGTTGTGCGTTCCTCAAAGTTCCACAAGGGAGTTATTGATTCGAGAAGTTCATGGAGGTGGTATTGCTGGTCATTTTGGAGTCAACAAAACTTTGGCTATGCTACAAGAACATTTTTATTGGCCAAATATGGCGAAGGACGTCCGGAGTATCCTTAAGCGCTGTGTGACGTGCCAAAAGGCCAAGAGCCACGTTCTTCCACAAGGATTATACATGCCATTGCCAATTCCTAAAGTTCCATGGGAAGCTGTGAGTATGGATTTTGTCCTTGGTATGCCGAGAACTCAAAGGCAAAAGGATGCTGTTATGGTGGTTGTGGATCGATTCTCGAAAATGGCTCATTTTGTGCCTTGCCATAAAACCGACGATGCTTCTCACATTGCTGACTTATATTTTCGTGAGATCATTCGACTCCATGGAGTTCCTCGCACTATTGTATCAGATCGGGATAGCAAATTTTTAAGTGGTTTCTGGAAGACTTTATGGAGTAAGCTTGGCACAAAACTTCTATTCAGCACATCATGTCACCCACAAACCGATGGGCAGACCGAAGTTGTTAATCGTACGATGGGAGCTATATTGAGAACTTTAGTGTCCAAAAATCAGAAAGATTGGGACTTAAAGCTTGCTCATGCTGAGTTTGCCTACAATCGAGCTCCTAATCGCACCACAAAGTGCTCTCCTTTCGAAGTTGTTTATGGAATCAATCCACTTACTCCTGTGGATTTGCTGCCCTTGCCAACCAAGGATTTGGTGCATCATGAAGCTGATCAACGCGCTAAAGTGATGAAAGATTTCCATGCAAAGATCAGATCTCAAATTGAGAAGCAAAATGAGATTTATCAGAAAAAGGCTAATAAGAACAGGCGAGCTGTTGTTTTTCATCCAGGAGACTTAGTTTGGATTCATTTGAGAAAAGAGAGATTTCCTTCTAAGCGCAAGTCGAAGCTAATGCCGAGAGCCGAAGGACCATTCAAGGTTTTGGAACGAATCAACGACAATGCCTACAAGATTGATCTACCAGGTGATTTTAATGTTTCAGCAACGTTTAATGTTCGAGATCTCACTCCATATGAGTCAGACGAAGATTATCAAGCTTTGAGGACAAATCTTTTTCAGCAAAGGGAGGATGATGCATGCGTCACACCAAAATCTTCAGTTTGTGCCCCACTTGTTATTATGCTTACATGGAATTAGTTCACTACATATATTGCTGATTGAAGAGAAGCATTGAAGTCATTCTGGTGGTTTAATGAACAGTGCGTGAACAGTCCGAACTTGGAGTATTAATTGCTGTGGAAGTGGTGCGAATCTGGTCAAGAGCATTAAATGTCATCTTCTCGTTGCCAACTTCTTTTATTTTAATGATTTCAAGTTTCTAAGTTTAGATTCAAAGTTTTTGCTGAGTCTTAGGAATTAAATAAGGTTGTTAGAAACTGATTGAACTCTATGTAAACCCTCTTGGGCGTCACTTAGGGGAATGACCATTTGGAATGAATATTGAGAGTTTTCTCTTGCAATTCTATTGCAAAACTTAAGGTTTCTGTATCACTTAGTGGATTCTAAGTGTGGTGAGCCTCCTTGAGCATCTGTATCCTTGTTTGGTGGTGGTTCGACCTATATCCAAACCTGGTGGTGAGCTCGTCCAATTTATCCTTCTGTATTCGCACAACAAAACCTAACCTTTTCGCAACCAAGCGATACCGATTCGCATCACAGGGTAATGCGAATGATTGGTGGAAAGCCACACAGGACCGAGTGTTTCCTACGGGCGTAGATCAGAATTGGACAGCCTTCGTTCAGGCTTTTAATGAGAAGTATTTCTCGGCAAGTGCTCGAGAAAGAAAGATGACGACTTTCCTTAGACTGCAACAGAACCAAATGACTGTGGATCAGTATGAGGCAGAATTTGCCAGGCTGTCTAAGTTTGCGCCGAGAATGATAGACCATCGTGAGGACAAGGAGCGAAGGTTTCGGGATGGATTGAGGGCCGACATTCGCATCCAATAAATACCGGTGAATTTGAGAACTTATGAGGAATTATATGAGAGGGCTCAAGCTATCGAGCTGGATATGATAGATAGAGCTGCCGCGTTTGGATCACGATATACCTCAAATAGGGACAATCGTCAGTCAAGGAAAAGGCCGATGATGGGAAATTGACGTTTTGCTCCTCCGGCAAGGAGGAATATTGGGAAATTGCCACATCAATCTAATTCGGCCTGTAGACGTTGTGGGAGACATCATGGGAGTGGTCCTTGCCCAAGTGTAACTGGGGTATGCTTTGAGTGTGGTGAAATGGGACATCACATAAGGAATTGCTCGAATCAGAAGAGTCGACCACCCCTACAATCGCAGTCACCTCGGATTGAGAATCCAACTAGTGTAGCCCCGCCGGCTAATCCGAACAGGCCGCCGGCACAAGGACGTGTATACGCCATGGCGTGAAAGGAAGTCGAGAATGTGCTAGGCATAATCACAGGTATGGTTTCTCCGTGCAATTATGTTGCAAATGCTTTATTTGATCCGAGGGCGTCGCACTCGTTTGTGTCTACTCAGTTTGTTGAATTGGCTGGATTGAAACCAGTTTTATTAGAAGTGCAATTGTGTGTGGCTACACCATTGATGGATAAGATATGCATATCGTTAGGATGCCCGAACTGTAAAATAGTAATCGATGGTGTAGAAAGCAGGATAGATTTGGCTATTTTGACCATGTATGATTTTGATATGATTGTGGGCATGGATTGGTTAGTCAGACAAATTGCTGTGATGGATTGTGGTAGCAGGGTGATCCAGTTTAGTCCGATTGGATACCCTAGATTCGAGTTTGTAGGGAGTCGAGGAGGAACCTCGATCCCTTGGGTTTCGTCGGTAGATTTAACCAAATTGTTGAATGGGGGGTGTCAAGGTTACCTAGCAAGTGTGATGGATTTAACGGCAGAAGAAATGTGGCTAGATGATATAGCAGTGGTGTGCAATTTTCTCGACATTTTTCCTCAGGAATTACCGGGATTGCTACTAGAAAGAGAAGTAGCGTTTGTTATCGAGTTGGCCCTTGGGATCGAGCCAATCTCGAAACCACCTTATAGGATGTTATTGTCGGAGTTGAAAATATTAAAGGTTCAGATGTAGGAACTATTGGATAAGGGCTTTATTCGACCGAGTGCATCTCTATGGGGAGCACCAGTTTTGTTCGTAAGGAAGAAGGATGGGTCGTTGAGACTGTGTGTTGATTACCGCCAGCTGAATCAAGTGACAATTAAGAATAAGTATCCCCTTCTAAGGATTGACGATATGTTTGATCAATTACAAGGAGCCTTAGTATTTTCTAAGATTGACCTAAGGACGGGGTATCACTAGCTAAGAATCCAAAAGGAGGATATTTCGAAGACGGCATTCAGAACGAGGTATGGACACTACGAGTTCACGGTAATGTCGTTTGGGCTAACTAATGCCCATGCTGCTTTCATGGACTTAATGAATAGGGTATTCAAAGAATTTTTGGATCAGTTCATCATTGTCTTCATAGATGATATTTTAGTGTATTCAAAGAGTCCCGAGGAATATGAAGTACATTTGAAAAAGGTCCTATGAATGTTAAGAGAACATGCACTGTATGCTAAGTTTAGCAAGTGCGAGTTTTGGCTTAATCGAGTGGTGTTTCTTGGACACGTAATCTCCGGAGAAAGAATCTCCGTAGATCCGGCGAAGATTGAGGCAGTAATGGATTGGCCAAGGCCAACGACAGTTACTGAGGTTCAGAGCTTTTTAGGTCTAGTGGGTGACTATCACCGATTCGTGGAAGGATTCTCGGCGATAGCCACTCCACTGACAAGGTTACTTAAGAAGGAGACAAAATTTGAATGGATGGAAAAGTGCGAAGAGAGTTTTCAGGAATTGAAACAAAGATTAACAACTGCGCCAATACTAACAATCCCTTTAGGACCGGGAGGATATGAGATTTATAGCGATGCTTCGCTTAAAGGATTGGGATACGTGCTTAAAGGATTGGGATACGTGCTAATGCAACATGGAAGGGTAGTTGCTTATGCATCGCGTCAGTTAAGGCCTCATGAGATGAACTACCCGACTCATGACTTTGAATTGGCAGCAATCATTTTAGCACTTAAGATTTGGAGTCACTATTTATGTGGAGAAAGGTTCCAGATTTATACGGACCACCAGAGTCTCAAATACTTGTTGTCTTAGAAGGAATTAAATATAAGACAACGTCGTTGGATGGAGTTGTTGAAGGACTATGACTGTGACATTTTGTATCATCTCGGAAAGGCCAACCGGGTAGCGGTTGCCCTAGGTTGGAAGTCGAGCATCGCGCAGTGTTAAAGAGTGGATCTTATTGGAAGGAGAGCGAGACTCAGAGTTTAAGTTCGAGGTAGGACATCTCTCCAGTTTGGTGGCGGCGTTAAGGAATGAATCGGAAGTGTAAACCAAAATTAAGGGCAAAAGTACACTACAAGTGCCATAACTTGTGTACGGCGCTCACTTTAGTGCCATAACTTTTTTTTGGATCACTTTAGTGCTAAAATTTTTGAAAAACGATCACTTAAGTGCTAAAATTTTTGAAAAACGATTACTTAAGTGCCAACTCCGGTGCCGCACATAATTTTTCGTCAGAAATCTGACGTGGCATTTTTTTTATTAATTTCTGAAGCTGATATGGCTCGCCGGAGTCTCGCCAGAGATTGGTACTTAAGTGATCGTTTTTCAAAAATTTTAGCACTTAAATGATTATTTTTAAAAAAATTTAGCACTTAAGTGATCATTTTTCAAAAATTTTAGCACTAAAGTGATCCAAAAAAAAGTTATGACACTTAAGTGATCGTTTTTCCTCCGACTTGGCACCAAAGTGATCCGAAAAAAAGTTATGGCATCAAAGTGAGCGCCATACACAAGTTATGGCACTTATAGTGTCCTTTTGTCCAAAATTAAGGCATTATAGTCTACAGACCCTGAGATTCAGAAAATTCTAGAGATGGATAGTACTAAGAGGAAACCGGACTTCCAAGTGTCCGAGGATGTAATTCTGAAATTTCAAGGACGTTTGTGCGTGCCCGACGATTTGAAGCTTAAGGAGGAGATTTTATTGGAGGCTCATACGAGCAATTATAGCATTCACCCCGGTAGCACGAAAATATACCAAAACCTTCGACAACATTATTGGTGGAATGGAATGAAGGTGCATGTGGCCAACTGTTTGACGTGCCAGCAGGTGAAGGCACAACATTATAAACCTGGTGGAATGTTTCAGCCATTAGAAATCCCAGAATGGAAATGGGAACACATTACGATGGATTTCGTCATGGGATTACCAAGGAGTCAGAAGGGACATGACTCGATATGGGTAATAATCGATCGGTTAACAAAGTCGGTACATTTTTTGGCAGTGCGAAAGGACTTCGCGCTCGATAGGTATACTGAGTTGTATGTAAGACAGATAGTACGTCTTCATAGAGTGCCTGTGATGATCATCTCGGATCATGATCCGAAGTTTACTGCTGCTTTTTGGAAAAGTCTTCAGACGGCTATGGGAACAAAGTTGCAGTTTAGTACAGCCTATCATCCGCAGACGGATGGTCAGTCTGAAAGGACCATTCAGACTTTAGAGGATATGCCGAGAGCATGTGTATTAGATTTTCAGGGCAAATAGGAAGAACAATTACACTTAGTTGAATTTGCCTATAATAACAGCTGTCAGCAGAGTATTGGGATGGCACCGTTTGAAGCGCTTTATGGCAGAGCGTGTAGGACACCTTTGTGTTGGGATGAAGTGGGAGAAAGAAGTGTAACGGGTCCAGCGTTAGTTCAACAGTCAGTGGAAATGGTAAAAATTATTCGGGAAAGGCTAAAGATAGCATAGAACCGTTAGAAGAGTTATGCGGATCGAAGGCGTAGACCGTTATAATTTCAGGTTGGTGACCACATTTTCCTTAAGATTTCACCTATGAGAGGACTGTCTCGGTTTGGTAAGAAAGAAAAACTGAGTCCAAGGTATATAGACCCGATCGAAATTTTAGAGAGGATTGGAACGTTGACCTATCGTCTCGCCTTGACGCCGAATTTATCGCAAGTCCATAATGTCTTCCAAGTATCAATGTTAAGGAAGTACGAACCGGATTCGACCCACGTGCTGAATCATGAAGTAATAGACGTGGACGACAGGGTGTCGTACGTGAAGAGACCGGTGCGAATTGAGGATAGGAAAGAGCAAGTTTTGAGAAATAAGACGGTCCCGTTGGTCAAAGTTGTTTGGGAACATCAAGGGACAGAAGGTGCCACTTAGGAAAATGAAAAAGTAATGAAACGTCATCACCCTCATTTGTTTGGATAGCTGGGTATAGTTGTAAATTTTGAGGATGAAATTTTTATTAGGGGGGAAGAGTTGTAACATTATGAATTTTCGATCATTTTCCCGAGATTTATGAAATGAATATTTTGGCCAATGCACTTATAGTGAGATCTCACCCGGAACCGCGCATTCTCGAGATACTAACATGAGGGGTAAGGCCATCATGGGATTGAGTTGGCACGACCAAAGAACTCGACCCTGGTTCGACCTTCGACCATAAAGATTAACGAGAGAATGTTTTGGGTCAACAGAGACCGATCTATTTGATTGATCGTGTCCGAAGGAAACTAGCGATAGACCCTCGCAATTACATGACAATCGAGGTTGCCTTTGGTTCGAGCAAACTTAAACGTGACTCGACTTAGTGTCGGTTACGGGTTGAGAGCGCGTAATCCAAATGAGCCACCCGTTAGTAAGAGATAAGCTAAAGTCGCGATTGTTCAATTTTAGTCATTCCTTAGAATCCGGACCCGGGAATCGAGAATTTTGAAAGTGACAATTTTTAGAGGCCGATGGCGTTTTTGGTGTGGCCAACCTTGGGGCTACCTGTTTTTGTAAAAAAATGGATTTCGATTTGGGATCGGAAAAATGACCGTTTTGCCCCTATGCATCGCAAACGAATTTTAAAGACTGGATTAAATTGAGGGACTGAGAATTACCCTGTATGGCCGAAAATAGAAGGACGAGAATACCCCTCTCCTCCCATGAGCATTTACTCTTTTGCCCTTGAATTATTGGATAAGATTGAATATGGGCCGTCGGATTTGGATAAGATCAAATCTTGACCCTTGTATTGGTGGGGTAGTTAGAGGGTTCAATTGGTAATTTCTGGTGGGGTGTTAGAGTCCAATAATTGGTGCACCTATATATTTAATTTTCTTTCTCTCTCTCTCTCTCTCATAATTCACTCTCTCACTCTTCACCCCTTACCGGCCGTAACTCTCTCTCTCTCCCTCTTTCCCTGTGCATGAGCCAAGCTTGGTCGGCCTGGTCGTTGCCTAGCCCAGCCGTCCGCCGCCGGTGCTCCTCCTTCTTGGCCGCGCCACCACCGTCCGCCTATCCCACTCTATCTATCTCGCCTATCCTGTTTGGCCTAGCTGCCACCGAGCCACCCTTGACTGTCCTCCCCTGGCCCATACGTCCCCATCACCGTCCCCAGTCGCCCGATCGCCGCCTGCCAGTCGCCCGTCCACGATGTCTCAGCTGCTCGCTCGCTTGGCCGTCGGCGCCGCTGCTCAGCTGCTGCTGCTGCTGTTGGTACGGTTGTTCTGGCCACCTGTCCAGCTTGTTGTCATTCCCTTTTAAGGTAAGTGACTCCCCCAAACCTTCCTTAGAACCTCGTGTATTGTTGGACGTGTTTAGGACTCGGTTTGGGGTAGTTTAGGAGATTTTTGAGGCATGTGAAGGGGGCTGGATATTAGGTTGTTCGGGACTGATTTGGTGACTAAATATGTGTGGTTTAGAAGGCTCGGATGGGACTGTTGTGATGCGAATTGATATGGACTGAATTGTAAGTTTGATTAGTAATTCTATGTCGTGAATGGGCTCGTATGAGCGATTGTGTGACAGATGATTGTTGGCTGGTTCTGGAATGTGTTTTGGGCTGAATGTAGTGAGACTGAGTGTTATGTGCGTGGTCGTGTAGATGTGATGATGTGACCATGCAATGAGGCCGCGTGCCAAGTATGTATGGTTGTGTGGTGTACTCGTGCGACATGGTTGTGCATTCGCGAAATGTATGTGTGGCGTGAGATTGTGTGGCCGTGTGTTATGTGTGGCCACGTGGTACGTGTGGTACGATGGTACGAGATAGTTTGAATGATTGGAAAAGTGGTACCCTGAGGTGTGTTCGTTTACGGGGGGTAGGTTTTGTCCTGAGGCGTGTTACGTTGGACGATGCCGTCCCTGATGAGGTGACGATGCTTGGACTGACGGGGTGATATTGCCTGACCAGGTCAGAAGATCGTTAGCTTGATGCGTTTTACGTGGGCGCGGTAGTGATGGAAAGTTGGGAATAAGCTGGACTTGGCTTGACGTGTGAGATCTGTGAAAGTTGATGTATGGTGTGAGTTAGTGTGCGAGTGTGGTTTGCCTCGCGTGACATAGTTTTTGATGAGTAAGGACATGAATGGATTGGCTGTATTATTATCTAACTTGTAGGGATGTGCATGATGAATCTCAGGTAGGATCGCATGTGATTGTTAGTGTGATTGATTGTTGTGTCATGTATGTTTTGTCTGGCAATATGCGAGAGCCTATGTGGGGTTTGGAGTTGTGCATTTATTGATATTCGTCTCATAACCACTATTTCAGACCTCCAGCCATGAACCCAGGAGACTCGCCTCCCCGTTTTGGAGTCCCTAGGCATGTGGATAATCAGGAGGCGGAGTACCCTTTAGGAGGCGACTAAGCTTTTGTTAGATACTTGAGTACTATTTGGATTGACGAGGGCGAATTATACTGGAAGCCCTATTCGTACATAGCGTGGACCTATCGCGACGGCCTAAGGGAGACAGGTTCGTTGAGAAGCTTCGACATCCCCTATTACAATGCCGGTGAGTGGGATACTTTGGCGATCATTCCTCCTAATGGCGAGATCGTTGATCTTGAGGAGCCAGATAAGGAGCCATTCACAATACCCCTAGTGGAGTCGTAGGCAGTGCAACCATTCCAGGCAATCCCTCCATATCGCGATCCACGTGATCTCCGGGGTACGAGCCAGAGGACTTAGGAACAGAATGGGAGGAGGGTGACCCTTAGGTTTTGCCAAGGTATTTTAGGGATTGTATAGAGTAGGTCTGACCATTCACTTTTTGGAAGATAGGTTGACCTATAGTGAAGCTAGGTTAACCCAACCACCCGATTCCTTTTGTTGTATCGGCGGTGTTTTGGACGCTCGTCTTGCTAAGCTTGTATGTATCGATATTTGTATGCTCGGTTCGATGGCTATGTATAAAAATGAATGTTGATAGTTCATTGATTATTTTGATGCTCTACCCCGTTGTCATCTTTTTAGTACGGGCGTTTTTGATATTCGTTTCCGCAAGTGCTTCTGATCGTTTGGGTCGGCGATATTTTCCTGGGACGTTGCATTAATTCGACCAAGGAAGGATGTCGCGAGCTCGATGGAGTTCAGGACGTGACAGCAAAAACCCATACATGTATCTCCAAAGCATTGTTCGCACATTTTGATAAGAAATATTACCTTGTACTATGTCCATAGCAATTTGGTTATGACGTTCTTCAATTTTGGACCATAAATGTCCGATCTCCTGACTTGTCTAAAGTAATATGGTTACGATGTTCTTCAGTTCTAGCGAATTTGGTTATGATGTTCTTCTGTTCTAGCCCGAAAAATGTCTGACCTCTAGTTCAGAGACACCACCAATCATGCGTCGAATGGTAGAAATAAATTCAAGAGTTTTCACCACACCAATTGTGCTAGCAATTGTTCTTGTGTGTTATAGATTTGATTGATTTCTATCTATCTCTTGGTATTAGTCTTATATTCAATTTATTTAAATCAATTCAGCCAATAACTCTAAAATTATTTCAGAGCATTAATTTGGCCATTGAGTCCGAACTCGTTTTAGAATCTGAAAATAGACATTGTGTGACATTTTGAAATTCAATCCATTTCCGGGATTTATGAAATGACTATGTTTTCGATACACTCTAGTTAAATCTCACTTTGAATTGATCTCTCGTGAGAAGACTAACCATTAGGGAATGACTAGCTAGGAATCAAGTATGTGAACCTCAGAACTTGGTCATGGATCAACACTTGGACCATAAGGATTGTCGATGAGATATTTTGGGCCATTATAGACCAATCCAAGGATGGCTATGGAACGATTCGTAAATGTTATATAATTAGACTACAGGTGATTCAGCTTGACCATCGTATGAATTTTGAACGATCCTAAACCTAACCCGAATGACCGCGTCAATTGGAACTAGTGATTGATCCTCATAATTACATGACAATCGAGGTCGCCATGACTTGAGTAAACATAGATGTGGCTCGATATCAAATTGGCCACGAGTCGATATGCGTAACTCCTAAAAGCCGTCCGTTAGTTTGAGATACACTAAAGTCGCGGTTGATTGGTTTAAGCCATGAATTAGAATCCGGAATGGGATGTCGAACTTTCAAGATTTCACGAAAATTTATTGGACGTTGCCTCGTAATTTTACGAGATTTCCTTAGAAAATTTCAATTTCGAAAAAGGATCGAAGAATCGGAAATTCGACGGGAAAAACGGAAGTGAACTGAGCAAAGCCCGTTGGGCTTTGCACCCGAGGGGGTCGGCCATTAAGGCCCGTTAAGGTTAAGTGAGTCCATAATTCGGTGCTCAGGCTAAGGACAAAATGGTAATATGGGGGAACAAAATTTAAGAAAAACTGCAAGAAGGAAATTGGAAGATTTTTTTTTTGGTGTAATGATGGAACCTACCGCCCCACGCTGTTGACCACTCACCAACTCCCTACCCACTCCTCTTCTTCCTTTTCTTCTTCTTTTTCTCTCCTTCTTGGCTTCTACCCCTTGCTGCTTTTGTTGCTGCTTTTGCTTCCTCATTCTGCTTCTTCTTGCTGCCACCGCCGCCTGGACTAGCTGGTGCTAGACTAGCCACCATTGTGCACCATTCTTCCTCGCTGCTTCTCATCGTGCTTCGCTGTTGCTGCTTCTTCTTTGCTTCTGCTTCTTGTTCTGCTTCTCATTTCCAGCCAACGAGCATCATTTTCCTCGCTGGATCAGCTACCATCGAAGCCAACACCACCTCTCACCGTGATCACTAGCTTGTGCTCGCCTCAGCCGTGGACCGCCGTGATCAAAGCCGCTGCCATCCTTACCGTCTGGCTGCTGGAACAACAACTGTTGGACTTGGTTTTGCTAGCTGGTTCTTGCTTGTCTTAAGCCTAGGCTCCTAGTAAGTGCTCCCTAAGCCTTGATTAGGACAATCGGTTATCGATTGCATATTTAGGGGATGATTAGGGGTGGATCAGGGTTGGTTTGATGGCTGGTTGTGCTCGATTGATGATTTGTGGTTGCTAAGATGTTTTTCGGATTTGCTTGTTGAGGTGCCCTATTGTTTTGTTATTTTTGTGGAGATCAATGTGGATCGAATTTGAGGAAGTGTTCTTCATGGAAGTTGACTATAACATCTTAAAGTATGTCACATATTAAATCTAAAATTTTTGGAGACTATTTTGGGGTATTCGGAAGTTCATTTTCGGACCATCACAACCTTGCCGGATTTACTATTCACCCGACCGGCGTGTCTTTCTAAATTTTTATAAAATTTTCCAGATCTCTTTTCAACAAACTTCCTTCATGAAAGTTGTCAAGGATACTTGTTTCTATGACATATAAAAATTTCAAGGTTTTGCAAGGAGATTTTGGTACGGATTGAAATGGATTTGTTAGGCCGAATGGTCTGTCCTAGCGGGCCATATTTCGATTTGACATTGGGTGACAAAAAAGGTTGTTTGCAGCTGGAATTGGACTTTGTGTCCTCATGAAAAATGTTGATGAAGATGTTTCCAATGACATATCCAAAATTCATAATTTTTGGAGGTGAATTACTGTTTATTTCGAAATGGTTTCGGTTATTGCGCAATTGCCAATTTTTAGCTCGATTCTATGCAGATTTGGTTTCTCTCTCTCGGGAACTTTTCGATGTTGTTGTTGCTACATGTAAGGGCGTGGCTGGTTGTGAGCCGAGCATGAATTGAATGGCAATTGGCTAATCGAAAGACGAGAAATTGGTTGAGTGTTGAATGCCCGTATGCTCACATAATACCCTAAGGCGTTTTACGCAAGGTTGTAACCCGTCTTGATGTGTTTTACGCGAGACGATACCCGATTTATCGGATGCTTGGGAGGCTTGGATGCCAATTGCGGTGGAGGCTAGATTTGATGCTCCTCATGGAATGCTGTCTTGATACGTGTGACGCGGGATGATGCAGTCGCCGCCGTAGCAGGACGATGCCCAGTTATGCCGGAAGCCTAACAACCTAATGCATTTTACGTGAGTTCGGGGGAGTTCGACAACCTGATGTGTTTTTACGTGGGTTCGGCCGTTAACAATTTGGACTTTGTGAATGTGATTCGCATTGTGGTATGCTATGTTGAGATTGTTACTGGGCATGTCCGGATTATTAAGTGTGCTATGCATGTGCTTGCCTCGATTCGGGTTGTTATGTGCAATAAATGGTTGCCATATTGTGGTAGTGTACTAACATGCAGGGCGTGTGCATGTGCCAAGGCGAGGTAAGGGCACCTGTGGTTGATGTGGAACGTTGTTTGATTGAATTGCCTGTTTGAATTGACCTGCAGTACTCGTTAGCCTAAGCGAGGCTTAGGTAGTGACTTATTGAGATTTATTCTCATTATTGAATTATAAACATTTCAGACACTTGAGCCTTATGAAGATATGGAAGATTCGGGGACGCCGCTAGAGTACCACGATGACTGATGATAGGTCTAGTCCCCCATCTTTTGAGGAGCCCTCTTTTGTTTATAGGAATTAGGCTAACCGACCACCTGACCCTTTTTATTACATGTGGTCCGTAGTTAGTTACCTTGCAGAAGGCTTGCAAGTGTATATATTGTTACTGATGCTTTGTTTATAAGAGTGTTTAGTTGATGTGTTTCAATTGTCTCTTTATTACCCCGATGGATTGTATGTGGTAAGGAGAGTTCGAACTGCTTCTGCTTGTGTTGCTCTTTGGTTCGTTAGTTTGCGTTGGCGATAAATCCTGGGATGTCATATTACTTTAACAATCGTGGGCGGGAGGTTGCGTGTTCGTGAGGATTTGGGCATGACACATTGATTCTGAAATCTTTTCAGAGAATTAATTTGCGCATTAACTCTGTAACAGTTACAAAGTATTATTCTGGGCATTTGCTTTGTAATTGTTGCATAGCATTATTCTGAGCATTAACTTTGTAAACATTACGGAGTATTATTCTGGACATTAATTCTGTAATCGTTACAAAGTATTATTTTGTGCTTTAATACTGTAATCGATATATAACATTGTTTGGCCGTTAAGTTTGAACCCATTTCAGGCCATTGATTTTGAATCCATTTCAGAACCATAATCTGGCTATTGATTTTGAACTCATTTTAGAACATTTATTATCCTGTTGATTTTGAACCATTTCAGAACCTTAATCTAGCCATTGATTCTGAACTTGTTTCATAACATTAATTAGTACATTGATTCTGAACCCGTTTTAGAACATTAATCTTTAGTCGGACTCAATATGATTGCCACAATTGCAAACACATTTGCAATATTGTCTCTTCAGTTCAAACATCATTTTGAATTGGTTATGGTGTATGATATTTCTAAGCTCATCACTGAGCTAACAGTAGGACTTGTACTAATACATTAGTATTTCTAAGAGAACCGATTGTCTTGATCAATCTCCAGGTCCCTCCAAACTATGAGTGACATCTAGCAATATGTTATGGCTACTTAGAGAGTGTGAATGTTTTTAAGAACTTAAAAATTTGTTAGCTTTGACTATCATGTAATTCAATCCTTCTGTCTTATCATATCCTGATTGAACAGAGGCCATAAAATTGTTTGTCAAGCACCAATTCGATGATATGCACAAACCTAATTGACATGTATTTTAATGAGACATGAACTATTCATTCTTGATTATAACCCCGATCGAGGATTTCAATACAATGTCATGATTAGATCAAATAGGAAATCGTTATTGAATCTTGTATATAACAAGAAGATAGATTCCATATTGCGCACGCATGTACCTTCGTATATGAACAAACTATGACTATCAAGTATAAAGACAATTTGACAAAACGTCAATATGCGCACTTGTGAACCATAGCCATCCAACAAACAAGTCAGCATCATACCTTAGGTTTAAGGATTTTATCATTGACCCTGCTATAAGCTTCCATGTTGGTAATCGTTCTGTGCATGTTATGTTTAGTGAACTTGTCCGATACAAGCACCTATGTTTTAGCTTGGATTTCTCAATACCCAATGACTTGTGACTCATCATTCCCTTAGGTATCCAATACTCAGTGGTGAAGCTTGAGGATACGCCGGTTTCAATAGGATCATCACTATCCTCTCAATCATCCATGATCAGGAACTATTTAAAGACTTAGTCTAACAGTAAACTAGTCACACATGTTCTTAACATCTTAAGAATGGGCCCACTCGCAACTAATCTTATAGATTTATTCATATAAATGGGACAATAAATGTGACATCCCGAATTTCGGCCCATTTTTGGGATTTATAAAACGCGTAATTTGTCAGTGTGCTTATAGTAAAATCTCGCCCGGGAGCTGATCACTCCCGGTTATCATTTTAAATTAGAGATTTCGCTAGAATCGCACTCGATCAAATTTGGTCGTTATTTAGACCCCGGACTTGGCAGTCGATTTTCGGGAGTGTCGGAACGAAATAAATTGGGTGGTGTCGATATTACTGTGGCCAGTGCCGAGATCGCCAGGAATAGTGGAAAAGTGGAATTTTGGACCGGGTGCGAATTTGGACTAGTAGACCTCCCTCGTAGTGTGTTTTGAGTTATTTCATTATGGCCCTTTTTCTTATAATATTAATTAGGATTATTGTGGACCGTTGGATCGTTGGAGGGTTCGGATCGTGACCGTTAGATCACACTTGATGATACTTTGACTTTCTCCCTCTCTCTCCTCTCTTCTCTCTCCTCTCTCCTCTCTTCTGCCGCGCACGTTCCCCCCTCTGTCAGACCCATCTCTCTCTGTCCTCTCTCTCTCTCTCTCTCTCTCTCTCTCTCTCTCTCTCTCTCTCTTCCTTTCTTCTTCCCCTTCTTCTTCGTTTTCTCCTCTGGTTTTTCTTCGCTGCGGCTGCTTCGGTTTCGCCCGAAACTTCACCGCCGATCGCCGCGTCGCCGGCCGCTCGCCCGGTGCCGCCGCTCTCCCAGCCGCCGCCGCCATCCCAGCTTTTCCCCCCAAGCCGCCGTCGCCCCTGCTGCTCCGGCGACGACGCGTCTGCCTCCCCTGTTCTGACCGAGCCTCCGCCGTCCCAGCTCGCCGGCTGTCGCGCGTCGCCGCCACTGCCGCGAGCCGCCGGTCGACCAGCCACCGCCCTCGTCTCAGCCCCGTTGCTCTCTCTTTCTTTGTCTTCCCGGAGTGGGGGGGGCCGACGAGCTGCTGCTGCCTTCCGTTCGCCGCTCGCCGTCTCGTCCGGCAAGACCCGGCCGCCTCGCCTCGCTTCGCCCCGTCGCCTAGCTCGCCGTCGCCGTCGGCCGCTCGTCCCAGACCGGAGCAGTCACCGTCGCCCCTCCTCTCTCTTTTCCTCCCCTGTTCGCACGGCCTTTGGTCACGTCGGAGCCGAGGCCGACCGGATCTGTCGCTCGCCGTCCGTCCAATCTCCGACGCCACTGCTGCCTTGCCGTCCGCCCCAACAGCTCACCGTCGCGCCGTCGTCGCCCCTGTTCCTTGCTCCGGCCTTCTACCCCTTCCCTTCCTCTGTTCTCTCTCTTGGTTCCTACTCCGACCTGTCGCCGCCGTGAGCCGCCGGCCGCCGTTGCCGGAGTTGCTGCTGTCCCGGCGACGTTGCTGTCTCTGTTCCGTCTAACTCATCGCCGCCCGCCTTGCCACAACCCCGACGAAGTTGCTGCTGCTTCCGTTCTGTTCAGCTGGCCGCTTGCCTCGCCGTTCCCGCTCTTGCGCATCTCCGCCGGCACTGTTCACTATTCCGGCGAGCACTGTTCATTTCCGGCGAGTACTGTTCATCCAGCCCATTTTTAAGCGTGGGACGCCCGGTGAGTTTGACCCTAAACCCTAATTAGGCTAATTTACATTTCTAGACGGGTTTAGGGGTTAATTAGGGTAATTTATGGGTTAAAATGTGAAATTGATTAGGGGTTGTGATTGTGGTCGATTTGGTGGATTATTATAATGAATTAATGGAGGATTAGTAGCCCGAGTGGCGCGATAAGTGGGCTGGACAGTTGGGATTAAATCGGCCCGAGTTCGGAAATGTTTGGGTTTAATATGTGGACTATAATGCGCGATGTACTTGATTTTGTGATGGTCAATTAGGATGATATTTGAGGAGTATAATGGGGCAATTTGATGACACTTATTGGCCTAGAAATTGTGGTGTAGTGACTGGCCACGACTGGATTTGATTTGGGCAAGGCGCGACCAATTTGAGGTTTAGCCGTGAAACTCCTGGGAAGGATTGCACTGTGTAATGGACTGGCTAATTGAGCCTTGGTTGTGGTTAATTTGATGATGCCATGTAGCGTGTTTAGCGCGGTTAGGAGTGGGATAGCATGGCGGGCCCCTAGTGCGTGAAATTCGTTGTCTCGGTTGTGTGAATTTTGTGCATGAATTGCGTGTTAAGTTGATGCCATGGTTGAATTGAAATTGATTGTCTGAGTGGACATGTTGAATTGTAGAATATGCGCGGTGCTAGTTGAGCTTATTGCGGGGTAAATTGAATAGTGGCTGTCCGCTTTGGGATTTCGGTGGAATAGAAAACGGCAAGTTGGAAATTAGATTGGGTGATTGCCGGGTGTGCCCGGGCTGATGGATTATGTTGATTGTTGCTTGTTGAGGCCCAATTGGGGCATTGCCATGACACATATTCGTGTGACCAACTGAAAGCAGTGTGTGAATTACATGCCGTGGCTAAATTGAATTGTTGAATTGATTGGGCATGTTAAAATGCGCATCTAATTGCCATTTGATGATCATGTGCTCGTGAGAAATTTGGCATCCATTGTGCATGACATTATTGTGATGACCATTGGGTCATGGCCTTCGGGTCGAGTTAATTGTGACCGACGGGTCAGGCCTACGGGTCGAATACAACTGTGGACCGACGGGTCAGGCCTACGGGTCGAATATAACTGTGGACCGACGGGTCAGGCCTACGGGTCGAATACAACTGTGGACCGACGGGTCAGGCCTACGGGTCGAATATAACTGTGGGCCGACGGGTCGGGCCTTCGGGTCGATTTATACAATTGTGGGCCTTCGGGTCGGGCCTTCGGGTCGAATGATTTATGACCATTGGGTCATGGCCTTCGGGTCGATTTAATTGTGATGACCATGGGGTCATGGCCTTCGGGTTGATTTAACTGTTTATGAGTTATAATGATATAAATGCCTAACCTGCAGGGCAGTGAAATAACTGAATTGGGCTGTGAGCCTATGATTTTATGGTTGTTTAATGGTACACTGCTTAGTGTGTTTAATTTGCTTGTCAGGAGGTGCACGTTAGCCTAGTTTAGGTTTAGGGAATTACTCACTGAGATTATTCTCATTGTTGTTTAAATCCCAATTTTTCAGACCCCCAGCCTTGAGGATGGTAGGCGTACCGAAGTGTTCTTGGAAGGAGCCCCCGACCGGTTGTAGTGGCCTTTAACTGCCTTTGATTAATGAGCATGGGCTGTAAATGAATTTTATGTCTGGTGCCCAGTATCATTGCCAGTGTCATTATTCATGCTGGTTGTTGTATGGCTATCCTTGGTTATGTATATATTATTGTTCGGGTGATTTTGATTTGCTTCCGCATGTGCTTTAAGTCTCTGTGTTGGGAATCGGGTCGGCGACGCGTCCTGGGACGTCGCAGTCAAATCGACCTTGGCGAGGGATGTGGCGCGCCGTGGGGTTCGGGGCGTGACAATAAATGAATACCTCTTTGCCATTAAATAAATAATACAACTGCAATCCCTAACATGTAACTATTACATGGTTGCTTTAGGGCATATAGTCAACAATCTCCCATTTGCACTAAAGCCAACCTTTCTTCGTGCCTCAAACACATCTTGTTAAGGCGTCTTTGTCACGCTCCAAATCCTACGAGCGCGCAACATCCCATTATGGTCTCTAAAATGCGACGTTCCAGGACTTGTTGCCGACCCTTCATTTTATCTTTTAATTACGCATGTGGAAGCTATAACAATAAACCCCTAGACAATAACAATAAACATGAATAGATAGGAAAACAACTCACATCAGTCAAACCCAAAACACCATTTTAATATTTACTTGTTTAATCCCTAGGAAACTTTTTCTTACAGGCCCACTTCGGGCATTTCCACACAAGTCTACAAAAAGATACCAGACTGGGGGTCAATTTACTACATCCATGGCATGTTAGTTAAAAAGTCAGCTTTCAGGCGAGTCACTCATGGGCTATCCATGTAGAGGGTTGGTGAGTCGAAGTAGGGCGAGTCGAGGTCATGCTTCGACGGGTAAAAATCTGACGGGTACTCGGGGGTAGGATTGGGCTTAGGCTCGGGATTCTCTACTGACCCATCAGGTGGGTCAACATCCATAGGATCGCATATCTCATGCTCGTGACCCTCTTCCGGAGGACCGTCGAATCCCTTGAGAGGCCCAAACAAATTCTCACCATCCCTAACAAACCAGGCCTAGAACCAATGGGGGACCCAATAAGTTAGTCCCTTGTCCACCCAAACTGTAGTCCAGTGGCGCTTGAAGACGTACGGTTTGTCGGGGAACACATGCATGGAAATAATAGTATCCACGTCTTGAGATACCCCGAACTGTACTGGGTGCATCGACATGCTAAGGCCCTAAAAGAGGTTTAACAATGACAAATGAGATATAAATCTCAATATGTTAATAGCCTAAGCCCCGCTTAGGAGGCCGACTCGCCTCGGGTTTCCTAGCCACGCGGTCACACCTCATAAACTAATCACTAGTAAGTTGATAAACAATCATAGGCAACCTTACCTTGCTTTGGCACACACATCATGCATGACATAAGTTATCAAGTGTCACAACAATGCATCAAGCATAACACATACTCGGAACACTAGTCGAGATTTCCCATACATCATGCATCCATACTCGCGTGTGTCTCGATTATAAGATAAAACCCACTTGGGCATGTCTTATAGCATGCCAAGCAGTTTTCATCCAATAATATAGCACCATGCAACATGCGTGTTCCATTTATTATGACCCCTCTGGCCCACTACATATGAAGCGATCTATAGCAAGATGGTAGTCCTTTGGCATGACCAGGCATCATCCTGCTCCCTCGGGCATGGCAACGTCAAACGATCTTCGGGATGATGGCATTCCAATATGTCAACATCAAATAATTTACAGTAAGATAGTATCCCGTAAGGAGCATCGAATCCATCCTCGGGCCGCGCTCGGCATTCGGAGTATTAGCAATCCAGATAATCTCCAAGCATCCGACAAATTAGGTATTATCAAACGATTTACGGCAAGACCCCAATAAATCAGGCAACATCAAGTGATCTACAGTAAGATGGCTCCGACATGTGATCATACGAGCACATGAGCATTCAAGCCAATTCTTATCTTTTCAATTAGTCAATGCAAACATGGATCGTGCTCATAACAATGCCACACCACAATTTCACGTGATCACATATGCAAACAATCACTCGATTTTGTAAAAATATCATTTCAAAACATGCTTTCCTTCTCAAGGTATCGAAATCATTTCTGAAACATAGCTATAAAATAATTTATTTTCAAAGCTTCCAAAAATCTTTTCTTGAAAATACTCATTCAAATCATTTAAGATAAGCTAATTTATACGGCAATTACCAACATTGGCATCACAATTTGAGCATAAAACAATCATGATTCGGAATATATAAAAAGAATATTATTCGAAAATATTAATATTTAATTTTCGGAAATTAATTTATTTAATAATAAAATATTAAAATTAAAATTCTGAAAATTAATTTATTTAATAAAAGAAATATTAATAATAAAAATAATTGATAACTTATCATCAAATTAGTGATAGCTTATTGTACACACACCAATAGCTTATCATGTAAATAGTGATAGCCTATTACTGAATTAATAATGATTTATCAAACAATTCTCGATAAGCTATCGCTAAAGTCACCAATAACCTATCACCATATCCATTGATATCTTATCATCCAATGATAACTTCTCACCAAAGATTATCCAATAACTTATCCCCTCATCGCATTTAAATAACCATTAACCCATATCAACTTAATCTAAATTACCCTAAGCAAGTTTAACACCCCAAACAAGGGATTATGGGTTAATTTACTTGTCTAACGATGACAACAAAGTGAAGACGACGACGACGACGACGACGACGATACGGGCTATCCGCGGTAGCCTCGACTTGGGCACGGCGAGTGGCGGATAACGACTGATGAGCACGATGGAGGAGCGGCTATTGATGGCTGTTTGGTGGTAGCTCAAGGGCTGTTCCAGGTGTGGAACAACTGTTGGTGGTGGTGGGTTGGTAGCTTGGATAGCGGTGGGTGAGAGACGGAGACGGGCGGCGGATAGCGTGACTTGTGCACGTCTTGGGTCTGATTGGCGATAGAGGGGCTAGAGCTCAGCTGGGACGATGCTGGTTGGCAAAAAATGGAGCTAAAATGGCGGTGGTTCGACGGTGAGGAAGAGCGACGCATGGTGGTGGTTGGTTTCGGCGCAAGTTGGTCTGGTGGTGGCAGGAAAATGGAGAAGCTGAGAAGGAAGAAGAAGGAACGAAGAAGAAGAAGAGAGAGGAGGAGTTGGTGGGAGTCGATGGTGGTGTAGCCAAAATAGGGGGGAGGGGGGAAAGAGGAGAGAGAGAAAGTCAAATGATTGTCCCACAAATATCCCCCGAAATTCTTCTTTGGTTGACACTTGTCCCACAATGGCATTTTTGTAATTTTCTCAACTTTGTCCCCTAAAATTACCACTTTATTATTGGCTCGTGTATCGATTACGGGCCGACTTATCCTTATTAGGCCTTGTTGGCCGGCCCCCTTGGGCGTGAGGCCTACTGGGCTCTTGCCCGGTCCACTTCCACTTCTCGTGTCAAATTCCCGATTCTTTGATCCTTATTCGAATTTGAAATTTTCAAAGGCAAACTTGTAAATTTGTGAGGTGACATCTTATTGTTTGGTTACGAAACCCTTGAACATTCGACACTCAAAATCGGATAATAATTCGTGGCTAAGATCAATCAATCGCAGCTATAGTACATCTCAAACTAACGGACGACTGTTAGAAGCAAATGCCTCGATAGCCTTTCCCCTTTGGTTAGTATTCCCTAAGTGATTAGGTCATAGTGAGAATTAACTAATAGAGCGTCGATGAAATCACCACTTCATATATCACCAAAATAGGTTGAATTTTCATGATATCATAGTCTTTCAAAAGAAGATTGAGGCAACAATTTAGTGAAGGAAACTGCCACGTTTTTCATGGACGCTATTTTCTATAAGGTGATATCACCTCTCCCAACAATCTTTGATGAGATGGAAGCGCCTCTCAATGTGCTTGGATTTTTGGTGAGACCTTTGTTTCGTGACATCTTCAAATTTTGACCCTATTCAGGATGTAATGAATGGTTATTCATCAATGCGCAATGAGTAGAATTAGGCTCTGAATTGATTCTTGAATCATTCAAAGGTATTCCAAGCTTTGGGAAAGGTGAATTAATACTTCGTTGCGTACGACCAAAGTACTTAATCATGGATTTACAATTCGACTGTAAGGATTGTTGAAGGACAACCGTAAGCCATTTCAAGCCGATCTAGGAATGGTTATAAATCGATTTGACAATAGTATATAATCGGATTGCGGGTGATTCTGCACAATTGCTATATTGATTCCGAACGACACTAGACCAATCCCTAATGATTGTATGCTTCGAAACGGGCTATTAACCCCTCACGATTACATGACAACCGAGGGTCATCCATGGATTGAGAATGCTTAAACGTGGATTGATTTGAAATCAATTACTAGTTAAATGCACGAAACCCTTAAAAGCTGCCCATTGTTCTAATTATGCGAAAGACACATCTGAGTGATTTTAACCACGAATTCTAATCCAGTTGAGGGTATTGGATTCTAGAGGATTAAGAGACAATTATTGAAAAAATTCTGGGAATCGCCTATTTATCAGTAAACCAAGAAACCTTGGAAAAGTGAAATTCGGGTCAGAAATTAGGGGTCCATGAATTTCTAAGAGCCCAATGGGCCTCATGGACAATATAGTTGGCCACAAGGGCCAAATGGAAGAGAAATTACTGTTTTACCATTTTGGGTCCAAATTAAGAAGTTTTGAGAATTTGTGCAAGAAAAGCTCGAGAAGAGAAGCCCGCAAGGAACTAAGCCTAATGATAAGGCCCAAGGAGGATTTCAACCCAAGAAGAATGGGCTTAACCTAAGTTTAAGCCCATTAAGCCTTTCAAGTCCATTAACCTTTTCAAGCATATTTCTCTTTAAATTGGGTCCATTCAAGCCCAAGCCCAAGTTTGTTGGCCCAAGCCCAAGTCTACGTGAATAGTGCATGTGAATAGTGCCGTGAATATTGTCAAGGGCTGAAATTACTAAAATACCCCTCTCATCTTCTCTTAATTACCAAATTGCCCGTTCTAGAAGCTTTTGTAAGAGGGAATCCTAGCCATTAATCTTGGCTTGGTGAGCAAGAGTTAATCTTGACCATCCATTCTTGATTTTTGTTGCAAAACACTTTCTCTCTCCTCCTCATTTCTCTCATTTTCTCTCTTTCTCTCTCTCTCACGTTTTTCTCTCCCTCTCTTCTTCCTCTCACCGAACCACCACTGCCATCACCGACCACTACCGGTCACCCTCATGCCACCACTACCATCGTGAGTCATTCACCGTCGTGAGCCACTTGAGCCGCGCCTAGTCGTGTACTGCCGTCCGCCTCACATCGGACCGCCATGAGCCGTACTTCACCCCTCACTGAGCGAGACCCATTTCCGTGATGCCACCCTATGTCGTTCTGGACCTAGCCACGTGTAGACCTTGTCGCTACCGTTGCGCCTGTGTCGTTGGAATCGTTTCCGGATGAGTTAACGCTCTAATCCCTTGATTAATATGTTAAACTTGCTTAGAGTTAGGTTAGACTAAATTAATCTTGCTTAGTCCGAATTAATGAAGGATTAGTTGATAAGCCATCGCAACAAGTGATAGGCATGAGTGATAAGCTATCGCGATAGGTGATAAGTGGAGTTGATAGGTTATCGAGAAAATGTGATAAGCTATCGTCAAATGGACGATAAGTTATTGGGAAAAGGATTGATAAGCTATCACCAAAGGGGTGATAGGCTATTAGGCATTTGGTAATAAGCTATCAGAGAAATGTTGATAAGCTATCATCAAAGGGGTGATAAGCTATCGGGAATTTGGTGATAAGTTGTCGCCAAATAGGTGATAGGCTATCGAGGAATGGATGATAAGTTTTCGTAAGGGGAGCGATAAGTTATCGGTTTTTATTTACTAAGTTATCGCAATTAGGCGATAATTGATAGTGAATTGTGGTGGTTCTATGCATGCTTTATGTGCTTTCAAGCTTGTGATGCCTTGAAAAATACTTGTCCATTTTATAAACCTTGTTTACTAATTTTTATAAGGGTTTTTAAAGACATATAAGTGGAAAACCTCGAGATGTCGGGTTTATATGTCCGGTTTTATGAGTTAAATGGGGCAAGGATGTTTACAAAGGAAATCGTGCAAAGTTTGATGGGTTGATTGTGTTTTTGTGATCACGTGTGAATTTATTACTGCATTTTTTATGTGTGGAAGTTGCAATAATTTGTTGTGTGAGCACGAACCACGTTGTATTTGGCTAAATTCTGAGATTTAAATGAGTTGTGTGTTTGTTATGCTTGCGTGATCACATAAAGGAACCTATCACCCAGCAGGAGTCTAGAGATGCAATATGTGACATTGTGCGAAAAGTGAGTGCAATGTGTGACATTGTGCATAAGAGAATCGCACATCATATACCCTGTTGCATTGGCTAAATTCAAAGATAAAGAATTGGCTTGAGTGGATGGTATGTCTGCATGGTCACATGAAAGTCCATCTAGGCGGGGGTTCTAGATGATGCTTGGCAGGGGTTTGGATGCCGTATAGGTGGATGATGCCGTGTCGCAGTTGAGGCCGGACTGATGCTCCTTACAGAATGTTGTCTGGGTGGGCATTCTAGATATTGCCGCGCCCGATGGAGTGGGACAATATCCAGTTATGCTGGAAGACACCGGTGGGGGTTCGGTTGTGGCCCTGAGTGATCGTTTAATAATCTGGATTGTTATGAGTGCAACGTGCACGGATGAATGCATTGTGTCTGAAAGTGATAATTATATGTATCTGGATTATTAAATTGATGTTGTGCCTGCTTATGCACTATGATATGCCTCTGGTTTATGCAATCATGTGATCTTGTTATATGCTCATTGGAGCGATTGCAGAGTTATGATGGTTAGTAGAGGGCCAACTTGATGCGAGTAACGCGGGTTGTGCCATGGCCTTGTGTAACAGCCCGAATTTCGATGTAATTTCTGAGATTAATAAAATGAATGTTATTTCTCATTTCATTTGAGTATGACTCGCCCAGAGCTGATCACTCTTGGGATACTAACCATGAGGAATGGCTAATTAGGACACTAGTACTTGGACCAGGGACTTAGTCGCGACTCGAGAGCCGATTTGAGAAAGAATGAGGGAATATTGTGAACCAGTGAGGGGCCGATCTTAGGAAAAGTGATGGAAATGGTATGGCCAAGGCCAACGATGCACAATTGGAATCGCAGGTGATTCTGCTTAACCAAACGTGCTCGTGGCCAACCAATCCTGAACTCGAGCCAAATGATCGTGACCCCGGGATTAGTAATAAACCCTCTTTCTCTTGATGATCGGAACCGTAGAGACTCGGACAGCCCTAAGTCGATACGCGTATGCCTAAACAGCCGCCTGTTGGTGAGAGTTTCAGAAAAATTGAAATTGAGAGAGAGTTGTTCACGGAATTGAGCCCAGATTTCGGTATCGGATTTCGGGGACTCGACGGACTAATTTTAAGATTCTGACGCCAGAATATGTTGGCCACACATATATAGGACGCATGGGTGCGAAAAATGGAATTTCGGTTCGGGACGGAAAAAGGACGGAATTGCCCTTGGGCTATTTAAGCTTAATTTCGAATTTTGGGGAATTAATTTGGTTTAACCAAGGTTGGTTAAGGTAACTAGAGTGGTTAGGGGTTGGTTAAGGACTAATGACAAGATTGCCCCTCAATAATTGAATGGAGTGAATCTAAGCCATTGGATGAAGGGGTAAAATGGTCAAGTGAGCTTAGATGTTGACACTTGTCTTCCACTAAAGGTTGAAGTGACTAGCTTTGACCAATTTTGGTCTTGTTTTCCTCTCTCTCTCCTCCATTTTCGCAGCTCACTCCTCCCTTTCACGTTCGGCCATCCCTCTCCACCGTCTCCTCCCCTTCGTTCCCTCTCCATCTCCGCCGGAACCAGCCACCGTCGCCGCCCATCCTCAGCAGCTCGCCGGAGCTTTTGGTCACGGCAAGGGGGCCGCCGTGGAGAGTTGGACCAGCCCCAAGCCGCCGTCCTCAGCCACGCCTCCTCCTCCCCCTTGGACGCCCCAATCAGCCACCCCCAAGCCGCCGTTGGCCGTGAGGGCCGAGCCACCGCCGTGAGCTGCCGTTGTCGAGCCGTGAGTGGGATGTACTTGTTCCTTCCGCGAATCGTCCACCCCAAACGTGAGTTTTATACCTAAACTTAGTTTAGGCTAAATTGTGTTTAGTTGGGTTCATTGGATGGATTTGTGGAGTTTAAGCTAGTTTAGTGTTTTGTTGTGGTTGTGTAGTTATGGCTGAATTAAGGATGTGGTTGAGGGTTGATTTGAGGTGGACTTATGGCTGATTAGTGAGGATTGGATTGTTGTCCATGGTGAGCCAAATTCGGAGCCCTTGGGTGGTTGTGCTAGAAATGGTGATTTGAGGGCTAAATAGGCTTGATTTGCAAGATTAAACTAAGTATATGCCTATTATGTTTGAGTGGGGTCTTGGCTGAATTGTTGGAGGCTAAATGGAGTGTTTTGAGTGTGTTTTGGTTATGTTTAAAGTTGGGGTTTAGTCATGGCCGAATTGCATGTGTTAGGATACAAATGCTAGAATATGTCCATTGTTTGTAAATGTTGGTAATTGTTGTGGCCTTTGTGTTCATTGATATGAAAATGCATGTCACGCGCATTGTATGTCGAGATTGAGATTTGAGATGGCATTATGTGATTGTGCGGGTGTGACATTGCATTGTGTGATCACGGTAAACGCCCTGAAAAGAGTGGAATTGGGCTAAGATAAAATTGAGATGTGTGATCACCTAAGGCCTTCGGGTCGTGGCCTTCGGGTCGAGGCCTTCGGGTCGTGGCCTTCGGGTCGATTCCGTCTGCTGCGTTTACGCGGGACGATGCCCGGTGAGACCGGAAGACGACCATCCTCATGCACTTTGTAGCAGGCTCTGGTTCGTAGGTGAGCGGTGTTGCGCCTCAGGCACTTTGTAGCAGGCTAGAAGACACCGGGCCGGGGGCGTATTATATACGCTGGCCATGAAGTGTTGTGGCCTTCGGGTCGGGCCCTATTGTGGGTCGTGAGATTAAGAATAAACTGAACATTGCATTATGTGAATTGTGAATCATGCAGCATTGTGATGAGATTGTGAGAATCATTAGCATGTGGCTGCATGAGGCATTCGTGTGGGATGCGGTGATTGAGTGGTTGAACCATTTAAAGAATATGAGCACGCGTGTGTGGAGTACGCCTGCCCGTATATACACGTATGTGGGTGTATGTATATGTTGTTGAATTGCACTAACTTGCAGGGGTTGAATCATGTTGAATCACGTTGAATCACTAGAACATATTGAGTCTTATGTTTGTTGGCTTGAACGCTTGTTTTTGGTTGGTTAAGAGATACACTTTAGCCTAGCCTAGGTTTAGGTATTTGATTCACTGAGCTAGTCTCACGGTTGTGGTAAAACCGAACATTTCAGAACCTACCCCCTAGGATGCTGGAGCCGCCTCCACTTTTTGGGATTCCTAGGCAGATTTTGCAGACCGAGGAGCATTTCCCAGCTGGAGATGGCGAGATGCATATGAGGTTTAGGTCAGTTCTTTACGTGAACACGGGTGAGGATGAGCATCAGAAGCAAGAATATATAGCATGGTGTCGCAGGGCAGCGGACGGGACCCTCAGTCGACCTATCCGTACCTTTGACATTCCAGTGGACGCTGATGGCGAGTTAGAGCCAGTGATTGCCGATGGCGAGGTGGTCGATGCCCCTCCACCTGGCGCTCAGCCAGCCGTCGAGGCCCAACCAGGCCCCGGAGTTTGGTATAATGACATAGAGCCGGAGCCTATGGATGAGGATGAGGACGACCCCGAGCCAGAGGCGATGGAGCAGGATGATGGGGATGGTGAGGTCGATGAGGTAGGCGAGGATGTAGACATAGATGCCGTCGAGGATGCAGCCGCAGATGTAGACCTTGAGGACGACTTTGACTCCGAGGCAGAGGCTGACGCTCTTTTAGCAGACTACTGGGGAGTTCAGGAGGATCAGGCTGATCAGGAGGACCCCGACATGGACGTGGATGAGCCAGAGCCGGATAGCAGCGCTTCAGAGGAGTTAGATGAGTCTTCGGATGAGCCCGACGATTCCAGCGACCCAGACTTCGAGCCTTAGATTAGTTGGACGATGATATGGATCCCTACCTTTTTGTTATAGTGATCCTTAGTACATACCTACTCACCCGGCCACCGACACTTTTTGGATTAGTGGCCTTTTGACTTTGATGCGACCTTGACCTAGACCCATAGTGAATCTGACTGTACTGTACTTGTATATGTGATCTTTGTATAAACAGTTGTTGATATATATGAGAATGAGGTTTTACCTGATAATGATTTGAGTGTTTGGCTTCCTTGTTCATCTTTATTTGTCAGGGTTGTATTTTGCTTCCGCATGTGTTTTTATACTCTGATTGTTGTTGGGTCGGCGATGTCTCCTGGGGACGTCGCACTCTGATCGACCGAAGTGGTAAGGGGATGCTCGCGTTCCGATGGGTAAGTTGGGTTCGGGGCGTGACACCTTGTGAGATTGTAGTAATCGGAACTCGCATGAAAGAATATGTTGTATTGCGCCTGATTATGAAATAAAATTGTGAGGCATGGTATGGGACGGGCCAAAATGGTTTCACTTCATAATCATGACTCGTGTGGTTACCTTGTACATGAGAATTATTGAGCATGTTCTGATTGTATTATGTGCTTGTTGCATTATGATTGCACATGTTGGTTTATTATGTGCAGGGCGTGTGTGTGCCAAGACATGGTAAGAATGCCTGTGATTGTTTAATGGCACGTTTGTTTATGCTGGGTTGGGTAACCTACTTGTGTTTATAGTTAAGGCAAAGCAAGGGTTGCTTTGCTATTGATCTATCATCGATAGGTTGTTGCATGTTTAGGAGCACCCAATTGAGGGGAAACATTTTTGCATGTTTATGCCAATATTCGGGATGTTTATGCCATCGATAGGTTGTTTACTTTCTAACCGAGGCTTAGGTTGTTAACTTACTGAGATTTATCTCACTCATTTTTGTTAACCATTTTTTAGGTGCTTAGGTATGAGTACGCATTGCATTCTATGGGACCGGCTGTTTTGAGGGGAAACATGTTTTGAGGTTGCCTTCGTAGATAGAGGAGCTAGGTTAACCCCTACCTTTTATGGTTGTAATTGGGTAGGTCCGTGTAGTGGACTTGTAATATGTTAACCCAATGTATTGCTGATGATGTTGTATATATTGAGGTGTGTTTTTTTGACTATCCCTGTTGTTGTGATTGTGTGGATTATGATTGCTTCCGCTTGCATTTAATTGAAGGTTAAAATGAATGGGTCGGTGATGCGTCCTAGGACGTTGCAATTCCCCGACAAAGGAAGGATGTTCGCGCACTTGAGGGTTCAGGGTGTGACGGGTTCCTTAGCCTAAGCTATTGCCCCATTATTGTCACAAAACAATGTAATCGGCTATTCAATGGAAGGAACCACTCCAAGTTCTGAAACAAATTTTTTCATCCAAGCTGCTTCCTTCGCTGTTTCAAAAGCAGCTACATACTCTACCTTAGTGGTGGATTCGGCAGTTATACTCTGTTTGGAACTTTTCCAACTAACTGCACCCTGATTGAACGTAAAGACAAACCCAAAAGTAAACTTATAAGGGTTTTTTTTTTTGGTAAGGTAAGAGGATTATATACTTTTCAATACACAAGATACAATAGAGAAGCCGAACACAAAAACCTCGTACCTAAGGCTGTGTCGCCTTAGGTGCAAAGGTGTAGCGGCTAACTAAGGCTAGCGGGCGCTAAAAGTTCAAAAGGAGCCCGATAGTTAAGAAGCACGAGCTGAACTGCTAACAAGCAGACTAAAGAGCCACAAAAGAATAAGCAACTATAGAACGTCAAGAAAAAAATAGAAGTCGGGATGTCCCAGCGGGCCTAGATTCTTCTATTGCACGGAGTATTTGTAACATGCTTGAGAGAAAGAGCCTTATCTCGAACAGCTTTGGTAAGATGGTTCCGCATTGCAGGCAGGAAAATGGTCCCATTTCTAAAGAGGAAATGGTTACGCTTTGTCCAAATGAGGTGGCACAGAGCTCCAAGTGCAAATCGAGCAAGGCAGTGATGGAAGCTATTACCGGCAATGGATGTGGACGACCAGCGGAGAAAATGTTGACATGACCCGTTGTGCCAGGAGAGATTAAATTTGGTGGCCCAAAAAGACGCCAGAGAACCCGTATAAGTGCAACAAAAAAAAGGTGATCAATGGAGTCTGGCCTACCTTGGCAGTAAGCACAAAGTCCTTTAGAGATTCTGTGGTATGATAGGAGGAGGACCTAGGTTAGAAGCCTATTAAGGGACATCAGCCACAGCAGAAAGCTATGTCTCGGGGCAAAACTATAGTCCCAAATGAATGAATCCAGAAAACAAGGTGTCTCTTTTTTCGAATTATTTCCCAAGCTGAGGAAATAGAGAACACTCTGGAAGGATGACCTTGCCAAATAAGTTGGTCCGGCGACTCCATTGCCAACTAGGGGGTAGGTTTAGTCCAGGAATTGAAGGATTGCAGCACATTCGAAAAGTGCCATTTAGAGGAGAGGAAACCCTAATCGAGGCCATTCTTGCAATGCCAGAACAGAATATGTCTCTATTAGAGAACAATTTATAGAGCGGGCCTTTAGCATGCCAGAAGTCGAACCAAAAAGAAGTGGAAGATCCATTGCCAATTCTCCATTTGAACTGCTGTTGGAATTCCAAACAGAGATCTAAGATTTTCTTCCAGGCCCACGATCACACAGTAAGTTTAGGGGTGATCCAAAAGTTCTTCGTTTTGAGAAAATTGGAATGTATCCATTTGCACCATAAAGATTCCTTGTCCGTGAAAAGGACCCATATGTGCTTAAGCATAGCTGCACGGTTACAGTCTATAAGTCTACGAATACCAAGTCCACCTTTAGAATTAGGAAGGAAAACATCAGTCCAAGAGACTTTGGCAACCCCTACCCCCAAGTCTGGACCCTTCCATAGGAATTGTCTAAGGATCAATTCGATTCTCGCAAGGATAGAACGTGGAAGACAGAAAATAGAAGCCCAGTAGACTTGAACAGAATGGAGGACAGATTTTATAAGATGAAGACGTCCCACAAACGAAAGGAATCTTTAGGTCCAAGAGCGAGCTCTAGTCGTGATAGCATTGACTAGCGAGTTACAGTCATTCTTACCCAATCTGGAGGCAGAAATAGGAACTCCAATGTAACGAAAAGGAAGCGTACCTTCGATGAAGTCAAAAGAGTGTAAAATATGGTCCCTCAGAGAAGTACAGCCACCCGAGAACAATATCTCGCTTTTGTTGACATTAGGCTTAAGTCCAGACCATCGGGAGAAAAGATCTAGGCCACTCTTTAGAAGGGCAGTTGAAGTGTTGTTTGCCTCCGAGAATAACAGAACATCATCAACAAAAAACAAATGGGTGAGAGAGGTGGTCTTACACTGCCAGAAAAACTTGAATCCCGGGAGACGAGATTGAGTAACAAGAACTCCGGTGAAGACTTCCATGACCAAGGTAAAGAGGTAAGGAGACATCGGGTCCCCCTTGGCGTAGTCCTCTGCCGCTAGGAAAGAAACCGTGGAGAGCTCCATTGATAGCAATTGAGAATTTCGGGGTCGTCACACATTGTGTAATAAGCTCGATAGTCATACGAGGAAACCCAAAAGCTTGCAAGGTCCGTTGGAGGAAAACCCAGTCAACGGTGTCATATGCCTTTTGAAAATCAACTTTAATGACGCATTTTGGTAGGTACGGGTCATGATGAAATCCCACAAAGAGTTCTTAGGCAAGAAGAATGTTGTCCCAAATCTACCGCTTCTTGACAAAAGCGTTCTGAGTGGGATTGATAATGGCAAGCAGAACTGCAGCAATTCTGTTGGCCAATATCTTAGTAATACACTTGTAAACTGTGTTACAATAAGCAATCGGCTGAAATTTATTCATGGATGAGGTGTTGGGGACCTTGGGCACCAGGGTGAGAATGGTAGCATTGGTCTCCTTGAGCAAGGAACCGGATTGGAAAAAGTCCTTAATAGCCAAAGTGACTGAAGGTCCAACAATATCCCATGACGATAAAAAGAAATCCACTTTAAAGCCATTAGGTCCGGGGGCTTTGCCTTTTGGAAGAGAGAAAAAAGCATCCCAGATTTCAAGTTCAGTCACTTGGCGGGACAGAAGTTGGGTTTGATTCTCGTTAAGGGAGTGTTGAATCACAGCTTGAATGTCCAAACTTGCAGGCCGAGAGACAGACGAGTCGAAGGTGAGCAGGTTCTCGTAGTGTGTGACAATATGGTCACGGACTAGAGTTGGGTCAGTAAGGATAGATCCAGAGCCATCGGAAATCGAGATTAATCGATTGAGGAGATGCCTTCTATTGACAAAATGATGAAAATACTTAGTATTGCGGTCCCAATCCTTTAACCATCTGATTCTAGATTTTTGCTTGAAGAACAATTCCTCCTAAATACGGAGTTCAGAGAAGACTCGGAGATGATCATTTTCTAGTTTAGCCAATGACTGGTTCAGAGGGTCACAGGCAAGGGCATCTTGAGTAGAAGTTAATTCTGCTCTCGCCTGGGCAGTATGGGTAGAGATGTCAGAGAAGGATTCCCTATTGATAAGTTTGAGGCGACCTTTGAGGAGCTTCAGCTTTTGATATAAAATGAACATGGGAGTGCCAGAAAAGTGAGAGTCCCATGTTTCCGCCACAATACTGAAGAAGGAGGGGTGTATCATCCATTAGTTAAAGAATTTGAAAGGCTTTCTGAGGACCGGTGGAGATTCAATTTTTATAACCATTGGAGAGTGATCAGAAACTCCAGGGGCTAAGAAGGTAGTGTTCGAAAAAGAAAACGCTTTGGTCCAATGTTCATTAATGAGCACCCTATCTATCTTCTTATGTTTCTGCCGAGTACCTGAGGAAGTTGACCACGTGAATATGTGACCAACGTATCGAAGGTCATCAAGACCAACTTGATCTAGGTAATTAGCGAACTCATCGAATGTAGGAATCCAAGAGTTAGAGTTGCCAATTTTGTCTGAGTGGTCTTTGATGGCATTAAAATCTCTAGCAATCACCCAGGGCACTTCAGCAAATTGCGGACTCAATTGGATAAGATTTTCTCAGAGAGTCCGACGTGTAATAAAGTATGTCTGCCATTAATCACCGATATGTGACAAGTCTTGCACGAAACCAATAGATTCACATGGCCATGGATAGCTTGCTCGGATACAGAGAGTACAACTAAATCAACATCCTAGGGATTCCAGCCTACCCAGATTATGCCCTGGGGAGAGTGGCTATAGTTAGAGGACCATAACCATCTCTGCAATAATCCAGCAAAGATATTATCAAAAAGAGTCGGGCTGACCTTAGTCTCCAGAATACCAATCCACGAGAGGTTGTTAGATCTAACAAAAGATCTAATCTCAGCCTACTTGAGGGGGTTTATAAGTCCTCTAATATTTCATATGCCAAAAAACATAAAAAAGAGGGATGGAACACATTACCTTCTTTTCACACCCTCCGCTTTCTATAGTTCGAGGGAGGCTTCTTAGCCGTTCCTGAGGTGTTACCCGGAGAAGGTAGGGATTGCATGGGAACAGGAGGGGGAGGGTCAAGGCACTTGGAAAGAGGCTCACCGCCAGAATTAGCCCTGGGTCTCGACCTCGTGGACGGTGGAGCAAGAGAGGGGGAATCAACATCGCTGCCAATGTCGCTAGCTTTTCCCTCTAGAGAGTCGTATGAGTCGGACGTATCCTTGGACGAAGTAGGAGAAGCCAATTCAAGGATAGAGGGGGTCTTTTTGGACGAAGAGGCTACCGTAGATTTAAGGGTAGGAGGAGGGGGTTCTAGGACACGTGAGTTTGCCAGAGTAGGGCCTGAAGAGTGAGACACAACATGTTTCCCGGTAACCTTCTCCCAATTTCCATCCCTAGAGAGGGGTTTATCAGGAATAGCAGCTACTGGAGGGGTATACTGCACCGCCACGGCTGTAGTTATGGTAGGAGGGGAGCATTTGTGGCCAAAAGTACCACAGATCGGGCACGAAATAGGATGCCACTTGTACTCTACCTTAATGGGCCAGATTTCTTCATTCAGCAGAACATCCACTAAATCAGGCAGTGTTTGGGTGGCCTTGACTTCAATATAGACTCTAGCAAACGAGATCATCCTCATCCTCTCTGTTTGGAGGTCGACATAGAGGGGCTTACCGATTACACTAGCCACCGCCCTGATGCCTGTAGCAGACCACAGAGCATACGGAATGTTCCTTAGCTTAGCCCAAATTGAAAGCGACTTGTGTGCCTTCAAGAGCTTCAAGTCTGGATACCATTATTGTAGAAACATTGGTACTCTAAGAATGGTGATAGGGCCGCCATCTAGAATCTTCCTTCGAAAGGAATTATCAAATATGTGGAAGAAGAAAAACCCATCAACATTGGCAAGGATATCCATAACCTATGTCCCCCAGATATTCTTGACTGCATTCTCAATCATCTTAAAGGGAAGTTTTTTCCCGACGAAGTATCCCACAAGACATTCCTTCCAAATCGAGTTTATATCCCTTAAGATCTCCTCCGAGATTCTCACCACCGGTTTACCATCTACAAATGATGGCAAGATATAGGAGAGGTTGTAACCCTTCTCTGTTGATTTAGCCACTGAAGCCCAAGAATGCTGGGTATGCTGAGGAACTAAGACCTGGCCTGGTGGGTTCGAAGGGGCAACCCATTTACTATGGCTGCAACCAATAGCCTGGGTTTTTTTCTAGTAGGGAAGACCCTACTCTAGTAGCAACAAAATGAGGCAATGTGGACGGTTGCCTTCTACGAATGTGACCATGGCTCCGAAGGCGAGGAGGTCGCACAGCTGGGGTAGCAGAGGAAGTACCCACCCTGGCTTCTTCAGAAAGAATAGCTGGTAAAATAGAGGGAATCGAAGGAGGATCGTTAGCTCTTCCACAGTTCCCATCTGGTCAGTCGAAAGAGGGAAAAACTCCTTTGAACTCAGATTTCCAGTCATGGCTGGCTCTATAGCTGATCTCCTATTAAGCATAAAGGGGAGCAAACCAGCCAAAGAAACACCGATTATCAAGTAAACTAGGTGGAGGCGACCACAATTACTGAAGCACAGCCCAAACTAGCTGGCCAACTCCCAGCACATACCAAACCGGAGAATACAAATGCGAAACCCAGAAAACCCAAATCTGCTACCCAGCAATGCATAAATCGGGGATGAAGGATCCCAACGGGTGAAGGGGAAGAGCCAACCTGGCAACTTCAGCCTCCAAAAAGCAGAAAATTCCAATGGCCAGATCTCCGGGGAGCCGAGGAACCCAGTTGGGAACTATAGTGCTGCGGGATTCCACAGAATAGAGAGAAAACGAAATAGTGCTTGCATGAACAGTGTCAGGGGCGGATGAAGAATGAAAATTCATAAACTTATAAGGGTTATACCACCAAAAACCCCAAATTGGTACGCGTGTGATAATTTTATCCCGAATTTTTTTTTTGGGTAAAGAAAAAACAAAAAAATATCTCGAACTTTTTTTTTTCTATCACTAAAAACCCTAAATTGGTATACCCGTGATAATTTTGCCCCAAAATTTTTTTTTACTACCAAAATTCCCAAATTAGTATACCTGTGACAAGTTTACTCCAAACTGATAAACCCATGACAAATTTATTCCAAACTATTTTTTTGACCACGAAAAACCTCAAACTGGTACACCTGTGATAATTTTACCCTGAAATAATAATAATTTTTTAATATTTTTTTTTATTTTTTTTCTTCATCTTCAACCTCTAGCCGATCGCCGGACTGGCGACCAGCCATAGGTGGAAGCCGGCGAGGTTTGCCCCACTGGTTGGTAGCGAGGGCCGCCTTTGCCCGACTCAGGCGAGGGCCGCCCTTGGTTGACTCAAGCGAGGGTTGCCCGGCGAGGTCGGCCCTCGCCCGACTTAGGTGAGGGCTGCCCTCGCCGGCGTTGGGGGAGGGTTGCCCTCGCCTGAGCGGGGGAGGATAGTTCTTGCTCGACGCTGGCGAGGGCGGTCCTTGCCGGCGTTGGGCAAGGGCTGTCTTCGCCCGCCTAAGTGAGGGCTGGCCTCGCCTGACACCGGCAAGGGCCGAGGACAGCCTTCGCCGGTGTCGGGCGAGGGCTGCCCTCGCTCGACTCAGGAGAGGGTGGCCCTCGCTCGACGCCGGTGAGGGTGGCCCTTGCTGGCTTCCGCCTCTGGCCAGTCGCTAGTCCAGCGACCGGCCAAAGGTTGAAGATGTAGAAAAAAAAAAGAAAAGAAAAAATAAAAAATTAATAAAAATAAAAAATAAAAAATAATAATAAAATTTTACTACAGGGCAAAATTATCACAGTATACCAGTTTGGAGTTTTTTGTGGTATGTTTAGGGTAAAGTTGTCACAAGTGTACCAGTTTGGAGTTTTTGTGATATGTTCGGGGTAAAATTGTTACAGGTATACCAGTTTAGGGTTTTTGGTGGTAAAAAAAAAGTTCGGGGTAAAATTGTCACACGTGAACTAATTTGGGATTTTTGTTGGTATTAACCCAACTTATAATAATTAGGATTTGATTGAAAGTCAGAATCAATAGATGCTTCAACTTTAAACTCTCCTTCTCCATTTATCAATAATAGATCTTTAATCCTTCGTAAGTACTTAAGAATAGTCTTGGTTGCTATCCAGTGCCTTTCGCCTGGATCAGACCGATATCTGCTACTAACATGTACAACATGAGCAACATCAGGTGTAACATCCTGAATTTTGACCCGTTATCGGGACCAATAAAGTGTATATTCATTCTCGTGTAATTTTGGTGAGTCTCGCCGGAACCTGATCAGTCTCGGGACACTGACCATATGAGAAAGGCTAAATAGGAACAGGTACGTGGACCGAGAACCCGATCGCGACTGAACGCTGATTTCGAAGAACGTTGAGGAAATATTTTGAGCCAATATAGGCCGATCTTAGGAAAATGACTGGTTGATGTTGTCAGTAACGTACGATCGGATCGCGAGTGATTTCGCACAACCGAAAGTACACCTGACGAATGAAACCTGATTGTAATCCAAACGATCGCGACCCTGGTACTAGTGATAATTCCTCTCGTTCTGTCGAAATTTAGACCATCACGATTCGGACAATCTTAGGTCGATACGCGTAACACCTAAACAGCCGCTCGTTAGTGAGAGACCCTAAAACTGCAAAACGAGCATATTGAGATTACCATATTGGACCCGAGTTTCGATATCAAAATCTCAAGGGTAATTACGACTATTTCGCAAGACGGACGTCAATTTGGAATGGCCATTCATGTTTGGGATTAAAAACGGTTGAAAAACTGAAGTTCTGTCAGAAAGTGAGAAAAAGACCATTTTGCCCCTGGGAACACCGAGGCCGAATTCGGAGGCCGTTTGAGGTTATTTTTCGCGGCCAACGTCATTTTGGGGTAGCCAAGTGTGTTTGGAGTGATTCTGGACAAAAAGTGGATTTTCGACAAAAATTGGAAAATAATATTATTTTATTCCCGGAAACTTCACAGACGATTTTCGAGGGCTTAGAAAGTGAATTTCGCGATTCCGACTCTGGATTAGGTATCACATGAATATTTAGGACCGGTATGAGCGAAAATTTGAATTTCGGTCCGGGACGGAAAAATGACGGAATTGCCCCTAGGCCATTTTTGGTTTATTTCGAATTTTGGATTAATTTTGGAGATTAACCAAGGTTGGTTAAGGTTAACTAGAGTTGATTAACCATGGTTAGGGGCAATTGACCATTTTGCCCTTGAATTATTGAGTTTGAGGCATTTCTAGCCATTGGATTAAGGGCATTTTGGGTATAGTGGCTAAGATCTTGACATGTGGCATCTACCCAAGGATAAGGTTGACCTCTTTGACCCTCTCTCTCTCCTCAGCTCTCTCTCCTCTGGCGTCTCTCTCTCTCTCCTCCCGAAATTCTCTCTCGGCCGCTCTCTCTCTCTCTCGCCGATCAGCGCCCAGCCCACTGTTCACGCCGGAACAGCAGCCTCGTCGGAGCTGCTGGCCTCAGGCCGTCGTGCACCGTCCCCTGGTGCCGTCCCCAGCCTATTCGCACCATCTTCCCCCACTTCCGCCGCCCGTTCGCAGCCGCTCCAGCCGGACGTGCAAGGACGCCGTCACCGTCGCCGGGCTCGTCCGCCTGGCCGCGCCGCCGTGCGCTGCTCCACCGACCGGCCTCATCCTCACCCTCTCTCTTTCCTTCATCCTCAGCCAACCCCCACCGGAGCTTCCCTTGTTCTGGCCGTGAGGAGGCCGTGGGCTTCGCCGGGCCGCCGTGAGCCGCCGGCTTGCCTTGGAGCGCCGCCGCCGATTGTGCCGCTCGCCGGTCATCGGCCGCTCGTTCCCGTCGTCCCGCGTCGCTAATAGGCGAGTAAATCCACTAATCCCTAAATTAGTCCTAAGTGTGCTAGATTAGAGGCTTAATTATGTTGATTAGGGCCTAATTGAATGTGTTTTGTGTAATGGATGATTAGTGGACTTAATTAGGACTAATTACAATGGTTTAGTGGTAATTAGTGAAGAAATGTGGGCTGAATTGGGATGGGCTTCATGGGCTCCGAATTTTGTGTAAAAAGCCCAATTAGAAATTTAAATGGGCCTTGAAATTAGAAATGAAATGGGCCCATGAGGTTGGAATTAAATTGAATGGTTGAAGCCCAATTGGAAATTGGAATGGGCCTTGATGGGAATTAATTTGAATTGTGGAAGCCCATTTGGGAATTAATTGGGCCTTTGATTGTGAATGTCTACATTGGATTTGATATGACTTATGAGTATTATTGTGACCGACGGGTCAGGCCTACGGGTCGAATATAATTGTGACCGACGGGTCAGGCCTACGGGTCGAGTATTATTGTGACCGACGGGTCAGGCCTACGGGTCGAATATAATTGTGACCGACGGGTCAGGCCTACGGGTCGAATATAATTGTGACCGACGGGTCGGGCCTTCGGGTCGATTTAATTGTGATGACCATTGGGTCATGGCCTTCGGGTCGATTTATACAACTGTGGGCCTTCGGGTCGGGCCTTCGGGTCGAATGATTGATGACCATTGGGTCATGGCCTTCGGGTCGATGTTCTGTTTGTGAATTATAACGATGTGAGAGCCTAACCTGCAGGGCTGGAGTGGAAGAATTGGACTGAGTGTCCTAATGAATTTTGTAATGGCAAATTTACTGGTTCAGTGTTTTATGTGTTTCATTTACTTCTGGAGGTGCACGTTAGCCTAGTTTAGGATTAGAGATTTTACTTGCTGAATTTATCTCACGGTTGTGGTAAAACCGATTTTCAGACCCCCGTACCTAGGATGCCGAGGAACGGTCCGCTTTTTGGATACCCACACCGCATTCAGAGATCGTCTAGCGTACACCCGTGTGGGGATGGATCAGCCTATGTTAGGTTTCATTCAGTGGTGTTAGTAGACGTGGGAGAAGATTTCAATCACACTTAAGAGTATGTGGCGTGGTGCCGTAGGGGTGCAGACGGCGTAATAGGACCCCCGATGAGGACTTTTGATGTTCCAATAGATGTAAATGGCGTGATGATTCCCCAAATGGTGAGTGGAGAAGTTTCTGATCCTCCAGCCTCTCTTAGTGTGAGTAGCGTGGGTGATACTGTGGACGGACCGATACCCATGGATGAGGTGCAAGGAGGGGAGCAAGTTATAGCTGATGATGTAATCGAAGAGGAAGATGAAGAACATAATTTGGAAATGGTAGGAGAGAATGCTGAAGCAGCAGGCGAAATAGCAGAGGTGGGATCGGACGAAGAAATACTATCGGAGGAGGATTCTTCTGAGGAATCTACAGCACCATCCGATCCAAACCAGGAGCCGTAGAGCTGGTTTCAGTGTTAGGAGTTAGTCTAACCCCTTTTTGTTGTATCCTCTCCCAGATAGTAAGCTGACACCTATAGGCCACCGATCCTTTTTGTTTAGTGGCCTCTGGATGTATTCTTTTTGATTGTAAATAACTAGTTTGTATAAGTTTTAAAAAGGGTGTTTATATGTTAGTATTTCTTTAGTATATTATTGTCTATTGCTATTCATGGTTATAATTGCATGTCCGGGTGTATATATATATATACGTTGCTTCCGCATGTGACGTGCATTTGCTCTGATTCGGGTTTCGGGTCGGTGACGCAATCCTGGGAGCGTCGTACCTTAAGTCGACCTACGTGCGGATGTTCAGCCTTCGTGGGGTACGGGGCGTGACATCAGGTCTTGTACATAGCATAGCATTATGCTACCCATAGCGGACGCATAAAGTATTTTTGCCATATGTTCTCTTTCTTATGAACTGTTGGGACACATATCCTTGAAAAGACGGATGCCATGCCTCAAAGGCAGCGATCCTCTTTTGGAATATTGCATGCTAAAAAACATGTTAACATTTTGTCTATGTATGCGGCCTGTGAAAGGCCAATCAATTGTCTTGATCTATCTTTATAGATCTTGATACAAAAAATATAGGTTGCCTCTCTTAAATCTTTCATGGAGAATTTCTATGACAAGAATCTAGTGATCAATGATATCATAGATATATTATTCCCGATCAAAAGTATGTCGATGACATACAAAACTAGAAACACAATTGTGCTCTCACAGACCTTCTTATATACACAAGGTTCATCTGGGTTTCTGATGAAACCAAACTATTTGATTACTTCATCAAAATGGATGTTCCAACTTCTGGAGGGTTGTTTGAGTCCATAAATGACTTTCTTGGGCTTACACACCTTATGATTTCCATCATTAGATTCAAAACCCTGTGGTGGTTCCATATAGATGTCTTCCTCAAAGAGCCCATTTAGGAAGCCGTTTCGACATCTATTTGGAATATCTCATAGTCAAGGTGTGTAGCTATAATCAACATGATCCGAATGGATTTTAGTATGGCTACCGGTGAGAAAGTTTCGTCATAATCACTCCATTCTTTTTGACGATATCCTTTCTCTACTAGCCAGGCCTTTTAAGTTCCAACTTGATGATCAGCGTTCATCTTCCTCTTGAAGACCCATTTACAGCCCATTGGTACAATACCATCGAATAGGTCAACTAGAGTCTAAACATCGTTAGAATACATTGAATTCATTTCGGATTTCATGGTCTCTAACCGTTTGCCAGAATCGATGTTGGACATCACTTCCTCGTAAATGTTAGGAACACTAGATAGATCATTGTCATTCACAATAAACAAAGAGTTGAGCACCACTATTGCCACTGCTATTTCCACATTTTCATCTTGGTCAAATTCATCCGCTCATTCTTTTTTTTCTATTAAAGCCTTGTTTTGTGCAAAAAATTCATGCAGTCGTTTATCTCTTTCTTCAAGTAATTGCTCATACTTAGACACTCTCTTTACCAATTGGAATAAAGCTACAAAATTTTGGCTTTCGAATATTTTTTTCATGTTGAACTTCACCAATTGCAAGCCGAATATGTGAACTCTTTCTCTGAGAGTGAAGTGAGGCCTTCTTAATTCGAGCAACAAACTAATTGATTGACCCAATATTTTACTATTAGAGCCTATCCAAGTCAGCACCTGATGCCTCAGTTATCGTTCTATTTCTAGCCTTCCTAATCCGAGCAGCAAACTATTTGATTGACTCACTATTTTACCATTAGAGTCTAGCCAAGTTAGTGACTGATGCCTCAGTTATCCTGCTAGAGAATCGAGAATGGAATTATCTTTCCATCTCTACCCAATATTAAGCGGCAAAACTCCTTTTTTTCCTTCAATTTATATCATGAGATTTTTGAATTTTTAGTTTTGCCTAATCTTTGCGGTCATAATAAAACTTCCCCAATCACGTACAGTTGGCAAGGCTCCACTAGAAAATGCTCCACTCAAAAAGTGGCGGGTGGACCTCCGGTGTCAATATGGAGAATATTGCACCATAAATCCTAAACCTTAAATAAAGAGTGCAATTGAGTCGTCGATCTTTCAATTGGTTTAATCAAGGTCCTAAATCGTTACCAAAAAGTGCAATCGAGTCCTATAACTTTAATTGGCTCATTTAAGTCCTTAACATATGTTGAAAAGCATAATTAAGACTAAAAAATTATGTTGAAAATTGCAATTTAAGGATGCCTTGTAAGTAATTGTTTTATAGGCATGCGTGCAATTTTACTTATTATTAATCGAAAAAACTTGATTGCACTTTTTGACAAAAGGTTCATCAATTAATTGAACTAATTGAAAAGTTTAGGATTTGATTGCATTCTTCACACAAGTTTTACAATTTTCGTTACACTGCTTTCATTGCACTGTTCCAATAAATATGAGCGCTTATGTGATATCTTGTTGATTTCCCTAGTATATGAGTGGCCAATTATGAGATGGACTGACCATTATTGAAGATCTTTGTTTTCTTTACAACTTCACATAAATGTGAACATAAAAAAAATTTACGATTATATGTTTATATATGCCTCAAAGCAAAGCTAACGTTTTTTTCTTTAGACGTGTGAGATAGGGGGTGGAAGCATAAGTACTTTTTTTTGTAATTTACCTTCGAGGTTATTATGTCTTAAGACTTTGTTACTGCAAGACATGACCATTGTCAATATCTAATTTTTTTCGCATATGTTTTTTTCATCTAATTCTTCAAGAATATTGGAAGTTGTTTCCCTTCAAAAACAATGTTTTGCATATTAAACTTTTCATTCTTGCATTTAATTTTTTCTCTTGATATGAAGAAGTTTAGGAGACGGGGAGGTTACCCCCATGGCAAGGCCATGACATAACACAGGCTTGCCTACCAAAGAGAATTGCTAGCAGCGGTATTCAAATCTGGACATTGGTGTACGGATAGATCCAAATTTTACCAACTGAGCCAACCCACATTGGCGCATTTTATAAGTATTTAGTAGAGTTTCAAAAATTGGTTGCATTTCTTGAGCTTTATTCTCAGCCAAAAAAGAGAAAATAAACAGTATCTTTCATTTAGCACGTCATTTGTGCATGTAGATATCATTGGTTATCTAGTTGGGGGATACTGACGATGTATCATATCTCTTGTAGCATTCTCAATTTAAATTCGGAGGTCTCCAAGTCCATGCGCATCTTATCATCCCAACAACTACATCGATTCATGCCAACAAACTCCATCTGATCTAATTGATGAACGTGCTTGAGATAGAGTCTAAATCTGGCTGAGAATTCGGGGGATTAGATCTTAATTTGATCCGCCAACCAAATTCTATTTCAACGGAACGCACTTGAAACTGACAAGAACACGCCAGAGTTCACATGCTCGCACTCGCGAAAATCCAGCAAATACACGGATTTTTTGACACGAACGCGACGAAATGTGAGTGAGTTACGACAATTGACAAAGCAAGAGAAAGAGAAGAAGAACTAAGGAAAGAGTTGGCGTGCGTACCGTTGGAAGTGAGGGCACTGGACTGCGCAGGTCAGCGAGGGCGGTGCGGTCGAGTTCGAGGCCGAGGCCGAGGCCAGGTGGATGGAGGGATGTTGGAGTGAGCGGCGGCGGGAAGGGAGGAGCTGGGGCAGTGGGAGGTGATTGGGTGGAGGGACCGTGAGGAGAGGAGGCACGGTGACATCGGTGGAGCTGGGCGAGCGCAGCGGAGCTCCGCTGCATTTGATTTTTGGCCGTACGATTGCAATGATGTATCCTTAGGTGTTTTAGGGTCTGTTTTAGATTAGTTCTAAAACTTAATTGTGGCCATTGTTATGAATGTATTATATATGTTGAAATGTTTTAAGCAAATTTAATTTCCTAAAATTATTTTAAACCCATGCGGGCACGTGACTAGTTCCTATTATATAACAAACATGGTATTAAAAATTAGATCGGAAATGAGTTTTTTCATTCCTGGCTAATTCTCTTCAACCAAACAACTCAATACTACTTTTTCTTATGGCAAATGATTGAATCGCAAACAAAGTGAGATGGCAAAACCCTCAATGCTTGTAGAACAATAAAACTTGAGAAGAATTTATTGCAAGAGAAATAATTGTAGATGTTTCCAACATTAATTTATGAATCATAACTGATGAATCCATTTCATTAATGCGCTACTTCCCTCAAGCTATATAAGTTCTCATCTCTAGATCGTATACATCATAAAAAAATAAACAATCTTAGAAAATTTCCTAACCCTTCCGTCCCCAAAAGACCATCATGGCAGCGCTCAGGAACTTTTTTGCTCTCATGACCTTGCTAGTTGTTACCGTTGCATTGCTTCCTGGAGCTACCTTCGCCGGAAACCCTGATTGTGCAAAGGGAATGACTTATGATTGCGGGTCTGCGTTCTTTCAAATCATAGTCCTTGCAGACACCTTTGAACCCACCAATGAATGTTGTCGCGAGCTCGTCAAGGCGGGGAAGAACTGCCATAACCAATTCGTGGAGTTGATCCTCTCGACCCACAAGTCGATCAGGGGGCCAGTATTGGATGTCCGCAGGAGGAGCAATGAGACTTGGAACAACTGTGTTGCTGTTGTATCACCTCCGGAGCCTGCTCATTGAGAGCTATTCCTATTTTGTAGTACACTAAATGCGTAAAATAAAAAAAGGCGAAAGAATTATAATTTTTCTATTGGATTCACCTCAAAGAATTTTCCTATATTTGTTGCCTCTTAAGCGGAAGCGCTATATCGGATAAATCATATTTTTAGTGCTCAATGTGCTTAGAAACTTGTAATGTTTAAAATGATATGCAAAATAAAATCTGGCCCTAAAGTTGTTGCTTCCTTTTGAGTCTAAAAAGAGAGAGTCACGTACAAAACTATAATAAAATGTCACTTTATTTCTTATGCTTTTCACATAACCTTTTGAAATGAATACCTAAGCGATTAAAAGATCAAGTGATGGTTTGATAATCATTTATTCATCTCTACTAATCACATGAATACGCGGTTAACGTTGGCCGATCTAACTGTCTATACTGTTAAAGTAAAGAAAACTTCTTACCTTTAAGATTTTCTGACAAAAAAATCCCCAATAGTTGTTTCATATAATACTATATCAATGGATAAATGTATAAATCAATGATCTGGTGAACAACAATAAAAAACTCAAATCTTGAAATATATTTCTCTCTTTATATATGTATGTGTACAGTTGCTTCATATTGTTTTAGTGATTTCTTTCTTTCCATTATCTGATAATTCAAATACTTTGTACTAAGACGATTGTGCTAAATATTTTAAATGTTAATTACTTGTTTACGCGAGAACGCGTGTGCACTTTTGCTTGTCATACAATGTGGATACTTGAATTTTGAACATTTAAGGAGGTTTTATTAGTATCAAGAATTGAGAAATATGTGGGGCCCAACATCTTATGTAAAATGAGCATCAACATCTTATATGCAAGAGTAGGTTTAATTTAATCAGCCGAAACGAAATAAATGTATGCTGCTTGGCCCAGAAGATGATGACCACGATTATTATTATTATCAACCTGGCTCCTCTTCATTAATGACACCTATTAATTATCACAAGTTTTGTTAGTTTTTTAATAATGAAAAAACAGTCCCACCCAAATATCTGGTCAAAAGGTTAAATAATCAATAAATGAGTAAGTAAATATGGAAAAAAACCCAAATCTTGTTAAAGGATAATTAGCTAATAGATAAGATCAATTAATCTGGAAAACCAAAGCCAAATTTGGTTTAGTGATATACCAGTGAAACAAGACTTGTTAGGACTTTGTATATATAAACTTGGCTCACTTTCTTTAATGAGACCTATTAATTATAAATTTTTTTCCATAAGTTGTTAAAAAATAATTTAATGAAGAACAAAGTTACACTAAAAAATCTGGTCAAATTATTAATTAATAAGTTCACTAAATCTGGAAAACCAAAACCAATATTTTTGGTCAAAGGTTAATCAATCAATGACTAAGCTCAATGAATTGAAAATCCTAAGTTAAATTTGGTTGAGCGATACACGGGAAAAATAGAACAAAATTAGACAATATAGTGGTGGATGCTAGGAAAGTTTATGAGGTATATGTTTTTGGGAGGTTTATCTATGTTGATACAACAAGTAGTGTGCAAACAAGTCGGTTAACTTGAGTAAATATAAGTCGGATCATATTGAAAATGTGTAATTTTTCATTCGAGATAAAAGGACATCTAACCATTACATGAATGGCGGTTGAGATGAGATACATCTTTTCTTTCTGTTTTTTCTCTTTTTTTTTCTTTCCTCAAAATGAACAACCTTTGCTTGCTTGCTTGCTTTGGCTTTTGCAAGCCTTTCAAAAAGCATGATCGAATGTGTTGCGACCATTCCCAAGGTGAACCACCAAATGAAAAGCTAATTGATTACGAAGCCAAAGAGTTTGTCACGCCCCAAACCCCATCGAGCACGTGACACACTTCTTTGATCGAATGATGCGACATCCCAGGGTATCGCCGATCCAATTCAACTTATCAGAGATTTAAAACGACTAGCAAAAGCCACCAATACCCGGACAATAATAACTGGGGTAAACAGGGAGAACAAACATATTCATTGCTCATCCAAACTTATATAATATTCACAATTTACAAACTACCATATACACAAGCACACCGAACTATAAACCACCGATATCCAAAATGATCGATAGCTTGGGTATCCTATCACCCAAAAATGGAACACCTCAAAAAGCCTATTCTCAACCCCTACGCTAGTCCCTACGCCCTTTGCTTGACGTCCACTCTAAGTCTAATTCCTCATTATCTGAATCTGAATCCTCCTGAATCGTCTGCTCCTCTAAGGACTTCGGGTCAACCTCGATCTCAATCGGGTTGTTTATATCACTTGACTTTGCTGAAACTTCAACCTGCTCCTCCTCGACTGGCTCTTTATCAGACTCGTCCTATGGCACAAACTCGGGGTCAATCCATTGCTCATACTCGGTACATGCTCCGGTTCTTCTTCAGGCTTATCCTCAGGTTCTGCCTTGGGTTCTTCCTTTAGAATCGCCTCGAGATCCACGTCCATTAGATCATACTCCGCCTGCGATTCTTCAGGCTCTGGTTCATGCTCGGTCCCCAAAGGCTCAGGTGCTACAGGCACTTGCTGAAGTCCTGACTGTGCCAGACTGGTCTCTAGGCTCGTCATCTCGCCGTCAAGAGGGGGTATGGCTACCGGGTCCCAATCTCCGACTCCGTCAAAGGGAACATCAAATCTACGGATGGGACCAAACTCATCTACCCCATCTCGAAAGAACCAAGCGGTATATGTATGGGTCTGCCAAAGGGGTAACCCTACGTCTACCCAAACTACTGTCGTATACTTAACCTATGTCATATTTTCATCTATCGGATATTCTACAACATTGTGGTCAGTGTGCATTGGTACTCCAAAATGCTCGGGTGGCAGCGGTGGAAGATTCATTGCTCATGCGGGGGTTCTGAAATTATTGGTTGAAATAACCATGAGAATATATCTCAGTAAGCACACACCCTAAACCCCACCTAGGCTATCACGTAGTTCTAGACAATCACAAACACAATCATACACTCAGCCATCACATAGCAGGCACACCATTTACACTTACCTGGGCCTTTCTAGCGTGCAACCTGCACGTTAGCCATGGTAGTGAAATTTCCAATCACATGCACGTTCTAATTACGTATCACGCATTCGTTCTGGCCTTATCATATTCTTTCCACCCAACTTGCCAGTGACCCGCGTAATAATACCGCTTCAGGTTCACTGTGACTATCTCACTCTCGACTCGCCAATGACCCGCGTAGTAGTACCGCCTCAAGCTCTTTGCGACTAACTCATACTCAACTCGCCAGTGACTCGCGTAGTAGTATCGCCTCAGGTCCATGCGATTAACTCAAAATAAAACTTCAGGGCCCGCGTAATGGTACCGCCTCAGGTCGTGTATCTTGCCCGTGTAGTGGTACCGACTTAGGCTCAACACCCACCACCTACGACACAACCCATATAATGGTACCGCCTCAGGTTGGCCATCCTCCGGTAATACCAGGCATCATCCCGCGTAGTCGTACCGCCTTAGGATGGATCAATTTCCCGCATAATGATACCACCTCAGGGATTTTCATTATCACATGTATCACACCACACTCGCTTTCTCATGCGTTCACACATTCAATACTCACATGCCAACATATTGGCTTATCACACTTGGCCCGTGCACGCATCAAACCACGCATTTCTCAAGCTCAATAAACACCCAACACGGCCAATTGACAGTTAATTTCAATTCGACCCAAGCGTGCACATAACGAAGCACATTTAAATCAATCAAATCACGGTACAACAAAAATATAAGGCCACTTACGGCCCACAAACACAGCCACTACATGGGCATAAAATTCAACATTTCCTCATCCATTTTTAGCCTGAATCATCACCACAATTCAGCCATAAATCAACGAACCAAACCGATACCATTTGCCCCGAAATCAAACCATATGCTCGTCAATACCAGCCCAATTTCCAGCACCCAATTTCACCTCATCTTAGCCCCGAAACATCATCATTCACTACAAAAAAACATGGAATTTGCGACGGAAATTTGCAACGGGGATTTTTTTCGTCGCAAATTTGCGACGGAATTTGCGACGGAAAATAAATCCGTCGCAAATTTGCGACGGAAACAAAATCCGTCGAAAATTTGCGACGGAAAAAAAAATCCGTCGCAAAAATTTGCGACGGAAAAAAATATCCGTCGCAAATTTGCGACGGAATAAAAATCCGTCGCAAAATTTTGCGACGGAAAAAAAAAGCCGTCGCAAATTTGCGACGGAAACAAAATCCGTCGCAAATTTGCGACGGAAAAAAAAATCCGTCGCAAAAATTTGCGACGGAAAAAAATATCCGTCGCAAATTTGCGACGGAATAAAAATCCGTCGCAAATTTGAACCGGAAAAAAATCCGACCCAAATTTGCGACGGAAAAAAAATCCGTCGCAAATTTGCGACGGAAAAAAACATCCGTCGCAAATTTGCGACGGATTTTGCGACGGAAAAAACATCCGTCGCAAATTTGCGACGGATTTTGCGACGGAAATAAAATCCGTCGCAAAAATTTGCGACGGAAAAAAAATCCGTCGCAAATTTGAAAAGGAAAAAAATCCGACGCAAATTTGCGACGGAAAAAAAATCCGTCGCAAATTTGCGACGGAAAAAAACATCCGTCGCAAATTTGCGACGGAAATACAATCCGTCGCAAATTTGCGACGGAAAAAAAATTCCGTCGCAAATTTGCGACGGAAAAAAAATCCGTCGCAAATTTCAAAAGGAAAAAAATCCGACGCAAATTTGCGACGGAAAAGAAATCCGTCGCAAATTTGCGACGGAAAAAAAAATCCGTCGCAAATTTGCGACGGATTTTGCGACGGAAATAAAATCCGTCGCAAAAATTTGCGACGGAAAAAAAATCCGTCGCAAATTTGAAAAGGAAAAAAATCTGACGCAAATTTGCGACGGAAAAAAAATCCGTCGCAAATTTCAAAAGGAAAAAAATCCGTCGCAAATTTGCGACGGAAAAAAACATCCGTCGCAAATTTGCGACGGAAATACAATCCGTCGCAAATTTGCGACGGAAAAAAAATTCCGTCGCAAATTTGCGACGGAAAAAAAATCCGTCGCAAATTTCAAAAGGAAAAAAATCCGACGCAAATTTGCGACGGAAAAGAAATCCGTCGCAAATTTGCGACGGAAAAAAAAATCCGTCGCAAATTTGCGACGGATTTTGCGACGGAAATAAAAATCCGTCGCAAATTTGCGACGGAAAAAAAAAATCCGTCGCAAATTTTCAAAAACCCGCGCTCTATTCCCCTCGCGCCGTCGTCTCCCCTTTGCTCGGTCTATTTATTTCCTCACCACCACAGCTCTCCCTCTCTCTCTCTCTATCTAACTTATCTCCCTCTTTCTCTCTCTCTCTGGCCTCCTTTGCCGCTCCTCCGCCATGCACCGCCGCCTCCACCAGCCCCACCTCCCCCCCTCCGACTCCCCCGCTACCCTCTCCTCCTCCTCCTCCGACGACGCCACCGCCAAGCGCGGCAGCTACAACTGTGGCAGCTGCGGGCCTGCGGCCTCCCCAAGAAGGGCCACTCTTGCCACGCCGGCTCCTCCCCCTCCCCCGCCGCCGACTCCTCCTCCGCCGCCCCCGCCGTCGCGGCCTCCTCCATGCCCGTCAACGTCGCGGCCTCCTCCATGTCGATTGAACGGATAAGAGGCATGTTCGGCCTCCTCCTCCATTCGTCGTCGTTGTCGTCGTCGCAAAATTTGCACCGGAAAAAAGTCGGACGCAAATTTGCGACGGAAAAATAAATCCGTCGCAAATTTGCGACGGAAAAAAAATAATCCGTCGCAAATTTGCGACGGAAAATAAATCCGTCGCAAATTTGCGACGGAAAAAAAATCCGTCGCAAATTTGCGACGGAAAATAAATCCGTCGCAAATTTGCGACGGAAAAAAAATCCGTCGCAAATTTGCGACGGAAAAACAAATCCGTCGCAAATTTTGCGACGAATTTTGCGACGGAAAAGAAATCCGTCGCAAATTTGCGACGGAAAAACAAATCCGTCGCAAATTTGCGACGGAAAAACAAATCCGTCGCAAATTTTGCGACGAATTTTGCGACGGAAAAAGAAATCCGTCGCAAATTTGCGACGGATTTTGCGACGAATTATTTGCGACGAACTTTTGCGACGGATAATGTTCGTGGCTAATTTGCGACGATTTTTGCGACGAATTTTGCGACGGATTTTGCGACGGATTTTGCGACGAATTTTGCGACGGATTTGGTCCGTCGCAAATTTGCGACGAATTTTGCGACGAATTTTGCGACGGATTTTTTTCCGTCGCAAATTTGCGACGGATTTTTGAATTTTCCGTCGCAAAAATTTGCGACGCGCCAGTAGCGACGGAATTTTTTCCGTCGCAAAATCCGTCGCAAATTCGATTTGCGACGGATTTTTCCGAAATTTCCGTCGCAAATTCCGTCGCAAAAAACAAGTTTTTTTGTAGTGATTTCCTCCTCAAATTGGCCCATATCAATTCCCCAAATCAGAATACCAACATAACCCCTAAACGGCCCCAATTAACCCCTAAACCAACACTAATTAATCCGATTTAGCCCTAACTCGTCCGTCGATACCCGAAGTCCTAAATAGAGTTTAGGGCATGTCTTACCCAAAATCTAGACTAGCTCGGTTAGAGTGGAAAGGGGCGGTTGATCGGTGGGCTCACAGCTGTAATCGGCTCGGCCACGGCGGCGGCTGGCTGGACGGCGGCTTCCTTGGCCGCGGTCACTCACGGCTGCGGGAGGGGGAGAGAGAGAGATCGCTGAGAGGGAAAGGGAGAGAGAGAGGGGCGGCGTGAGGGTGGTGGTGCGGTTCGGTGATGGGACGGCGGTGGCACGACGGACGGTGGCCGGCGAGCGGCGGTGCGGCAAAGGGGAGGGGCAGTCGGTTCGGTGAGGGAGAGGGGGGAGTGAGGCGAGAGGTAGAGAGAGAATGAGGAGAGAGAGAAGAGAAAATTGGCTTAAATAATCCAAGCCAATAATTGGGTCCCAATTGACCATCTTGCCCTCCTCTCACATATCCAATCGACGGTCGAGATTCGATCTTATCCTGAGATCGACGGCCCAGATCGAGTTTTTTCCAAAATATCCCAGGGCAATTTTGGAATTTCTCAAAAAGTCCAAAGGAAAAATTATCCAAAAATCTCTAATTCTAAGGCTAGGGTGAAATTACCAAAATGCCCTTCCCAAATTACATTGGCCTTAACAAATCTCCAGGGGTAAAATGGTCATTTTCCATTTCTCGCCAAAATTCAGTTTTTCTAAAGGATTCGAGCAAATCCGAGGCTACCCGAGCAAATGACGACATTGTCCAAATGATCTGTCGTGACTTTCTAAATTTCCAATGCCTAACTTGGTCTCTAATTAATGCCTAAGTTCTGAATAACGCAACTTGCGCATATCTCGTACTAACGGGTGGCTTTTGGGGAAATGCGCATTATTGACCCGTGGTTGACACTAAATCATGCAATGTACAAGTTTACTCGGGTCGTGCCGACCTCGATTGTCACTTAATCGCGAGGATCGATCGCTAGATCCGACGGGCACGATCATTTGGTATATGTTTAGAGTCATTCGTCAATTCATTTCGTGGTCTAGCGAAATCACCTGCGATCCACTAATATGATAGTGGCAAACTAATCCCTAGCTATCCTTGGATCGGCCTACAATGGCTCAAAATGTCACATCGACGATTTTCATGGTCGAAAGTCGGTTCACGATCAAGTTCTTTGGTTGCGCGAATTTAAATCCCTAATTAGCCTTTCCCTAACGGTTAGTATTCCCGAAGTGATCAATTCCGGGCAAGATATAACTACAAGCACGTCCATAACTACTCATTTCATAAATCCCAAGTGGGTCGGATTTCAGAATGTCACAGAGTTAGCACGGACTCTCCCAATCCCATTCCGATCGCAACTTTGAGGTTTTGATTTAATCAATTTAATGTACAAATCAATTCAATTAGGAGTTAGTCATTAATCTACTACGGATCAATTATAAACCCAAGTAAAGTGCGGGAGAACGCTTTCATCTTGCGAACCAGAGATATCATGGATATGGGGACTTAGTTATGCTAGATAAATCTAATACTCTTTTGGTATCTTTTGGTACCTTTTCTCCTTAATTTCAAAAATATTTTTGCAAATAGTTTTGGTTAATTTAAATCTTAAACCACTAATATACGATGGGTGATTATGTGAGTGCATAATCAAATAATGTAACACTCAATAATCAATGCATAAATAAATTGCTAGAAAAGAGCAAAGAACCTCTACGCATTAAGCAAAGCAAAAATGAGACTTTATTATCGTTCAATCGACCAAGTATTCTGCAAAGTGTTAACTAAAGAACAAACAACGCACGCACGCCCTAAACATGATTTCTAAATGTGATTATGCAATTCTAACTAATTCTTTTTGGGTTATTTTTATGGAATAAGAATGATGGTGGCTTGGGTTCGTTGAGGAACGTATAGTAAAAACTAAGATTCTCCTCTCTATCTTAATAACACACAAAATGTCTTCATTATTTCTTTGAGAAGACGATCGGCATTAACGTTGTGGAACAAAATTATTTTCTTTGTGATTATATTCGGACCATTGTGAAGTTGTAGATTCATCCGTTACTCACTATTAATTCATTCTACATTCCTCATAATTCTTTTGTCGTGTGTGAAAGGTTAGTCGATTTCTTCCCTAACCTTTATTCAACACAAGTTGGGCAAACAAGAATTGCCGTCGTGAAAGCAATTCCCTCCCTATTTCGATTTCTCCTGAATATTTCTCTTCAATTGCCAACCTCCACTTCTATACGTGAACCCCCAAAATAAATAGTCTTTTCCAATTGTCAAAGCAAATACCCTAGATATCGAATTCTCACTGGGTGAATCGTAGGATTTTAATCTCTTTTATTTTGTTATCCTTTTTGCCTTTTCCATGATCACCTAGAATTTGCTTGTATTTCCTCCTGTTGTGTGCCCCGTATATTCTCTCATATCAGGGCCACGCCCATTAATCTTTGGTCATGTCTTCTCAACTTTCGTTCACTTTCCTCGTTCAGCAATCTTCTATCCGTTTGTATCTTAGATTGTCGTACGCATATGTATATATGGATTAATACAACGAAAAATCTCAAACTGATACACCTGTGATAAATTTATCCAGAACTAATATTTTAGCCACAAAAAACCCTAAACTGGTACGCCTATGATAAAAATACCTCAAACTAATTTTTTGACTATCAAAACCTCAAACTGGTACATTTGTGATAAATTTACCCTTCGTTAAATTGGATTAATATCACGAAAAATCACAAAATAGTAAATCCGTGACAAACAAAGGGGTAAAATCCTAAATTGGCACACCTGTCAACAACCACATGTCATCCAACTTAGCGAATTGATGGTAAAAGTAAACGAAAACTAACTGAGGGTAAATTTGTCACAAGTGTATCAATTGGGGTTTTTGATGGTCAAAATATTAGTTTGGGGTAAATTTATCATATGTATACCGGTTTTGTGTTTTTTATGGTATTAACCCTGTATATATTCAATTCCAGCACATGAACTCTCCTTTCTCCCTTTGTCCTTTTGCGCCCTCACTTATTCAACCGTGTGTGACAAGTCCTGCACATTATTTGGTTCCTTTCCTCTTTTTTTTTTTCACACGTGCAGCAGATTCTTTTTCGCTTGTACTGGCCGAGTAATTCTGCCTCATTTTTCTCTTAGGCTCCGTTCGTTTGCCGGAAAATATTCTCCTTTTGGAAAATATTTTCCCAGTAGTCATTTTCCTGAAAAATATTTTCCTGGAACATAATTTTCTGGTGTTCGGCTAAAATTTGAAAAAGTTTCGGAAAATATTTTCTGGTGTTCGGCGACTGTCGATCCGGCAGCGTTCGGCGATCGGCGGCGGCGGCGGCCGGCGATTGGCGGACGATGGCGGTGGCCGGCGATCAACTTCCTCTCCCACGGAAAACATTTTTCCTCGCATAGGCAATTTTGCCTTGACTTTGGATGAAAATGATTTCCTGTTTGTGAAAAGAGGAAATCATTTTCCTCAAAACAATGAAGGATTTGGGGGTGGGGAAGGAAAATGTTTTCCCACGGAAAACATTTTCCGCCCCCGACACTGGAAAACGCGAAAAATGTTTTCCGAAAAAATATTTTTTCGAAAACAAACGGAGCCTTAAATTCATAAAAGGGGGCCGTATCCCTGCGGGCTTGCACTCGGAAGTTCAAATGAATTTATGGCTCATCTTGTTTATCAGGTCGACTTGAGTTCAATTCACAAATGGGAATTAATTTAAGAGACCATCATAACTAAGTTCAAATGGGAATTCCAAATTATATAATGTTGATATATTTTTTAGGGATCGGGTTTGATCCCTAACTTTCTATGTTAAAAAAAACTAAATGGGATTTGCTAAAATTTATTTGTCAACATAATGCTTTTGTTGAAAATTGATAGGCTCAATTAATTCCTAAATTTTTTTATTGAAAAATGTAATTTAGTCATGAAACTTATGTTGAGGGATGCCATTGCCATTTAAGCAATTTTTTGGTGGCATGCAAGCAATTTTAGGTATTATTTATCGAAAAAATTTGATTGCACTTATGGTCAAATGCTTCGTCGATTAATTAAAATGATTGAAAATTTTAGCACTTAATTGGATTTTGTACCCAAGATTTACAATTTTGGTACACTGTCCCAATTAATATAAGCAAACGACATTGTTCATGTCATATTTCGTTGAAATTCCTAATAATGTGTGTGGCCAGTTATGAGATGACTAACCCTATATGAGTATCTTTATTTTCTTCACAACTTCACATATATGTGAAGTATAAAAAGTTTTCCATTATCTTTATCTATACGCATTCAAAGCACAGTTAACGTTTGTTTTCTTTAAACGTGTGAAATAGGGAAGGGAAGCATACTTACTTATTTTGTAATTGACCTTCATGGTTATTATGTCTTATGACTTTGTCACTAGACAAGACCATTGTTGACATCTAAATTTATTTCGCAAATGTTATTTTCATATATTTCTGTAAGAATATTTGAAGTCGTTTCCATTGAAGACAATGTTTTATGTATTAAACTATTCATTCTTCCATTTTATAGCCTTTTTCTTGAAGTTTTGTTCTTAGCCAAAAAAGAGAAAAGAAAAAAAATAAATACTAGACGATTACATCAACCGTTATATTGACTACACTTCTAGACAACATTGATTCCACCACTAAACGGTTGCATCACTCCCCTATTGAATGGTTTCGATTGGCCTAACTGTCGACTGAAAGACTTGGACAATTGTTGGTGTCAACATGTGACACTCTGAAATTCGACCCTTTTCGAGATATATGAAATGATTATTTCATCGATGCACCGTTAGTTAAATCTCGCTTTGAATTGATAAGTCATGAGAGGACTAACCAGTAGGGAAATGCTAGCTAGGAATTAAGTATGCACGACCTAAAAACTCAACTTTGGATTGATAATTCGACCATAAGGATTGACGAGAGACAATTTTAGGCCACTATAGACTAATCAAGGGATGATTATGGAATGATTCGCCAATAGTATACAATTGGATCGCGGGTGATTCCGCTTGACTATTGTATGGATTGCAAATGACTGTAAACCAATTGCGAACGATCTTGTCCTTCAGAACTAACGATTGACCCTTGCAATCACATGACAATTGAGGTCACCATGGCTTGAGTTAGCTTAAACGTGGCTCGATATTGAAATGACCATGGGTCAAACACACGTAACTCCTAAGAACCGCCTCTTTATTTGAAATACACTAAAATCGCAATTGATCGATTTTGGCTATGAATTAGAATCCGAACTTGAAGATCGAACTTTCAAGGATATCAAGACTAATCGTTTGGATGTTGCCTCGTTAAGCTCATCTAATTATCGGTTTGCTCAGGAACTATTGGAAAAGTAAAATTCGGACCGGAAGTTGGAAAAGACCTTTGTACCCCTACGCTATTTTGGATTCCTTGGTTGTTTTGAAGGGCAATTTGGTCAACGTACCCTCCCTCTCTTGGCCGGTCACACTTGGACACCTTTGCCCCTCTTACTCTCTCTTACTTTCAAGTTTGCTACTAGATATTTAGAGAAGCTTCTCTTAGAAGATTGAACCTAGACCCTTGGATCTTGACTTGGTGGAGAAGATTGAATCTAGTCCATTGATTTTGAGTGGGGTTGTTGGTGGGGTTTTGAGTGGGATTGTTAGATTGTCTCTCTCTCTCTCACCCATTTGATCAAGACACCACTCACTCACTTTCACTCTCCACTCCCTTCGGCCACCACCACTACCACCGACCAGCCTTGCCCAGCCACCAGTAGCCACGTCCATGCCGTCTAGCCGTAGGAGGAGCACTGTTCATCGACGTCCACAACCACGGTCGTGCTGCTAGCAGCCGCCGCCTTGCTCCCTCTCTCTTGTTCGTCTGCCATTTCACCACCACACCATCGCCTCCATCATCTCGCCATTCCCGTCTTAGCTGTCTTTCGTCACCACTACCTGCTACCATCGCCGTCATGCCGTCTAGCTGCCGTGAGCACCACCGCTCGTTGCCGTGATCGCCACTCTCATCGTGACTCCCTCTTCCTCATCTTGCTGCTCGGTCACCCCTTACTAGCACCACCGTCCATTACCATCACCCGCTACAGGCACTGCCTTCGCCTCAATAGTCCGCAGGTCATCGTCGAGCCGCCGGAGTTGCTACTCGCCGTGGCTGCTGCTGTTGTTGCTTTGTCGGGGCTATTGCTGCTGCTAGCTTGGCTTCTTGCTTAGGTTTTCTTGTAAGTTGCTTCCTAAATCTTGACTAGTATGATAAATGACTAATGGATGTGGTTTAGGGGCTGTTAGTGGTAGATCAATGGATTGTTTTAGTGGCTGGTTTAGGGACTGCTAGTTGGTTGATCATGGGACCAATGGATGGCTGATTTGTGGATTAATCATTAGTCGATTAGTGGCTGATTTGTTGACCAGTGGTTAACTTCGGTTTGGTTAAGTGGCCGTTTAGTGGATTAAATTAGGGCTTGATCTCGACTAATTAATGGCCAATTGTGTTCAATTATTTAATGGCCTGACCTAGTTAAATTGTGGCTGATTTGATTATGGCTTGATTAGTGGCCGAATTGGAACATGATGACTGAATTCGGTTCATCAAGGGTAATGGGGTTTATTTGTTGATTGGACATGCTATTCGTGTTTGAAAATGAATGCATCTCGTGACATCTTAGTTCCTATAGAAATGCACATCATAAACACTTGCATCAGCTAATTCTCGAAGATAAGAATTGGTAATGAGTGATGAATTGCGTACATGGTCATGATAGTGCCATTTAGGCGGGGGTTTTAGACGAAGCCTTGTCGTAGTTGATGCTAGACCAATGCTCCTTATGGAATGCCGTCTAGGCCGGGGTTCCAGATGTTGCCATGCCCGAGGGAGTGGGACGATTCCCGATTACGCCGGAAGACATCGACAGGGTTTCGGTTGTAGACTTGAGAGGTCGTTCAATAATCTAGACAATTATGAGTGTGATATACATTGGGGAATGCTATTTGCCTGAGATTGATGTTGAGCATGTGTGATTACTAATTGTTGATATGCATGTTTATACAATGGTATGTATCGTGTGTATGCTTGGGGGAGCAATTGCCATGTTATACCACTTGTGATATTATGACTTTGTTATGTGCTTGGGGGAGCATTTGCCATGTCTTGTTGGGTAATAATGTGTAGGGCATATGTGTGCCAAGACAAGGTAAGAATGCCTGTGATTGTTGTGTGATATGCTTGGTTGGGCTAGAATTATTTGTTAGGGCATTCCGGAGGTACGTGTTATCCTGAGAGAGGCTTAGGAAGTTTACTTACTAAGATTTTCTAATTGTTGTTATTTAGCCATTTCATATCCCTAACCATGAGTCATCCTCCCTTGTGTTTTAGCGTGCCTAGGGACATAGACACGGAGTTTACAGAGTATGCAGCTGGTCCAGACATTACATACCATAAGCACGAGTCCATTATCTAGGTCGACGAGGGCTTACTCGAGTTGAAGGCTCATCGGTTTGTAGCATGATTTATCTAAGAACTGGACGTGGTATTTGGTCCAATCCATGGTTTTGACGGACCTCCTGTAGGTGGTATTGGGGAGGAGGTCTGAGATCCCATGGATCTCAATCTCTCGGATGGGGAAGTGATCGGCCCAGAGTTCGACCCAGACGGCATAGAGTTCAATCCTGAGTCACCTCTCGGTTACCACCAGTAGGGTCAATGGGTTTGGATACCCCATTTTTTTGGACCATCCCCCTTTTTGATAGTGAAGCTAAGCTAACCCGACTACTAATTCCTTTTTGTATGCGAGTCGTCTACTAGGAAGTGCCTTTAGTAAGGCTTGTATGTATGAACCCTCCTAAGGTTGGCTTTATGTTTATAAAAGTGGCTTCGTTTATTTGTGTATCAAGTGCTTCCTTTTCTATCCCTTGTATGACTGTTGTTTGGGGTCATGCATTTCTTCGTTAGTAATTTGATTGGGTCGGCGACGCGTCCTGGGACGTTGCATTCATAATGATCATTAGTGGGATGTTAGCGCGCTCATAGGGTTCGGGGTGTGACATTCCTGTTTAATTGATATCAAAGCAAGGTCACCTCGATTCAAGTTTGGTCGAGACCTGGAGTGATAAGGTGTGATGGGTGTTGGGATAGTTAGTTAGGAAGACCTTCTTTGATCGCAAGTATAGATCGCGCTATACCTGTCTTGTGATTGACTACTTGTAATTATTGAATTGTTTCTTGATATTGTTCTCAATTTCGACGTTGTGTTGGGAATGGTGAGAGCAAGAGCCCTGCTGGTTATGGGTTGGTAATGCCTACTTTAGGATCGTTTGTTTTGGTTTGCCACTTAAGAATTGTAGACTTGATTGAGCGATTTAGATCTCTAATTCCTTGATGGAATTACATAACAGGTTTCGTGAGAATCCCGTAACATGAGTAGTCGAGAAAGGGGAACTCGGGGCTAGCCCGGTAGGCAAGCAAGGGCTGTAAAGGACCCTCGAGTAGATGGGGTCTTGCGAGCCCTTGAAGCAATTGGAGCTTTGATGGGACAGCAGGTTCAAGAACGAGCTGCTACTACTTCTACTGCTGCGGTCGAGGCTGCTGCTGCCGCCATTAATGGTAATCCGGGGAATGGAAATGGGGAACGTCAAACACACTTACTAGTGGATCAGTTTCTGAAACTAAATCCGTCCAAGTTCAACGGAAATGGTGATCCTGAAGTTGCAATCCTTTGGGTAAAGGAGTTGGAAAAAGCCTTTGCACTTCTTAGGTGTTCAGAGGAGGATAAGGTAGTACTAGCGGTGTACCAACTGCAAGGTAATGCTAGTGACTGGTGAGAGGCCACCCGAGGAAGGATCTTTCTGAAAGGTACGATGCCAAACTGGGGTGCCTTTGTTGAAGTCTTCAATGGAAAGTACTTTTCAGAATGTGCTCGAGAAGAGAAAATGACAAAATTTCTACGACTTCGCCAGAATCAGTTGTCAGTCGATCAATATGAAGCTAAGATTGTAAGGTTGTCAAAGTATGCACAAAGAATGGTTGAGGACCCAATGGATAGGGCAAGGAGATTCCAGGATGGTCTAAAACCAGAAATCAGAAGTCAATTGGTGCCACCGAACCTTAAGGACTATAATGAGCTTTATGAGAGGGCCCAATTGATTGAGAGGGACATGACGAAGACGGCTGTCGCATCAGCATCGTGGTATGTGCCAGGTAGGGACAAGCAATGCTTTGGGAAGATGGGAAGAAGCTTATGATTGGAAATAGGTGTTTCGTCCTTCCTGTTAGAAAGAATATTGGGAAGTCAGTGTACTACCCTAATGCCTTGTGTCGATCTTGTGGGAGAAGGCATAGGAATGACCCTTACTCCTGTAGGACTGGAGCTTACTATGGATGTGGCAAACATGGTCATCAAGTGAAAAATTGCCCAAACCGATCAGTTAGGCCGCCAATGCAATCGCAACAAACCTGAGTGGAATAGCAAGCTAGAACGGTACTGCAGAATAACCTGAACCGACCTCAGGCACAAGGAAGAGTGTATATTATAGCAAGGGAGGAAGTAGAGAATGCTGCCTACGCTTTATTTGATCCGGGGGTTTCGCATTTGTTTGTGTTGGAGCAGTTTGTTAAGTTAACTGGGATTAAATCGAAACTGTTATAAATAATTATGCGTGTTACCACTCCTCTAAAGGATGAAGTGTTAGTTTCGATAGGATGTCCAGGTTGTCGAATAGTTGTTGGTGGTAGAGAGGAAGTGATTGATTTAGTGGTATTGGCGATGTATGACTTTAATGTCATTATCAGGATGGACTAACTCGTAAAGTAAAGAGCCGCGATGGATTATAGTAGTAGGATAATCCAATTTAATCTGATTGGTCATTCTAGATACAAATTTATGGGAAACAAAGGAGGAATCTCGATCCCTTGGATTTCATCGCTAGAGGTAACTAAGCTATTGGATGAATGATGCCAAGGTTACATGGCGATTGTGGTTAATTCGTTGGTTGAGGAGCCAAGGCTAGAAGACATAGTCGAGGTGCGTAACTTTCCCGATGTCTTTCCTTAAGAATTGCCGGGATTACCACCTGAAAAAGAAGTGGAGTTTGTGATTGAGTTGGCCACTAGGACGGAGCCAATCTCCAGAGCGCCCTACATAATGGTTTTGTCAGAGTTAAAAGAGTTGAAGGTGCAGATGCAAGAACTGTTGGATAATGGATTCATTCATCTGAGTACGTTACTATGGGGAGCACCGGTATTATTTGTGAGGAAGAAAGATGGTTCATTACATTGGTGCATCGACTATCGACAATTGAATCAAGTGACCATCAAGAACAAGTATTCGTTATCAATAATAGGTGACTTGTTCGATCAACTGCAAGGGGCTTCGATATTCTCCAAGATAGACTTGAGGACGGGCTAGCATCAGTTGAAGATTAAGAAGGAGGATATATTGAAAACGGCATTCCGTACCCAATATGGACATTATGAGTTTACCGTCAAGCCATTTGGATTGAATAATGCCCCAGTTGCTTTTATGGATTTGATGAATTGGGTATTCAAGGAGTTTTTGGATCAGTTCGTCATTGTGTTCATCAATGACATTTTGGTGTACTCAAAGAGTTCCGAGGAGCATGAGTAATATATGAGGATGGTTTTGCAAACCTTAAGAGAGCATGAACATTATGCCAAATTTAGTAAGTGTGAGTTCTGGCTCAATCGAGTAGCGTTTCTTAGACATGTGATCTCTGGGGATGGAATCTTAGTGGATCCGGCTAAGATCGAGGCAGTCACGAATTGGCCAAGACCAATGACAATGACCGAGGATCGGAGTTTCCTAGGCTTGTCGGGCTATTATAGGCGATTCGTGAAAAGGTTTTCTGCGATAGTTACTCCTTTGACGCGTCTACTAAAGAAGAAAACGAGGTTCGAATGGACGGTTAAGTGCGAGAGGAGTTTTCAAGAGCTTAAGCATAAGTTAACTACCGCTCCAGTATTGACGATAGCATATGGTCCTGAAGGGTATGAGATTTATAGTGATGCGTCACTTAAGGGATTAGGATGCGTTTTAATGCAACATGGAAGAGTGGTTGCATACGCATTGTGACAGTTGAGACCTCACGAGCTAAACTACCTGACTCACGATTTGGAGCTAGTAGCAGTTATCTTTGCCCGAAAAATTTGGAGACATTACTTGTGTGGGGAAAAGTTTTAGATTTATACAGATCACCAAAGTTTAAAGTGTTTGTTTTCCCAGAAAAAAGTTGAACATAAGACAGCGCCGATGGATAGAACTTCTTAAGGATTATGACTGTGGCATCTCATACCATCTTGGGAAGGCTAACAAAGTAGCGGATGCACTTAGTCGAAAGTCGAGCAGCGTACAAATGATGATTTAGGAATGTCTCTACTCGAGAGAGTACGAGCTTCGAATTTTAAGTTTGAGGTAGGTCACTTCTCAAGTTTGTTGGCTACCTTAAGGATCGGGCCAAAATTTCAGGTCAAGATTAAGGCATTGCAATCTATGGACCTAGCCATCCAAAAGATCTTACAAGGAAATGCAGATAAGAGAAAGCCTGACTTCGAAGTGGTTGAAGATGGAACGTTAAGGTTTCATGGATGATTGTGCATACCTAACGATTTGGAACTCAAGGAAGAGATTTTGTCTGAAGCACATTGTAGCAACTATAGCATTCATCTAGGTAGTACTAAGATGTATCAGAATTTGCATCAGCATTAGTGGTGGAATAGCATGAAAGTGGATGTAGCCAAACATGTTGCCAAGTGTTTGACGTGCCATTAAGTGAAAGCGCAGCATTGCAAGCCAGGTGGATTGCTACGACCACTCGAGATCCTAGAATGGAAATGGGAACACATCACAATGAATTTCATGATGGGTCTACCAAGAAGTCAGAGAGGTAATGACTCTATTTGGGTCATTGTGGATAAACTGACTAAGTCCGCTCATTTCAACGCAGTACGAAAGGACTTTGCCATGGACAGATATGCGAGATTGTACGTTTGCCATATAGGTCGTCTTCATGAGGTACCAGTGACAATCACTTCGGATTGTGATCCCAAGTTCACCGCTACGTTTTGAAAGAGTCTTCAAGGAGCCATGGGAATGAAGCTGCAGGATAGCACAGCTTATCATCCGCAGACGGATGGTCAATCAGAAAGAATGATTCAAACCCTCGAAGATATGCTGCGAGCTTGCATTTTGGATTTCAAAGGTAGTTAGGAGTGTCGCGCTGCGTTTTTTTTTTTTGGCCTTTCCGGATTTGCGCGCTAAGGAGGTATTTCTGTGTAAGGGTCTCTTCCAAATCATACCTCACGTGACAGTGGAACGTGATTTCCTATTTAGTCTAGGTTTGTTATTTTAGAGTTGCCACTAGTCATTATTGGTAGGTAAACTAGAAACCTAATCGTAGTACTGGAGAAATACCCCGATTGTACGAACCAAAGATTCTGAGTACAGGGACTTGGTTACGCTATGGATCCCGAATCGAAATCCCTAACGCCCTTTCGGTACCTAATAACAATACGATGTCTAATGTGTCATGCAAATTTCCGAAACTTACTCACTAATTCTATCCATTCTAATCGCAGAAAAAACCAAACAAGCATTAAATGTACAATCAATGTCAATCAAATCAATCAATCCTAAAAAGTCTTTTAAACAATGAAAATCAATTAAAACATCCAAACCGTAATGAAGCTCTAGAAGCTTATTCGTTTCATGATTTATATTTTTTTTAGGGTTTTAGGGTTTTTTAGGTGTTATAATCTCTGAATTTGGGATTTTCTAAAAATGCCCCTTGGGCACTTCCAAAAATTCAAATTTCACTTTTTATGGTTAGCCACGGTATTTTTAGACCATTCTGTGAATTTTAAAATTTTTGAATTTTTTTTTTGGAAATTTCATTAATCGAGAATTGATTTTTATGATTTTCTGAAATTTTTTTTGAATTTTTGAAGTTTTTATTGATTTTCTAAAATTTTCACATTTTTTAATTATATTTTCTGAATTTTTATGAATTTTCTGAAGATTTTTGAATTTTTATGAATTTTCTGAAAATTTTTTGAATTTTTAACAATTTTCTAATTTTCTGTGAATTTTCTATTTTTCTGGAATTTTTTGAATTTCTAAAATTATTTAAATTATTTATTTATTTTTTTGTTTTTCTGTGAATTTTTATTTTTGAATTTTTTTTATATTTTTTGAATTTTTTATATTTATTTATTTTTTTTAAAAAAATTCCCGTTGAAGTGAACCGGACTGGCCCGATTCAACCCGGTTCGGCTTGACCGAATCGGGCGTCGCCAGTGCCGGCACCGATTATCTTCTCTGGCGGGCACAACGCCAAAACAGCGCCGTTTCGTCCTATGCCCATTGAGGCATTTGGTCGAACAATTGGTGTGCACAATTTTATATTAGACGTTTTCAAGGCTGTGACTTTGAGCCCACCGCCGACGACCTTTTGATGCCCGTTTCAATCAATTTTTTAGTTTTGGATCAGGTTCATATCACACTCTATCAAACCAAACCAATTGATTGGCTATTGGACCGTCACCGATCGGCAAAAATATCGTCGAAAAATGCCAATTTGCTACTAACCTAAACTGACTAACCGAACCTTAGAATCACAACATACAACGCGCTACCCATCTAATTCGATCCTAATCACTAACTAAACACCAAACAAGGATCAAGAAAGACTGACTTGAATGCCCCTACGGCCACGGCAATGCTTCGACAAGGTTACCCGAATTCCGGCGAGGAGGTTTTAGTGGTTGACCAACTCGTTTTTGTGCATTTTTAATGATCCAAATGCAATAAAACAGCACAAAGTGGGATCATGAGCATGTTTTAAACATCAAAATGTGAAAAAACCATCAACGAAATCACATGAGCATAGAACTCAATTTTGGAAGCTTCTGGGAAAACCGTGACTATGAACAATGTTTACCTGCTTCGTTCGATGATCATAAGAAATTGCCGAATTGATCCGCGCCTATAGGGTTGTTCCTTGACACTTGTACTTCCACCTGGTAGTCTTGGCCTTGCCGAAAGAGCTCTGGATTGACCAGAAAAGGCTTGGTTTCAGGCCTTCAGGACCGGCTGAGTCATCAGGAACAATGAGGAAAGGTTTCGGCCAAACTCAGATTTGCTAGTGCTCCGCCGTCCAGGGCGGCACTGGACACTCGGATGGGAACCTCAGACCCTCTCTCTCTAACTTTTCCTCTTTGGTTTCGCCCGTTTCTCCCTTCTCTCTCTCTTTGGATTTTCATCAAAAACCTTCTCTTCATCATGATCATTTTTTCCAGCTTTTTTGTTGATCGATTTCTCGCCCAAAGTTTGCTGTTAACAAACCTTAAATCGGTTACGGTGATTCTCTGTCGCCAGTAGTATATTTTCCAGCGAGCCAACTCGATTTGCACGTGTTAAATCGATCGGGGAAGGTTCATGAAGTTGCCAGTTTGAACTGTTTGTTTTATGGGTTTAATGTGACTCGGGTGAGTCGTGCAAGGAAGATAACCAACCCAGGTTGAGTCCGGTTGACCCGGCAGACCTGGGTTTGTGACATCCCGAATTTCGGCCCATTTTTGGGATTTATAAAACGCGTGAATTGTCAGTGTGCTTATAGTATAATCTCGCCCGGGAGCTGATCACTCCCGATTATCATTTTAAATTAGAGATTTCGCTAGAATCGCACTCGATCAAATTTGACCGTTATTTAGACCCCGGACTTGGCAGTCGATTTTCGGGAGTGTCGGAACGAAATAAATTGGACGGTGTCGATATTAATGTGGCCAGTGCCAAGATTTTCAGGAATAATGGAAAAAGGGGGAGTTTTGACCAGGTGCGAATTTGGACTAGTAGACCTCCCTCGTTAAAATTTGATTTAATTAATTTGGCCTTTGTCCCTTTTTATGTGCGAGGCCTTTTATGGACCGGTAGACCATTTTCGGTTTTGAATTTGGACCCTCGGTTTGCGTTTAATATTTGATTGAGTATAATTTTCTTTAATTTCCTCTCTCTCTCTCTCTCTCTCTCTCTCTCTCTCTCTCTCTCCCCCTCTGACCGCTGCGTGCCGCCGTCCCCGCCGCTCCGACAGCTACCAGTCGCCGCCGCGAGGTCGCCGTGGGCCGCCGTCCCCCTCTCCTTGGCCGACGGTCCCTCCTCTCTCCTCTCCACCCGTGAGCCTCCTCCTTCTCTCTTCTCCTCTGTTTTGGCCGTGAGAGGCCCATCGCCGAAGGAGCTCCGCCGCCGTCGTCACTGTTCCGGCGTGGGGCCGTCGCCGCGCCCCGCTGTTCAGCCGTTCTTTATCTCTCTCTCTGACCATGACTCTCTCTCTAGGCCGCGGACTAGCTTAGACCGCCCTCCGCCTAGGCTCGCCGTTCGCCGGAGCCGCCGTCGCCGTCGTCACTGTTCCGGCGAGGGGTAGCCGCTGTCCAGCCGCCATCGCTGCGTGTTCGGCTCGGTTTGAAGCTTAGGACACCCGGTGAGTTTGACCCTAAACCCCAATTAGGATTATTTGCATTTCTAGACAAGTTTAGGGGTTATTGTGCAAAGGATGACGGGAGTGGATGTCGCGGCTGATTTGGTGAATTATAGTAACCGTTTGATGAGATTTCGCGGCTATGTAAGTGCCGAGAGATGGTTGGTCAGGTTTGGGATGGAATAGCCCAAGTTCGGGAAAATTTGGACTGGAAATGTGAACGTTAGTGCGAGTAGTATTTGGTCTTGTGGCGGCCGATTGGATTGGTGTTTTGGGGAGTTTAAATCGAGCCTTTGAAGACATATATAGGCCTAGGAAGACTTGTGTGGGGGCTGTCCACACTAGGGCCGACTGGGGTGAGACGCGATTAAATTGGGGCTTAGTAATGTAATTGGCGAAATTGATGGATAGACTGAGTTAGTGACTGAATTGTCTCTAATTGGTAGTGATTGGGCAATGCCATGACATGTTTAGTATGGCTAAGAGCGGAGTGACTTGGTGGGCCTTAATGGGTCTTGATCGTGTAGGATCGTGTGGATCGGTTTGAATTTAGGTGTTTTAGGAACTAATTAGGATTTGTTGGAATCCTAGTGGTGGCGCCATGTGCGAAGATTTAATGGCTAGGTTTGATTGGTCATGGCGGGCCTTGGATTTATTGAATCGAATGGGAGCGAGTGTGTGGAATAAGTGCCGGGTTATTTGGGGCAAAAATGGAGTAGATTGAACAGGCAGTTAATGCCTTGATATTGTCAAAATTGTGAATAATTGTGTCTGGCATCTTGGCATGGGTAATTGACTTTGGATTCACGGGCATATGAATCGCATGGTCATACTAGTATTTTGGCTGGGCATACTGAAATGTAAATTGAGCTTATTGCGTGGTAAATTGAATAGTGGCTGTCCGCTTTGGGACTTCGGTGGATTAAAAAACGGTAAGTTGGAGATTAGACTGGGTGATTGCCGGGTGTGCCCGGGTTGATGAATTATGTTGATTGTTGCTTGTTGAGGCCCAATTGGGACATTGCCATGCCACATATTCGTGTGATCAACTGAAAGCAGTGTGTGAATTATATGCCGTGGCTAAATTGAATTGTTGAATTGATTGGGCATGTTAAAATGCGCATCTAATTGCCATTTGATGATCATGTGCTCGTGAGAAATTTGGCATCCATTGTGCATTTAATTGTGATGACCATTGGGTCATGGCCTTCGGGTCGATTTAACTGTTGATGACCATTGGGTCATGGCCTTCGGGTCGATTTAATTGTGGATGACCATTGGGTCATGGCCTTCGGGTCGATTTAACTGTTGATGACCATTGGGTCATGACCTTCGGGTCAATTTAATTGTGGATGACCATTGGGTCATGGCCTTCGGGTCGATTTAACTGTTGATGACCTTTGCGTCATGGCCTTCGGGTCGGAATAAATTGTGGCCTTCGGGCCGGGCCTACGGGTCGATTCATTGTTGATAAAATGCCTAACCTGCAGGGCAGTGAAATAAATGATTTGGGCTGTGAGCCTATGATTTTATGGTTGTTTAATGGTACACTGCTTAGTGTGTTTAATTTGCTTGTCAGGAGGTGCACGTTAGCCTAGTTTAGGTTTAGGGAATTACTCACTGAGATTATTCTCATTGTTGTTTAAATCCCAATTTTTCAGACCCCCAGCCTTGAGGATGGCAGGCGTACCGAAGTGTTCTTGGAAGGAGTCCCCGACCGGTTGTAGTGGCCTTTAGCTGCCTTTGATTAATGAGCATGGGCTGCAATTGAATATTGTGTCTGGTGCCTAGTATCATTGCCAGTGTAATTATTCGTGCTGGTTGTTGTATGGCTATCATTGGTTATGTGTATATTATTGTTCGGGTGATTTTGAATTGCTTCCGCATGTGCTTTAAGTCTCTGTATTGGGCGTCGGGTCGGCGACGCGTCCTGGGACGTCGCAGTCAAATCGACCTTGGCGAGGGATGTGGCGCACCGTGGGGTTCGGGGCGTGACAGGGTTGGTCTAAATTCGCCAATTAAGCTCAATTTTGACCCAATTTTCAAAATTAAACCCCAAAATTGAATTCCACATCACATTCCGAACGCAAATATATGATTTTTCCCAATTTTTGTCATAATTGTGTCCAAGATTTTCACATTTTTGTATTCGAGTTAATAGGTTTTTATTCAATTTGATGTCCTAATGACTTGATTGGGCAAAATTGATGCCAAAATTGAATTACCCACATCTGATTAACCCTAGAAATGATAGCCTCATGGTTCGACAATTTCATATTGAACACGATTCCCAATTTGGGTTCAAAATTCTTATTTTTCAATTAAAGTTTGGGGATTTTTTATTTTTATGTCAAATTGTGCAATTGGACTGACCATTTTGTAATTCAAGGTCCCAGAATCATTTGTTGTGAAGACACTATGACTTAAAAATAACTAGAAAAAATTAAATTGCATTTTTGGTTCAATTTGAGCTTAATTTTGCCCAATTTTGGGAAAAAACATATACCCAATTGAGATTTTTCAAATTTGGTGATGTATTCATGAAATTGGATTTAAAATAAGACTAATGACTATTTTTATGGGATTTTATGATTCTGTTTGCTATTTTTCTTTATTTTCTTACTTATTTTGACTAAAAGAAATTAAGGAAAAATGCAGAAAAATGATAAAAATTATTTTTTGGTTTAGAAATAGGTTTCTAGGCTTGGCTAAGATTCCCAGTCCTAATTTTGAGATTTTTGAAGATATAAAAAATGAGCTAAAAATTAGGTGTCAACAGTTGCCCCTCATTGAGATTGAGCTCGTTAGAGATTGATCTCAATGACAAGGTGGCACTTGAATTTTTAGTCAACTCACTGAACAAGATAAGATGGAAATTTCACAACAACTGATTAGGGATCTTGCTTTTGAAATTTGTGATCTAATCCAAAGGTTCTCTTTTCATAACATATTTTGAAAGGTTTTTAATGATTGAAGGAAAGAAACTTACCTGTTTGTGAGCTGTTTCTTTATCACTTATCCAAGGGCATGAATTGATGGTGGTAATGATTATGATGGTTATTCGGATTTCGTGATTTAAGGACGAATCCATGAACCATCAACACCTGAGGCTCCTCGTCCAAGGATTTAGAAATTTGTCTAGTGGTTCCTCACCAGTAGGACTTTAATTTACCTAGGGGCTCCTCACCTGTATGACTTGTTTGAATTTGCCTAGTGGTTCCTCACAGTAGGACTTTGAATTTGCTTAGGGGCTCCTCGCTTGTAAGACTTGAATTTGCCTAGGGGCTTCTCACCTATATGACTTGAATTTACCTAGGGGCTCTTCGCCAATAGAATTTTGAATTTATCTAGTGGTTCATCACCAGTAGGACTTGAATTTGCCTAGTGGCTCCTCTCCAGTAGGACTTTGAATTTGCCTAGGGGCTCCTTGCTTGTAGGACTTTGAATTTGCTTAGCGGCTCCTCACATGTAGGACTTGAATTTACTTAGGGGCTCCTCGCCAGTATGACTTTGAATTTGCTTAGGGGCTCCTCGCTTGTAGGACTTGAATTTGCCTAGTGGTTCCTCACCAGTAAGACTTTGAATTTGCTTAGGGGCTCCTTGCCTGTAGGACTTGAATTTGCCGAGTAGTTCCTCACCAGTAGGACTTTGAATTTGCCTAGGGGCTCCTTGCCTATAGGACTTTGAATTTGCCTAGGGGTTCCTACGCCAGTAGGACTTGAATTTTCCTAGTGGTTCATCACCAGTAGGAATTTGAATTTGCCTAGGGGCTCCTCGCCTCTAGGACTTTGGGAAGATTTCAAACAATGAATTTCTTGACCGTGAGTTATGTGATTTTGAGGTTTCACTAACTTTTGTATGTTTTTTTTTAGTTGACTAAAAACTATTTTGAAAAGTAATTTTGAAATTGAACAAAACTGTTTAAAGCGTGGTTTTTTTTTTAGCTTACCACTAACTGTTTGAAAACTTGGTTTTAAGTTGACTAAAAACTATTTTGAAAAGTAGTTTTGAAATTAATCAAAACTATTGGAAGCGTGATTTTTTTTCTTAGATTACCACAAACTGTTTGAAAACTTGATTTTAAGTTGACTAAAAACTTTTGAAACCTAGTCTGGAAACATGCATTCTTTGCATTGATGCATTTTAGACAATCAAATTTCCCTTTCAAGGAATTATTTGAACAAAATACTTGCAATCTTTCAAGAAATGCTTGAAATGATCGTTTGGAAGACCTTCATTAGAAAGGATTTATTTCAATCTATGAACTTGGTCTTTTCTTTATTTGATTAGAAGGGAACTTGTCTGATATCCCTCAATTTTATCTCTCTTAATCAATCCTTAGGTGTTTGGAGATGTTCGCAATGTATATAATCCAATTGATCCGATAAGGTCTTTCAAAAGGTTGTAATGTTGGCTTGGTTAATAGCTATATAAAGATAGGCATTCTGAGGCTTAAAAAAAAGGATTTCATCATATTTGACTTCGGGTTTATAAGTTAAGAATCTCGAGGATCAGACAAGATATTACTGCACACACTTCTTTGAGTGATGACTTCTTGTTATAAAGTCATGTTTCTACTCTCAACATCCCAATCTGAAGAGTCTTTGTGGAGAGGTTGTATTATTGGTATTGGGTAGCCTTAAAAGGCTTATTTATTTGAATTCAGGGTTTTTATGAAATTGATGATCTTGTTGGCATCACCACCTTTTCTTTTTTGCTCATTAGGGATCTTTCTTTTATGAACATCAAAGTCCCCTAAAACATTCATTACAATCTCTTTTCTTTTGTTCATTCTCACTTGTTATGATCTATGATCTCTCGTGATCTTGACTTTGCTTTGTCATGACTTTTTGTCATTTTGAGCTTTCTTTTGAACTCTCTTTTTCTTTCTCATTTTCCCTTGGGCATTTGGCCTTGCTTGTACCAAGCACACTGCTTTTTCATGCCCTAGACTCTTTTGTCTTTGACTTTTTTGAATTCTAAAGACTCTGTGTCATACCCTTTTTTTTCTTATCTATTAAAGTGGATCATATGCTCATGCTCAAGTGTGAAGAGATGCTCACCAATTTAAGATTCTGAAATGAATAGTCAGGGTCAATTGGGCTTTACCAAAGGTAATGTGTTTGAGTACAGGAAATGAAATGCTTTTCTTCCTTTTGGGATATCTTGAGCTTCTATATGATTTTATCTGAAGTTATCACAGAAAGATTGATGCAAGAGTATGTAATAAAATCTTTCTTAATCCTATTCTTCATAGCTGTCAATCACAAACTTCCTAATTTGCCCCAATGTATGGTGATTCTTAATAGGGTTGTTTTGAAAAAACTTCTCAACTATTTTGGCTCAAATTTGGTTTGCAAGGGATAGGTATGTGTTTAGGATAGTGTAATGACTGCCTTTCATTATTTCAATCCATGTAATCTTTGCGAACATTCCATATTTCCTTCGATTGAGTTTTTCTCACTCACCTCTACATTTTGACTTTGAGTGTATAAGGGACGTGTGTGGATATGTCTTACCTTTCATCATTTGAAGGTCTTTTCATTCGATTTGATCCAAACTTTTTCTATGAAATTTTTCAAAGCCTTTTGTCAAATTATCCCTTTTAGGGAATTTTTATGCTTAGTGCATTTTCAAAGAAAGCGTGTTTCAAAAGTTTTGATTTAAAATATTTCTGAAGTATTTTCCTTTTCAAAACAATCTGTTTTGTTTTTTTCAATTTAGTGTCATTCTGCTTGGGAAAAAAGAAGTTTGTTTTTCTCTTAAAAATGCAACTTCTTTAACACATGCACTCACGATTTAGGGATACTTATCTGATCAACCTGCCAAGATCTCTTTTGGTTGCATGTTTTTCTTTGATTCCACTAGGGATTTTTTGTTGTTGCTCCCTTTTCTTTGTTTCCCTGGGGATGATAAAAGGAAAGCACATTAAAAGATATCAATAGAAAAAGAATTGGAAGTGATACTTCCCTCTATTATTTGATAACTCCATTGAGGATTTTGAAACCATCAACTGGTTCAGATTCTTTTTGCTTTCTTCTACAAAACAGATAAACATGTTCACGAAATGCAAGGTATGCATGATATGCGTGATATGCATATGTTCTAAAGTGATCCGAATCTTTTCTTGAATGTTCGTTGTCATTTCATGGATAGAAATCTTGACAGTATCTGCATTTATAGGATAAGCTAATTCCGTTCCTGCCATCTCTACAATAATCAATGCTTCTCTAGGAAGAACTTTCTTGATAATGTATGGACTCTCATAATTCGGAGTGATTTTGCCACAGGGATATGAATTGTTGAAGATGACTTTCTTCACTACTAAATCCTTTATTTTGAAATTCCTTGGTTTCACTTTTCGATTAAAGGATTTAGCCACTCTTCTCTGATAGGCTTGCCCATGGCATATAGTTCTTAATCTCTTTTCATCGATCATATTGAGTTGTTCATATCTTTGTTGGATCTACACAGCTTCTAAAAGCTTCAATTGGAATAGCATCCTTAATGAAGGAATTTCTACCTCAACAGGTAACACTACTTCCATTTCGTAAATCAACGAAAATGGGGTTGCTCCAATTGATGTTCAAATTGAAGTTCGATATGCCATCAGAGCATATAGTAACCTTTCGTGCTAATCATGATAATTTTCAGCTGTCTTGGCCAGTTTTTTTTTTATATTCTTATTTGTCGCTTCAACTACTTCATTCATTTGTGGACGATATGGAGATGAGTTAAAATGTCCGACATGGAAGTGTTCAAGTAAATCATCTACAATCTTGTTGTTTAGATTTAATCCATTGTTCGTAATTATTGCTCTGGAAGTCCGTATCTGGCAATGATGTCCTGTCTAATGAATCTTGCAACATTCTTGACAGTAACATTCGTGTAGGAGTTTGCTTCAATCCATTTAGTAAAATAGTCAATATCAACTAGGATAAATCAGTGCCCATTTGAGGCCTTGAGGTTGATTTGACCAATCATATCAATGCCCCACATTGAAAATGGCCATGGCTTGGACATTTGATGTAGCTCATTTGGCGGCGTATTGATTTTGTCTCCATAAACTTGATATTGATGACAACATCTTACGTGTTGGATGCAATCTGATTCCATTGTCATCCAATAGTATCCCAACCTCATAATCTTTCGGGTTAGAAGATGTCCATTCATATGCAGTCTATATTCACCCTCATGAATTTCTTTCATGATCTATTCAGCTTCTATAGCATCCACACATCTTAGTAGAGTTGAATCGAATGATTTCTTGTAGAGGGTTTGACCACTGAGAAAGAATTTATTGGCTATCTTCCTTATAAATTTTTCTGTCACTTGGTAGCTTCCTTCATGAAATTCTCCCGCTTGAAGATACTTTTTGATGTCATGAAACCATGGTTCGTTGTCAAACTCTGCTTGGACCATCATGCAATGAGCTAGCTGCTAAAGAATATTGATTCTCAATGGTTTTATATCCATACCGTCTTCAACTTATAGTAAGGACGATAAAGTTGTAAGAGTATCTGCAAAATAATTCTGTGTTCTTGGAAAATAATCGAATGTTACTTCTTCGAAATTTTCTATCATCTCTTCTAAGTATTTGTGATAAGGAATTAGTTTGGTATCTCGAGTTTGTCATTCACTAGTTGTTTGCAATATGATGAGCATAGAATCTCTATATACTTGCAACCTTTTTACTTTCATTAAAAGGGCTAATTATAAGCCGAGAATGCATGCTTCATATTCAGCGGTGTTATTGGTGCATAGAAATACCAATTTCGCAAATACTGGATAATGTTGGCGTTTTAGAGAGATTAGTACTGCCACTGTTCCTGATCCAGATAAGTTGGTTGCGCCATCAAAATACATGATTCATTTATTGTCGACCAGTGTTAATATATGATCATCAAGTTGTTCTTAAGGATTGGCAATATTCTGCAAATTTTCTACTAACATGTCTGCTATTGTTCGTCCTTTGACTGACTTTTGGGATGAACTTCTGATGTCGAATTTAGATAATAAGACTTACCACTTTGCCAATTTTCGGACTAAGGAGGATTTCTCAAGAAGTTACTTGATCGGATCATTATCAGTCACTAGTGAAATTTGGTGATGAAAGGTGTATTATCTTAGTCTGTGTAATATCTAAATTAATGCAACACATGTTTTCTCAACTGCTGGGTAATTCACTTCTGATATTGTGAACTTCTTGCTCAAATAATAAATAGCTTGTTCTTTACCATCTTTTGATCTTCTCTGTACAAGCACCGCTCCTAGCGACTCATAGTGAATCATCAAATATAAGATCAACGGAACTCCAGGGATTGGTGGTACCAACACTGGCGGGCATACCAGATATTCTTTGATCTTGTCAAAGGCTTGTTGACATTCCGCATCTCACTTCACTTTGGCATTTTGCTTCAACAATTTGAAGAATCGTTTAATAGTCTCATAAAGTTGATAGATGAAATGGGCAATGTAATTTAATCGCCCCAACAAGCTTCTCACTTCTTTTACCATAGAAGGAGTTTTTAAGTCGTATATTACCTTGATCATAGAGGGATCTATTTCGATGCCCCTGCTACTGACCACAAATCCTAACAGTTTACCAGATTTTACCCCAAATACTCATTTGTTGGGGTTCAACCGCAACTTGTATATTCTAAGTCTTTCGAACAATTTGCGAAGCAACTTAATTTCTTTGTTTGGATTTTGCAATCATGTCGTCCATGTATACCTCGATTTCTTTGTACATCATGTCATGAAACAAAGTTACCATTGCCCTCTGATATGTGGTACTAGCATTTTTCAAACCGAAAGGCATCACCTTGCAACAAAATGTGCCCCATGGTGTTATGAAGGACGTCTTTGCCTTATTCTCTTTCTTCATGAGGATTTGATTATATCCTAAAAAACCATCCACGAATGAAAATATTTCGAACTTAACAGTGCTATCTACTAATACATCGATATGTGAAAGCGGGAAATCATCCTTATGGCTTACTTTATTTGGATCGCGATAATCAATACACACCCGTACTCGACCATTTTTTCTTCATTACGGATACTATGTTGGCAACACATTCTGGATATGGTACTACTTTGATGAAGGTTGACTTTGAGCAATTTCATCACTTCTTCTTCTATTTTCTTTGCCAAGTACAACTTTGTCCGCCTCAGTTTTTGCTTATTTGGAGGGATATTTGGATCAATTGGCAAAACATGTTCAACTATGCTTGGATCAAGGCCTGGCATGTCAGCATAAGACCATGCGAATATATCTTGATATTCCTTGAGCAAATCTATGATCTTTTCTGCTTCGGCTGAGGGAAGACTTTCTTCAATCTTAACTTCCTTGGAATTCTCTTTGTCGCCCAGATTAATAGTGATTGTTTTCTCTAACGTGAGTGTTTTGATTCTTCATGACGAATCCATTCCCTTCTTACCCATTCCTCATTCTCATTATCCATTTCAATATCGCAAGTGATTTCTTCGGAAAGATTTGGGCCACATATGAACCTATTGTGGATATGCAAATGCTCATGCCTGACATGTAACCAACATGATTAGTAATTGCATAAAAAGTAAGCACACGTGGTCCTACAAAAAACCTCTTAGAAATTCATTTTGAAATTTATTTTGAAAGAACATAAAGACAGAGCTAGTCCTCATATCATCATTCTTTGCTCTTAAAATCATTTTCACAATAAGGAGCAATATAGAAACCCAAAGCCTCGAGCTTCACGAACGAGGATAAATGTTCATCATAGGTTTGGTTTTGTTTCTACATGTCCTTAACAAAATATTTGACCACTCTTATTGAATTGAAAAATGCGATTACATCTATATCAAAAGGAATGTAAATTGCAACTGAACTGAAATTGTAAATGAAATTACAAGAAATTTGAATTGTAATCAACAAAATGTAATGGAAAAAGTTTGTAGCAAAAGTTCAAGAGAATCTTCCTACTCTAGTGTGTAGGTATCTTTTGCCTCAGTTATGATAACGTTGATGGTATTTTCTTTTAATAAACTTAGCAGATCAGATTCTTCCTCTACATGTAAGTCTTCTTTTTGAAGTAGCTTGGAAGGTTGAGGAAAAATTTCCTTGATGTGAATATGATGATAGGGAAGCTCTTTAGCTTTGCCCTTCCATATGGATGGATTAATGAGGCGATCACCTCGGCCTCTACAACCTTCATGGCTCTTTCGACCTTGGCCTTGGCCTCCATGGTGGTCCTTAGAGTTATCTGGAATATAACCTACTCCGTGCTTCATTCTTGTAGCGAGATGAGTGATAGGTTCCTTGATTCCTTGGAATTTCGATCTAAAATCATTACCGGAAGTAAATCCATACTGGCATAACACCCTTCTAGACATAATAGATGGTGTTGAGAACTCCGGGATTTTATGATGCAACCGAAAGGAATTTGCACCATCAAGATCATTTCAAAGGAATGATAGCTTGGTTCTTCTTTCACTTCGAGTTCGACATACGGTATTGCACTTTCTTTATAGGTAGTGAAATCTGTCTCCCCGTGTATGGTAATCAACTTGCCATTAATGACAAACCTGACTTTCTGATGGAGACTTGAAGGAATGGCACCATCCATATGAATCCAAGGTCTTCGTGTAACAAGTTGAAAGTTCTCGGAATATCCACTACTTAGAAGTCAATCAGAAAAGGTATAGGGCCTATGTTTACCTCGAGCTCGATATCGCCAATAATGTCCTTCTTCATTCTATCAAACGAATGTACTATTACCTTAGAAGGTTTAATGAGCTCTTCGCTAATCCCCAAGCAATGCAGTGTGCTTAGAGGGCACAAATTAAGTGCGAACCATTATCGTTCAGCACTCTTGACACCTCCTTGCCCCGGCATGTAACGGCAATATACAGAGCCTTATTATGGGAATGCTTGTCAATTGGGAAATCGTCATAAGAGAAAGCAATTTGATCTTTCAGAAGAATAGTGCCAACAAAGTCTTCCAATTATACTTCATTAATCGTCTCCGGGATGTGCACCTCACTGAGAAACTTCATAAGCACTATTTTGTGGCTTTCTGAAGTCTTGAAGAGATCCAATAGACAAATTTGTGCCGACATCTTTCTTAGCTGTTCAATTATCTCATATTTTCTCGTCTTTATGACCGAAAGTAACTATTTGATATCTTCTTTGGTTACTCCTTTCTTTTCGTGTTCACTTTCCTTCGGGACGTTACATCTCCCTTATCAAGTTATGGCATTGACTTCTTTGGGAGAGTAATTCCAAGGTACACACTTAGTGTCAAACTTTTTTGTTAGAGGGAGAGTGATGATCACAGGTTGTGTTTCTTCTTCTTTGATCCTTAATTGATTAATGGGAAGTTGGATAGTGATTGGTGTAACAGGACCTTCTTCCTCCTTATATTTATCTATCTCATTAAGCTTGATTAGAAATGGTGTAATCATGGATACCATGCTTTTATTGGCTTCGTCAATATCCATTCCATCCCAGCCATTAGGTGTGATTGTTTCGTTCTTGAATGCCCATGAAGGAGGTGTATATTTGACATGATAATTATACCGGCCACTATCTTGACTCAAAAAATCAACAATTTCACTTTGTCTTCATGCTTTTCGAACAAATCGCCTATCACCTCAGCGAGTCTTTTTCTTTTTTTTTCTCTTCCCGTTCTTCATTCTCTTCAAGATTTAATTGGCTGATCGGGACCTCATCCATGCCACCCCATCCGTCCTGTACAATGTCTTCATTTTTTAACGTTCATGGTGGTGGTATATATTTAACAAAGTAATTATATTTACCGTTATTTTGATCGAGTAAGTCTACGATTTCTCCTTCAACAGATGACTTCTGGGTGAAACGCCTTTCACCCTGACGGACTTTTTCTTTTTCTTTTTTATCTTGATTTGTTTCATCTTAGAGCATTTATTTCTTAGGTAGAGCTTTCTCCTCAAGGGTAGTTTCATCGTCCATACCACCCCAATCATCAGGCATAATTACTTCATCTTTAAATGCCCATGGCGATGGGACATATTTCACTTGGAAGTTATATTTTTTGGAGTCTTCTCTCAAGTTATCTACAATCTCTCCTTTTAGGAGTACTTCTTGACGAAAGCAGGCATCTCCTAAATGATAAGTTTTAATCTAGATTTCATATTCATCTTCATTGTCAAACTTGATCACTGTATCTTTATCCTTGATCATGTTTACTGTATTGTGCTCAGGAAGAGGATTCTGATGGACATTTAGCTCGAGCTCTTGGAAGTTTAATATCTTCTTGTTAATGAGTTGTTGAACCTTGTACTTTAGAGTGGGACAATTATCTACGTCATGTCCCTTTTCTTCCATGTGATAAGTGCCGGTTTTTGATTCATCGTACCAAGAAAATCTCGCAGGGTTGTCTCTTGGTACTTTCTTGGTCACCAAATGCCTTTCTAGAAGCATTGGTAATAGCTTTGATAGGGGTCGGGGCAACGGTGTATATTGCCTCACAGGGTCTTTTATTTGGCTCAAATTGCCTTGGGTTTTTCCAAGCAACATTTGATTGCTTCGGAAATGATGCTTGATGAGTACTTGGGCTTGACACCATAGCCACTTCTCAGATGGGTTTTGTCTTTTTTCCTGGGTTAAGACTTTCGTGTTGCTATTTCTTGAGGCTTCTTCTCTTTCAACCCCCATTCAATTCTCTCATCCACTTTTACCAATATGGTGAATGTTTGACAGCCTGATGCATGAAGCTTGTCATAATACTCAGTGGGCAATGATTTTAGAAAGAGCTCAATGAGTTCGTCTTCACTTATGGCGGGCTTTACTTGTGAGGCAACAACTTTCTATCTCTGAGCATAGGCTCTGAACCATTTATTTTTCCGTTTCTTAGCTCTGACGAGATCCTCTCTAGTTGGGAGCACTTCAACATTAAACTTGTATTGGCGAAGAAATTCTCCTGCCAAATGATGCCATTTAGTGAAGTCTTCTATGTCAAGGGCTGTGTACCATGCGAGGGCTACTCCTATAAAACTATCTTGATATGTACAAATAAGAAGTGGCGTGTTATCTGAATATCTTGCCATCTTATGGAGAAAATACTTCAAATGGCTTTTGGGACAACCAGTGCCATCATACTTGCTCACAAACTCTGGTTCCTTATAGTTTTCTTGATTAACCACCTTTGTATACAACGAGAATTTGTCGAATCTTTAAAGCTCATAACCTTGACTTGCTAAGCATTTTTTAATTTTGACCAATCTCTTGGCCTCTTCTTCATCCTTTGCTTGAATGCCTTCTTGATTTGATCACCCTCTTCCAAATTTACCACCTAAGGCGTAGTCTTTAAAGGATTTTCTTGAACCGGTTCTTTGTTTCTAATTAGGTCTTCAATCGGTGTTTCGATTGCGTTTGAAGTTCCCACATTTGGAGTAGTAGGATAAGATCCTCGAGATGCGAGAATAAAAGCCTTCATTTCTGCCATTATTGCAACCATTTGGTTCATTTGATTCTCGACTTCAGCTAGTCGAGCACGGGTTTCTTCTTCCGCCATTATAACTTGTAGACGAGTTCGAGGTCTTTTACCTTCTGTTGCTAAACAACCTACTTTATGAAAAGACCCGATATTAGTATAGCAAAATGATAATGAAACCCTATATCCTTTTAATTGTATGGCTTCATGAAATTGTCAAAGATAATAAATTCCATATAAGCCTTAGCTTTGTATAAAATTCTTTATCAATGTCTTTCTCAAGGAATCATACAATTCAAAGAATTATAATTCATGGTGATTCTTTACAAAAAAAATATTTTGAAACTTCATTAAGCAATTGTTCATTAAGCAATCATTTCAATTTTGAAAATTTTATTACAATGCTATTCATCAAAATAGGAGAACACTAGCTTAAACAAGTTTAGGCTTCTTGCTAGCTAAAGTAGCTTCAGCTTCTTCATACTCCTTGACTCGCATCTCCCATTCTTCTACATCGATTACAACCTCCTCGGGAACATACGGCTCTACACCTGGTGTGCTTGGCATAATGTACTCTAGGATGTACGGCTCGTCAGAATGAGTAGTAACACTCAAAGATACATAGGGTTCGACGTCAATTGGTCGCTTAACCTTCAACCACCTTATATACTCATTGGACGCCAAAAAGAGCTTCATTTCTCCTTCTAAATCTTCATGACATTGTACTATTTGCTTGGTTGATCTCTTCTAGGAATTCACGATTCCATCAACACTTATTCGCAGCTCTTTATTTTTCTTTTTCGGTAGAGGTCCTTGTGGTATCTCAAATGTGAACTCTTCAGGATGCCAAATAGATGGAATTTGTTGAACCATTCCGAATTGTCGTACGACTCTTAGTGGGCAATAAGCAGTTTCGTCGCTCAATCTAAGCAAAGGCACCAAATTACCGTCTTGGGTAGTATTTTTGAGCTTTCGTTATCTTCAGCCATTGAATCCTCTATTAAAGCTAGTCAGGAGTTAATGCTCTAGTAAAGTTTGCCTACTCATGAAAAGAGTACTTTGGCATTTTGTCTTGGAGTTTCAAATACTTCTTAATAGGGTTGGTAGATGAGTCGATCTCTCGAATACGCATATAACGTTCCCAAAGTCGAATATGGGAAATAAACCACACAGAAAGTAATCCTGCTGAAGCTTGAAGTACACCTTTTTGCTGATTTTGGTATTTGTTCAGTGAAATGATGGTCTTCGCCAAGAGCATATTAGAGAAGTCCCATTTTAGGCGAGCTTGCCTGGAAATTACCGCAACGAGAGAATTTAATCTCGTCCTTGATGCGAGGAATAGAACGAATCCGAAGAAGGCCAGAATAAAAACCCTTGCGAAAGTGTTTCCTATTTCTTTTGGCAATTTGGAGTAATTGTCCACCAAGTAAGATAGAGGAAATCTCCAGGTATTCGATTTGATCAACTTTTCCACTTGAGGGGTCTTCAAGTTTAAAAATTCAGCTATAACACTTGTGGGTTTCAATCCAACTGGGGGTTTAACGGTTCTTGACTCGAAATCAATCCCAATGGTTGCCTTATATTCTTCTAGTGTAGGTACCATCTCGTGCTCGCCCAATTAAAATGTGGCAGTAATAACTTCCTAGAATTAGGATAATGCTTGGATTAGACTCACTTGGTACTCCAGGTTGATGAGCTTGAATAAATGCCCGAGCCTTTCCCTTACGTATGCTTTGTTGTCCTTTGTCATGTTTACCCACCATGCCAAAAGCTCCTTCCTTAGGATAGAAATGACTTGCATGTCTAGTTTCCTCATTTCGATCTAAAGCATGTAAAAGAAAGTGATTATTATTCATCATGGATTATCAATTGATTTTAATGCTTCAATTTCACTTATATGTCCTTTTAAGGTAGGACGAAGGTTAAATACACTTGCATACCTCGAAAGTAATGCAAATGCCATTTTGAGTCCATTTAAACCTTAAAAGAGCATATAGTTAAGATCATGGACAAATTCAATGTGTGATGTAAATGCCCATTCTGTCATACTCCATTTAAACCATAAAACCCTAAACTATGGTTTGCAATTTCGAACACATTGAAATGAACAAATAAACATTTGAATTACATGGGAAATTCACCATAGACCTATACATTTCATCTAAAAATGAAAGAAGGATCAAATGGAGTATGACGCCTTAATCATGCATTCTAAAATGAAAAGGCATTTAGACAAAGCATTGAATGTCATTTAGGCATTTTTTGAGAATGTGCCAACTAACATGATAATTGTAAAAGAGTGGAATGGAACGATACTTGCTTACCATGACATTTTTGTTTGGTTTTAGTTATACCAACTACAAAGACAAGCGAATGCAACCAGTGAAGTTTTGACGCCTAAAAGGGTAAGATATGCTAAATGCTTAAGGTCATCACCTTAATGGACAAGGGATTCCATTCAAAAAGGTAATCGGCCTAAAGTAATGGAATATTATTCCACCTTGGTGATCGGTATTGTATTTAAATGATCCTACGAGCAATCGGCCCATAGTTCCACCTAAACACATACCTCTTAATGGTAATCCTAAATGTAGCCGGGGTTGGGTCACGGGTAGCGTGTGCTAATGGTGTAGTGTTAAAGCAATTTAAAGACATATATAGCAATTAATGACCAAACAACACTTCTAAAATTCATCCAAATCACATTCAATCCCAACACCATCCTGCAAAACAAGGGTTAGCAGAGACAACACCCCTTATACCACCCGCCTACAAAATCGTTTAACACTATCATTAGCAAGACGTATCTGGGATCCTTGCAAGCACAAAACACAAGCATATCGTTCTATCTAGGCCTAAGTCCGCTTAAAAAAGGCTATCCCCAGCGGAGTTGCCAAGCCTGTCACGCTGCGCTTTTTTTGGGGGCTTTTGGGATTTGCGCACTAAGGAGGTATTTCCGTGTAACGGTCTCTCCGAAACCATACCTCACGTGACAATGGAAGGTAATTTCCTATTTAGTCTAGGTTTGTTATTTTGGAGTTACCGCTAGTCATTATTGATAGGTAGACTAGAAACCTAATCGAAGTACGGGAGAAACACCCCAATTCTACAAGCCAAAGATTCTGAGTACGGGGACTTGGTTACACTATTGATCCCGAATCGAGATTCTTAACGCCCTTTCGATACCTAAGAACAATATGATGTCTAATGTGTCAGGCGAATTTCCGAAGCTTACCCACTAATTCTATCCATTCTAATCGTAGGAAGAACCAAACAAGCATTAAATGTACAATCAATGTCAATCAAATCAATCAATCCTAAATGGTCTCTAAAAAATGAAAATTAATCAAAACATCCAACCCTAAATGAAGCTCTAGAAGCTTATTCGCTTCATGATTTACATTTTTTAGGGTTTTAGAGTTTTCTAGGGGTTATAACCCATGAATTTGGGATTTTCTAAAAATGCTACTTGGGCACTTCAAAAAATTCAAATTTCACTTTTTATGGTTGGCTACAATGTTTTTGGACCATTTTGTGAATTTTAAAATTTTTGAATTTTTTTTTCGGAAATTTCATTAACTGAGAATTGATTTTTATGATTTTCTAAAAAGTTTTATGAATTTTTCAAATTTTCAAATTTTTATTGGTTTTCTAAATTTTTCACATTTTTTAATTGTAATTTCTGAATTTTCTGAATTTTTATGAAATTTCTGAAAATTTTTGAATTTTTATGAATTTTCTGAATTTTTTTTGAATTTTTAACAATTTTCTAATTTTATGTAAATTTTCTAATTTTTCTGGAATTTTTTGAATTTCTAAAATTTTTTATATTTTTTCTTTATTTTTTTGCTTTTCTATGAATTTTTTATTTTTTAATTTTTTATGATTTTTTTAAATTTTTATGATTTATTTATTTTTTTAAAATTCTCGCCGATGTGAACCGGACTGGCCCGGTTCAACCCGGTTCGGCTTGACCGAATCGGGTGTTGCTGGTGTCGGCATCGGTTATGTTCTTCGGCTGGCACGACGCCAAAACAACGTCGTTTCGTCCTATGCCCATTGAGGCATTTGGTCAAACAATTGGTGTGCACAATTTTATATTAGACGTTTTCAAGGCCGTGATTTTGAGCCCACCGCCGGCGACCTTCCAATGCCCTTTTCGATCAATTTTTTAGTTCTGGATTAGGTTCATATCACACTCTATCAAACCAAACCAATTAATTGGCTATTGGACCGTCACCGATCGGCGAAAATATCGTCAGAAAATGCCAATTTGCTACTAACCTAAACTAACTAATCGAACCTCAAAATCACAATATAGAACGCCCTAGCCATCTAATTCGATCCTAGTCACTAACAAAACACCAAACAAGGATCAAGAAATACTGACTTGAATGGCCCTACGATCACGGTAATGCTCCGGCGAGGGTACCCAAATTTTATGATGAGGTTTTAGAGGTTGACTGACTAGTTTTTGTACATTTTTAATGATCCAAATGCAATCAAACAGCACAAAGTGGGATCAAGAACATGTTTTAATCATCAAAATGTAAAAAAATCATCAACGAAATCACATAAGCATAGAACTCAATTCTGGAAATTTCTGGGAAAACAGTGACTATGAACAATGTTTACCTTTTTTCGTTCAATGATCATAAGAAATAGTCGAATTGATCCGCGCTTATAGGGTTGTTCCCTGACACTTGTGCTTCTACCTTGTAGTCTTGGCCTCGCCGAAAGAGCTCTCGAATAATCGAAAAAGGCTCGGTTTCAGGCCTTCAGGATTAGCCAAGTCGACTGGATCAGTGAGGGGAGGTTTCGGCCAAACTCTGATTCGCCGGTGCTCCGCCGTCTAAGGCAGCGCCAGACACTCGGATGGGAACCTTAGACCCTCTCTCTCTAACATTTCCTCTTTGGTTTTGCCAGTTTCTCCCTCCTCTCTCTCTTTGGAATTTTGTCAAAAACCTTCGGTGTTTCCAGCATTTTTGTTGATCGATTTCCCGCCCAAAGTTTGTTGTTAACCAACCTTGAATCGGTTAGGGTGATTCCCTGTCGTTAGCCGAATATTTTCCAGCTGGCCAACTCGATTTACAAGTGTTAAATCGATCGGGGAAGGTTCATGAAGTTGCCAGTTTGAACTGTTTGTTTTTTTGGGTTTAATGTGACTCGGGTGAGTCGGGTAAAGAAGACAACCAATTTGGGTCGGGTTTTACCCGGCAAACCCAGGTTTGTCTAAATTCACCAATTAAGCTCAATTTTGACCCAATTTTCAAAATTAAACCCCACAAATGAATTCCACATCACATTCGGAACCCAAATATATGATTTTCCCCAATTTTTGTCATAATTGTGTCCAAGATTTTCAAATTTTTGTATTTAGGTTAATAGGTTTTTATTCAATTTGATATCCTAATGACCTCATTAGGCAAAATTGATGCCAAAATTGAATTACCCACATCTGATAACCCTAGAAATGATAGCCTCATGGTTCAACAATTTCATATTGGGCACGATTCCCAATTTGGGTTCAAAATTCTTATTTTCCAATTAACTTTTGGGGATTTTTTATTTTTATGTCAAATTGTGCAATTGGACTGACCATTTTGTAATTTAAGGTCCCAAAATCATTTATTGTGAAGATACTATGACTTAAAAATGACTAGAAAAAATTAAATTGCATTTTTGGTCCAATTCGGGTTTAATTTTGCCCAATTTTGGGAAAACCATATACCCAATTGAGGCTTTTCAAAATTGATGATGTATTCACGCAATTGGATTTAAAATAAGACTAATGACTATTTTTATGGGATTTTATGATTCTGTTTGCTATTTTTCTTGATTTTCTTACTTATTTTGACTAAAAGAAATTAAGGAAAAATGCAGAAAAATGATAAAAATTATTTTTTTGGTTTAGAAATAGGTTTCTAGACTTGGCCAAGATTCCTAGTCCTAATTTTGAGATTTTTGAAAATATAAAAAAAAATGAGCTAAAAATTAGGTGTTAACAACTGCCCATCTTTGAGATTGAGCTCGTTAGAGATTGATCTCAATGACAAGGTGGCACTTGAATTTTTAGTCGACTCATTGAATAAGATAAGATGAAAATTTCACAGTAACTGATTAGGGATCTTGCTTTTGAAATTCGTGATCTAATCCAAAAGTTCTCTTTTCAGAACATATTTTGAAAGGTTCATAATGATTGATAAAGAGAAACTTACCTGTTTGTGAGCTGTCTCTTTATCACTTATCCAACGGCATGAATTGATGGTGGTGATGATTATGATGGTTATTCAGATTTCGTGGTTTAAGGACGAATCTACGAACTATGAACACCTGAGGCTCTCCTCGCCTGAGGATTTAGAAAATTGCCTAGTGGTTCCTCACCTGAGGGGTTCCTCGTCTGTATGACTTGAATTTGCCTAGTAGTTCATCATCAGTAGGACTTTGAATTTGCCCGAGGGCTCTTTGCCTGTAGGACCTGAATTTGCCTAGGGGCTCTTCGCCTGTAGGACCTGAATTTGCCTAGGGGCTCATTACCAGTGGGACTTTGAATTTACCTAGTGGTTCATCACCAGTAAGACTTGAATTTGCTTAATGGTTCATCACCAGTAGGACTTTGGATTAGTGTCACGCCCCGTACCCCACGAAGCATGATCATCCGCGTAGGTCGAAATAAAATGTGACGCTCCCAGGATTGCATCAACTACCCAAAACCCGAATCAGAGAAAAACGCACGTCACATGCGGAAACCACGTATATATATATATACGCCCAGACATGCAATTATAACCATGAATAGCAAAAGAAATTAACATACTAAAATATACTGACATATATACACCTCTTTACAAGACTTATACAAACTATTTATTCACAATCAAAAAGGAATACATCAAGAGGCCACTAAACAAAAAGGATCGGTGGCCTAGGGTGTCAGCTAACTACCCAGGGAGAGTTACATCAAAAAGAGGGGTTAATCTAACTCCTATCATTGGGATCTGCCCTATGGCTCCCCGCCTGGATTGGACGGCGCTGCTGACTCCTCAGACGAGTCCTCCTCCGACAGAACTTCCTCGTCTGACCCCACTTCTGCCACTTCTCCAGCTGGCTCACCGTTCTCTCCCACTACTTCCAGATTCAGTTCTTCGTCTTCCTCCTCAATCATATCGTCAGCTATAACTTGCTCACCACCTTGCACTTTGTCCATCGGTATCGGTCCATCCACCGTATCGCCCACGCTGCTTACACTAAGGGAGGCGGGAGGATCAGAGACTTCACCACTCACCATTTGGGGAATCATGACGCCATTAACATCTACTGGAACATCAAAAGTCCTCATCGGAGGTCCAGTGACACCATTAGCTCCCCTATAACACCAGGCTACGTACTCCTGAGTCTCGTTGTAATCTTCTCCCACATCTATCAGTACAACCGATTGATATCTAACGTACGCTGATCCATCTCCACAAGGATGAACACTAACACCTCGTTGAATCCTATGTGGATATCCAAAAAGAGGGGTCCTCCTCGGCATCCTATGGACGGGGGTCTGAAAATCGGTTTTACCACAACCGTGAGATAAACTCAGCAAGTAAAATCTCTAATCCTAAACTAGGCTAACGTGCACCTCCAGAAATAATTAAAACACATAATTCACTGAACCAGTAAATAAATCATTATAAGTTCACATGGGCTCACAGCCCGATCTCAATACTCCAGCCCTGCAGGTTAGGCTTTCTATATCAATATAACTCATAGACAATTAAATCGACCCGAAGGCCATCACCTAATGGTCATCACAGTTTAACTCGACCCGAAGGCCATGACCCAATGGTCATCAATCGTTCGACCCGAAGGCCCGACCCGTCGGTCACAGTAATAAATCGACCCGAAGGCCTGACCCGTCGGCCACCATTATATATCGACCCGAAGGCCTGACCCGTCGGTCACAATTATATATCGACCCGAAGGCCTGACCCGTCGGTCACAATAATAAATCGACCCGAAGGCCTGACCCGTCGGTCACAATTATATATCGACCCGAAGGCCTGACCCGTCGGTCACAATTATACTCAAATCATATCAAAACCAACGTGGAATTTCACAATCAATTGCCCATTTAATTTCCAATTGGGCTTCAAATAAATTCAATTCAATCTACAACAAAGGCCCAAGTAATTCCCAAATGGGCTTCCACAATTCAAGTCAACTCACTTCAAGGCCCATTCCATTTTCCAATTGGGCTTCAACAATTTAATTGAATCCACCTCAAGGGCCCATTTAATTTCTCATTTTCTCCAATGGGCCTCAAACAAGCCCAACTCAATTTCTCACTCAAGAGCCCATTTAATTTCTCATTGGGCCAATTAATGCAAATTCGGAGCCCATGAAGCCCACACCAATTCAGCCCACAAATCCTTTCTAAATTACCACTAAACCACTATAATTAACCCTAATTAAGTCCACTAATCAACCCTTGCACAAAACACACTCAATTAGGCCTTAATTACCATAATTAAGCCCCTAATCTAGCACAATTTAGACTAATTCAACGATTAGTGGTTTTACTCGCCTATTAGCGACGCGAGACGACGGGAGCGAGCGGCCGATGACCGGCGAGCGGTACGATCGACGGCGGCGCCCCAAGGCAAGCCGGCGGCCTACGGCGGTCCGGCAAAGCTCACGGCCAAGTCTCGGCCAAAACAGGGGAGGACCGGCTGAGTGGGGCTGAGGACGGAGGAGAGTGAGATGGGGAGGCGAAGCTGGTCGGCTGGGGTGGCGCACGGCGGCGCGGCCAGGCGGAACACGCCCGGCGCCGGCGACGGCGTCCTTGCACGTCTTCGGCTGGAGCGGCTGCCACGGGCGGTCACGGGCGGCGGGAGAGGGGAATAGGGTTGCGACTGGGCTGGGGATGAGGCCTAGGGGTGACACACGGTGGCCGGTGACCAGCAGCTCCGGCGAGGACCACTATTCCGGCGTGAACAGTGGCCGGCGGTGCTGATCGGCAAGAGGAAATGGAGCAGCCGAGAGAGAGAGAGATTCGGGAGGAGAGAGAGTGAAACGCGGGGAGAGAGAAGGCTGAGGAGAGAGAGTGAAGGTCAAAGATGGTCAAGAGAGAGAGTGAGTGGATGCCACATGTCACAATCCTAGCCTAAATGACCAAAATGCCCTTGATCCAAGGGTTGAAATTACTTCTTATCCAATAATGCAAGGGTAAAATGGTCATTTGCCCCTAACCATGGTTAACCAACCCTAGTTAACTTTAACCAACCTTGGTTAATCTCCAAATTTAATCCAAAATTCGAAATAAATCAAAAATGGCCTAGGGGCAATTCCGTCATTTTTCCGTCCGGAACCGAAATTCCAATTTTCGCTCATACCGGTCCTAAATATTCATGTGATACCTAATCCAGAGTCGGAATCGCGAAATTCGCTTTCTAAGCCCTCGAAAATCCTCTGCGAAGTTTCCAGGAATAAAATAATATTATTTTCCAATTTTTGCCGAAAATCCACTTTTTGTCCAGAACCACTCCAAACACACTTGGCTACCCCAAAATGACTTTGGCCGCGAAAAATAACCTCAAACGGCCTCCGAATTCGGTCTCGGCGTTCCCAGGGGCAAAATGGTCTTTTTCTCACTTTCTGACAGATTTTCAATTTTTCAACCGTTTTAATCCCAAACATGAATGGCCATTCCAAATTGACGTCCGTCTTGCAAAATAGTCGTAATTACCCTTGAAATTTTGATATCGAAACTCGGGTCCAATATTGTAATCTCAATATGCTCGTTTTGCAGTTTTAGGATCTCTCACTAACGAGCGGCTGTTTAGGTGTTACGCGTATCGACCTAAGATGGTCCGAATCGTGATGGTCTAAATTTCGAGAGAACGAGAGGAATTATCACTAGCACCAGGGTTGCGATCGTTTGGATTACAATCAGGTTTTATTCGTCAGGTGTACTTTCGGTCGTGCGAAATCACTCGCGATCCGATCGTACATTACTGACAATATCAACCAATCATTTTCCTAAGATCGGCCTATATTGGCTCAAAATATTTTCTCAACGTTCTTCGAAATCAGCGTTCAGTCGCGATCGGGTTCTCGGTCCACGTACATGTTCCTATTTAGCCTTTCTCATATGGTTAGTGTCCCGAGATTGATCAGGTTCAGGCGAGACTCACTAAAATTACACGAGAATGAATATACACTTTATTGGTCCCGATAACGGGTCAAAATTCAGGATGTTACAATTAGCCTAAGGGCTCCTCGCATATAGGACTTGAATTTGCCTAGGGGCTCTTCACCAGTAGGACTTTGAATTTACCTTGGGGCTCTTAGCCTGTATGACTTGAATTTGTTTAGTGGTTTCTCACCAGTACGACTTTAAATTTGCTTAGGGGCTCATTGTCTGAAGGACTTTGAATTTGCTTAGGGCTCTTCGCCTATGAGACTTTGAATTTGCCTAGTGGTTCCTCACTAGTAAGACTTGAATTTGCCTAGTGGTTCCTCACCAGTAAGACTTGAATTTACCTAGTGGTTCCTCACCAGTAGAACTTTGAATTTGGCTAGGGGATCCTCGCCTGTAGGACTTTGGGAAGACTTCAAACAATGGATATCTTAACCGTGAGTTATTTGATTTTGAGGTTTCACTAACTTTTGTATGTTTTTTTTAGTTGACCAAAAACTATTTTGAAAAGTAGTTTTGAAATTAAACAATACTGTTTGAAGTGTGGTTTTTTTTTAGCTTACCACAAACCGTTTGAAAACTTGGTCTTAAGTTGATCAAAAACTATTTTGAAAAGTAGTTTTGAAATTAATCAAAACTATTTGAAGCGTGGTTTTTTTTTTATTAGCTTACCACAAACTGTTTGAAAACTTGATTTTAAGTTGACCAAAAACTTTTGAAACCTAGTCTAGAAACATGCATTCTTTGCATTGATGTATTTGAGACAATCAAATTTCATTTTCAAGGAATTATTTGAACAAAATGCTTGCAATCTTTCAAGAAATGCTTTAAATGATCGTTTGGAAGACCTTCATTAGAAAGGATTTATTTCAATCTATGAACTTGGTCTTTTCTTTATTTGATTAGAAGGGGATTTGTCTGATATCCCTCAATTTTATCTCTCTTAACCAATCCTTAGGTGTTTGGAGATGTTCGCAATGTATACAATCCAATTGATTCGATAAGGTCTTTCAAAAGGTTGTAATTTTGGCTTGATCAATGGCTATTCAAAGGATAGACATTCTGAGGCTAAAAAAAAAGAATTTCATCATATCTGACTTCGGATTTACAAGTTAAGAACTTCGAGGATCAGACAAGATATTATTGCACACACTTCTTTCAGTGATGACTTCTTGTCATAAAGTCATGTTTCTACTCTCAACATCCCAATCTGAAAAGTTTTTGGGGAGAGGTTGTATTATTGGTATTGGGTAGGCTTAAAAGGCTCATTTGTTTGAATTCAGAGTTTTTATGAAATTGATGATCTTCTTGGCATCACCACCTGTAACGTCCTGAATTCGACCTACTTCCAGGATTAATCAAATAGATGATTATTTCTTATTTCGTTTTAGTGAGTCTCGCCCGAAACTGATCATTCTCCGGATACTGACCATTGGGGAATGGCTAACTAGAAAAACGGTGCGTGAACCCAATAACTCGACCGTGAATCGAGTCCGATTTTGAGAAGCGATGAGGGAATATTTTATGCCAATGTGGGACGGTCTAAGGAGAGTGACGGATTTGGTTCGACCGACGACGTACGATTAGATAGCGGGTGATTCCGCGCGATCGAGAGTACGCACGGCGAACGATCCCGAACTTGTTCCGGACAACCGCGACCCCTGGGACTAGCAATAAATCCTCGTGTTCTCTGAAAAATTGAGACTGTCATGACTCAAGTAGCCCTAGGTCGATACGTGTAACCCTAAACAGCCGCCCGTTAGTGAGAGACGCTAAAATCGCAAATTGAGCGAAATCGATCGTGGAATTGAGTCCAAACTTCGGTGTTGAGTTTCGTGGGCGTACGCGACTATTTTTGCAAGGACGACGTCATTTTTATGTGGCCACTCATATTTGGGATCAGTGGAGTCGAAAATTGAAAATTTGACCCGGGACTGGAAAATTACTGTTTTGCCCTTGTGCCCTAAGCTTGGATTCCGAATTTTGGAGATTGTTTTGGGGTTTTATATTGTTATATTTCAGCCCAATAATGCTGGTGATGTTAGACATTTGTGCCCTTAGGTGTTTATTCTAGCTTTGAGCTTAGCCATTGGATGAGGAGCAAGATTGTCATTAAGGAAAGGTTGGTCACCTACCCCACTAAGACCATTTTGGATAAACACCCTCTAGTCTCTCTCTCTCCTTCATTTCCTCCCCCTCAAGTCAGCTGGCCACCTCTCCTCTCCCCTCTCCCGCGAGCTCTCTTCCTCCCGACCTCACGCTGCCGCTGCCCGCCGGTGCCGCCGCCCCACGCCTCATCACCACCACCATTCCGTCCCCCCCTCTCTCTCTAGCTGTGTCTCTCTCCCTCTCTCGTTCGCCCGGACCGCCGCCGTCTGCAAGTCGCCGCCGCACGCGCCGCCGGGAAGGGCGCCCGTCGCTGCCACTGCCCCGCTGCTGTCCAGCCACCCTTGCTGCTTGTTCAACCTTGTTGGAAGCTTAGGAAATCCAAGTGAGTTCGACCCTAAATCCTAGTTAGGCTTTTGTGCATTTCTAGATGAGTTTTAGGGGTTAAATTAGGGTAATTTAGGGGTTAGCTTGTGGAGGCTGTTAGGGGTTGATTTTGTGGCGCATTTGGTGACCTAGAATGATAATTTGACTGAGGTTTGGCGGTCCATAACGTGCTGCATGGTGGCTGATCATGGGAGTTGTGATATTTGGACAAAAATTGTGGTTTTGGCGAGTGAAATTTGTGAGCTAAATGGTGGCTGTTTTCGTACTGATCTTGTGGCTATTTTACAGGCTTAGTGTGATGATTTAGTTGAGGTTTAATGACCCGTATAATGCTGTGAAGTGGCTGTGCATAGGTGCCTCAAATTGGGCGAAAATGTGAATTTGGCGGGTGTAAATTGAAGACCGAATGGCGGCTATTTTCATGGCGATTTTGGTGGCTTAGCGTGATGTTTTAATCAAGGTTTAGTGGTCTGTGGTGTGCTGAATGGTGGCTGAGCTTGGGCACATTGATTCAAGCAAAATATATGGAGTTGGCGGGTGAAAATTGTGATCCAAATGGTGGCTATTTTCATGGCGGTTTTGGTGGTCTAATGGAATGATCGAGAAGTGATTCGATGGCCTAAGACGGATTGTTTGTGGCTGGTTTAGTATCGGGATGATTCGAGCCATAATTGACTATTTGAGGTTTTAGGGTGAACGGCTTAGGGAACGATGATTACTCTCGAGGATGTTAAATTAGATGTGGCTTGAATGTGATTGTGTGATGCTCTGTGATATGCTCGGCATGGTCTCTTTATAAAATGTTTGGTAGGCAATCGGTATGTGTGGCTTTGGTGTTTGGTTGCGTGAATTTGGGTGCTAAACTATGTGTGATAACTGATTTGGATTGGTTGGTTCATTGAACTTATTAAGATGCAAATTGAGTGTGTGACCAAATCATGTTGAGTGCCCAGTGTGGAAATTCACGAATGACGAGTGTGACATTGTGGCCCTATGCATGCATACCGAGTATGGGCATATCATGTGCATTACGCGTGAATGCACGAACGGCATGAACATGTGATCACCTAAGATGCCCTGATGCGTTTAACGCGGGGTTCAGATAATAACTGGTATATGTGAATGTGTGATCACATAAAGCCCTGATGCGTTTTACGTGGGGTATTGAACCCATCCTAAGGCGTGTTACGCGGGACGATGCCCGGACTATCAGAAGATGACCAAACCTGATGCGTTTTACGCAGGTGTTGTGCCATGAGCCTGATGCGTTTTACGCAGGCTAGAGATCGATCTCGAAGTGATGGACCTGATGCGTTTTACGCGGGTCGGACCTGATGCGTTTTACGCGGGTCGAAGGAGAAATTGATAAAAGGCAAGTGTGCAAGAATGAAAGTGTGCGAAATTGCATTGATGAGACGTGAGCACGCGTATGAGCACGAGCATAAGCATGATATGCGTTGTGACCAAGTGATGTGTGTATGTGCCTCGGTTGAGTTTCGTGCTATCATTGCAATTATATCGAACGTGCCTAACTTGTAGGGTCAAGTAAGTGCTGGATTTGGGCTCGAGGGCCTGAGTCAATTATGTTTCGACTTGTGTGATTGTGTAGTGCTCGTCAGGAGGTGCATGTTAGCATAGCTTAGGTTTAGAGAACCTACTCGCTGAGATTTATTCTCACTGTTGTTGAAATCCAATTTTTCAGACCCCCAGTTTTGAGGATGGCAGGCGTACCGATACGTTTTGGGAGGAGCCCCGGCTAGATATAGTGCTTGACCGCCGAGCTGCGTATTCCTTTTTGTCAGTAGCGGCTGTTGACCCATTTTATGATTGGTGGTGTATATTTTGGTGTAAATGGATATTGTAAATGCTTCCCAGTAGTAATGCAAGTGTATATCTATTCATGTTGTTTGTTGCGTGGCTATCCTTGATTTCGTGATTTTAAATTGTTCGGGTGTTGTATTGCTTTCGCATGTGCTTTAATCTTTATGTTGGGCGTTGGGTCAGCGACACGTCTTGGGACGTCGCACTCGAATTGACCTTTGCGAGGGATGTGGCGTGCCGTAGGGCGCGAGGCGTGACACCACCTTTTCTTTTTTGCTCATTAGGGATCTTTCTTTTATGAACATCAAATTCCCCTAAAACATTCATGACAATCTCTTTTCTTTTGCTCATTCTCACTTGTTGTATCAATGATTTCTCATGATCTTGACTTTGCTTGAAATGAATAGTCAGGCTCAATTGGGCTTTACCAAAGGTAATGCGTTTGTGTATAGGAAATGAAGTGCTTTTCTTCCTTTTGGGATGTCTTGAGCTTCCATATGATTTTATCTGAAGTTAGCATAGAAAGATTGATGTAAAAGTATGTAATAAAATCTTTCTTAATCCTATTCTCCATAGCTGTCAATCACAAACTTCCTAATTTGCCCCAATGTAAGGTGGTTCTTAACACGATTGTTTTGAAAAAACTTCTTCACTGTTTTGGCTCAAATTTGGTTTGCTAGGGCTAAGTATGTGTTTGGGATAGTGTAATGATTCCCTTTCATTATTTCAATCCATGTAATCATTGCGAACATTCCTTATTTCCTTCGGTTGAGTTTTTCTCACTCACCTCTACATTTTGACTTTGAGTGTATAAAGGACGTGTGTGGATATGTCTTACCTTTCATCATTTGAAGGTCTTTCCATTCGATTTGATCTAAACTTTTTCTATCAAATTTTTCAAAGCCTTTTGTCAAATTATCCCTTTTAGGGAATTTTTATGCTTGGTGCATTTTCAAAGAAAGCGTGTTTCAAAACTTTTGATTTAAAACATTTCTAAGGTATTTTCCTTTTCAAAACAATCTATTTTGTTTTGTTCAATTTAGTGTCAGTCCGCTTAGGGAAAAAGAAGTTCGTTTTTCTCTTAAAAATGCAACTTCTTTAACACATGCACTCATGATTTAGGGATACTTATCTGATCAACCTGCCAAGATTTCTCTTGTTTGCATGTTTTTTTTAATTCCACTAGGGATTTTTTGTTGTTGCTCCCTTTTCTTTGTTTCCTTGGGGATGATAAAAGGAAAGCACATTAGAAGATATCAATAGAAAATAGAATTGGAAGTGATACTTCCCTCTATTATTTGATAACTCCAATGGGGATTCTGAAACCATCAACTGGTTCGGATTCTTTTTGCTTTCTTCTGCAAAACAGATAAACATATTCATGAAATGCATGATATGCATGATATGTGTGATATGCACATGTTCTAAAGTGACTCGAATTTTTTCTTGAATGTTCGTTTTCATTTCATGGATATAAAATCTTGACAGCATTTGTATTTACAGGATAGACTAATTCCGTTTCTGCCATATCTACAAGAATCAATGCTCCTCTAGGAAGAACTTTCTTGACAATGTATGGCCCCTTATAATTCGGAGTGAATTTTCCACGAGGATCTGAATTGTTGAAGATGACTTTCTTCACTACTAAATCCTTTGTTTTGAAATTCCTCGGTTTCACTTTTTGATTAAAGGATTTAGCCACTCTTCTCTAATAGGCTTGCCCATAGCACATAGCTCTTAATCTCTTTTCATCGATCATATTGAGTTGTTCATATCTTTGTTGGATCCACTCAGCTTCTAAAAAGCTTCAATTAGGATAGCATCCTTAATGAAGGAATTTCTACCTCAACAGGTAACACTACTTCCATTCTATAAACCAATGAAAATAGGGTTGCTCCAATTGATGTTCGAATTGAAGTTCGATATGCCATCAGAGCATACGGTAATCTTTCGTGTCAATCATGATAATTTTCGGCTGTCTTGGCCAGTATTTTCTTAATATTCTTATTTTTTGCTTCAACTGCTCCATTCATTTGTGGACGATATGAAGATGAGTTTAATGTCATACATGGAAGTGTTCAAGTAAATCATCTACAATCTTATTGTTTAGATTTGAACCATTGTCCGTAATTATTGCTTTTGAAACTCCGTATCTAGCAATGATGTCCCGTTTAATGAATCCTGTAACATTCTTGGCAGTAACATTCGTGTAGGAGTTTGCTTCAATCCATTTAGTGAAATAATCAATAGCAACTAGGATTAATCGATGCCCATTTGAGGCCTTGGGGTTGATTGGACCAATCATATCAATACCCCATATTGAAAATGGCCATGGCTCGAACATTTGATGTAGCTCATTTGGCAGTGCATTGATTTTGTCTCCATAAACTTGACATTGATGACAACATTTTACGTGTTGGACGCAATCTAATTCCATTGTCATCCAATAGTATCCTAACCTCATAATCTTTCGGGTTAGAAGATGTCCAATCATGTGCGGTCCACATTCACCCTCATGAATTTCTTTCATGATCTGTTCAGCTTCTATAGCATCCACATATCTTAGTAGAGTTGAATCAAATGATTTCATGTAGAGGATTTGACCACCGAGGAAGAATTTGTTGGCTATCTTCTTTATAAATTTTCTGTCACCTGGTGGCTTCCTTTAGGAAATTCTCTCGATTGAAGATACTTTTTGATGTCATGAAACCATGGTTCGTTGTCAAACTCTGTCCGGACCATCATGCAATGAGCTGGTTGCTCAAGAATATTGATTCTCAATGGTTTTATATCCATACCATCTTCAGCTTGTAGTAAGGATGATAAAGTTGCAAGAGCATCCGTAAAATAATTCTGAGTTCTTGGGAGATAATCGAATATTACTTCTTCAAAACTTTCTATCATCTCTTCTAAGTATTTGTGATAAGGAACTAGCTTGGTATCTTGAGTTTTCCATTCACTAGTTGTTGCAATATGATGAGCATAGAATCTCCATATACTTGCAACCTTTTTACTTTCATTGAAAGGGCTAATTGTAAGCCGAGAATGCATGCTTCGTATTCAGCGATATTATTGGTGCATGGAAATACCAATTTCACAGATACCGGATAATGTTGGCCTGCTTGAGAGATCAGTACTGCCCCAGCTCCTGATCCAGATAAGTTGGTTACACCATCAAAATACATGGTCCATTTATTGTCGACCAGTGTCAATATACGATCATCAAGTTGTTCTTCAGGATTGGCAATATTCTGCGAATTTTCTGCTAATATGTCTGTTATTGCTTATTATCACGCCTCGAACCCTACAAGCGCGTGATCATCCCTTCGTGGTCGTAATGTATGCGACATCCCATGACTTGTCGCCGACCCAATCGAAACACTAACGAGTAACGCATGCGGAAGCAACCTCAAACTCTCCGTACAATATATAAGCAACGGGATAGTAGAGAGACAAAGAATACACCTCAACAAGACACTTTTATAAATATAACATCGATTGCAACACATACATTTGCAAGCCTTCTACAAGGCCACTATCTACGAACCACGCACAACAACAAGGATCGAGTGGTTGGTAAGCTTAACTCCTCTACAAAAAAGGGCACTCAAAAGATGGGGTAACTCGACCTATCCTCAATCCCCATAGTATCCTAGCAGCATCTCCGGATCAATCACGGTCGCGGGTCTGAAATGGTTTGGTTATACAACCATGAGAACACTTCTCAATAAGCAATTACCTAAACCTCGCTTAGGCCAAAGCATACATTCGAACAATTCTAAACATGTGACTCGAACAATCGACATGCTATAAACAATCACATGCATCCTAACCTCGCCTTGGCGCATGCACAAGCCCTGCATGGTAGAATATTACCATAATATGGTTAATAATCTAAACGTGCTCATCAATTAACTCAGGCAAAGCATTCCCCAATGCAAATCACACTCATTAAGTCCAGATTATTAACAACCCCTTGGGCCATCGAACTCCCGCCGGTCTTCTGGCGTAACCAGGCATCATCTCGCTACTTCCGCGACGGCAACGTTCGGAACCCCTGCCCAGATGGCATTCCACAAAGGAGCATTGATCCGGCCTCTACCGCGATCAGCAACATCTAAAATCCCCGCCTAGACGGCATCCGAACCCCCGTCAGGCATCGTCTAGAACCCCTACCTAGACGGAACGTGTCATGACCATGCACATACCTCAGCAATCATTACCAATTTTTATCTTTGTGAATTAGCCCAATGTCAGCTAAATCCATCAAAACGCCACGATAACACCGAATAATTCTCGAAAGAGAGAAAAATCAAGAATATACAAAATTGGGTCCAAACTGGTTGTTGTGCAGTGACAGAAATCCATTTGAAATAAATAGTAAATTAACTTAAAAAATTTTGAAATTTGGGTATGTTGCATAAAACATCTTGATAAACATTTTCTGTGAGGAACTCAAAACCCAGTTCTAGCTTTAAACACCTCTTTTTGTCACTTGAAATCAGATGAAATTTAACCCGTCCGGTCAGGCCGCCTGATCATCAAAATGCATCTCATTCAGTACCCAAATCACTTTGGAAAGCCTTGAAATTTTTTTATATTATAGCCACAAATGACCCCAACAAGTTTTGTGAACGAAGTATTTTGAAAATAGGTATAGAACAATTTATAAAAATTCTAACAGACATGAAGGTCGGAGGAACAGTGTTTCCGGCAGACTTATTTCGGTCCAAAGATGGACTTCCTAATGGCTTCAAATGACCTCCAAAAATTCCCAAATTAAATTATGTTATACTTCAAGATGTTTTGAACAACTTTCATGAAGAACACTTCCTCAAATTCGGCCCACACAAGTCACAAACAAAAATAACAAAATCCAGCGATGCAGCAGCAACCTTACCGGAAATCAACCAACAAGCACCACCCAGAAAACCAAGCACAACCAGCCACTAAACCAACTATCCACAGCCCTTAAATCATCCCTAACATGTCCATTAGTCACCCCTGAGCCTAGTCAAGGGTTAGGAAGCCACTTACACTTAGCCTAAGCAAGAAAACCCAGAACAAAAGGCAGCAGCAACTCCGGCGGTGAGCTAAGCTCACGGTGGCTAAATGGCACGGCTGTGGTGGTCAGCAAGTAGCTAGTTTGGCGAGATGAAATGGAGAAGCTGGAAGCCGTAGAAGCCAAAGGAAGCAAAAGCAAAAATGAAGGAGCTGAAGAAGCAAAGAAGAAATAGAAGGGAAGAAGAAGTAGCAGCAGCAGCAGCAATTGAAGGACAGAAGCAGTAGCAACGTGGGGCAGAAATGAAGCAAAAACAGCAACAGGCGTGGGGGTGGTAAGCAAAGCAGCAGCAAGGGTCAGCAAAAAGCAATAATTGAGCAGCAAGGGAATGAGTGGAAGTCAGTCACAACAAAGGGAAAGCAGAAGTAGCAGCAGCAAGCAACGTAGGAGCAGAAGCAGTCAACCAACATGATCAACAAGAACAGAAGTCAGCAGAACAGAGGCATGGCAGCAGCATCAAAGCAGAGGCAGCAACAATGTGGGGGTTAGTAGCAACGTGGAGAGTCAGCTGAAGCATGAGGGAGTGATGATGGCCGGTGGAGTTGCTAGAAGAAGTCATCAGTAGCAGCAAAGACAGAAACAACTGGGGGAGGGTAGCAGGAAAGAGGAGAAAGTCAGCGGCGTGGGGCGGCGGCGATGTGGGAGAGGAGAGAGAGAGAGAGAAGAGAGAGAAAGTCAAATGCACTTGAGTGCGATCCGATGATCCTCATTCAAATCCAAAAATGATCCAACGGCCCACGAAAAATCCTAATTATAAATTAGGAAAAATGGCCAAATGATAATAACTAAAACACACTATGAGAGAGGTCTACTAGTCAAAATTCACATCCGGTCCAAATTTCACTTTTCACTTATCCACGGCAATATTGACGTTGGCCATAATAATATCGACACCGTCCAATTAAATTCGTCACAAAATTCTGAGAAATTCGACACCAAAGTTCGGGCTCTAAATAACGGCTAAATTCGATTGAATGCGATTCTAGCAAAATCTCTAATTTAAAAAAAATAACCTAAGAGTGATCAGTTTCGGGCGAGATTTTATTATAAGCGCACTGACGAATTACACATTTTATAAATCCTAAAAATGGGTTAAAATTTGGAATGTCACACTCGTACTTTGACTGACTTTTGAGATAAACTTCTGATGTCGAATTCAAATAACAAGATTTGCCACTTTGCTAATTTCCCAATCAAGGAGGATTTCTCGAGAAGGTACTTGATCGAATCATTATTAGTCATTGGCGAAATTTGGTGATGAAGGATCTATTGTCTTAGTCTGTGTAATACCTAAATCAATGCAACAAATGTTTTCTCGATTGTTGGGTAATTCACTTTTGATATTGTGAACTTCTTGCTTAAATAATAAATGGCTTATTCTTTACCATCATTTCGTCTTTTTTGTACAAACGCCGCTCCCAACGACTCATAATGAATCATCAAATATAAGATCAGCGGAACTCCAAGGATTAATGGTACCAACACTGGCAGGCATACCAGATATTCTTTGATCTTATCAAAGACTTGTTGACATTCCGTATCTCACTTTACTTTAGCATTTTTCTTCAACAATTTGAAGAATGGTTTAACAGTCTCAGAAAGCTGATAGATGAAACGGGCAATGTAATTTAATCGCCCCAACAAGTTTCTCACTTGTTTACCGTAGAAGGAGTTTTTAGGTCGTATATTATCTTGATCTTAGAGGGATCTATTTCGATGCCCCTGCTACTGATCACAAATCCTAGCAGTTTACTAGATTTTGCCCCAAATACTCATTTGTTGGGGTTCAATCATAACTTGTATTTTTTTAAGTCTTTCGAATAATTTGTGAAGCGCCTTAACATGATCTTCTCCTTATTTGGATTTTGCAATCATGTCGTCCATATATACCTCGATTTCTTTGTGTATCATGTCATGGTACAAAGTTACCATCGCCCTTTGATATATGGCACCGGCATTTTTCAAACCGAAAGCCATCACTTTGTAACAAAATGCGCCACGTGATGTTATGAAGGATGTCTTCACCTTATCCTCTTTCTTCATGAGAATTTGATTATATCCTAAAAAACCATTCATGAATAAAAATGTTTCGAACCCAGAAGTGCTATCCACTAATATATCGATATGTGGAAGCAGGAAATCATCCTTAGGACTTGCTTTATTTAGGTCGCGATATTCAACGCACACCCCTACTTGACCATCTTTCTTCATTACAGATACTATGTTGGCAATCCATTCTGGATATGGTACTACTTCGATGAAACCGACTTTGAGCAATTTCATCACTTCTTCTATTTTCTTTACCAAGTCCAGCTTTGTTCGCCTCAGTTTTTGCTTATTTGGAGGGATATTTGGATCAATTGGCAAAGCATGTTCAACTATGCTTGGATCAAGGCCTGGCATGTCAGCATAGGACCATACAAATATATCTTGATATTCTTTAAGCGAATCTGTGATCTTTTTTGCTTTGGCTGAGGGAAGATTTTCTCCAATCTTAACTTCCTTGGGATTCTCTTTGTCGTCCAGATTAATAGTAATTGTTTTCTCTAATGTGAGTGTTTTGATTCTTCATGACGAATCCATTTCCTTCTGACCCATTCCTCATCCTCATTATCCATTTCAATATCGCAAGTGATCTCTTCGGAAAGATTTGGGCCATATATGAACATTTTATAGATATGCGAATGCTCATGCTTGACATATAACCAACATGATTAGTAATTGCCTACAAAGTAAGCACACGTGGTCCTATGAAAAACCTTTTAGAAATTCATTTTGAAATTTATTTTAAAAGAACATAAAGACAGAGCTAGTCTTTATATCATCAGACTTCCTTGCTCTTAAAATCATTTTTGCAATGAGAAGCAATATAGAAACCCAAAGCCTTAAGTCTCACGAATGAGGATAATGTTCATCATAGGTTTGGTTTTGTTTCTACATGTCCTTAATAAAACATTTGACCACTCTTATTGAATTGAAAAATGTGATTACATTTATATCAAAAGGAATGTAAATTGCAACTGAACTGAAATTGTAAATGAAATCACAAGAAATTTGAAATTGTAATCAACAAAATGCAATAGAAAAAGCTTGTAGCAAAAGTTCAAGAGAATGTTCCTACTCTAGTGTGTAGGTATCTTCTGTTTCAGTTATGATAACGTTAATGGTATTCTCTTTGAATAAAATTAGCGGATCAGATTCTTCCTCTGTATGTAAGTCTTCTTTTTGAAGTAGCTTGGAAGGTCCAGGAAAAGTTTCCTTAATGTGAATCTGATGATAAGGAAGCTCTTTAGCTTTGCCCTTTCATATGGATAGATTAATGAGGCGATCATCTCAGCCTCTACAGCCTCCATGGTTCTTTCGACCTTGGCCTTGGCCTCCATGGTGGTCCTTAGGGTTATCTGGAATATAACCTACACCGTGCTTCATTCTTGTAGCGATAGGAGTGATAGGTTCCTTGATTCCTTGGGATTTCGATCTAAGACCATTACCGGAAGTAAATCCATACTGGCATAACACCCTTACAGACAAAATGGACGGTGTTGAGAACTCCGGGGATTTTATGATGCAACCGACAGGAATTTGCACCATCGAGATCATTTCAAAGAAATGATAGCTTGGTTTTTCTTTCACTTCGGGTTCGACATACGATATTGCACTCTCTTTGTAGGTGGTAAAATCTGTTTCCCCGTTTACGGTAATCAACTTGCCATTAATGATAAACCTGACCTTCTGATGGAGACTTAAAGGAATAGCACCATCCATATGAATCCAAGGTCTTCCGAGTAACAAGTTGAAAGTCCTCGGAATATCCACTACTTGGAAGTCAGTCAGAAAAGACACAGGGCCTATGTTTACCTCGAGCTCCATATCGCCAATAATGTCCTTCTTCATTCCATCAAACAAACGTACTATTACTTTAGAAGGTTTAATGAGCTCTTCGCTAATCCCCAAGCGATGCAATGTGCTTAGTGGGCATAAATTAAGTGCAGAACCATTATCGATCAGCACTCGTGACACCTCCTTGCCCCGGCATCTAACGGCAATATACAGAGCCTTATTATGGGAACGCTTGTCAATTGAGAAATCTTCATCGGAGAAAGCAATTTGATCTTTCATAAGAATAGTGCCAACAAAGTCTTCTAATTGTACTTCATTAATTGTCTCCGGGACGTACACCTCACTGAGAAGCTTCATAAGCACCATTTTGTGGCTTTATAAAGTCTTGAAGAAATCCAACAGAGAAATCTGTGCCGACATCTTACTTAGCTATTCAATTACCTCATATTCGCTCGTCTTCATGACCAAAAGTAACTGTTTAACATCTTCTTTGATTACTCCTTTCTTTTTGTGTTCACTTTCCTTTGGGACATTACGTCTCCCTGATCGGGTTATGGCATCGACTTCTTTGGGAGAGTAATCCCAAGGTACACACTTAATGTCAAACTTTTCTTTTGGAGGGAGAGTGATAATCACAGGCAGTGTTTCTTCTTCTTTGATCCTTAACTAATTAATGGAAAGTTGGATAGTGATTGGTGTGACAGGACTTTCCTCCTCCTTATATTTATGTACCTCATCCAGCTTGATTAGAAATAGTGTAATCATGGATACCATGCTTATATTGGCTTCGTTAGTACCCATTCCATCCTAGCCATCAAGTGTGATTGTTACGTTCTTAAAAAGCAGGAAATTCCGATGGCCAGATCTCCGGGGAGCCAAGGAACCCAGTCGGCGGAAATAGTGATGTGGGATTCCATAGAATAGAGAGAAAACGGAACAATGCTCGCATGAGCAGTGTCAAGGGCGGATGAAGAATGAAAATTCATAAGCTTATAAGGGTTAATATCACCAAAAATCCTAAATTGGTACGCGTGTGATAATTTTACCCCGAACTTTTTTTTTACTACTAAAAACCCCAAACTGGTGTACCTGTAATAATTTTACCCCAAACTTGTTTTTTTTATCATAAAATACCCCAAATTAGTACATTTATGATAAGTTTACTCCAAACTGATAAACCCGTGACAAATTTACCCTAAACTATTTTTTTGATCTCGAAAAACCTCAAACTGGTACACTTGTGATAATTTTACCTTGAACTAATAATAATTTTTTAATATTATTTTTTATTTTTTCGAATTTTTTAATTAATGTTTTTATTTTTTCATTTTTTTCTTCTCTCTTCATCTTCAACCTTTGGCTGATCGTTGGATCGGCGACCGACCAGAGGCGAAAGTCGGAGAGGTTTGCCCTACCGGCTGCTGGCGAGGGCCGCCTTTGCTCGACTCAAGCGAGGGCTACCCGGCAAGGTTGGCCCTCGCTGGCATCGGGTGAGGGTCGCCCTCGCCTGGGCGGGCAAGGATAGCTCTTGCTCGATGCTGGCTAGGGCCTCCCTCGCCAGATCCGACGAGGGCTACCCTTGCCCGACTCAGACGAGGGCTGGCCTCGCCTACCCAAGCGAGGGCTGGCCTTGCCCAATGCTAGTGAGGGGCAAGGACAGCCTTCGCCGGTATCAGGCGAGGGCTGCCCTCGCTCGACTCAGGAGAGGGTTGCCCTCGCCCCATGCTGGCGAAGGCAGCCCTTGCCGGCTTCCACCTCTAGCCAGTTGCTGGTCCAACGACCGGCTAGAGATTGAAGATGAAGAAAAAAAAAGAAAAGAAAAACAAAAAAAATTAATAAAAACTCGAAAAAGTAAAAAAAAAATAATATTAAAATTTTACTTCAAGGTAAAATTATCACATGTATACCAGTTTGGAGTTTTTTTTTGTAAGGCTAGTTTGGGGTTTTTTGTGATATGTTTAGGGTAAAATTGTCACAAGTATACCAGTTTGGAGTTTTTGTGGTATGTTCGAGGTAAAATTATTACAGGTGTACCAGTTTAGGGTTTTTATTGATAAAAAAAAAAGTTCGGGGTAAAATTGTCACACGCGTACTAGTTTGAGGTTTTTGGTGGTACTAACCCAACTTATAATCATTAGGATTTGATTGAAAATCAGAATCAATAGATGCTTCAACTTTAAACTCTCCTTCTCCATTTATCAATAATAGATCCTTAATCCTTCATAAGTACTTAAGAGTAGTCTTGACTGCTATCCAGTGCCCTTCGCCTGGATCAAACCGATATCTGCTACTAACATGTACAACATGAGCAACATCAGGTCTTGTACATAGCATAGCATTATGCTACCCATAGCGGACGCATAAAGTATTTTTGCCATCCGTTCTCTTTCTTCTGAACTGTTGGTACACATATCCTTGGAAAGACAGATGTCATGCCTAGAAGGCAACGATCCTCTTTTGGAATATTGCATGCTAAAAAACATGTTAATATTTTGTCTATGTATGCGGACTGTGAAAGGCCAATCAATTGTCGTGATCCATCTTTATAGATCTTGATACCAAAAATATAGGTTGCCTCTCCTAAATCTTTCATGGAGAATTTCTATGACAAGAATCTAATGATCAATGATATCATAGATATATTATTCCCGATCAAAAGTATGTTGATGACATACAAAACTAGAAACACAATTGTGCTCCCACGTACCGTCTTATATACACAAGGTTCATCCAGGTTTATGATGAAACCAAACTATTTGATTACCTCATTAAAATGGATGTTCGAACTTTATGGAGGCTTGTTTGAGTCCATAAATGGCTTTCTTGGGCTTACACACCTTATGATTTCCATCATTAGATTCAAAACCTTGTGGTGGTTCCATATAGATGTCTTCCTCGAAGAGCCCATTTAGGAAGCCGTTTCGACATCTATTTGGAATATCTCATAGTCAAGGTGTGTAGCTATAATCAATATGATCCGAATGGATTTTAGCATGGCTACCGGTGAGAAAGTTTCGTCGTAATCACTCCATTCTTTTTGACGATATCCTTTCTCTACTAGCCAGGCCTTTTAAGTTCCAACTTGATGATCAGCATTCATCTTCCTCTTGAAGACCCATTTACAGCCCATTGGTACAATACCATCGGATAGGTTTTGTAACGTCTTGAATTCGACCCACTTTCGTGATCAACGAAATTGATGTTATTTCTTATTTCGTTTTAATAAGTCTCGCCCAGAACTGATCATTCTCTTGATACTAACCGATAGGAAAAGGCTAACTAGGAAAACGGTACGTGGACTCGAGAACTCGACCGTGAATTGAGTCCGAACCGGAGAAACGATGAGAAAATATTTTTATCTCAATGTGGGCCGATCCAAGGAGAGTGATGGATTCAGTTTGGCCAACGATGTACGATCGGATCGCGGGTGATTCCGCACGAACAAGAGTATGCGCGGCGAACGATCCCGAACTTATTCCGGATGACCGCGACCCTTGGGACTAGCGATAAATCATCGTGTTCTCTTGGGAATCAAGACCGTTACGACTCGAATAGCCCTAGGTCGATATGCGTGACCCCTAAATAGCCGCCCATTAGTGAGGGATGCTAAAATCGCAAATTGAGTGAAAACGATCGTGGAATTGAGTCCAGACTTCAGTGTCGAATTTCGTGGGCGTACACAACTATTTTTGCAAGGACGACGTCATTTTTATGTGGCCACTCATATTTGGGATCGGTAGGGTCAAAATTGAAAAATTTGCCCAGGACCGAAAAATTACCGTTTTGCCCCTAGGCCTAATTATAGTGTTTCGAATTTTGGGGTTAATTGGGGATTATTTTAAGGTTTTATATTGAAGTATATCAGTCCAATAATGCTGGAACTTATGGTCTAAATTAGCCCCAAGATATTTTGGTTAGTTTGATCCAAGCCCTTAGATGAAGGGCAAAATGGTCAAAACTTTGGAGTTGCTCACCTACCCCAGTAAGCCTATTTTGGATAAACTCTCTAGTCTCTCTCTCTCTCCTCCCATTTCCTCCTCCCCAAGCTAGCCGGCCACTCCTCTCTCCCTATCCATACCGTGAGCTCCTCCTCCCGGCCACGCGAGGCTCGCCGGAGCAAGCCGCCACTCGCCGGAGCTGGTGTCACCGCCGCTCACCACCCGTCCTCGCCAGCCTTACCCCACCATCACCATCCTGTCCCCCTCTTCTCTCCCTCTCGCCGTGTCTCTCTCTCTCCCGTGTTCTCTCTCGCTGCCGCCGGAAGGCCGCTGCCGTCGCCGCACGCCGACCGACCCATTCTCTTCTCCACCTCGCCTCCTCCCTTGTTGGTCATGAGGATCGGCCCGCCTAGGATTGCTGCCGCCGAGGGAGCCGCCGCCCGTCCCCTTGTTCTGACGCGGGACCGCCAGTGCTCAGCCGCTTTTGCCACATGTCCAGCCTTCATTAGAAGCCTAGAAATCCAAGTGAGTACAACCCTAAACCCTAATTAGGCTAATTTACATTTTTAGATGGGTTTTAGGGGTTAATTAGGGTAATTTAGGGGTTAAATGGTGGAGAATGTTAGGAGCTGATATTGTGGCTAATTTCACGGCCTAGTGTGATAATTTAATTGAGGTTTAACGGCCTAGGATGTGCTGTGCGATGGCTGGAAATATTGGATTGAAACGGCCCGAGTTCGGTTAAGTTGGGGTTCAATTGTAGAATATTGCGTGTGCCTCGCAATGTCCTTATGGTGGCTGATTTGAAGGATGTCTTGGAGAGCCAAATGGAGTATTTTGAGGATATTTATTGGCCTAGAGTGACCTGTTTAGTGGCTGTCCATACCGGAATTAAACTAGACTAGGCACGAGCAATTTGGGGTTTAATTGTGTAATTACTGGGAATGTTTAGATTGACAGATTGGGTGGCTGAATTGTCCTTAGCTGTGATCAACTTTTGTGATGCCATGTGTGATGCCTAGTGTGACCAAAAATGGAGTAGCATGACGGGCCTCGAGTGACCGAATTCATGTTGATCTAATTGTGCGATTTATATGGGTGGATTATGTACCGTGCAAGAGTGCTTGAATTGCTTTCATGGTCATGCTAATATGTTGGTTGGGCATATTGAAATGCGGATTTAGCATGCTGTTGCGTTGTTTTGAATAAATAGCCAAATCATATTGAGTACCTAGTGTGAACGTTATGGCTATTAATGTGCATCTCAAGCATGGGCATGGCATGTACATTATGTGTGTGCGCACGAACGGTATACGCTTGTGATCACTTAAATTGCCCCGATGCGTTTTACGCGGGGTATTGAACCCGTCCTGAGGCATGTTACGTGGGATGATGCCCGGACTACCGGAAGATGACCAACCTAAGGCGTTTTACGCGGGTTTTGTGTCATGAGCCTAACTCGTTTTACGTGAGCCAGAGATCGATCTCGAAGTGATAGACCTAATGCGTTTTATGCGGGTCGGACCTGATACGTTTTACGCGGGTCGAAAGGGAATTGATAAATTGCAAGTGTGCGAAAATGCATTGTTGAGACATGAGCATAGGTTTGAGCACAAGCATATGCATTACATGCGTCGTGGCTGAGTGATGTGTGTATACGTGCCATGGTTGAGTTCTGTGCCATCATTGCAATTATATATAATGTGCCTAACCTGCAGGGTCAATCGAGTATTGGATTTGGGCCCGAGGGGCTAAGTCATTTATATTTTGATTTGTGTGTTATTTAGTGCTCGTCAGGAGGTGCATGTTAGCCTAGTTTAGGTTTAGGGAACCTACTCACTGTGATTTATTCTCACTGTTGTATAAACCCAATTTTTCAGACCCCTAGCCTTGAGATGCCCGCAGTGCCTGTTCGTTTTGGGATTCTTTACCAAATAGACCGGGAGGAGACGATATACCCCACTGGGAATGGGGATTTCCTCGTTAGATATCCGTCTACAGTTTGGATTGATTCGGACGAGGAGCTTGACTCGGGCCTATAGATTCATAGGGTGGTGTATTAGGGACCATGCGGGAACCTACGGGCCTTTTCGATCTTTTGAGGTCCCGTTCACCGATGTCGGGGATGTTGACTCTCAATGTCTCGATGGGGACTTGGCGAGCCTTGATTGTGTGCCGGAGGATGGGGATTCAGACTCGGAGCCGATGGATTTGGAGGATGAGGAACCAGAGCCCATGGAGTAGGACATGGAGCAGGAGGACGAGGCCAAGTCGATGGATTCTGAGGAGGAGTTAGCTAGGGCCGAGTCCGAGTAGGAATCTCTAGACTTTGAGGTTGGGCTGTTTAATAGCTCTTTCGAGTCATCGGGATCTGACTCGGATTGGGTTTCGTAGGTTTAGCATTAACCCTAGATAGATTGGGCTAGTACCTTTTAGTTTTAGTAACCTTGACCACCTGGCTGCTTACCCCCTTTTTGTCAGTAGTGACCCTTGATCTGCTTTAACCTGCTTTTGATTTTTGGAGCGTAAGCTGTAAATGGATGTTGTATATGGTTCCTAATATCAAGGCAAGTGTATATTTGTTCATGTTGATTGTGTGGCTATCCTTGGTCAGGTGTTATATTACTGTACGGGCGTTATAATACTTTCGTAGGTGCTTTAATCTCTATCGTGTTGGGCGTTGGGTCGGCGACGCGTCCTGGGACGTCGTAATCGAATCGACCTCGGTTGGGATGCTGCACACCGTGGGGCTCGGGGCGCGACAGGTCAACTAGAGTCTAAACATCATTAGAATACATTGAATTCATTTCGGATTTCATGGCCTCTAACCGTTTGCCAGAATCGATGTTGGACATCGCTTCCACATAAATGTTAGGATCACTAGATAGATCAATGTCATTCACAATAAACAAAGAGTCGAGCACCACTATTGCCACTGCTATTTCTACATTTTCATCTTGGTCAAATTCATCCGCTTTTTTTTTCTATTAAAGCCTTGTTTTCTGCAAAAAAATTCATGCAGTCTTTTATCTCTTTCTTCAAGTAGTTGCTCATACTTAGACACTCTCTTTACCAATTGGAATAAAGCTACAAAATTTTGGCTTTCGAATATTTTTTTCATGTTGAACTTCACCAATTGCAAGCCGAATATGTGAACTCTTTCTCTGAGACTGAAGTGAGGCCTTCTTAATTCGAGCAACAAACTAATTGATTGACCCAATATTTTACTATTAGAGCCTAGCCAAGTCAGCACCTGATGCCTCAGTTATCGTTCTATTTCTAGCCTTCCTAATCCGAGCAGCATACTATTTGATTGACTCACTATTTTACCATTAGAGTCTAGCCAAGTTAGTTGATGCATGCGTCACACCAACATCTTCAGTTTGTGCCCCACTTGTTATTATGCTTACATGGAATTAGTTCACTACATATATTGCTGATTGAAGAGAAGCATTGAAGTCATTCTGGTGGTTTAATGAACAGTGCGTGAATAGTCCGAACTTGGAGTATTAATTGCTGTGGAAGTGGTGCGAATCTGGTCAAGAGCATTAAATGTCATCTTCTCGTTGCCAACTTCTTTTATTTTAATGATTTCAAGTTTCTAAGTTTAGATTCCAAAAGATGCGACTCGGTATCGCTTGGTTGCGAAAAGGTTAGGTTTTATTGTGCGAATACAGAAGGATAAATTGGACGAGCTCACCACCAGGTTTGGATATAGGTCGAACCACCACCAAACAAGGATACAGATGCTCAAGGAGGCTCACCACACTTAGAATCCACTAAGTGATACAAAAACCTTAAGTTTTGCAATAGAATTGCAAGAGAAAACTCTCAATATTCATTCTAAATGGTCATCCCCCTAAGTGACGCCCAAGAGGGTTTACATAGAGTTCAATCAGTTTCTAACAACCTTATTTAATTCCTAAGACTCAGCAAAAACTTTGAATCTAAACTTAGAAACTTGAAATCATTAAAATAAAAGAAGTTGGCAACGAGAAGATGACATTTAATGCTCTTGACCAGATTCGCACCACTTCCACAGCAATTAATACTCCAAGTTCGGACTGTTCACGCACTGTTCATTAAACCACCAGAATGACTTCAATGCTTCTCTTCAATCAGCAATATATGTAGTGAACTAATTCCATGTAAGCATAATAACAAGTGGGGCACAAACTGAAGATGTTGGTGTGACGCATGCATCATTAGTGACTGATGCCTAAGTTATCCTGCTAGAGAATCGAGAATGGAATTATCTTTCCATCTCTACCCAATATTAAGCGGCAAAACTCCTTTTTTTCCTTCAATTTATATCGTGAGATTTTTGAATTTTTAGTTTTGCCTAATCACGTACAGTTGGCAAGGCTCCACTAGAAAATGCTCCGCTCAAAAAGTGGCGGGTGGACCTCCGGTGTCAATATGGAGAATATTGCACCATAAGTCCTAAAACCTTAAATAAAGAGTGCAATTGAGTCGTCGATCTTTCAATTGGTTTAATCTGTTGGAGGTTATGGGTTTGAGAGAGAAAAAGTGTTTTGCTTGAAGTATTACACTAAGACATCAAGTTTGGAATGTTCAACAGTGTTACCTCCAGCGTAAGGAAAACCCTAGAGTTTATATACAAGCTATTGGGCTCCAGCCCATATGGGCCCCAAATAACCATGCTTTACACCTATTGGGCTTGTATGTGAACATATTATTTGGACTATATTAACAATATATCTAACAATCTGCTCATATGTTCACCATACAACACAATCCAATACGGTGGTCAGTGTAATGTTCAAACAAACATGAATCATCCACATTCAGTTCAAGACAGTCAACGTGGATCGGTCAAAGAGTTTTAGCACGAAATACTAAACTCAATCATAATTTGCAATCTAAATAAGTGAATCATCCTTATCATGAATCTGTTCTGAGATCAGCACATAAAATTAAATATGAAGAGTTTTAGATTCAGTCTAAACTCATCCAAATCCCAAAATAAATCTCAGAATCAGTTCACAACCAAGCACAATGATGTTCACACAATAGAGATAGCAAAATGGAAGTCTCAAGTAAATGAACTCCATCAAAATGGGCAATAGCAGGTGACTTGTCAAGTCCCTACTTACTCTGAATGATATATTCATTCATCTGGTGGATCATCTTGGTCAGGATCCAACCCAATAAGCTCTCCTCCATCTCTGCCATCCCCTTTAGAATGTCATATTATTATGAATTCAATCAGGCAGGGAAGAACATATATTAATGTCATAAAGCATCAATATCATGTTCATAAGCATCAAGCCAGTTTCATAAATTATGAACAAGGCCTAGACAATTTGAATTACAAAGAGCCATCAACTTCGATTTATTTATAAGAGAATAACCATTGTCTAGTTTCAAAGAATAGGACCAATAGTCATGTCACTTACAATAACCAACAATTCGGTTTATGTATAAGAGAATAACCATTATCCAGTTTCAAAGAACAGGACCAATAGTCATGTCACTTACAATAACCAACAGGCTTCTTATGCAAACAACTATCTCTATATTTCAATTTGGAATGTCACAATTACTGATTCCTTAAAGTCAAATAATCTAGCATCAAGTTTGGAATGAGATCATTTAACCAAAGGATAGTCCAATCTAGTCAGATTATAGCATCAAGTTTGGAATGACACAAGCTCCCCAGATAGAACCTTTGAATTAGGTTACGTCATCTTCATCAAGTTTGGAATGAGACAACTCACCCTTTTCAAATTAATCAGCAACCATGAACATCGATGAAACACATAAACTGTGCTTATCATTGTGGCCAACAAAGGGAGATTCGATAATGCAAAACATATAATTAGAACGTAAGTAAATGGTAATTAAGACATATCTACATAGTCTTTAACCCCATTTCCCCCACTGTTTTGAATAATCGATCTATAGGCATACCCTTTGTGACAGCATCGGCCATGTTATCCGTCGATCGCACATCGATCAAGGTGACAACTCCTTGTTCGCGCAAATAATTCAACAACGCATGTCTCAGTCTCACATGTCTTCTCTTGGAATTAAAGAGAGCATTCTTGACGACTTGGACAGCGGCTTGATTATCACAGAACAAGTTTAAAGAATTAATCTTTAGCTGAGTAAAAGGAATACCCATAATCAGATTCTTTATCCACTTTGCCTCTTCGCCGGCTGAGGCCAAAGCAAAAAGTTCTGATTCCATAGACGACAATGCAATACAAGTCTGTCTTTTGAATTTCCAAGTAATAGCAGCTCCACCCAAAGTGAATACATATCCACTAGTGGACTTACTATTTCCAATTTCTGAACACCATGCAGCATCAGAATATCCATCCACAGTTGGAGGATAACCAGAATAACATAAAGCATAATCTTTAGTACCTTTAAGGTATCTCATCAGCCTACTGAGGGCATCCCAATGCTCTTTACTAGGATTACTAGTGAAACGACTCAGTATGCCAACTGTAAAGGCTATGTCAAGTCTAGTGTAACTCATAGCATACATGAGACTACCAATCAGTTTCGAGTACTTTAACTGATCAACACTGATCCCTTCATTAGGATTCAGTCTTTTATTATAGTCACATGGTGTCGCACTCGGCTTACATTCACTGTATCCCCAGGTAGAAAGTAGTTGCTCCATATAATGAGTCTGGCTAAGGGAGATGACTTGTCTTTCAAAACTTACTTTCATGCCAAGAATGGTATTAGCAATGCCAAGATCTTTCATGTCAAATTCTTTAGCTAAAGTAGCTTTCACATCACTCACTACAAAATGATCGGAACCAAGAATTAACATGTCATCAACATACACGTAAATGATGACTATCTTATTTGACATAGAACGATGGTAAAGGCATTTATCTGAATAACTAGACTGAAAACCATAACTCTTTACCACTTTGTCAAATTTAAGATGCCACATCTTAGGTGCTTGTTTAAGACCATACAAAGATTTGTTCAATTTACAAACTTTGTCCTCAAGACCTTTCATGACATATCCTTCCGGTTGTTCCATGTAGATCTCCTTATTTAACTCTCCATTTAGGAAAGCTGTCTTTACATCTATTTGATGCTCTATAAAGTGTTCAATAGATGCCAAAGGAAGAAGAATTCTTATAGTTGATAGATGACACACAGGTGAATAGACATCAAAATAGTCTATTCCACTTTGTTGTTTATAGCCTTTAGCTACTAAACATGAGGTATTTGGCTATTAATCCATCACTATTCAGTTTCTTCTTCAATACCCACTTACAGCTTATAGCCTTAGCCCCTTTTGGCAAATTGACTAGCTGCCAAGTGTGGTTCTGTAGCAAAGAGCTCATTTCATCATCTATGGCTTCTGCCCACAGTGGAGATTCCCTAGATCTCATTGCTTCCTGATAGGAGAATGGATCATCCTCTAGATGGTAAGTAACAAAGTCCTCACCAAAACTTTTGGGAACTTTATCTCTTATAGATACTTTAACTGGAACTTGTTCACAAGTCAGTTGTGGGGAATTAGTGTCAGAAGAGCTTGCTTAAAATTCTACAGGAGACTCTAAAATCATATCTGTAGATCCATAAACATTCAAGCCAAGATCTCTGAGAAACTTGTTCTCGAAAAATTCTGCATTTCTAGATTCTATCACTGTATTAGTAGATAGATCTAAAAATCTATTTGTAGCACTATCTTCCACACAACCTAGATATACACAAGTAATGGTTCTAGGTCCCACTTTAGATCTTTTAGGATCTTGTATTCTTACATAAGCAATACAGCCCCAAGTCTTAAGAGTATCATATCTACAAGGACACTTATGCCATATCTCATAAGGTATCATAGACAACTTAGAGTGCGGCAACCTATTTAGGATGTGATTAGCATTTAGAACTGCTTCTCCCCAATAGGAGGAAGGCATGCCAGCTGTAAGTAACATGGAATTTAACATTTCAGTTAATGTTCTATTCTTACGCTCGGCAACACCATTTGATTGGGGTGAGTAAGGAGCAATGGTTTCAAGTATTATGCCCTCCGAAGCACAAAAGTCCTTGAACCCTGTCATTGTATATTCTCCTCCTCTATAACTTCTAAACCTCTTAATTTTCAAGTTGAGTTGATTTTCTACTCTAAACTTGAAAATCTTAAACTTTTCAAAAACCTCATCTTTCGATTTTAACAAATAAACATGACAATATCGAGAAAAATTGTCTATGAATGTTAGTAGATACTTCCGACCACCTCTAGTAACGTCATTTCTAAAGTTACAGAGGTCAGAATGTATTAGCTCAAGAAGTTATGTGCTTTTAGAAACTGATTTAAAAGGTTTTCTAGTGATCTTAGCCTGTGCACACACTTCACATTTGTCAAATCGAATAGAAGTATCCAATGGAATGTTGTGAGTTTTAGCTAGACGTTGCATCTTCCTGTAATTCACATGTCCAAGTCTATGGTGTAATAACTTTGGATTAATCAAAGTAGAATTCATATAGTTGATGCTATCAGTATCTAAACTCAACATATACATACCATTAACCATGAATGCATAATCGAAATAACATGAGTTAACATATAAAGTTACTCTACCATTCATAGTTGAAAAGGACATACCAGCTTTATCAAGTAAACTCATAGATATCAAATTCTTTTTAAGTAAAGGTACTACTCTAACATGTTTCAGAGTTAGTACTTTACCTGAAGAAAGCACCAAATTTGCAGTTTCGGCATGAGTCACCTCTGCCTCACCACCATTACAATTTTCTACGCTGTCTTTCACTTCTATGACCTCAGTGAGTGAGTTCTTGTCATTTGTAGTGTCACGCCCCGAACCCCACGGCGCGCCACATCCCTCGCCATGGTCGATTTGACTGCGACGTCCCAGGACGCGTCGCCGACCCAAACCCAACACAGAGATTTAAAGCACATGCAGAAGCAATTAAAACCACCCATACATTAAAATACACATAACCAAGGATAGCCATGCAACAACCAGTACGGATAATTATACACTTACTTTGACATCGGGAAACATATACAATATTCGTATACAACCCACACACAGAAAATCAAAAGCAGATACATGGCTCGGCAATCAAGCACCATGTCTAGCCGGGGCTCCTTCCGCCACATTTCGGTACGCCTGTCATCCTCTAGGCTGGGGGTCTGAAAAATCGGTTTTCAACAACCGTGAGAATAAATCTCAGTGAGTAATTCCCTAAACCTAAACTAGGCTAACGTGCACCTCCTGACAAGCAAATTAAACACACTAAGCCGTGTACCATTAAACAACCATAAAATCATAGGCTCACAGCCCAAATCATATATATCACCGCCCTGCAGGTTAGGCTCTCAATATCATTATAACTCATAAACAGGATATCGACCCGAAGGCCATGACGCAAAGATCATCCACAGCTAAATCGACCCGAAGGCCCGACCCGTCGGTCACAGTTATAATTCGACCCGAAGGCCTGACCCGTCGGTCACAATCATATTCGACCCGTAGGCCTGACCCGTCGGTCACAGTTATAAATCGACCCGAAGGCCTGACCCGTCGGTCACAGATATAATCGACCCGAAGGCCTGACCCGTCGGTCACAATCATATTCGACCCGTAGGCCTGACCCGTCGGTCACAGTTATAAATCGACCCGAAGGCCTGACCCGTCGGTCACAGATATAATCGACCCGAAGGCCTGACCCGTCGGTCACAGTTATAATTCGACCCGAAGGCCTGACCCGTCGGTCACAATCATATTCGACCCGTAGGCCTGACCCGTCGGTCACAATTATAAATCGACCCGAAGGCCTGACCCGTCGGTCACAGTTATAATTCGACCCGAAGGCCTGACCCGTCGGTCACAATCATATTCGACCCGTAGGCCTGACCCGTCGGTCACAATCATATTCGACCCGTAGGCCTGACCCGTCGGTCACAGTTATAAATCGACCCGAAGGCCTGACCCGTCAGTCATATGTGCCCATGCCTTGCATGCAAAAATGTGTGTCTGCAGTTCATCTCTCAGGCAACACTGCGACTTCTAACAAGCATGCAAATCCACTCAAAGACATGCAATTAAATCATGTCAAGTCATGCTCCAACAATGCCATGACTGGTTCTAGTAGCAATTCAATATATTTAACTTAGTCATGACATACCTTAATAACACAGTTTAAAAGTAATTAAGCTTAAACATATCAATGGCACATAATTCTCGTAAATGACCCATCCAAGCTCACAAATTTGGGTCCACTTTACTATTTCCTTTCTCGGCCCATCAAGGCACGCAACATAACATTTCCACATCCATCACCAATGAGCCCACCATAGGATGTTAAACCGCATCAAAATCAGCATCTAAAGCTTCCAATTCATCAATATATTTCACCACAATTAAGTCAGCCCGCCAATCAAATCCTAAACCACTTAATTAACCTCTAATCAATCGCGTCTCGTCCCGGTTCAGTATCAGCATGGGCAACCCCCACACGGGCCTCTCTAGCCCAATAAATCTCCTCAAAAGCTCCATTTGTCTCTCCAAAATATCGCCCAAATTAGCCACCACGAAGACCAAACTAGGCGCGCTCTATAATCCACAATTGAACCTGAATTTAACTCGAACTCGGGCCGCTTCAATTCAATGCTACCAGCCATCGCACTGCCCAATCTGAGCTTCTGAACCTCAATTAAAAATTATCACACTAAGCCTCGGAGCAGCCACAAGATCAGCCATCATATGATCCACAATTTTCATCCGCCAAGTCCACAAATTCGATCCGAATCGAAGCGCCCAAGCTCAGTCAACTCACAACACACTAAGGGCCTCTAGATTTCAATTAAATCCTCACACTAAGCCTCGAGATCAGCCACAATATCCGCCTCCAATAATTTCCACAATTTAATCCCTAAAACACCTCATTTACCCCTAAAACCTGTCTAGAAATGCAATTCATCCTAATTAGGGTTTAGGGTCAAACTCACCGGGTGTCCTAAGCTTGAAACGGGGCCGGACACGCGACAAGAGGGACTGGACAGCGGCTGAACGGCGGCTGCGACGGCGACTCCGGCGAACGGCGAGCCTAGGCGGAAGGCGGTCTAAACTAGTCCGCGGCCTAGAGAGAGAGAGAGAATCACGGTCAGAGAGGGATAAAGAACGGCTGAACAGCGGGGCGCGGTGACGGCCCCACGCCGGAACAGTGATGACGGCGGCGGAGCTCCTCCGGCGATGGGCCTCTCACGGCCAAAACAGAGGAGAAGAGAGAGGGAGGAGGCTCACGGGCAGAGAGGAGAGAGGAAGGACCGTCGGCCAAGGAGAGGGGGACGGTGGCCCACGGCGACCTCGCGGCGGCGACTGGTGGCGGTCGGAGCGGCGGGGACGGCGGCACGCAGCGGCGGGGCGAGGCGGCGCGCGGCGGGAGGAAGTCCAGAACAGGGGAGCGCCGGGGAAGAAGAAGAAGAGGAGGGGAGAGGTGGTGGCGGCCAAGGGGGCAGCGGGGCAGCAGAGGCGACTGAGGGGAGTGGCTGGACGGCCGAGGCGAGGCGGCGACGGCCGGAATGGCGGTTCACGGCGGCGGCGAGGTTGGAAGCCCTAAACAGGGGAGGCTTCGGGGGAGAGAGAAACAGAGGGGGAAAAGGGTCGCGCGGCGGCCGAGAGTGGCACGGCGGCGTCTCGGTGGCCGGAGGACGAGGGGGCCGGTCGGCGGACGGCTGGGCAACGCCGGATCGCGGCGGACGCCGCGGCGAGCTGCTGTTCGCGCTCTCCGCGAGCAGGCCGGCGACGGGCGGTCGCGGCGACCGACGGCGACGCGGCTCGGTCGGGGCGACGGCGGCGACGACGGCGAGGCTGGGGGCGAGCTTGATCGGCGGTCGGACGGCGCACGGTGGCTGGGCTGATCTGGTCGGGCGAGGGGCAGAGGAAGATCAGAAGCAGGAGCGTCGGGGGAGACCAGCGAAGGAGGAAGGAGAAAAAGAGAAGAGAGAGGAGAGAGAAGAAGAAAGGAAAAAGAAAAAGGAGAGAGAGAAGAGGACAGGTTTGACCGGGGGAGGGGAGAACGTGCGCGCACATAGGAGAGAGAAAGAGAGAGAGAGAGAGAGAGAGAGAGAGAGAGAAGTTTCCGAAAAATAATTAAACTTCATTCTTATATTAAACGCAAATCGAGAGTCCAAATTCAAAACCGAAAATGGTCTACCAGTCCATAAAAGACCTCGCACATAAAAAGGGACAAAGGTCAAATTAATTAAACCAAATTTTAACGAGGGAGGTCTACTAGTCCAAACTCGCACCTGGTCAAAACTCCCCCTTTTTCCATTATTCCTGAAAATCTTGATACTAGCCACATTAATATCAACACCATCCAATTTATTTCGTTCCAACACTCCCGAAAATCAACTGCCAAGTCCGGGGTCCAAATAACGGCCAAATTTGATCGAGTGTGATTCTAGCGAAATCTCTAATTTAAAATGATAACCGGGAGTGATCAGCTCCCGGGCGAGATTTTACTATAAGCACACTGACAAATTACGCGTTTTATAAATCCCAAAAATGGGCCGAAATTCGGGATGTCACATGTAGCATGACAAGTAGTGCCACTATCTAACCACCACTCAGAGGAGACTCTGGCCTTACCATTCTTCATCATTCTAATGAAGGCTTGAGGCTCAGATTTACTAATTAACATATTAGTCACAGTTTGTGGTGTGTCATTCTTTGGCTTCTTTTGTAGCTTACAATCTGCTGCCCAGTAACCCAACTTTCCACAGTTATGGCACTTACCCTTCTTCTTCCTTTTGAAGATAGTCTTTTCGGCCTCTAACTGTGAAGAGGATTCACCTTTTGATGACTTGGACTTTTTCGAGGTTTATTGGAATGTGAAACTAAGTTGGCAACTGACTTTTGTTGTCCATCTTGTTCCAAACTCTTCCTAGTATACCTCTTTAATTCATCCAGTCTCATATGTTCTTTCAGTCTGTGCATTTCAGTCTTGAAAGAACTCCATTCAGCAAGTAGCTTACTCAACACAAGACCAACGAAGAGATTATCGGATATATCAGAGTGATCCTCTTTCAAGTGATCCCATATCTCTTTCGTTGTCTTAAACTCACTATAAGCCATAGCTAGACGAGGATTTAAAGAGGTTAACAAGTAATCTCTACAAAAAATCTTCATCTTTATTCCATTGATATTCACCAACATCTTCAGTGGTAGATGCAAAATCACTCAATACTGTGTGGAATATTTTACGTTCTTTTATGCCAAATTGAACATATAATTTCCAACCATGAAATTCAGTGACATCAAGTGATTGCAGCTTGATAATATCATAGGAACTATGTTTTGCCATTTTAATCAGAGCAAAGACATAGAAAGAGTGCACCTTGAAGTCCGCGGAGCGCACAAAGTCGAATAATGCCCCTAACCTTGGTCAAACTGCTCTGTAGAGATGGAGTTTGCCAAAACAGACCCCAAAAACAGATTCGAAATGCCCAAAAACCTTACGATGGACTGCCCTTGTTGCTGGAAGCCAAGAAGTGCCGGAAATTTGCCGAAAGCCGAAAATTCGCGGAAATTCGCAGGAAGCCGAAAATCGCCAAAACTTCTGGTTGTCGTATCTCAGCCGTTCGAACTCCGTTTAAGGCGAGTGACCACTCAAAATGCTCGTATCGATGAGGAGAACAAGATCCAAGTGGTTTCACCCTCTGAAATTGGCTATAATTTATGGGTTCTTGAATCAAAGATTTCGGCCACCGAATCTTCAAACTCAGATCCAGGCCAACCCTCTGATCGAAATCGAAAATAAATAATACCTGCGATTTCGTCTCGACGAGATCTTCGAGTAGGCACCTTTCTTGCTCAAATCCGACACACGAATCTAATACTTCAAGATTGTTGGAGGTTATGGGTTTGAGAGAGAAAAAGTGTTTTGCTTGAAGTATTACACCAAGAGACATCAAGTTTGGAATGCTCAACAGTGTTACCTCCAGCGTAAGGAAAACCCTAGAGTTTATATGCAAGCTATTGGGCTCCAGCCCATATGGGCCCAAAATAATCATGCTTTACACCTAATGGGCTTGTATGTGAATATATTATTTGGACTATATTAACAATATATCCAACATAATCAAGGTCCTAAATCGTTACCAAAAAGTGCAATCGAGTCCTATAACTTTAATTGGCTCATTTAAGTCCTTAACATACATTGAAAAGCATAATTAAGACTAAAAAATTATGTTGAAAATTGCAATTTAAGGATGCCTTGTAAGTAATTGTTTTATAGGCATGCGTGCAATTTTACTTATTATTAATCGAAAAAACTTGATTGCACTTTTTGACAAAATGTTCATCAATTAATTGAACTAATTGAAAAGTTTAGGATTTGATTGCATTCTTCACACAAATTTTGCAATTTTCATTACACTGCTTTCGTTGCACTGTTCCAATAAATATGAGCGCTTATGTGATATCTCGTTGATTTCCCTAGTATATGAGTGGCCAATTATGAGATGGACTGACCATTATTGAAGATCTTTGTTTTCTTTACAACTTCACATAAATGTGAACATAAAAAAAATTTACGATTATATGTTTATATATGCCTTCAAAGCAAAGTTAACGTTTGTTTTCTTTAGACGTGTGAAATAGGGGGTGGAAGCATTAAGTACTTTTTTTTGTAATTTACCTTCGAGGTTATTATGTCTTAAGACTTTGTTACTGCAAGACATGACCATTGTCAATATCTAATTTTTTTCGCACATGTTATTTTCATCTAATTCTTCAAGAATATTGGAAGTTGTTTCCCTTCAAAAACAATGTTTTGCATATTAAACTTTTCATGCTTGCATTTAATTTTTTCTCTTGATATGAAGAAGTTTAGGAGACGGGGAGGTTACCCCCATGGCAAGGCCATGACATAACACAGGCCTGCCTACCAAAGAGAATTGCTAGCAGCGGGATTCAAATCTGGACATTGGTGTACGGATAGATCCAAATTTTACCAACTGAGCCAACCCACATTGGCGCATTTTATAAGTATTTAGTAGGGTTTCAAAAATTGGTTGCATTTCTTGAGCTTTTGTTCTCAGCCAAAAAAGAGAAAATAAACATTATCTTTCATTTAGCACGTCATTTGTGCATGTAGATATCATTGGTTATCTAGTTGGGGGATCCTGACGATGTATCCTATCTCTTGTAGCATTCTCAATTTAAATTCGGAGGTCTCCAAGTCCATGCGCATCTTATCATCCCAACAACTACATCGTTTCATGCCAACAAACTCCATCTGATCTAATTGATGAACGTGCTTGAGATAGAGTCTAAATCTGGCTGAGAATTCGGGGGATTAGATCTTAATTTGATCCGCCAACAAAATTCTATTTCAACGGAACGCACTTGAAACTGACAAGAACACGCCAGAGTTCACATGCTCGCACTCGCGAAAATCCAGCAAATACACGGATTTTTTGACACGAACGCGACGAAATGTGAGTGAGTTACGACAATTGACAAAGCAAGAGAAAAAGAAGAAGAACTAAGGAAAGAGTTGGCATGCGTACCGTTGGAAGTGAGGGCACTGGAGTGCGCAGGTCAGCGAGGGCGGTGCGGTCGAGTTCGAGGCTGAGGCCGAGGCCGGGTGGATGGAGGGACGTCGGAGTGAGCGGCGGCGGGAAGGGAGGAGCTGGGGCGGTGGGAGGTGATTGGGTGGAGGGACCGTGAGGAGAGGAGGCACGGTGACATCGGTGGAGCTGGGCGAGCGCCGCGGAGCTCCTCTGCATTTGATTTTTGGCCGAACGATTGCAATGATGTATCCTTAGGTGTTTTAGGGTCTGTTTTAGATTAGTTCTAAAACTTAATTGTGGCCATTGTTATGAATGTATTATATATGTTGAAATGTTTTAAGCAAATTTAATTTCCTAAAATTATTTTAAACCCATGCGGGCACGTGACTAGTTCCTATTATATAACAAACATGGTATTGAAAATTAGATCGGAAATGAGTTTTTTCATTCCTGGCTAATTCTCTTCAACCAACCAACTCATTACTACTTTTTCTTATGGCAAATGATTGAATCGCAAACAAAGTGAGATGGAAAAACCCTCAATACTTGTAGAACAATAAAACTTGAGAAGAATTTATTGCAAGAGAAATAATTGTAGATGTTTCCAACATTAATTTATGAATCATAACTGATGAATCCATTTCATTAATGCGCTACTTCCCTCAAGCTATATAAGTCCTCATCTCTAGATCGTATACATCATAAAAAAATAAACAATCTCAGAAAATTTCCTAACCCTTCCGTCCCCAAAAGACCATCATGGCAGCGCTCAGGAACTTTTTGGCTCTCATGACCTTGCTAGTTGTTACCGTTGCATTGCTTCCTGGAGCTACCTTCGCCGGAAACCCTGATTGTGCAAAGGGAATGACTTATGATTGCGGGTCTGCGTTCTTTCAAATCATAGTCCTTGCGGACACCTTTGAACCCACCAATGAATGTTGTCGCGAGCTCGTGAAGGCGGGGAAGAACTGCCATAACCAATTCGTGGAGTTGATCCTCTCAACCCACAAGTCGATCAGGGGGCCAGTATCCGATGTCCGCAAGAGGAGCAATGAGACTTGGAACAACTGTGTTGCTGCTGTATCACCTCCGGAGCTTGCTCATTGAGAGCTATTCCTATTTTGTAGTACACTAAATGTGTAAAATAAAAAAAAGGCGAAAGAAATATAATTTTTCTATTGGATTCACCTCAAAGAATTTTCCTATATTTGTTGCCTCTTAAGCGGAAGCGCTATATCCGATAAATCATGCACATTTTTGGTGCTCAATGTGCTTAGAAACTTGTAATGTTTAAAATGATCTGCAAAATACAATCTGCCCCTAAAGTTGTTGCTTCCTTTTGAGTCTAAAAAGAGAGAGTCACGTACAAAACTATAATAAAATGTCACTTTATTTCTTATGCTTTTGACATAACCTTTTGAAATGAATACCTAAGCGATTGAAAGATCAAGTGATGGTTTGATAATCATTTGTTCATCTCTACTAATCACATGAATACGCGGTTAACGTTGGCCGATCTAACTGTCTATACTGTTAAAGTAAAGAAAACTTCTTACCTTTAAGATTTTCTGGCAAAAAATCCCCAATAGTTGTTTCATATAATACTATATCAATGGATAAATGTATAAATCAATGATATGGTAAACAACAATAAAAAACTCAAATCTTGAAATATATTTCTCTCTTTATATATGTACGTGTACAGTTGCTTCATATTATTTTAGTGATTTCTTTCTTTCCATTATCTGATAATTCAAATACTTTGTACTAAGACGATTGTGCTAAATATTTTAAATGTTAATTACTTGTTTACACGAGAACGCGTGTGCACTTTTGCTTGTCATACAATATGGATACTTGAAATTTGAACATTTAAGGAGGTTTTATTAGTATCAAGAATTGAGAAATATGTGGGGCCCTACATCTTATGTAAAAAATCCTTACCAAAAAAAAAACATCTTATGTAAAATGAGCATCAACATCTTATATGCAAGAGTAGGTTTAATTTAATCAGCCGAAACGAAATAAATGTATGCTGCTTGGCCCAGAAGATGATGACCACGATTATTATTATTATCAACCTGGCTCCTCTTCATTAATGACACCTATTAATTATCACAAGTTTTGTTAGTTTTTTAATGATGAAAAGACAGTCCCACCCAAATATCTGGTCAAAAGGTTAAATAATCAATAAATGAGTAAGTAAATATGGAAAAAAAAGCCAAATCTTGTTAAAGGATAATTAGCTAATAGATAAGATCAATTAATCTGGAAAACCAAAGCCAAATTTGGTTTAGTGATATACCAGTGAAACAAGACTTGTTAGGACTTTGCATATATAAACTTGGCTCACTCTCTTTAATGAGACCTATTAATTATAATTTTTTTTCCATAAGTTGTTCAAAAACAATTTAACGAAGAACAAAGTTACACTAAAAAATCTGGTCAAATTATTAATTAATAAGTTCACTAGATCTGGAAAACCAAAACCAATATTTTTGGTCAAAGGTTAATCAATCAATGACTAAGCTCAATGAATTGAAAATCCTAAGTTAAATTTGGTTGAGCGATACACGGGAAAAATAGAACAAAATTAGACAATATAGTGGTGGATGCTAGGAAAGTTGATGAGGTATATGTTTTTGGGAGGTTGATCTATGTTGATACAACAAGTAGTGTGCAAACAACTCGGGTTAACTTGAGTAAATATAAGTCGGATCATATTGAAAATGTGTAATTTTTCATTGGAGATAAAAGGACACCTAACCATTACATGAATGGCGGTTGAGATGAGATACAGCTTTTCTTTCTGTTTTTTCTCTTTTTTTTCTTTCCTCAAAATGGACGACCTTCGCTTGCTTGCTTTGGCTTTTGCAAGCCTTTCAAAAAGCTTGATCGAATGTGTTACGACCATTCCAGAGGTGAACCACTAAATGAAAAGCTAATTGATTATGAAGCCAAAGAGTTAGCACGGACTCTCCCAATCCCATTCCGATCGCAACTTTGAGGTTTTGATTTAATCAATTTAATGTACAATTCAATTCAATTAGGAGTTGTCATTAATATATTACGGATCGATTATAAACCCAAGTAAAGTGCGGGAGAACGCTTTCATGCTACGAACCAGAGATATCATGGATACGGAGACTTAGTTATGCTAGATAAATCTAATACTCTTTCGGTACCTTTTCTCCTTATTTTAAAAAATACTTTTGCAAATAGTTTTGGTTAATTTAAATCTTAAACCACTAATATACAATGGGTGATCATGCGAGTGCGTAATCAAATAAGGTAACACTCAATAATCAATGCATAAATAAATTGCTAGAAAAGAGCAAAGAACCTCTATGCATTAAGCAAAGCAAAAATGAGACTTTATTATCGTTCAATCGACCAAGTATTCTGCAAAATGTTAACTAAAGAACAAACAATGCACGCACGCCCTAAACATGATTTCTGAATGTGATTGTGCAATTCTAACTAATTCTTGTTGGCTTATTTTTATGGAAGATTAAGCTATATGCAGTGCATGAGATGCATTATATATTAAATTAATGTCCATGTGAATTCTAACTTAATTTAATGACATGTGGCGTGAATTATCTAGATACAACCAATATGGGACTTAATGCTTGTGACGAATAAATGAATTATAAATAAATCCAACATGACATGTAATGACATGAAAATTATGACATGTAATATTATGAAGATGTGGAATTGATAATACGGCAATGTGATGACGTGGCAATGATGACATAGTAATGATGATGATGTGGCGTTGATGAAACTACTTCTACACGAAATATGCATTTTTTTTTGCTGTTTTTTTAAAACTAGAATAGAAAATTGCTTAAATTATTTGATTATCCAATTTAAACTAGGAAATAAATTATATTAAATCATATTCTCAATTAGCTAATTTCCTAATTATCTACATGACCCCTAAACATGCAATTCTAAATTATGGAATTAATCTATCATAAATGCAATGCAATTTTTTGTATTGTTCAAAATAGAAATTTTTTTTAAATTAACAACATGAAATATTCAAGCTCAAGTAATAAAAATTTCGCCACATTCAAAATAGGAGATAAAGGTAAGATGGGATCTGATCTCAGGTCTTAAAAATCGAAACCTCAATTATTATGCATGACTCGAAAAGAAAAATTCCTAATTGGGAACGCCTAAAACTCAAAACAAATCGAGATTGGAATCACAATAATCAAAATTTAGGTAATAGAATATTCAACTTGAGTTATGTTTTCGAAAACACCTAAATTGAGTCCAAACTTCGGTGTCGAGTTTCGTGGGCGTACGCGACTATTTTTGCAAGGACGACGTCATTTTTATGTGGCCACTCATATTTGGGATCAGTGGAGTCGAAAATTGAAAATTTGACCCGGGACTGGAAAATTACTGTTTTGCCCTTGTGCCCTAAGCTTGGATTCCGAATTTTGGAGATTGTTTTGGGGTTTTATATTGTTGTATTTCAGCCCAATAATGCTAGTGATGTTAGACATTTGTGCCCTTAGGTGTTTATTCTAGCTTTGAGCTTAGCCATTGGATGAGGAGCAAGATTGTCATTAAGGAAAGGTTGGTCACCTACCCCACTAAGACCATTTTGGATAAACACCCTCTAGTCTCTCTCTCTCCTTCATTTCCTCCCCCTCAAGTCAGCTGGCCACCTCTCCTCTCCCCTCTCCCGCGAGCTCTCTTCCTCCCGACCTCACGCTGCCGCTGCCCGCCGGTGCCGCCGCCCCACGCCTCATCACCACCACCATTCCGTCCCCCCCTCTCTCTCTAGCTGTGTCTCTCTCCCTCTCTCGTTCGCCCGGACCGCCGCCGTCTGCAAGTCGCCGCCGCACGCGCCGCCGGGAAGGGCGCCCGTCGCTGCCACTGCCCCGCTGCTGTCCAGCCACCCTTGCTGCTTGTTCAACCTTGTTGGAAGCTTAGGAAATCCAAGTGAGTTCGACCCTAAATCCTAGTTAGGCTTTTGTGCATTTCTAGATGAGTTTTAGGGGTTAAATTAGGGTAATTTAGGGGTTAGCTTGTGGAGGCTGTTAGGGGTTGATTTTGTGGCGCATTTGGTGACCTAGAATGATAATTTGACTGAGGTTTGGCGGTCCATAACGTGCTGCATGGTGGCTGATCATGGGAGTTGTGATATTTGGACAAAAATTGTGGTTTTGGCGAGTGAAATTTGTGAGCTAAATGGTGGCTGTTTTCGTACTGATCTTGTGGCTATTTTACAGGCTTAGTGTGATGATTTAGTTGAGGTTTAATGACCCGTATAGTGCTGTGAAGTGGCTGTGCATAGGTGCCTCAAATTGGGCGAAAATGTGAATTTGGCGGGTGTAAATTGAAGACCGAATGGCGGCTATTTTCATGGCGATTTTGGTGGCTTAGCGTGATGTTTTAATCAAGGTTTAGTGGTCTGTGGTGTGCTGAATGGTGGCTGAGCTTGGGCACATTGATTCAAGCAAAATATATGGAGTTGGCGGGTGAAAATTGTGATCCAAATGGTGGCTATTTTCATGGCGGTTTTGGTGGTCTAATGGAATGATCGAGAAGTGATTCGATGGCCTAAGACGGATTGTTTGTGGCTGGTTTAGTATCGGGATGATTCGAGCCATAATTGACTATTTGAGGTTTTAGGGTGAACGGCTTAGGGAACGATGATTACTCTCGAGGATGTTAAATTAGATGTGGCTTGAATGTGATTGTGTGATGCTCTGTGATATGCTCGGCATGGTCTCTTTATAAAATGTTTGGTAGGCAATCGGTATGTGTGGCTTTGGTGTTTGGTTGCGTGAATTTGGGTGCTAAACTATGTGTGATAACTGATTTGGATTGGTTGGTTCATTGAACTTATTAAGATGCAAATTGAGTGTGTGACCAAATCATGTTGAGTGCCCAGTGTGGAAATTCACGAATGACGAGTGTGACATTGTGGCCCTATGCATGCATACCGAGTATGGGCATATCATGTGCATTACGCGTGAATGCACGAACGGCATGAACATGTGATCACCTAAGATGCCCTGATGCGTTTAACGCGGGGTTCAGATAATAACTGGTATATGTGAATGTGTGATCACATAAAGCCCTGATGCGTTTTACGTGGGGTATTGAACCCATCCTAAGGCGTGTTACGCGGGACGATGCCCGGACTATCAGAAGATGACCAAACCTGATGCGTTTTACGCAAGTGTTGTGCCATGAGCCTGATGCGTTTTACGCAGGCTAGAGATCGATCTCGAAGTGATGGACTTGATGCGTTTTACGCGGGTCGGACCTGATGCGTTTTACGCGGGTCGAAGGAGAAATTGATAAAAGGCAAGTGTGCAAGAATGAAAGTGTGCGAAATTGCATTGATGAGACGTGAGCACGCGTATGAGCACGAGCATAAGCATGATATGCGTTGTGACCAAGTGATGTGTGTATGTGCCTCGGTTGAGTTTCGTGCTATCATTGCAATTATATCGAACGTGCCTAACTTGTAGGGTCAAGTAAGTGCTGGATTTGGGCTCGAGGGCCTGAGTCAATTATGTTTCGACTTGTGTGATTGTGTAGTGCTCGTCAGGAGGTGCATGTTAGCATAGCTTAGGTTTAGAGAACCTACTCGCTGAGATTTATTCTCACTGTTGTTGGAATCCAATTTTTCAGACCCCCAGTTTTGAGGATGGCAGGCGTACCGATACGTTTTGGGAGGAGCCCCGGCTAGATATAGTGCTTGACCGCCGAGCTGCGTATTCCTTTTTGTCAGTAGCGGCTGTTGACCCATTTTATGATTGGTGGTGTATATTTTGGTGTAAATGGATATTGTAAATGCTTCCCAGTAGTAATGCAAGTGTATATCTATTCATGTTGTTTGTTGCGTGGCTATCCTTGATTTCGTGATTTTAAATTGTTCGGGTGTTGTATTGCTTTCGCATGTGCTTTAATCTTTATGTTGGGCGTTGGGTCAGCGACACGTCCTGGGACGTCGCACTCGAATTGACCTTTGCGAGGGATGTGGCGTGCCGTAGGGCGCGAGGCGTGACACCACCTTTTCTTTTTTGCTCATTAGGGATCTTTCTTTTATGAACATCAAATTCCCCTAAAACATTCATGACAATCTCTTTTCTTTTGCTCATTCTCACTTGTTGTGATCAATGATTTCTCATGATCTTGACTTTGCTTGAAATGAATAGTCAGGCTCAATTGGGCTTTACCAAAGGTAATGCGTTTGTGTATAGGAAATGAAGTGCTTTTCTTCCTTTTGGGATGTCTTGAGCTTCCATATGATTTTATCTGAAGTTAGCATAGAAAGATTGATGTAAAAGTATGTAATAAAATCTTTCTTAATCCTATTCTCCATAGCTGTCAATCACAAACTTCCTAATTTGCCCCAATGTAAGGTGGTTCTTAACACGATTGTTTTGAAAAAACTTCTTCACTGTTTTGGCTCAAATTTGGTTTGCTAGGGCTAAGTATGTGTTTGGGATAGTGTAATGATTCCCTTTCATTATTTCAATCCATGTAATCATTGCGAACATTCCTTATTTCCTTCGGTTGAGTTTTTCTCACTCACCTCTACATTTTGACTTTGAGTGTATAAAGGACGTGTGTGGATATGTCTTACCTTTCATCATTTGAAGGTCTTTCCATTCGATTTGATCTAAACTTTTTCTATCAAATTTTTCAAAGCCTTTTGTCAAATTATCCCTTTTAGGGAATTTTTATGCTTGGTGCATTTTCAAAGAAAGCGTGTTTCAAAACTTTTGATTTAAAACATTTCTAAGGTATTTTCCTTTTCAAAACAATCTATTTTGTTTTGTTCAATTTAGTGTCAGTCCGCTTAGGGAAAAAGAAGTTCGTTTTTCTCTTAAAAATGCAACTTCTTTAACACATGCACTCATGATTTAGGGATACTTATCTGATCAACCTGCCAAGATTTCTCTTGTTTGCATGTTTTTTTTAATTCCACTAGGGATTTTTTGTTGTTGCTCCCTTTTCTTTGTTTCCTTGGGGATGATAAAAGGAAAGCACATTAGAAGATATCAATAGAAAATAGAATTGGAAGTGATACTTCCCTCTATTATTTGATAACTCCAATGGGGATTCTGAAACCATCAACTGGTTCGGATTCTTTTTGCTTTCTTCTGCAAAACAGATAAACATATTCATGAAATGCATGATATGCATGATATGTGTGATATGCACATGTTCTAAAGTGACTCGAATTTTTTCTTGAATGTTCGTTTTCATTTCATGGATATAAAATCTTGACAGCATTTGTATTTACAGGATAGACTAATTCCGTTTCTGCCATATCTACAAGAATCAATGCTCCTCTAGGAAGAACTTTCTTGACAATGTATGGCCCCTTATAATTCGGAGTGAATTTTCCACGAGGATCTGAATTGTTGAAGATGACTTTCTTCACTACTAAATCCTTTGTTTTGAAATTCCTCGGTTTCACTTTTTGATTAAAGGATTTAGCCACTCTTCTCTAATAGGCTTGCCCATAGCACATAGCTCTTAATCTCTTTTCATCGATCATATTGAGTTGTTCATATCTTTGTTGGATCCACTCAGCTTCTAAAAAGCTTCAATTAGGATAGCATCCTTAATGAAGGAATTTCTACCTCAACAGGTAACACTACTTCCATTCTATAAACCAATGAAAATAGGGTTACTCCAATTGATGTTCGAATTGAAGTTCGATATGCCATCAGAGCATACGGTAATCTTTCGTGTCAATCACGATAATTTTCGGCTGTCTTGGCCAGTATTTTCTTGATATTCTTATTTTTTGCTTCAACTGCTCCATTCATTTGTGGACGATATGAAGATAAGTTTAATGTCATACATGGAAGTGTTCAAGTAAATCATCTACAATCTTATTGTTTAGATTTGAACCATTGTCCGTAATTATTGCTTTTGAAACTCCGTATCTAGCAATGATGTCCCGTTTAATGAATCCTGTAACATTCTTGGCAGTAACATTCGTGTAGGAGTTTGCTTCAATCCATTTAGTGAAATAATCAATAGCAACTAGGATTAATCGATGCCCATTTGAGGCCTTGGGGTTGATTGGACCAATCATATCAATACCCCATATTGAAAATGGCCATGGCTCGAACATTTGATGTAGCTCATTTGGCAGTGCATTGATTTTGTCTCCATAAACTTGACATTGATGACAACATCTTACGTGTTGGACGCAATCTAATTCCATTGTCATCCAATAGTATCCTAACCTCATAATCTTTCGGGTTAGAAGATGTCCAATCATGTGCGGTCCACATTCACCCTCATGAATTTCTTTCATGATCTGTTCAGCTTCTATAGCATCCACATATCTTAGTAGAGTTGAATCAAATGATTTCATGTAGAGGATTTGACCACCGAGGAAGAATTTGTTGGCTATCTTCTTTATAAATTTTCTGTCACCTGGTGGCTTCCTTTAGGAAATTCTCTCGATTGAAGATACTTTTTGATGTCATGAAACCATGGTTCGTTGTCAAACTCTGTCCGGACCATCATGCAATGAGCTGGTTGCTCAAGAATATTGATTCTCAATGGTTTTATATCCATACCATCTTCAGCTTGTAGTAAGGATGATAAAGTTGCAAGAGCATCCGTAAAATAATTCTGAGTTCTTGGGAGATAATCGAATATTACTTCTTCAAAACTTTCTATCATCTCTTCTAAGTATTTGTGATAAGGAACTAGCTTGGTATCTTGAGTTTTCCATTCACTAGTTGTTGCAATATGATGAGCATAGAATCTCCATATACTTGCAACCTTTTTACTTTCATTGAAAGGGCTAATTGTAAGCCGAGAATGCATGCTTCGTATTCAGCGATATTATTGGTGCATGGAAATACCAATTTCACAGATACCGGATAATGTTGGCCTGCTTGAGAGATCAGTACTGCCCCAGCTCCTGATCCAGATAAGTTGGTTACACCATCAAAATACATGGTCCATTTATTGTCGACCAGTGTCAATATACGATCATCAAGTTGTTCTTCAGGATTGGCAATATTCTGCGAATTTTCTGCTAATATGTCTGTTATTGCTTATTATCACGCCTCGAACCCTACAAGCGCGTGATCATCCCTTCGTGGTCGTAATGTATGCGACATCCCATGACTTGTCGCCGACCCAATCGAAACACTAACGAGTAATGCATGCGGAAGCAACCTCAAACTCTCCGTACAATATATAAGCAACGGGATAGTAGAGAGACAAAGAATACACCTCAACAAGACACTTTTATAAATATAACATCGATTGCAACACATACATTTGCAAGCCTTCTACAAGGCCACTATCTACAAACCACGCACAACAACAAGGATCGAGTGGTTGGTAAGCTTAACTCCTCTACAAAAAAGGGCACTCAAAAGATGGGGTAACTCGACCTATCCTCAATCCCCATAGTATCCTAGCAGCATCTCCGGATCAATCACGGTCGCGGGTCTGAAATGGTTTGGTTATACAACCATGAGAACACTTCTCAATAAGCAATTACCTAAACCTCGCTTAGGCCAAAGCATACATTCGAACAATTCTAAACATGTGACTCGAACAATCGACATGCTATAAACAATCACATGCATCCTAACCTCGCCTTGGCGCATGCACAAGCCCTGCATGGTAGAATATTACCATAATATGGTTAATAATCTAAACGTGCTCATCAATTAACTCAGGCAAAGCATTCCCCAATGCAAATCACACTCATTAAGTCCAGATTATTAACAACCCCTTGGGCCATCGAACTCCCGCCGGTCTTCTGGCGTAACCAGGCATCATCTCGCTACTTCCGCGACGGCAACGTTCGGAACCCCTGCCCAGATGGCATTCCACAAAGGAGCATTGATCCGGCCTCTACCGCGATCAGCAACATCTAAAATCCCCGCCTAGACGGCATCCGAACCCCCGTCAGGCATCGTCTAGAACCCCTACCTAGACGGAACGTGTCATGACCATGCACATACCTCAGCAATCATTACCAATTTTTATCTTTGTGAATTAGCCCAATGTCAGCTAAATCCATCAAAACGCCACGATAACACCGAATAATTCTCGAAAGAGAGAAAAATCAAGAATATACAAAATCGGGTCCAAACTGGTTGTTGTGCAGTGACAGAAATCCATTTGAAATAAATAGTAAATTAACTTAAAAAATTTTGAAATTTGGGTATGTTGCATAAAACATCTTGATAAACATTTTCTGTGAGGAACTCAAAACCCAGTTCTAGCTTTAAACACCTCTTTTTGTCACTTGAAATCAGATGAAATTTAACCCGTCCGGTCAGGCCGCCTGATCATCAAAATGCATCTCATTCAGTACCCAAATCACTTTGGAAAGCCTTGAAATTTTTTTATATTATAGCCACAAATGACCCCAACAAGTTTTGTGAACGAAGTATTTTGAAAATAGGTATAGAACAATTTATAAAAATTCTAACAGACATGAAGGTCGGAGGAACAGTGTTTCCGGCAGACTTATTTCGGTCCAAAGATGGACTTCCTAATGGCTTCAAATGACCTCCAAAAATTCCCAAATTAAATTATGTTATACTTCAAGATGTTTTGAACAACTTTCATGAAGAACACTTCCTCAAATTCGGCCCACACAAGTCACAAAACAAATAACAAAATCCAGCGATGTAGCAGCAACCTTACCGGAAATCAACCAACAAGCACCACCCAGAAAACCAAGCACAACCAGCCACTAAACCAACTATCCACAGCCCTTAAATCATCCCTAACATGTCCATTAGTCACCCCTGAGCCTAGTCAAGGGTTAGGAAGCCACTTACACTTAGCCTAAGCAAGAAAACCCAGAACAAAAGGCAGCAGCAACTCCGGCGGTGAGCTAAGCTCACGGTGGCTAAATGGCACGGCTATGGTGGTCAGCAAGTAGCTAGTTTGGCGAGATGAAATGGAGAAGCTGGAAGCCGTAGAAGCCAAAGGAAGCAAAAGCAAAAATGAAGGAGCTGAAGAAGCAAAGAAGAAATAGAAGGGAAGAAGAAGTAGCAGCAGCAGCAGCAATTGAAGGACAGAAGCAGTAGCAACGTGGGGCAGAAATGAAGCAAAAACAGCAACAGGCGTGGGGGTGGTAAGCAAAGCAGCAGCAAGGGTCAGCAAAAAGCAATAATTGAGCAGCAAGGGAATGAGTGGAAGTCAGTCACAACAAAGGGAAAGCAGAAGTAGCAGCAGCAAGCAACGTAGGAGCAGAAGCAGTCAACCAACATGATCAACAAGAACAGAAGTCAGCAGAACAGAGGCATGGCAGCAGCATCAAAGCAGAGGCAGCAACAATGTGGGGGTTAGTAGCAACGTGGAGAGTCAGCTGAAGCATGAAGGAGTGATGATGGCCGGTGGAGTTGCTAGAAGAAGTCATCAGTAGCAGCAAAGACAGAAACAACTGGGGGAGGGTAGCAGGAAAGAGGAGAAAGTCAGCGGCGTGGGGCGGCGGCGATGTGTGAGAGGAGAGAGAGAGAGAGAAGAGAGAGAAAGTCAAATGCACTTGAGTGCGATCCGATGATCCTCATTCAAATCCAAAAATGATCCAACGGCCCACGAAAAATCCTAATTATAAATTAGGAAAAATGGCCAAATGATAATAACTAAAACACACTATGAGAGAGGTCTACTAGTCAAAATCCACATCCGGTCCAAATTTCACTTTTCATTTATCCACGGCAATATTGACGTTGGCCATAATAATATCGACACCGTCCAATTAAATTCGTCACAAAATTCTGAGAAATTCGACACCAAAGTTCGGGCTCTAAATAACGGCTAAATTCGATTGAATGCGATTCTAGCAAAATCTCTAATTTAAAAAAAATAACCTAAGAGTGATCAGTTTCGGGCGAGATTTTATTATAAGCGCACTGACGAATTACACATTTTATAAATCCTAAAAATGGGTTAAAATTTGGAATGTCACACTCGTACTTTGACTGACTTTTGAGATAAACTTCTGATGTCGAATTCAAATAACAAGATTTGCCACTTTGCTAATTTCCCAATCAAGGAGGATTTCTCGAGAAGGTACTTGATCGAATCATTATTAGTCATTGGCGAAATTTGGTGATGAAGGATCTATTGTCTTAGTCTGTGTAATACCTAAATCAATGCAACAAATGTTTTCTCGATTGTTGGGTAATTCACTTTTGATATTGTGAACTTCTTGCTTAAATAATAAATGGCTTATTCTTTACCATCATTTCGTCTTTTTTGTACAAACACCGCTCCCAACGACTCATAATGAATCATCAAATATAAGATCAGCGGAACTCCAAGGATTAATGGTACCAACACTGGCAGGCATACCAGATATTCTTTGATCTTATCAAAGACTTGTTGACATTCCGTATCTCACTTTACTTTAGCATTTTTCTTCAACAATTTGAAGAATGGTTTAACAGTCTCAGAAAGCTGATAGATGAAACGGGCAATGTAATTTAATCGCCCCAACAAGTTTCTCACTTGTTTACCGTAGAAGGAGTTTTTAGGTCGTATATTATCTTGATCTTAGAGGGATCTATTTCGATGCCCCTGCTACTGATCACAAATCCTAGCAGTTTACTAGATTTTGCCCCAAATACTCATTTGTTGGGGTTCAATCATAACTTGTATTTTTTTAAGTCTTTCGAATAATTTGTGAAGCGCCTTAACATGATCTTCTCCTTATTTGGATTTTGCAATCATGTCGTCCATATATACCTCGATTTCTTTGTGTATCATGTCATGGTACAAAGTTACCATCGCCCTTTGATATATGGCACCGGCATTTTTCAAACCGAAAGCCATCACTTTGTAACAAAATGCGCCACGTGATGTTATGAAGGATGTCTTCACCTTATCCTCTTTCTTCATGAGAATTTGATTATATCCTAAAAAACCATTCATGAATAAAAATGTTTCGAACCCAGAAGTGCTATCCACTAATATATCGATATGTGGAAGCAGGAAATCATCCTTAGGACTTGCTTTATTTAGGTCGCGATATTCAACGCACACCCCTACTTGACCATCTTTCTTCATTACAGATACTATGTTGGCAATCCATTCTGGATATGGTACTACTTCGATGAAACCGACTTTGAGCAATTTCATCACTTCTTCTATTTTCTTTACCAAGTCCAGCTTTGTTCGCCTCAGTTTTTGCTTATTTGGAGGGATATTTGGATCAATTGGCAAAGCATGTTCAACTATGCTTGGATCAAGGCCTGGCATGTCAGCATAGGACCATACAAATATATCTTGATATTCTTTAAGCGAATCTGTGATCTTTTTTGCTTTGGCTGAGGGAAGATTTTCTCCAATCTTAACTTCCTTGGGATTCTCTTTGTCGTCCAGATTAATAGTAATTGTTTTCTCTAATGTGAGTGTTTTGATTCTTCATGACGAATCCATTTCCTTCTGACCCATTCCTCATCCTCATTATCCATTTCAATATCGCAAGTGATCTCTTCGGAAAGATTTGGGCCATATATGAACATTTTATAGATATGCGAATGCTCATGCTTGACATATAACCAACATGATTAGTAATTGCCTACAAAGTAAGCACACGTGGTCCTATGAAAAACCTTTTAGAAATTCATTTTGAAATTTATTTTAAAAGAACATAAAGACAGAGCTAGTCTTTATATCATCAGACTTCCTTGCTCTTAAAATCATTTTTGCAATGAGAAGCAATATAGAAACCCAAAGCCTTAAGTCTCACGAATGAGGATAATGTTCATCATAGGTTTGGTTTTGTTTCTACATGTCCTTAATAAAACATTTGACCACTCTTATTGAATTGAAAAATGTGATTACATTTATATCAAAAGGAATGTAAATTGCAACTGAACTGAAATTGTAAATGAAATCACAAGAAATTTGAAATTGTAATCAACAAAATGCAATAGAAAAAGCTTGTAGCAAAAGTTCAAGAGAATGTTCCTACTCTAGTGTGTAGGTATCTTCTGTTTCAGTTATGATAACGTTAATGGTATTCTCTTTGAATAAAATTAGCGGATCAGATTCTTCCTCTGTATGTAAGTCTTCTTTTTGAAGTAGCTTGGAAGGTCCAGGAAAAGTTTCCTTAATGTGAATCTGATGATAAGGAAGCTCTTTAGCTTTGCCCTTTCATATGGATAGATTAATGAGGCGATCATCTCAGCCTCTACAGCCTCCATGGTTCTTTCGACCTTGGCCTTGGCCTCCATGGTGGTCCTTAGGGTTATCTGGAATATAACCTACACCGTGCTTCATTCTTGTAGCGATAGGAGTGATAGGTTCCTTGATTCCTTGGGATTTCGATCTAAGACCATTACCGGAAGTAAATCCATACTGGCATAACACCCTTACAGACAAAATGGACGGTGTTGAGAACTCCGGGGATTTTATGATGCAACCGACAGGAATTTGCACCATCGAGATCATTTCAAAGAAATGATAGCTTGGTTTTTCTTTCACTTCGGGTTCGACATACGATATTGCACTCTCTTTGTAGGTGGTAAAATCTGTCTCCCCGTTTACGGTAATCAACTTGCCATTAATGATAAACCTGACCTTCTGATGGAGACTTAAAGGAATAGCACCATCCATATGAATCCAAGGTCTTCCGAGTAACAAGTTGAAAGTCCTCGGAATATCCACTACTTGGAAGTCAGTCAGAAAAGACACAGGGCCTATGTTTACCTCGAGCTCCATATCGCCAATAATGTCCTTCTTCATTCCATCAAACAAACGTACTATTACTTTAGAAGGTTTAATGAGCTCTTCGCTAATCCCCAAGCGATGCAATGTGCTTAGTGGGCATAAATTAAGTGCAGAACCATTATCGATCAGCACTCGTGACACCTCCTTGCCCCGGCATCTAACGGCAATATACAGAGCCTTATTATGGGAACGCTTGTCAATTGAGAAATCTTCATCGGAGAAAGCAATTTGATCTTTCATAAGAATAGTGCCAACAAAGTCTTCTAATTGTACTTCATTAATTGTCTCCGGGACGTACACCTCACTGAGAAGCTTCATAAGCACCATTTTGTGGCTTTATAAAGTCTTGAAGAAATCCAACAGAGAAATCTGTGCCGACATCTTTCTTAGCTATTCAATTACCTCATATTCGCTCGTCTTCATGACCAAAAGTAACTGTTTAACATCTTCTTTGATTACTCCTTTCTTTTTGTGTTCACTTTCCTTTGGGACATTACGTCTCCCTGATCGGGTTATGGCATCGACTTCTTTGGGAGAGTAATCCCAAGGTACACACTTAATGTCAAACTTTTCTTTTGGAGGGAGAGTGATAATCACAGGCAGTGTTTCTTCTTCTTTGATCCTTAACTAATTAATGGAAAGTTGGATAGTGATTGGTGTGACAGGACTTTCCTCCTCCTTATATTTATGTACCTCATCCAGCTTGATTAGAAATAGTGTAATCATGGATACCATGCTTATATTGGCTTCGTTAGTACCCATTCCATCCTAGCCATCAAGTGTGATTGTTACGTTCTTAAAAAGCAGGAAATTCCGATGGCCAGATCTCCGGGGAGCCAAGGAACCCAGTCGGCGAAAATAGTGATGTGGGATTCCATAGAATAGAGAGAAAACGGAACAATGCTCGCATGAGCAGTGTCAAGGCCGGATGAAGAATGAAAATTCATAAGCTTATAAGGGTTAATATCACCAAAAATCCTAAATTGGTACGCGTGTGATAATTTTACCCCGAACTTTTTTTTTACTACTAAAAACCCCAAACTGGTGTACCTGTAATAATTTTACCCCAAACTTGTTTTTTTATCATAAAATACCCCAAATTAGTACATTTATGATAAGTTTACTCCAAACTGATAAACCCGTGACAAATTTACCCTAAACTATTTTTTTGATCTCAAAAAACCTCAAACTGGTACACTTGTGATAATTTTACCTTGAACTAATAATAATTTTTTAATATTATTTTTTATTTTTTCGAATTTTTTAATTAATGTTTTTATTTTTTCATTTTTTTCTTCTCTCTTCATCTTCAACCTTTGGCTGATCGTTGGATCGGCGACCGACCAGAGGCGAAAGTCGGAGAGGTTTGCCCTGCCGGCTGCTGGCGAGGGCCGCCTTTGCTCGACTCAAGCGAGGGCTACCCGGCAAGGTTGGCCCTCGCTGGCATCGGGTGAGGGTCGCCCTCGCCTGGGCGGGCAAGGATAGCTCTTGCCCGATGCTGGCTAGGGCCTCCCTCGCCAGATCTGACGAGGGCTACCCTTGCCCGACTCAGACGAGGGCTGGCCTCGCCTACCCAAGCGAGGGCTGGCCTTGCCCAATGCTAGTGAGGGGCAAGGACAGCCTTCGCCGGTATCAGGCGAGGGCTGCCCTCGCTCGACTCAGGAGAGGGTTGCCCTCGCCCCATGCTGGCGAAGGCAGCCCTTGCCGGCTTCCACCTCTAGCCAGTTACTGGTCCAACGACCGGCTAGAGATTGAAGATGAAGAAAAAAAAAGAAAAGAAAAACAAAAAAAATTAATAAAAACTCGAAAAAGTAAAAAAAAAATAATATTAAAATTTTACTTCAAGGTAAAATTATCACATGTATACCAGTTTGGAGTTTTTTTTTGTAAGGCTAGTTTGGGGTTTTTTGTGATATGTTTAGGGTAAAATTGTCACAAGTATACCAGTTTGGAGTTTTTGTGGTATGTTCGAGGTAAAATTATTACAGGTGTACCAGTTTAGGGTTTTTATTGATAAAAAAAAAAGTTCGGGGTAAAATTGTCACACGCGTACCAGTTTGAGGTTTTTGGTGGTACTAACCCAACTTATAATCATTAGGATTTGATTGAAAATCAGAATCAATAGATGCTTCAACTTTAAACTCTCCTTCTCCATTTATCAATAATAGATCCTTAATCCTTCATAAGTACTTAAGAGTAGTCTTGACTGCTATCCAGTGCCCTTCGCCTGGATCAAACCGATATCTGCTACTAACATGTACAACATGAGCAACATCAGGTCTTGTACATAGCATAGCATTATGCTACCCATAGCGGACGCATAAAGTATTTTTGCCATCCGTTCTCTTTCTTCTGAACTGTTGGTACACATATCCTTGGAAAGACAGATGTCATGCCTAGAAGGCAACGATCCTCTTTTGGAATATTGCATGCTAAAAAACATGTTAATATTTTGTCTATGTATGCGGACTGTGAAAGGCCAATCAATTGTCGTGATCCATCTTTATAGATCTTGATACCAAAAATATAGGTTGCCTCTCCTAAATCTTTCATGGAGAATTTCTATGACAAGAATCTAATGATCAATGATATCATAGATATATTATTCCCGATCAAAAGTATGTTGATGACATACAAAACTAGAAACACAATTGTGCTCCCACGTACCGTCTTATATACACAAGGTTCATCCAGGTTTATGATGAAACCAAACTATTTGATTACCTCATTAAAATGGATGTTCGAACTTTATGGAGGCTTGTTTGAGTCCATAAATGGCTTTCTTGGGCTTACACACCTTATGATTTCCATCATTAGATTCAAAACCTTGTGGTGGTTCCATATAGATGTCTTCCTCGAAGAGCCCATTTAGGAAGCCGTTTCGACATCTATTTGGAATATCTCATAGTCAAGGTGTGTAGCTATAATCAATATGATCCGAATGGATTTTAGCATGGCTACCGGTGAGAAAGTTTCGTCGTAATCACTCCATTCTTTTTGACGATATCCTTTCTCTACTAGCCAGGCCTTTTAAGTTCCAACTTGATGATCAGCATTCATCTTCCTCTTGAAGACCCATTTACAGCCCATTGGTACAATACCATCGGATAGGTTTTGTAACGTCTTGAATTCGACCCACTTTCGTGATCAACGAAATTGATGTTATTTCTTATTTCGTTTTAATAAGTCTCGCCCAGAACTGATCATTCTCTTGATACTAACCGATAGGAAAAGGCTAACTAGGAAAACGGTACGTGGACCCGAGAACTCGACCGTGAATTGAGTCCGAACCGGAGAAACGATGAGAAAATATTTTTATCTCAATGTGGGCCGATCCAAGGAGAGTGATGGATTCAGTTTGGCCAACGATGTACGATCGGATCGCGGGTGATTCCGCACGAACAAGAGTATGCGCGGCGAACGATCCCGAACTTATTCCGGATGACCGCGACCCTTGGGACTAGCGATAAATCATCGTGTTCTCTTGGGAATCAAGACCGTTACGACTCGAATAGCCCTAGGTCGATATGCGTGACCCCTAAATAGCCGCCCATTAGTGAGGGATGCTAAAATCGCAAATTGAGTGAAAACGATCGTGGAATTGAGTCCAGACTTCAGTGTCGAATTTCGTGGGCGTACACAACTATTTTTGCAAGGACGACGTCATTTTTATGTGGCCACTCATATTTGGGATCGGTAGGGTCAAAATTGAAAAATTTGCCCAGGACCGGAAAATTACCGTTTTGCCCCTAGGACTAATTATAGTGTTTCGAATTTTGGGGTTAATTGGGGATTATTTTAAGGTTTTATATTGAAGTATATCAGTCCAATAATGCTGGAACTTATGGTCTAAATTAGCCCCAAGATATTTTGGTTAGTTTGATCCAAGCCCTTAGATGAAGGGCAAAATGGTCAAAACTTTGGAGTTGCTCACCTACCCCAGTAAGCCTATTTTGGATAAACTCTCTAGTCTCTCTCTCTCTCCTCCCATTTCCTCCTCCCCAAGCTAGCCGGCCACTCCTCTCTCCCTATCCATACCGTGAGCTCCTCCTCCCGGCCACGCGAGGCTCGCCGGAGCAAGCCGCCACTCGCCGGAGCTGGTGTCACCGCCGCTCACCACCCGTCCTCGCCAGCCTTACCCCACCATCACCATCCTGTCCCCCTCTTCTCTCCCTCTCGCCGTGTCTCTCTCTCTCCCGTGTTCTCTCTCGCTGCCGCCGGAAGGCCGCTGCCGTCGCCGCACGCCGACCGACCCATTCTCTTCTCCACCTCGCCTCCTCCCTTGTTGGTCATGAGGATCGGCCCGCCTAGGATTGCTGCCGCCGAGGGAGCCGCCGCCCGTCCCCTTGTTCTGACGCGGGACCGCCAGTGCTCAGCCGCTTTTGCCACCTGTCCAGCCTTCATTAGAAGCCTAGAAATCCAAGTGAGTACAACCCTAAACCCTAATTAGGCTAATTTACATTTTTAGATGGGTTTTAGGGGTTAATTAGGGTAATTTAGGGGTTAAATGGTGGAGAATGTTAGGAGCTGATATTGTGGCTAATTTCACGGCCTAGTGTGATAATTTAATTGAGGTTTAACGGCCTAGGATGTGCTGTGCGATGGCTGGAAATATTGGATTGAAACGGCCCGAGTTCGGTTAAGTTGGGGTTCAATTGTAGAATATTGCGTGTGCCTCGCAATGTCCTTATGGTGGCTGATTTGAAGGATGTCTTGGAGAGCCAAATGGAGTATTTTGAGGATATTTATTGGCCTAGAGTGACCTGTTTAGTGGCTGTCCATACCGGAATTAAACTAGACTAGGCACGAGCAATTTGGGGTTTAATTGTGTAATTACTGGGAATGTTTAGATTGACAGATTGGGTGGCTGAATTGTCCTTAGCTGTGATCAACTTTTGTGATGCCATGTGTGATGCCTAGTGTGACCAAAAATGGAGTAGCATGACGGGCCTCGAGTGACCGAATTCATGTTGATCTAATTGTGCGATTTATATGGGTGGATTATGTACCGTGCAAGAGTGCTTGAATTGCTTTCATGGTCATGCTAATATGTTGGTTGGGCATATTGAAATGCGGATTTAGCATGCTGTTGCGTTGTTTTGAATAAATAGCCAAATCATATTGAGTACCTAGTGTGAACGTTATGGCTATTAATGTGCATCTCAAGCATGGGCATGGCATGTACATTATGTGTGTGCGCACGAACGGTATACGCTTGTGATCACTTAAATTGCCCCGATGCGTTTTACGCGGGGTATTGAACCCGTCCTGAGGCATGTTACGCGGGATGATGCCCGGACTACCGGAAGATGACCAACCTAAGGCGTTTTACGCGGGTTTTGTGTCATGAGCCTAACTCGTTTTACGTGAGCCAGAGATCGATCTCGAAGTGATAGACCTAATGCGTTTTATGCGGGTCGGACCTGATACGTTTTACGCGGGTCGAAAGGGAATTGATAAATTGCAAGTGTGCGAAAATGCATTGTTGAGACATGAGCATAGGTTTGAGCACAAGCATATGCATTACATGCGTCGTGGCTGAGTGATGTGTGTATACGTGCCATGGTTGAGTTCTGTGCCATCATTGCAATTATATATAATGTGCCTAACCTGCAGGGTCAATCGAGTATTGGATTTGGGCCCGAGGGGCTAAGTCATTTATATTTTGATTTGTGTGTTATTTAGTGCTCGTCAGGAGGTGCATGTTAGCCTAGTTTAGGTTTAGGGAACCTACTCACTGTGATTTATTCTCACTGTTGTATAAACCCAATTTTTCAGACCCCTAGCCTTGAGATGCCCGCAGTGCCTGTTCGTTTTGGGATTCTTTACCAAATAGACCGGGAGGAGACGATATACCCCACTGGGAATGGGGATTTCCTCGTTAGATATCCGTCTACAGTTTGGATTGATTCGGACGAGGAGCTTGACTCGGGCCTATAGATTCATAGGGTGGTGTATTAGGGACCATGCGGGAACCTACGGGCCTTTTCGATCTTTTGAGGTCCCGTTCACCGATGTCGGGGATGTTGACTCTCAATGTCTCGATGGGGACTTGGCGAGCCTTGATTGTGTGCCGGAGGATGGGGATTCAAACTCGGAGCCGATGGATTTGGAGGATGAGGAACCAGAGCCCATGGAGTAGGACATGGAGCAGGAGGGCGAGGCCAAGTCGATGGATTCTGAGGAGGAGCTAGCTAGGGCCGAGTCCGAGTAGGAATCTCTAGACTTTGAGGTTGGGCTGTTTAATAGCTCTTTCGAGTCATCGGGATCTGACTCGGATTGGGTTTCGTAGGTTTAGCATTAACCCTAGATAGATTGGGCTAGTACCTTTTAGTTTTAGTAACCTTGACCACCTGGCTGCTTACCCCCTTTTTGTCAGTAGTGGCCCTTGATCTGCTTTAACCTGCTTTTGATTTTTGGAGCGTAAGCTGTAAATGGATGTTGTATATGGTTCCTAATATCAAGGCAAGTGTATATTTGTTCATGTTGTTGATTGTGTGGCTATCCTTGGTCAGGTGTTATATTACTGTACGGGCGTTATAATACTTTCGTAGGTGCTTTAATCTCTATCGTGTTGGGCGTTGGGTCGGCGACGCGTCCTGGGACGTCGTAGTCGAATCGACCTCGGTTGGGATGCTGCACACCGTGGGGTTCGGGGCGCGACAGGTCAACTAGAGTCTAAACATCATTAGAATACATTGAATTCATTTCGGATTTCATGGCCTCTAACCGTTTGCCAGAATCGATGTTGGACATCGCTTCCACATAAATGTTAGGATCACTAGATAGATCAATGTCATTCACAATAAACAAAGAGTCGAGCACCACTATTGCCACTGCTATTTCTACATTTTCATCTTGGTCAAATTCATCCGCTTTTTTTTTCTATTAAAGCCTTGTTTTCTGCAAAAAAATTCATGCAGTCTTTTATCTCTTTCTTCAAGTAGTTGCTCATACTTAGACACTCTCTTTACCAATTGGAATAAAGCTACAAAATTTTGGCTTTCGAATATTTTTTTCATGTTGAACTTCACCAATTGCAAGCCGAATATGTGAACTCTTTCTCTGAGACTGAAGTGAGGCCTTCTTAATTCGAGCAACAAACTAATTGATTGACCCAATATTTTACTATTAGAGCCTAGCCAAGTCAGCACCTGATGCCTCAGTTATCGTTCTATTTCTAGCCTTCCTAATCCGAGCAGCATACTATTTGATTGACTCACTATTTTACCATTAGAGTCTAGCCAAGTTAGTTGATGCATGCGTCACACCAACATCTTCAGTTTGTGCCCCACTTGTTATTATGCTTACATGGAATTAGTTCACTACATATATTGCTGATTGAAGAGAAGCATTGAAGTCATTCTGGTGGTTTAATGAACAGTGCGTGAATAGTCCGAACTTGGAGTATTAATTGCTGTGGAAGTGGTGCGAATCTGGTCAAGAGCATTAAATGTCATCTTCTCGTTGCCAACTTCTTTTATTTTAATGATTTCAAGTTTCTAAGTTTAGATTCCAAAAGATGCGAATCGGTATCGCTTGGTTGCGAAAAGGTTAGGTTTTATTGTGCGAATACAGAAGGATAAATTGGACGAGCTCACCACCAGGTTTGGATATAGGTCGAACCACCACCAAACAAGGATACAGATGCTCAAGGAGGCTCACCACACTTAGAATCCACTAAGTGATACAAAAACCTTAAGTTTTGCAATAGAATTGCAAGAGAAAACTCTCAATATTCATTCTAAATGGTCATTCCCCTAAGTGACGCCCAAGAGGGTTTACATAGAGTTCAATCAGTTTCTAACAACCTTATTTAATTCCTAAGACTCAGCAAAAACTTTGAATCTAAACTTAGAAACTTGAAATCATTAAAATAAAAGAAGTTGGCAACGAGAAGATGACATTTAATGCTCTTGACCAGATTCGCACCACTTCCACAGCAATTAATACTCCAAGTTCGGACTGTTCACGCACTGTTCATTAAACCACCAGAATGACTTCAATGCTTCTCTTCAATCAGCAATATATGTAGTGAACTAATTCCATGTAAGCATAATAACAAGTGGGGCACAAACTGAAGATGTTGGTGTGACGCATGCATCATTAGTGACTGATGCCTAAGTTATCCTGCTAGAGAATCGAGAATGGAATTATCTTTCCATCTCTACCCAATATTAAGCGGCAAAACTCCTTTTTTTCCTTCAATTTATATCGTGAGATTTTTGAATTTTTAGTTTTGCCTAATCACGTACAGTTGGCAAGGCTCCACTAGAAAATGCTCCGCTCAAAAAGTGGCGGGTGGACCTCCGGTGTCAATATGGAGAATATTGCACCATAAGTCCTAAAACCTTAAATAAAGAGTGCAATTGAGTCGTCGATCTTTCAATTGGTTTAATCTGTTGGAGGTTATGGGTTTGAGAGAGAAAAAGTGTTTTGCTTGAAGTATTACACTAAGACATCAAGTTTGGAATGTTCAACAGTGTTACCTCCAGCGTAAGGAAAACCCTAGAGTTTATATACAAGCTATTGGGCTCCAGCCCATATGGGCCCCAAATAACCATGCTTTACACCTATTGGGCTTGTATGTGAACATATTATTTGGACTATATTAACAATATATCTAACAATCTGCTCATATGTTCACCATACAACACAATCCAATACGGTGGTCAGTGTAATGTTCAAACAAACATGAATCATCCACATTCAGTTCAAGACAGTCAACGTGGATCGGTCAAAGAGTTTTAGCACGAAATACTAAACTCAATCATAATTTGCAATCTAAATAAGTGAATCATCCTTATCATGAATCTGTTCTGAGATCAGCACATAAAATTAAATATGAAGAGTTTTAGATTCAGTCTAAACTCATCCAAATCCCAAAATAAATCTCAGAATCAGTTCACAACCAAGCACAATGATGTTCACACAATAGAGATAGCAAAATGGAAGTCTCAAGTAAATGAACTCCATCAAAATGGGCAATAGCAGGTGACTTGTCAAGTCCCTACTTACTCTGAATGATATATTCATTCATCTGGTGGATCATCTTGGTCAGGATCCAACCCAATAAGCGCTCCTCCATCTCTGCCATCCCCTTTAGAATGTCATATTATTATGAATTCAATCAGGTAGGGAAGAACATATATTAATGTCATAAAGCATCAATATCATGTTCATAAGCATCAAGCCAGTTTCATAAATTATGAACAAGGCCTAGACAATTTGAATTACAAAGAGCCATCAACTTCGATTTATTTATAAGAGAATAACCATTGTTTAGTTTCAAAGAATAGGACCAATAGTCATGTCACTTACAATAACCAACAATTCGGTTTATGTATAAGAGAATAACCATTATCCAGTTTCAAAGAACAGGACCAATAGTCATGTCACTTACAATAACCAACAGGCTTCTTATGCAAACAACTATCTCTATATTTCAATTTGGAATGTCACAATTACTGATTCCTTAAAGTCAAATAATCTAGCATCAAGTTTGGAATGAGATCATTTAACCAAAGGATAGTCCAATCTAGTCAGATTATAGCATCAAGTTTGGAATGACACAAGCTCCCCAGATAGAACCTTTGAATTAGGTTACGTCATCTTCATCAAGTTTGGAATGAGACAACTCACCCTTTTCAAATTAATCAGCAACCATGAACATCGATGAAACACATAAACTGTGCTTATCATTGTGGCCAACAAAGGGAGATTCGATAATGCAAAACATATAATTAGAACGTAAGTAAATGGTAATTAAGACATATCTACATAGTCTTTAACCCCATTTCCCCCACTGTTTTGAATAATCGATCTATAGGCATACCCTTTGTGACAGCATCGGCCATGTTATCCGTCGATCGCACATCGATCAAGGTGACAACTCCTTGTTCGCGCAAATAATTCAACAACGCATGTCTCAGTCTCACATGTCTTCTCTTGGAATTAAAGAGAGCATTCTTGACGACTTGGACAGCGGCTTGATTATCACAGAACAAGTTTAAAGAATTAATCTTTAGCTGAGTAAAAGGAATACCCATAATCAGATTCTTTATCCACTTTGCCTCTTCGCCGGCTGAGGCCAAAGCAAAAAGTTCTGATTCCATAGACGACAATGCAATACAAGTCTGTCTTTTGAATTTCCAAGTAATAGCAGCTCCACCCAAAGTGAATACATATCCACTAGTGGACTTACTATTTCCAATTTCTGAACACCATGCAGCATCAGAATATCCATCCACAGTTGGAGGATAACCAGAATAACATAAAGCATAATCTTTAGTACCTTTAAGGTATCTCATCAGCCTACTGAGGGCATCCCAATGCTCTTTACTAGGATTACTAGTGAAACGACTCAGTATGCCAACTGTAAAGGCTATGTCAAGTCTAGTGTAACTCATAGCATACATGAGACTACCAATCAGTTTCGAGTACTTTAACTGATCAACACTGATCCCTTCATTAGGATTCAGTCTTTTATTATAGTCACATGGTGTCGCACTCGGCTTACATTCACTGTATCCCCAGGTAGAAAGTAGTTGCTCCATATAATGAGTCTGGCTAAGGGAGATGACTTGTCTTTCAAAACTTACTTTCATGCCAAGAATGGTATTAGCAATGCCAAGATCTTTCATGTCAAATTCTTTAGCTAAAGTAGCTTTCACATCACTCACTACAAAATGATCGGAACCAAGAATTAACATGTCATCAACATACACGTAAATGATGACTATCTTATTTGACATAGAACGATGGTAAAGGCATTTATCTGAATAACTAGACTGAAAACCATAACTCTTTACCACTTTGTCAAATTTAAGATGCCACATCTTAGGTGCTTGTTTAAGACCATACAAAGATTTGTTCAATTTACAAACTTTGTCCTCAAGACCTTTCATGACATATCCTTCCGGTTGTTCCATGTAGATCTCCTTATTTAACTCTCCATTTAGGAAAGCTGTCTTTACATCTATTTGATGCTCTATAAAGTGTTCAATAGATGCCAAAGGAAGAAGAATTCTTATAGTTGATAGATGACACACAGGTGAATAGACATCAAAATAGTCTATTCCACTTTGTTGTTTATAGCCTTTAGCTACTAAACATGAGGTATTTGGCTATTAATCCATCACTATTCAGTTTCTTCTTCAATACCCACTTACAGCTTATAGCCTTAGCCCCTTTTGGCAAATTGACTAGCTGCCAAGTGTGGTTCTGTAGCAAAGAGCTCATTTCATCATCTATGGCTTCTGCCCACAGTGGAGATTCCCTAGATCTCATTGCTTCCTGATAGGAGAATGGATCATCCTCTAGATGGTAAGTAACAAAGTCCTCACCAAAACTTTTGGGAACTTTATCTCTTATAGATACTTTAACTGGAACTTGTTCACAAGTCAGCTGTGGGGAATTAGTGTCAGAAGAGCTTGCTTAAAATTCTACAGGAGACTCTAAAATCATATCTGTAGATCCATAAACATTCAAGCCAAGATCTCTGAGAAACTTGTTCTCGAAAAATTCTGCATTTCTAGATTCTATCACTGTATTAGTAGATAGATCTAAAAATCTATTTGTAGCACTATCTTCCACACAACCTAGATATACACAAGTAATGGTTCTAGGTCCCACTTTAGATCTTTTAGGATCTTGTATTCTTACATAAGCAATACAGCCCCAAGTCTTAAGAGTATCATATCTACAAGGACACTTATGCCATATCTCATAAGGTATCATAGACAACTTAGAGTGCGGCAACCTATTTAGGATATGATTAGCATTTAGAACTGCTTCTCCCCAATAGGAGGAAGGCATGCCAGCTGTAAGTAACATGGAATTTAACATTTCAGTTAATGTTCTATTCTTACGCTCGGCAACACCATTTGATTGGGGTGAGTAAGGAGCAATGGTTTCAAGTATTATGCCCTCCGAAGCACAAAAGTCCTTGAACCCTGTCATTGTATATTCTCCTCCTCTATAACTTCTAAACCTCTTAATTTTCAAGTTGAGTTGATTTTCTACTCTAAACTTGAAAATCTTAAACTTTTCAAAAACCTCATCTTTCGATTTTAACAAATAAACATGACAATATCGAGAAAAATTGTCTATGAATGTTAGTAGATACTTCCGACCACCTCTAGTAACGTCATTTCTAAAGTTACAGAGGTCAGAATGTATTAGCTCAAGAAGTTATGTGCTTTTAGAAACTGATTTAAAAGGTTTTCTAGTGATCTTAGCCTGTGCACACACTTCACATTTGTCAAATCGAATAGAAGTATCCAATGGAATGTTGTGAGTTTTAGCTAGACGTTGCATCTTCCTGTAATTCACATGTCCAAGTCTATGGTGTAATAACTTTGGATTAATCAAAGTAGAATTCATATAGTTGATGCTATCAGTATCTAAACTCAACATATACATACCATTAACCATGAATGCATAATCGAAATAACATGAGTTAACATATAAAGTTACTCTACCATTCATAGTTGAAAAGGACATACCAGCTTTATCAAGTAAACTCATAGATATCAAATTCTTTTTAAGTAAAGGTACTACTCTAACATGTTTCAGAGTTAGTACTTTACCTGAAGAAAGCACCAAATTTGCAGTTTCGGCATGAGTCACCTCTGCCTCACCACCATTACAATTTTCTACGCTGTCTTTCACTTCTATGACCTCAGTGAGTGAGTTCTTGTCATTTGTAGCATGACAAGTAGTGCCACTATCTAACCACCACTCAGAGGAGACTCTGGCCTTACCATTCTTCATCATTCTAATGAAGGCTTGAGGCTCAGATTTACTAATTAACATATTAGTCACAGTTTGTGGTGTGTCATTCTTTGGCTTCTTTTGTAGCTTACAATCTGCTGCCCAGTAACCCAACTTTCCACAGTTATGGCACTTACCCTTCTTCTTCCTTTTGAAGATAGTCTTTTCGGCCTCTAACTGTGAAGAGGATTCACCTTTTGATGACTTGGACTTTTTCGAGGTTTATTGGAATGTGAAACTAAGTTGGCAACTGACTTTTGTTGTCCATCTTGTTCCAAACTCTTCCTAGTATACCTCTTTAATTCATCCAGTCTCATATGTTCTTTCAGTCTGTGCATTTCAGTCTTGAAAGAACTCCATTCAGCAAGTAGCTTACTCAACACAAGACCAACGAAGAGATTATCGGATATATCAGAGTGATCCTCTTTCAAGTGATCCCATATCTCTTTCGTTGTCTTAAACTCACTATAAGCCATAGCTAGACGAGGATTTAAAGAGGTTAACAAGTAATCTCTACAAAAAATCTTCATCTTTATTCCATTGATATTCACCAACATCTTCAGTGGTAGATGCAAAATCACTCAATACTGTGTGGAATATTTTACGTTCTTTTATGCCAAATTGAACATATAATTTCCAACCATGAAATTCAGTGACATCAAGTGATTGCAGCTTGATAATATCATAGGAACTATGTTTTGCCATTTTAATCAGAGCAAAGACATAGAAAGAGTGCACCTTGAAGTCCGCGGAGCGCACAAAGTCGAATAATGCCCCTAACCTTGGTCAAACTGCTCTGTAGAGATGGAGTTTGCCAAAACAGACCCCAAAAACAGATTCGAAATGCCCAAAAACCTTACGATGGACTGCCCTTGTTGCTGGAAGCCAAGAAGTGCCGGAAATTTGCCGAAAGCCGAAAATTCGCGGAAATTCGCAGGAAGCCGAAAATCGCCAAAACTTCTGGTTATCGTATCTCAGCCGTTCGAACTCCGTTTAAGGCGAGTGACCACTCAAAATGCTCGTATCGATGAGGAGAACAAGATCCAAGTGGTTTCACCCTCTGAAATTGGCTATAATTTATGGGTTCTTGAATCAAAGATTTCGGCCACCGAATCTTCAAACTCAGATCCAGGCCAACCCTCTGATCGAAATCGAAAATAAATAATACCTGCGATTTCGTCTCGACGAGATCTTCGAGTAGACACCTTTCTTGCTCAAATCCGACACACGAATCTAATACTTCAAGATTGTTGGAGGTTATGGGTTTGAGAGAGAAAAAGTGTTTTGCTTGAAGTATTACACCAAGAGACATCAAGTTTGGAATGCTCAACAGTGTTACCTCCAGCGTAAGGAAAACCCTAGAGTTTATATGCAAGCTATTGGGCTCCAGCCCATATGGGCCCAAAATAATCATGCTTTACACCTATTGGGCTTGTATGTGAATATATTATTTGGACTATATTAACAATATATCCAACATAATCAAGGTCCTAAATCGTTACCAAAAAGTGCAATCGAGTCCTATAACTTTAATTGGCTCATTTAAGTCCTTAACATACATTGAAAAGCATAATTAAGACTAAAAAATTATGTTGAAAATTGCAATTTAAGGATGCCTTGTAAGTAATTGTTTTATAGGCATGCGTGCAATTTTACTTATTATTAATCGAAAAAACTTGATTGCACTTTTTGACAAAATGTTCATCAATTAATTGAACTAATTGAAAAGTTTAGGATTTGATTGCATTCTTCACACAAATTTTGCAATTTTCATTACACTGCTTTCGTTGCACTGTTCCAATAAATATGAGCGCTTATGTGATATCTCGTTGATTTCCCTAGTATATGAGTGGCCAATTATGAGATGGACTGACCATTATTGAAGATCTTTGTTTTCTTTACAACTTCACATAAATGTGAACATAAAAAAAATTTACGATTATATGTTTATATATGCCTTCAAAGCAAAGTTAACGTTTGTTTTCTTTAGACGTGTGAAATAGGGGGTGGAAGCATTAAGTACTTTTTTTTGTAATTTACCTTCGAGGTTATTATGTCTTAAGACTTTGTTACTGCAAGACATGACCATTGTCAATATCTAATTTTTTTCGCACATGTTATTTTCATCTAATTCTTCAAGAATATTGGAAGTTGTTTCCCTTCAAAAACAATGTTTTGCATATTAAACTTTTCATGCTTGCATTTAATTTTTTCTCTTGATATGAAGAAGTTTAGGAGACGGGGAGGTTACCCCCATGGCAAGGCCATGACATAACACAGGCCTGCCTACCAAAGAGAATTGCTAGCAGCGGGATTCAAATCTGGACATTGGTGTACGGATAGATCCAAATTTTACCAACTGAGCCAACCCACATTGGCGCATTTTATAAGTATTTAGTAGGGTTTCAAAAATTGGTTGCATTTCTTGAGCTTTTGTTCTCAGCCAAAAAAGAGAAAATAAACATTATCTTTCATTTAGCACGTCATTTGTGCATGTAGATATCATTGGTTATCTAGTTGGGGGATCCTGACGATGTATCCTATCTCTTGTAGCATTCTCAATTTAAATTCGGAGGTCTCCAAGTCCATGCGCATCTTATCATCCCAACAACTACATCGTTTCATGCCAACAAACTCCATCTGATCTAATTGATGAACGTGCTTGAGATAGAGTCTAAATCTGGCTGAGAATTCGGGGGATTAGATCTTAATTTGATCCGCCAACAAAATTCTATTTCAACGGAACGCACTTGAAACTGACAAGAACACGCCAGAGTTCACATGCTCGCACTCGCGAAAATCCAGCAAATACACGGATTTTTTGACACGAACGCGACGAAATGTGAGTGAGTTACGACAATTGACAAAGCAAGAGAAAAAGAAGAAGAACTAAGGAAAGAGTTGGCATGCGTACCGTTGGAAGTGAGGGCACTGGAGTGCGCAGGTCAGCGAGGGCGGTGCGGTCGAGTTCGAGGCTGAGGCCGAGGCCGGGTGGATGGAGGGACGTCGGAGTGAGCGGCGGCGGGAAGGGAGGAGCTGGGGCGGTGGGAGGTGATTGGGTGGAGGGACCGTGAGGAGAGGAGGCACGGTGACATCGGTGGAGCTGGGCGAGCGCCGCGGAGCTCCTCTGCATTTGATTTTTGGCCGAACGATTGCAATGATGTATCCTTAGGTGTTTTAGGGTCTGTTTTAGATTAGTTCTAAAACTTAATTGTGGCCATTGTTATGAATGTATTATATATGTTGAAATGTTTTAAGCAAATTTAATTTCCTAAAATTATTTTAAACCCATGCGGGCACGTGACTAGTTCCTATTATATAACAAACATGGTATTGAAAATTAGATCGGAAATGAGTTTTTTCATTCCTGGCTAATTCTCTTCAACCAACCAACTCATTACTACTTTTTCTTATGGCAAATGATTGAATCGCAAACAAAGTGAGATGGAAAAACCCTCAATACTTGTAGAACAATAAAACTTGAGAAGAATTTATTGCAAGAGAAATAATTGTAGATGTTTCCAACATTAATTTATGAATCATAACTGATGAATCCATTTCATTAATGCGCTACTTCCCTCAAGCTATATAAGTCCTCATCTCTAGATCGTATACATCATAAAAAAATAAACAATCTCAGAAAATTTCCTAACCCTTCCGTCCCCAAAAGACCATCATGGCAGCGCTCAGGAACTTTTTGGCTCTCATGACCTTGCTAGTTGTTACCGTTGCATTGCTTCCTGGAGCTACCTTCGCCGGAAACCCTGATTGTGCAAAGGGAATGACTTATGATTGCGGGTCTGCGTTCTTTCAAATCATAGTCCTTGCGGACACCTTTGAACCCACCAATGAATGTTGTCGCGAGCTCGTGAAGGCGGGGAAGAACTGCCATAACCAATTCGTGGAGTTGATCCTCTCAACCCACAAGTCGATCAGGGGGCCAGTATCCGATGTCCGCAAGAGGAGCAATGAGACTTGGAACAACTGTGTTGCTGCTGTATCACCTCCGGAGCTTGCTCATTGAGAGCTATTCCTATTTTGTAGTACACTAAATGTGTAAAATAAAAAAAAGGCGAAAGAAATATAATTTTTCTATTGGATTCACCTCAAAGAATTTTCCTATATTTGTTGCCTCTTAAGCGGAAGCGCTATATCCGATAAATCATGCACATTTTTGGTGCTCAATGTGCTTAGAAACTTGTAATGTTTAAAATGATCTGCAAAATACAATCTGCCCCTAAAGTTGTTGCTTCCTTTTGAGTCTAAAAAGAGAGAGTCACGTACAAAACTATAATAAAATGTCACTTTATTTCTTATGCTTTTGACATAACCTTTTGAAATGAATACCTAAGCGATTGAAAGATCAAGTGATGGTTTGATAATCATTTGTTCATCTCTACTAATCACATGAATACGCGGTTAACGTTGGCCGATCTAACTGTCTATACTGTTAAAGTAAAGAAAACTTCTTACCTTTAAGATTTTCTGGCAAAAAATCCCCAATAGTTGTTTCATATAATACTATATCAATGGATAAATGTATAAATCAATGATATGGTAAACAACAATAAAAAACTCAAATCTTGAAATATATTTCTCTCTTTATATATGTACGTGTACAGTTGCTTCATATTATTTTAGTGATTTCTTTCTTTCCATTATCTGATAATTCAAATACTTTGTACTAAGACGATTGTGCTAAATATTTTAAATGTTAATTACTTGTTTACACGAGAACGCGTGTGCACTTTTGCTTGTCATACAATATGGATACTTGAAATTTGAACATTTAAGGAGGTTTTATTAGTATCAAGAATTGAGAAATATGTGGGGCCCTACATCTTATGTAAAAAATCCTTACCAAAAAAAAAACATCTTATGTAAAATGAGCATCAACATCTTATATGCAAGAGTAGGTTTAATTTAATCAGCCGAAACGAAATAAATGTATGCTGCTTGGCCCAGAAGATGATGACCACGATTATTATTATTATCAACCTGGCTCCTCTTCATTAATGACACCTATTAATTATCACAAGTTTTGTTAGTTTTTTAATGATGAAAAGACAGTCCCACCCAAATATCTGGTCAAAAGGTTAAATAATCAATAAATGAGTAAGTAAATATGGAAAAAAAAGCCAAATCTTGTTAAAGGATAATTAGCTAATAGATAAGATCAATTAATCTGGAAAACCAAAGCCAAATTTGGTTTAGTGATATACCAGTGAAACAAGACTTGTTAGGACTTTGCATATATAAACTTGGCTCACTCTCTTTAATGAGACGTATTAATTATAATTTTTTTTCCATAAGTTGTTCAAAAACAATTTAACGAAGAACAAAGTTACACTAAAAAATCTGGTCAAATTATTAATTAATAAGTTCACTAGATCTGGAAAACCAAAACCAATATTTTTGGTCAAAGGTTAATCAATCAATGACTAAGCTCAATGAATTGAAAATCCTAAGTTAAATTTGGTTGAGCGATACACGGGAAAAATAGAACAAAATTAGACAATATAGTGGTGGATGCTAGGAAAGTTGATGAGGTATATGTTTTTGGGAGGTTGATCTATGTTGATACAACAAGTAGTGTGCAAACAACTCGGGTTAACTTGAGTAAATATAAGTCGGATCATATTGAAAATGTGTAATTTTTCATTGGAGATAAAAGGACACCTAACCATTACATGAATGGCGGTTGAGATGAGATACAGCTTTTCTTTCTGTTTTTTCTCTTTTTTTTCTTTCCTCAAAATGGACGACCTTCGCTTGCTTGCTTTGGCTTTTGCAAGCCTTTCAAAAAGCTTGATCGAATGTGTTACGACCATTCCAGAGGTGAACCACTAAATGAAAAGCTAATTGATTATGAAGCCAAAGAGTTAGCACGGACTCTCCCAATCCCATTCCGATCGCAACTTTGAGGTTTTGATTTAATCAATTTAATGTACAATTCAATTCAATTAGGAGTTGTCATTAATATATTACGGATCGATTATAAACCCAAGTAAAGTGCGGGAGAACGCTTTCATGCTACGAACCAGAGATATCATGGATACGGAGACTTAGTTATGCTAGATAAATCTAATACTCTTTCGGTACCTTTTCTCCTTATTTTAAAAAATACTTTTGCAAATAGTTTTGGTTAATTTAAATCTTAAACCACTAATATACAATGGGTGATCATGCGAGTGCGTAATCAAATAAGGTAACACTCAATAATCAATGCATAAATAAATTGCTAGAAAAGAGCAAAGAACCTCTATGCATTAAGCAAAGCAAAAATGAGACTTTATTATCGTTCAATCGACCAAGTATTCTGCAAATTAATGTTAACTAAAGAACAAACAATGCACGCACGCCCTAAACATGATTTCTGAATGTGATTGTGCAATTCTAACTAATTCTTGTTGGCTTATTTTTATGGAAGATTAAGCTATATGCAGTGCATGAGATGCATTATATATTAAATTAATGTCCATGTGAATTCTAACTTAATTTAATGACATGTGGCGTGAATTATCTAGATACAACCAATATGGGACTTAATGCTTGTGACGAATAAATGAATTATAAATAAATCCAACATGACATGTAATGACATGAAAATTATGACATGTAATATTATGAAGATGTGGAATTGATAATACGGCAATGTGATGACGTGGCAATGATGACATAGTAATGATGATGATGTGGCGTTGATGAAACTACTTCTACACGAAATATGCATTTTTTTTTGCTGTTTTTTTAAAACTAGAATAGAAAATTGCTTAAATTATTTGATTATCCAATTTAAACTAGGAAATAAATTATATTAAATCATATTCTCAATTAGCTAATTTCCTAATTATCTACATGACCCCTAACCATGCAATTCTAAATTATGGAATTAATCTATCATAAATGCAATGCAATTTTTTGTATTGTTCAAAATAGAAATTTTTTTTAAATTAACAACATGAAATATTCAAGCTCAAGTAATAAAAATTTCGCCACATTCAAAATAGGAGATAAAGGTAAGATGGGATCTGATCTTAGGTCTTAAAAATCGAAACCTCAATTATTATGCATGACTCGAAAAGAAAAATTCCTAATTGGGAACGCCTAAAACTCAAAACAAATCGAGATTGGAATCACAATAATCAAAATTTAGGTAATAGAATATTCAACTTGAGTTATGTTTTCGAAATCACCTAAATTGGAATATTGTCTTCAAATGGTGATAGGGACGGGGAGATTTTCGGTGAGGCACAGCGAGGCAAGGATGTTCATGGCAATGGTGAGGCTACCGGCGAGAGGATTGAGACAGACTTTAATAATGAATGATGGTGGCTTGGGTTCGTTGGGGAACGTATAGTAAAAACTAAGATTCTCCTCTCTATCGTAATAACACACAAAATGTCTCCATTATTACTTTGAGAAGACGACCAGCATTAAGGTTGTGGAACAAAAATATTTTCTTTGTCATTATATTCGGACCATTGTGAAGTTGTAGATTCATCCGTTACTCGCTATTAATTCAATCTACATTCCTCATAATTTTTTGGTTGTGTGTGAAAAGGTTAGTCGATTTCTTCCCAAACCTTTATTCAACACAAGTTGGGCAACAAGAATTGCCGTCGTGAAAGAAATTCCCTCCCTATTTCTATTTCTCCTGAATATTTCTCTTCAATTGCCAACCTCCACTTCTATACGTGAACCCCCAAATAAATAGTCTTTTCCAATTGTCAAAGTAAATACCCTAGATATCGAATTCTCACTGGGTGAATCGTAGGATTTTAATCTCTTTTATTTTGTTTTCCTTTTTGCCTTTTCCACGATCACCTAGAATTTGCTTGTATTTCCTCTTGTTGTGTGCCCCGTATATTCTCTCATATAAGGGCCACGTCCATTAATCATTGGTCATGTCTTCTCAACTTTCGTTCACTTTCCTCGTTCAGCAATCTTCTGTCCGTTTGTATCTTAGATCGTCGTACACAAATGTATATATGGATTAATACAATGAAAAATCTCAAACTGATACACCTATGATAAAAATACCTCAAATTAATTTTTTAACTACCAAAAACCTCAAACCGGTACATCTGTGATAAATTTACCCTTCGTTAAATTAGATTAATATCACGAAAAATTACAAAATAGTAAATCCGTGGCAAACAAAGGGGTAAAATCCTAAATTGGCACACATGTCAATAACCACATGTCATCCAATTTAGCAAATTGACAATAAAATTAAACAAAAACTAACTGAGGGTAAATTTGTCACAAGTGTATCAATTTGGGGTTTTTGGTGGTCAAAATATTAGTTTAGGGTAAATTTATCATATGTATACCGATTTTGTGTTGTTTTATGGTATTAACCTTGTATATATTCAATTCCAGCACATGAACTCTCCTTTCTCCCTTTGTCCTTTTGCGCCCTCACTTATTCAACCGTGTGTGACAAGTCATCCACAATATTTGTTTCCTTTCCTCTCTTTTTTATTTTCACACGTGCAGCAGATTATTTTTCACTTGTACTGGCCGAGTAATTCTGCTTCATTTTTCTCTTAAATTCATAAAAGGGGGCCGTATCCCTACGGGCTTGCACTGGAAGTTCAAATGAATTTATGGCTCATCTTGTTTATCAGGTCGACTTGAGTTCAATTCACAAACGGGAATTAATTTAAGAGACCATCATAACTAAGTTCAAATGGGAATTCCAAATTATATAATGTTGATATTTTTTTTAGGGATCGGGTTTGATCCCTAACTTTCTATGTTAAAAAAAACTAAATGGGATTTGCGAAAATTTCTTTGTCAACATAATGCTTTTGTTGAAAATTGATAGGCTCAATTAATTCCTAAATTTTTTATTGAAAAATGTAATTTAGTCATGAAACTTATCTTGAGGGATGCCATTGCCATTTAAGCAATTTTTTGGTGGCATGCAAGCAATTTTAGGTATTATTCATAGAAAAAACTTGATTGCACTTTTGGTCAAAAGCTTTGTTGATTAATTGAAATGATTGAAAATTTTGGCACTTAATTGGATTTTGTACCCAAGATTTACAATTTTGGTACACTGTCCCAATTAATATAAGCAAACGACGCTGTTCATGTCATATTTCATTGAAATTCCTAATTATGTGTGTGGCCAGTTATGAGATGACTAAACCTATATGAGTATCTTTATTTTCTTCACAACTTCACATATATGTGAAGATTAAAAAGTTTCCCATTATCTTTATATATACGCATTCAAAGCACAGTTAACGTTTGTTTTCTTTAAATGTGTGAAATAGGGAAGGGAAGCATACTTACTTATTTTGTAATTGACCTTCATGGTTATTATGTCTTACGACTTTGTCACTGGACAAGACCATTGTTGACATCTAAATTTATTTCGCAAATGTTATTTTCATATATTTCTATAAGAATATTTGAAGTCATTTCCATTGAAGACAATGTTTTATGTATTAAACTATTCATTCTTCCATTTTATAGCAAATTAGTAGAGTTTTGAAAATTGGGATTAAATTTCTTGAAGTTTTGTTCTTGGCCAAAAAAGAGAAAAGAAAAAAATAAATACTAGACGATTACATCAACTATTATATTGACTACACTTCTAGACTGTTACATTGATTCCACCACTCAATGGTTGCATCACTCCACTATTGAATGGTTTCGATTGGCCTAACTGTCGACTAAAAGACTTGGACAATTGTTGGTGTCAACATGTGACACTCTAAAATTCGACTCTTTTCGGGATGTATGAAATGATTATTTCATCAATGCACTGTTAGTTAAATCTTGCTCTGAATTGATCAGTCATGATATGACTAATTAGCAGGGAAATGCTAGCTAGGAATTAAGTACGTACGACCTAAAAACTCGACTATGGATTGACAATTCGACCAAAAGGATTGACAAGAGACAATTTTGGGCCATTATAAACCAATGGAATGATTCGCCAATAGTATATAATTGGATCACGGGTGATTCCGCTTGACTATTGTATGGATTGCGAATGACTATAAATCAATTGTGAACAATCTCGTCCTTCGGAACTAGTGATTGACCCTCACAATCACATGACAACTGAGGTCATCATGGCTTGAGTAAGCTTAAACATGGCTCGATATCGAAATGACCACAGGTTGAACATGTGTAACTCCTAAGAATCGCATGTTTGTTTGAAATACACTAAAGTCGTAATTAATCGATTTTGGCTATGAATTAGAATCTGAACTTAGGTATTGAACTTTCGAGGATATCAAGACTAATTGTTTGGATGTTGCCTCGTTAAGCTCATCTTATTATTGGTTTGCTCAGGAACTATTGGAAAAGTGAAATTCGGATCGGAAGTTGGAAAAGACCTTTGTACCCCTACGCCATTTTGGATTCCTTGGTTGTTTTGAAGGGCAATTTGGTAACATACCCTCCCTCTCTTGGCCAGTCACACTTGGACACCTTTGCCCCTCTCACTCTCTCTTATTTTCAAGTTTGCCACTAGATATTTAGAGAAGCTTCTCTTGGAAGATTGAACCTAGACCCTTGGATCTTGACTTGGTGGAGAAGATTGAATCTAGTCCATTGATTTTGAGTGGGGTTTTGAGTGGGATTGTTAGATTGTCTCTCCCTCACCCATTTGATCAAGACACCACTCACTCACTCTCACTCTCCACTCCTTTCGGCCATCACCACTACTACCAACTAGCCTTGCCCAGCCACCAGTAGCCGCGTCCACGCCGTCCAGCTATAGGAGGAGCACCGTTCATCGACGTCCACAACCGCGGCCGTGCTGCTAGTAGCCGCCGCCTTGCTCCCTCTCTTTGTTCGTCTGCCATTTCACCACCACACTGTCGCCTCCATCATCTCGCCATTCCCGTCTTAGCTGCCTTTCATCACCACTACCTGCTACCATTGCCGTCATGCCATCCAGTTGCCGTGAGCACCCCCGCTCGCTGCTATGATCACCACTCTCATTGTGACTCCCTCTCCCTCATCTTGTTGCTTGGTCACCCCTCACCAGCACCACCGTCCATTACCATCACCTGCGACAAGCACCGCCATCGCCTCAATAGTCTGCAGGTCACTGTCGAGCCGCCGGAGCTACTACTCGCCGTGGTTGCTGCTGTTGCTGCTTTGTCGGGGCTATTGCTGCTGCGTAGGTTTTCTTATAAGTTGCTTCCTAAATCTTGACTAGGATGATAATTGACTAATGGATGTGGTTTAGGGGCTGCTAGTGGCAGATCAATGGATTGTTTTAGTGGCTAGTTTAGGGATTGCTAGTTGGCTTATCATGTGACTAATGGATGGCTGATTTGCAGATTAACCATTGGTCGATTAGTGGCTGATTTGTTGACTAATTATTGGTTGATTTCTTGGTTGATTAGTCGTTAACTTCGGTTTGGTTAAGTGGCTGTTTAGTCGATTAAATTAGGGGCTGATCTCGACTAATTAATGGCCAATTGTGTTCAATTGTTTAATGGCCTGACCTAGTTATATCGTGGCTGATTTGATTATGGCTTGATTAGTGGTCGAATTGGAACATGATGACTGAATTCGGTTCGTCAAGGGTAATGGGGTTTATTTGTTGATTGGACATGCTATTTGTGTTTGAAAATGAATGCATCTCACGACATCTTAGTTCGTATAGAAATGCGCATCATAAACACTTGCATCGGCTAATTCTCGAAGATAAGAATTGGTAATGAGTGATGAATTGCATGCATGGTCATGATAATGCCATTTAGGCGGGGGTTTTAGACGATGCCGTGTCGTAGTTGATGCCAGACCAATGCGCCTTATGGAATGCCATCTGGGCTAGGATTCCAGACATTGCCATGCTCGACAGAGCGGGACGATGCCTGGTTACACCGGAAGACATCGGCAGAGGTTCGATTGTAGACTTGAGAGGTCATTCAATAATCCGGACAATTACGAGTCTGATATGCATTGGGGAATGCTATGTGCCTGAGATTGATGCCGAGCATGTGTGATTACTAATTGTTGACATGCATGTTTATGCAATGGTATGTATCGTGTGTTTGCTCGGGGGAGCAATTGCCATGTTATACCACATGTGATATTATGACTTCGTTATGTGCTTGGGGGAGCATTTGTCATGTCTTGTTGGGTAATAATGTTCAAGGCATATGTGTGCCAAGACAAGGTAAGAATGCCTGTGATTGTTGTGTGATATGCTTGGTTGGGCTAGAATTATATGTTGGGGGGTTCTGGAGGTACGTGTTATCCTGAGCGAGGCTTAAGAAGTTTACTTACTGAGATTTTCTCATTGTTGTTATTTAACCATTTCATATCCCCGACCATAAGTCATCCTACCTTGTGTTTTAGCGTGCCTAGGGACAAAGACACGGAGTTTATGGAGTATGCAGCTGGTCCAGACATTGCATACTAGAAGCACGAGTCCATTATCTAGGTCGTCGAAGGCTTACTAGAGTTGAAGGCTCATCGGTTTGTAGCATGGTTTATCTAAGAAGGGGACGTGGTATTTGGTCTAATCCATGGTTTTGACGGACCTCCTATGGGTGGTATTGGGGAGGAGGTCTAAGATCCTATGGATCTCGATCTCCTGGATGGGGAAGTGTTCAGCCTAGAGTCCGATCCAGATGGCATAGAGTTCGATCCTGAGCTGCCTCTCGGTTACCATCAGTAGGGTCGATGGGTTTGGATACCCCATCTTTTTGGACCGTCCCCCTTTTTGATAGTGAAGCTAAGCTAACCCGACTACTAATTCCTTTTTGTATGCGAGTAGTCTGCTAGGAAGTGCCTTTAGTAAAGCTTGTATGTATGAACCCTCCTAAGGTTAGCTTTATGTTTATAAAAGTGGCTTTTTTATTTGTGTATCAAGTGCTTCCTTTTCTATCCCTCGTAAGACTGTTGTTTAGGGTCATGTGTTTCTTCGTTAGTAATTCGATTGGGTCAGCGACGCATCCTGGGACGTTGCATTCATAATGACCGTTAGTGGGATGTTAGCGCGCTCATAGGGTTCGGGGTATGACATCCCCGTTTAATTGGTATCAGAGCATGGTCACCTTGATCCAAGTTTGGTCGAGACCTAGAGTGATAAGGTGCGATGGGTGTTGAGATAGTTAGTTAGGAAGACCTTCTTTCATCGCAAGTATAGATCGTGCTATACTTGTCTTGTGATTGTTGAATTGTTTCTTGATATTGTTCTCAATTTCGACGTTGTGTTGGGAATGGTGAGAGCAAGAGCCCTGCTGGTTATAGGTTGGTAATGCCTGCTATACGATCGTTTGTTTTGGTTCGCCACTTAAGAATTGTAGACTTGAGTGAGCGATTTGGATCTCTAATTCCTTGATGGCATTACATAATAGGTTTCATGAGAATCCTGTAACATGAGTAGTCGAGAAAGGGGAACTCGGGGCTAGCCCGGTAGGCAAGCAGGAGCTGTAAAGGACCCTCGAGTGGTTGGGGTCTTACGGGCTCTTGAAGCAATTGGAGATTTGATGGGACATCATCAGGTTCAAGAACGAGCTGCTGCTACTACTGCTGCTGCTGTCGAGGCTGCTGCCGCAGCCACTAATGGTAATCCGAGGAATGGAAATGGGGAACGTCAAACACACTTATTGGTGGAACAGTTTCTGAAACTAAATCCGTCCAAGTTCAACGGAAATGGCGATCCTGAAGTTGCAACCCTTTGGGTAAAGGAGTTGGAAAAAGCCTTTGCACTTCTGAGGTGTTTAGAGGAGGATAAGGTAGTACTAGCGGTGTACCAACAACAAGGTAACGCTAGTGACTAGTGGGAGGCCACCCGAGGAAGGATCTTTTTGAAAGGCATGGTGCCGAACTGGGGCGTCTTTGTTGAAGTCTTCAATGAAAAGTACTTTTCAGAATGTGCTTGGGAACAAAAAATGACAAAATTTCTACGACTTCGCCAGAATCAGTTGTCAGTCGATTAGTATGAGGCTGAGTTTGTAAGGTTGTCAAAGTATGCATAAAGAATGGTTGAGGACCCAGTGGATAAGGCAAGGAGATTCTAAGATGGTCTGAAATCGAAAATCAGAAGTCAGTTGGTGCCACTGAACCTTAAGGACTACAATGAGCTTTATGAGAGGGCCCAACTGATTGAGAGGGACATGATGGAGAGGGCTGCCGCATCAGGATCGTGGTATGCGCCAGGTAAGGATAAGTAGCGCTTTGGGAAGATGGGAAGAAGCTTATGATTGGAAATAGGTGTTTTGTCCTTCCTGTCAGAAAGAACATTGGGAAGCCGGTGTACTACCCTAATACCTTGTGTCGATCTTGTGGGAGAAGGCATAGGAATGGCCCTTACTCCGGTAGGACTGAAGCTTACTATGGATGTGGCAAACATGGTCATCAAGTGAAAGATTGCCCAAACCGATTAGTTAGTTGCCAATGCAACCGCAACAAACTTGAGTGGAACAACAAGCTGGAATGGTACTGCAGAATAACTTGAACTAGCCTCAGGCACAAGGAAGAGTGTATATTATAGCAAGAAAGGAAGTAGAGAATGCGCCGGGGGTGATCACAAGTACGGTCTCTTTATATGATCATGCTGCCTACGCTTTATTTGATCTGGGGGCTTCACATTCGTTTGTATTGGAATAGTTTGTTAAGTTAACTGGGATTAAACCGAAACCATTAGAAATAATTCTGCGTGTTACCACTCCTCTAAAGGATGAAGTGTTAGTTTCAGTAGGATGTCCAGGTTGTCGAATAGTTGTTAGTGGTAGAGAGGAAGTGATTGATGTTGTGGTATTGGCGATGTATGACTTTGATGTCATTATCGGGATGGACTGACTTGTAAAGTAAAGAGCCATGATGGATTGTAGTAGCAAGATGATCTAATTTAATCCGATTGGTCATTCTAAATACAAATTTATGGGAAACAGAGGAGGAACCTCGATCCTTTGGATTTCGTCGCTGGAGGTAACCAAGCTATTAGACGAAGGATGCCAAGGTTACATCGCGATTGTGGTTAATTCGTTGGTTGAGGAACCAAGGCTAGAAGACATATTCGAGGTGCGTAATTTTCCCGATGTCTTTCCTTAATAATTGCCGAGATTACTACTTGAGAGAGAAGTGGAGTTTGTGATTGAGTTGGCCTCTGGGACGGAGCTAATCTCCAAAGCGCCCTACATAATGGTTTTGCCAGAGTTAAAAGAGTTGAAGGTGTAAATGCAAGAACCGTTGGATAAAGGATTCATTCATCTGAGTGCGTCGCTGTGGGGAGCACTGGTATTGTTTGTGAGGAAGAAAGATGGTTCATTGCATTGGTGCATCGACTATCGGCAATTGAATCAAGTGACCGTCAAGAACAAGTATTCGTTATCAATAATGGATGACTTGTTCAATCAACTGCAAGGGACTTCAATATTCTCCAAGATAGACTTGAGGACGAGCTAGCATCAGTTGAGGATCAAGAAGGAAGATATACTGAAAACGGCATTCCGTACCCAATACGGACATTATGAGTTTACCGTCATGCCGTTTGGAATAACTAATGCCCCGGCTGCTTTTATGGATTTGATGAATCGAGTATTCAAAGAGTTTTTGGATCAGTTCGTCATTGTGTTCATTGATGACATTTGGTGTACTTAGAGAGTTTCGAGGAGCATGAGTAATATTTGAGGATAGTTTTGCAAACCTTAAGAGAGCATGAACTTTATGCCAAGTTTAGTAAGTGCGAGTTCTGGCTCAATTGAGTAGTGTTTCTTGAACATGTGATCTCTGGGGATGGAATCTTAGTGGATCCGACTAAGATCGAGGCAGTCACAAATTAGCCAAGACCAATGACAATGATCGAGGTTCGGAGTTTCCTAGGCTTGGCGAGCTATTATAGGCGATTTGTGAAAAGGTTTCCTGCGATAGCTACTCCTTTGACGCGCCTACTAAAGAAGAAAATGAGGTTCGAATGGACGGCTAAGTGCGAGAGGAGTTTCTAAGAGCTTAAGCACAAGTTGACTACCGCTCCGGTGTTGACGATACCATATGGTCTTGAAGGGTATGAGATTTATAGTGATGTGTCGCTTAAGGGATTAGAATGCGTTTTAATGCAACATGGAAGAGTGGTTGCATACGCATCCTGACAGTTGAGACCTCACGAGCTAAACTACCTGACTCACGATTTGGAGCTAGCAGCAATTATCTTTGTCCTAAAAATTTAGAGACACTACTTGTGTGGGGAAAAGTTTCAGATTTACATAGATCACCAGAGTTTAAAGTATTTGTTTTCCTAGAAAAAAGTTGAACATGAGATAGCGTCGATGGATAGAACTTCTTAAGGATTACAACTGTGGCATCTTGTACCATCTTGGGAAGGCTAACAAAGTAGCGGATGCACTTAGTCGAAAGTCGAGCATCGCACAAATGATGATTTAGGAATGTCTTTGCTCGAGGGAGTACAAGATTCGAATTTTAAGTTTGATGCAGGTCACCTCTCAAGTTTGTTGGCTATCTTAAGGATCGAGCTAGAAGTTCAGGTCAAGATTAAGGCATTGCAATCTATGGACCCGGCCATCCAAAAGATCTTACAAGGAAATGCAGATAAGAGAAAGCCTGACTTCCAAGTGGTTGAAGATGGAACGTTGAGGTTTCGTGGATGATTGTGTGTACCTGACAATATGGAACTCAAGGAAGAGATTTTGTCGGAAGCACATTGTAGCAACTATAGCATTCATCTAGGTAGTACTAAGATGTATTAGAATTTGAGTCAGCATTACTGATGGAATGGCATGAAAGTGGATGTAGCCAAATATATTGCCAAGTATTTGACGTGCCATTAAGTGAAAGCGCAGCATTGCAAGCCAGGTGGATTGCTACGACCACTCGAGATCCTAGAATAGAAATGGAAACATATTACAATTGATTTTATGATGGGTCTACCAAGAAGTCAGAGAGGTAATGACTCTATTTGGGTCATTGTGGATAAACTGACTAAGTCCGCTCATTTCATCGCAGTACGAAAGGACTTTGCAAAGGACAGATATGCGGGATTGTACGTTTTCCATATAGGTCATCTTCATGAGGTACTAGTGATAATCACTTCGGATCGTGATCCTAAGTTCACCGCTACATTTTGAAAGAGTCTTTAAGGTGCCATGGGAACGAAGCTGCAGGATAGCACAGCTTATCATCTGCAGATGGATGGTCAATCAGAGAGAACGATTCAAACCCTCGAGGATATGCTGTGAGCTTGCATTTTGGATTTCAAAGGCAGTTAAGAGTGTTGCGCCACATTTTTTTTTGGGGGGCTTTCGGGATTTGCGCACCAAGGAGGTATTTTTGTGTAAGCGTCTCTCCTAGACCATACCTTACGTGACAGTGGAAGGTAATTTCCTATTTAGTCTAGATTTGTTATTTTGGAGTCGCCACTAGTAAATATTGGTAGGTAAATTAGAAACCTAATTGAGGTATAGGAAAAATACCCCGATTCTACGAACCAGAGATTCTGAGTACGGGAACTTGGTTACGCTATTGATCCTGAATCGAAATCCCTAATGCCCTTTCGGTACCTAAGAACAATACGATGTCTAATGTGTCATGTGAATTTCCGAGGCTTACCCACTAATTTTATCCATTCTAATCGCAGGAAACACCAAACAAGCATTAAATGTACAATCAAATCAATCAATCTTAAATGATCTCTAAAAAATGAAAATCAATCAAAATATTCAAACCCTAATGAAGCTCTAAAAGCTTATTTGTTTCATGATTTACATTTTTTAGGGTTTTAGGGTTTTTTAGGGGTTATAACCCCTGAATTTGGGATTTTCTAAAAATGCTACTTGGGCACTTCTAAAAATTCAAATTTTACTTTTTATGGTTGGCCATGGTGTTTTTGGACCATTTTGTGAATTTTAAAATTTTTTACTTTTCTTTTCGGAAATTTCATTAATCGAGAATTGATTGTTATGATTTTCTGAAAATTTTTATGAATTATTCAAGTTTTCAATTTTTTATTGATTTTCTAAATTTTTCATATTTTTAATTGTATTTTCTGAATTTTTATGATTTTTCTGAAAATTTTTTGAATTTTTAACAATTTTATAATTTTTTATGAATTTTCTATTTTTTCTGGAATTTTTCGAATTTCTAAAATTTTTTATATTTTTTCTTTATATTTTTTTGTTTTTCTATGAAATTTTTTTATGATTTTTTAATTTTTTAAATTAATTAATTATTTTTTTAAAATTCCCGCCGAAGTGAACCGAACCAGCCTGGTTCAACTCGGTTCGGCTTAACCAAAACGGGCGTTGCCGGCGCCTACGTCAGTCATCTTCTCCGGCGTTGGCTCTGGCGGGCACAACGCCAAAATGGCGCTGTTTCGTCCTATGCCCATTGACGCATTTGGTCAAACAATTGGTGTGCACAATTTTATATTAGACGTTTTCAAGGCCGTGACTTTGAGCCCACCACTGGCAACCTTCTGATGCCCTTTCGATCAATTTTTTAGTTCTGGATCAAGTTCATATCACACTCTATCAAACCAAACCAATTGATTGGCTATTGGACCGTCACCAACCGGCGAAAAATATCGTCAGAAAATGCCAATTTGCTACTAACCTAAACTGACTAACCAAACCTTAGAATCACAACATACAACGCCCTAGCCATCTAATTCGATCCTAATCACTAACAAAACACCAAACAAGGATCAAGAAAGATGGACTTGAATGGCCCTATAGCCACGGCAATGCTCCGGTGAGGGTGCCCGAATTCCGGCGAGGAGGTTTTAGTGGTTGATCGACTTGTTTTTGAGCATTTTTAATGATCCAAATGCAATCAAACAGCACAAAGTGGGATCAGGAACATGTTTTAAACGTCAAAATATGAAAAAATCATCAACGAAATCACATGAGCATAGAACTCAATTCTGGAAATTTATGGAAAAACTATGAGTATGAACAATGTTTGCCTTCTTCGTTCGATGATCATAAGAAATTGTCAAATTGATTCGCGCCTATAGGGTTATTCCCTGATACTTGTACTTCCACCTGGTAGTCTTGGCCTCACCAGAAGAGCTCTGGATTGATCTAAAAAGGCTCGGTTTCAGGCCTTCAAGACTAGCCAAGTCAACTGGAACATTAAGGGGAGGTTTCGACCAAACTCCGATTTGCTAGTGCTCCGTCGTCTAGGGCGGTGCCGGACACTCGGATGGGAACCTTAGACCCTCTCTCTTTAACTTTTCCTCTTTGGTTTCGCCCGTTTCTCCCTCTTCTCTCACTCTGGATTTTCGTCAAAAACCTTCTCTTCCTCATGATCAGTTTTTATAGCTTTTCTGTTGATCAATTTCTCGCCTAAAGTTTGTTGTTAACCAACCTTGAATCGGTTAGGAAGATTCTCTGTCGCTAGCTGGATATTTTCCAATGGGCCAACTCGATTTGCACTTATTAAATCGATTGGGTAAGGTTCATGAAGTTACCGGTTTGAACTATTTGTTTTCTGGGTTTAATGTGACTCGGGTAAGGAAGACAACCAATCTGGGTTGAGTCAGGTTGATTCGGCCGACCCGGCAGACCCCAGTCGATCTAAATTCACCAATTAAGCTCAATTTTGACCCAATTTTCAAAATTAAACCCCAAAATTGAATTCTCCATCACATTCCGAATCCAAATATATGATTTTCCCCAATTTTTGTCATAATTGTGCCCGAGATTTTCACATTTTTTATTCGGATTAATAGGTTTTTATTCAATTTGATGTCCTAATAACTTGATTAGGCAAAATTGATACCGAAATTGAATTACCCACATTTGATTAACCCTAGAAATGATAGCCTCATGGTTCGGCAATGTCATATTGGGCACAATTCCCAATTTGGGTTCAAAATTCTTATTTTTCAATTAAATTTTGGGAATTTTTTATTTTTTATGTCAAATTGTGCAATTGGACCCACCATTTTGTAATTCAAGGTCCCAGAATCATTTGTTGTGAAGACACTATGACTTAAAAATGACTAGAAAAAATTAAATTGCATTTTTGGTTCAATTCGGGCTTAATTTTGCCCAATTTTGGGAAAAACAAATACCCAATTGATATTTTTCAAAATTGATGATGTATTCGTGAAATTGGATTTAATATAAGACTAATTACTATTTTATGGAATTTTATGATTCCATTTGCTATTTTTTCTTGATTTTCTTACTTATTTTGACTAAAAGAAATTAAGGAAAAATGATAAAAAATTATTTTTTTGGTTTAGAAATAGGTTCCTAGGCTTGGCCAAGATTCCTATTCCTAATTTTGAGATTTTTGAAAATATGAAAAAAAAATGAGCTAAAAATTAGGTGTCAACAAGAACAACTGCATCTCATTGAGTTTGCTTATAATAATAGCTACCAATAGAGCATTAGGATGGCATCATTCGAAGCATTGTATGGTAGAGTCTGCAGAACTCCGGTGTGCTGGGATGAAGTTGGTGAAAGGAGAATTACGGCTCCAGAATTGGTACAGCAATCAGTTGAGGCAGTTAAGTTCATCAGAGAAAGACTTAAGACAACTCAGAGTCTTCATAAAAGCTACACAGATAATGATGAAGACTTTTAGAATTTTAATTAGGTGATCACCTTTTTCTCAAAGTGTCATCTATGCAAGGAACGTCTCGATTAGGCAAGAAAGGAAAACTAAGTCCAAGATACGTTGGACCATTCGAGATTTTGGAGAGAATTAGAATCTTGGCTTATCGCTTAGACTTGCCGCCGAATTTGGCTCAAGTTCACAACGTCTTCCATGTGTCCATGCTAAGGAAGTATGAACGGGATCCGACCCACTTGTGGAATTATGAAGAAATAGATGTGGATGACAGGGTGTCATACGTGGAGAGACCGGTATAGATAGAGGACAGAAAGGAATAGGTTTTGCGAAACAAGACGATTCTGTTAGTTAAGGTGGTTTGGCAACATCATGGAATAGAAGGAGCCACTTGGGAAAGTGAAGAAATGATGAGGCGTCAACACCTCCATTTGTTTGATTAGTTAGGTTGGCTGTAAATTTCAAGGACGAAATTTTTGTAAGGGGGAAGAGTTGTGACATTTTGAAATTTGAACATTTTCGGGATATATTAAATGATTATTTCATCAAAGCACTATTGGTTAAATCTCGCTTTGAATTGATCACTCATGAGAGGATTAATTAGTAAGGATAGGCTAGCTAGGAATTAAGTACATACGACTTAAGAACTCGACCATGAATTGATAATTCAATCATAAAGATTGACAAGGGATAATTTTGGGCCACTATAGACCAATCAAGGGATGATTATGGAACTATTCGCCAATAGTATACAATTAGATCGTAGGTGATTCCGCTTGACTATTGTATAGATTGCGAATGACCCTAAACCAATTTCGAACGATCGTGTCATTCGGAACTAGTGATTGACCCTTGCAATTACATAACAACCGATGTTACCATGGCTTGAGTAAGCTTAAATGTGGCTTGATATCAAAATGACCGCGGATCAAACATGCGTAACTCCTAAGAGCCGCCTGTTAGTTTGAGATACACAAAAGTCGCAATTGATCGATTTTGGCTATGAATTATAATCCAAACTTAGGTGTCAAACTTTCAAGGATATCACGACTAATATTTTGGACGCCACCTTGTTAAGCTCATCTAATTATCAGTTTGCTCGAAAACTATTAGAAAAGTGAAATTCAGACCAGAAGTTGGAAAGTACCTCTTTACCCCTAAGCTATTTTGGATTCCTGGGTTGTGTTGAAGGGCAATTTGGTCAGCGTACCCTCCCTCTCTTGGCCGGTCACACTTGGACACCTTTGCCCCTCTCTCTCTCTCTTATTTTCAAGTTTGCCACTAGATATTTAAAGAATCTTGTCTTGGAAGATTGAACATAGACCCTTGGATTTTGGCTTGGTGGAGAAGATTGAATCTAGACCATTAGTTTTGAGTAGGGTTGCTTGTGGGGTTTTGAGTGGGATTGTTAGATTGTCTCTCTCTCTCACCCATTTGATCAAGACACCACTCATTCACTCTTACTCTCCCACTCCCTTCAGCTATTGCCACCATCATCAACTAGCCTTGCCCAGCCACCAGCAGCCGCATCCATGCTATCCAATTGCGGGAGAAGCGTCGTTTGCTGCCATCCATAGCTGCGGCCATGCTACTTGCCGCCACTGCCTAGCTCCCTCTTTCTTGTTCATCCACCATTTCACCACCACAGTGTCACCTCCATCATCTTGCCATTCCGTCTCAGTCACCTTTCGTCACCACCACCTGCTGCTGTCACTATCATGCCGTCCAGCCGCCGTGACTATCATCCTCACAGTGACTCCCTCTCCCTCATCTTATTGTTCAGTCACCCCTCACCAGCACTACTGTCTATCACCATCACCCACAACTAGCACCGCCACTGCCTCAAACGTCCATAAGTCGTCGTCGAACCTGCTATTCGCCGTGTCTGCTGCTGCTGCTTTGCCGTGGCTGTTGCTGCCACTTGCTTGGCTTCTTGCTTAGGTTTTCTTGTAAGTTGCTTCCTAAACCTTGACTAGGATGATAGATGACTAATGGATGTGGTTTAGGGGCTGCTTAGTGGCTGGTTTAAGGACTGTTAGTTGGCTGATCATGGTACTATTTGATGGCTGATTTGTGGACTAATTATTGGTTGATTAGTGGCTATATTATTGATTAATTATTGGTTGATTCCTTGGTTGATTAGTGGCTATATTATTGATTAATTATTGGTTGATTCCTTGGTTGATTAGTGGTTAACTTCGGTTTGGTTAAGTGGATTAAATTAGGGTTGACCTCGATTAATTAATGGCTGATTGTGTTCGAATGTTTAATGGCCTGACCTAGTTAAATTGTGGCTGATTTGATTATGGCTTGATTAGTGGCCGAATTGGAACATGATGACTGAATTTGGTTTGTCAAGGGCTAATTGGGTTTATTTGTTGATTGAACATGCTATTCGCGTTTAGAAATGAATACGTCTTGCGACATCTTAGTTCGTATAGAAATGCATGTCATAAACACTTGCACCGGTTAATTCTCAAAGATAAGAATTGGTAATGAGTGATGAATTGCGTGCATGGTCATGATAGTGTTGTCTAGGCAGGGGTTCTAGACGATGCCTAGTGGAGGTTCGGATGCTATTTAGGCAGGGGGTTCTAGACAATGTCGTGTCGCGATTGATGCCGGACCGATGCTCCTTAGGGAATGCCGTCTGGGTGGGGGTTCCAGACGTTGCCATGCCTGACGGAGCAGGACGATGCTTTGTTACGCCAGAAGACACCGGCGGGGATTCGGTTGTAGACCTGAGAGGTCGTTTAATAATCCGGATAATTACGAGTGTGATATGCATTAGGGAATGCTATGTGCCTGAGATTGATGTCGAGCATGTATGAATATGCATGTTTATGCAATGGTATGTATCAAATGTGTGCTTGGGGGAGCATTTGCCATGTATTGTTGTGTGGTATGCTTGGTTGGGTTAGAATTGCATGTTAGGCCATTCTGAAGGTACGTGTTATCTTGAGCGAGGCTTAAGAAGTTTACTTATTGAGATTTTCTCATTATTGTTATTTAACCATTTCAAACCTCCAACCATGAGTCATCCTTCCTTGCATTTTGGCGTGCTTAGGGACATAGACACGAAGTTTACGGTGTGACATCATGAAAAATAGTCAATTTGGGATTTATAAAATACTAAGTTTTATGAATATACTCGTAGTTAGTTCTCACCCGGAACTAATCATTCCTAGGATACTAACCATTAGGGAAAGACTAATTAGGGATTTAAATTCGTACGACTAAAGAAAATTCGATCGTGGATTGACTTTCGACCATGAAATCGTAGAGGTGATATTTTGAGCCACTGTTGGCCGATCCAAGGATAGTCAGGGGCCAGTTCGCCAATGTCATAGTAGTGGATCGCTGGTGATTCCGCCGGACCATGAAATGAATTGATGAACGATCCTGAATATGTACCAAACGATCGTGCCCCTTGGATCTAGTAATTGATCCTCACGATTTTATTGACAACTGAAGTCGTTACGGTCTGAATAAATTGCACGTGACTCGATTTAGTATCAATCACGGGTCGAATATGCGAATTTTCCCAACAAGCCACCCGTTAGTTTGAGAAACGCTCGAGTTGCGTTTAATAAAATTTGATTATTTAATTTAGCCCAAATTCGACATCGAAAAAATTTGGAAGTCAAAACGGGACGTTAAGACGATATTGCGGATGGAACGTGCAAATTTGGTTTGTCCCAATTCCTTCGGAAAAATTCGAATTCAACGAGAAAATGAGAAAGTGACCATTTTGCCCTTGGGAATTAATAAAGGGCTAGTTTTGTGGGCAAAGGGCATTTTGGTCATTTTGCCCTCTATTTTGGAAAAGACATAATGCCCTTGGATATTTTTCAAGCAAGATTCAATCCTAACCGTTGATTTCAAGATTAGATAGAATCTTGACCATTGGATTAAAAAGATTAGAGAGGGGTATTTTGGTAATTTTCCAAAAAGGTGGTCAAAGTTTGGGTTTAAAAGGCTTGACCAAGCCTTCTCTCTCCTCATTCTCTCTCCCCTCACCACCGAAAACCCCCCCACCGTGAGCTTCCCCTTCGGCCGCCTCTCCCCTCGCCTATCGCTGCCGTCCGTACGCCCGCCGGACCGCCGCCGTGCCGCGTCGTCCTCGTCGGCGCATCACCGACAGCCCCACGCCGCCGCCATCCCTCTCCCTCTCGGTCTCTCTCTCTCAACCGTGAGCCCCATCGGCCACCACCCAAGCAGTCGTCGCCCGCCGTTCCTCCCGATCGCCGCCGATCATCATCGCCACCGCAAGCCGCCGTTAGATCTTGGTTTTGCTGCCGCTTTCGTTCTAGCCGCGTGAGTCTAGAGTCGGTTAAGTCTCGCCTAAACCTGATTTAGGATATTGGGTATTGACGGATAGTTCGGGTTGGAAATTAGATTTATTTTGGGGCAGGGTTGTGTGGATTAGGAGTAAAATCAATTGGCGGGCCTAGAATTGAAGTCGGGAAAATTTTATTGGAATTTTTTAGGACAATAGTAGGCTGTGGATGACTATTCAGTGAGCTGTGATAGGCCGATCGGGATGCAAATTGGATTTTTAGAACCGGTAATTAATTGTGAGAAAGTGCCGTGAAGGGTTGGAACTGATTCGAAGTCGTTTGGTTGGAGAAAAATGGCTTATTGTGCATTTATTGTGTATTTGAACTGTGACTGAATTTTGATGATGAAATTGAGTGCGTGGTCGTGGAATTACATGTTTAAAATATGCCTGTCGGGTGCACGTTTGGGCCAAACTGATTTAATTGTCAAAATTGACCGTGTCAAATGCTTAGTGAGCATGTATTGTGTGTGAATTGATGCGTACACGGGCCACGTGTGACTGGCCAGTTAAGTGTGGTAAATGCTTTTTAAGCATGTGCATAAATAAAAGTGGATGTGGTATGGCATGAGTTCGTGGAAAAGTGTGCCATCCCTAGGTGTGTACGTTTACGTGAGACGATGCTCGATATTACCAGAAGACTGCTAGCCTGAGGTGTGTACTTTAACGCGGGTTGCGCAGTAGGTGGTAGGTGTTGAGCCTGAGGCATGTACTTCAACGCAGGCAAGAGACATAGCCTGAGGCGTGTACGTTTACGTGGGCCCGGAAGTATTGTGAAAAGTTAGTCGCAGTGTGCCTGAGGTGTGTACTTCAACGCGGGTCATTGGCGAGGAAAGGTGGAAAAGATATGATGAGAATGAAACGAATGTATGAGATGAAAATTGTGCCTACAAGTGATTGCGTGTATGTGATTGTGTGTGTATTTATATAATTGTCTGGAGATACGTGATAGCCTAGGTGGGGTTTAGTGAGAAGTAGTCTCATGGTTGTTTCAACCAATATTTTTAAGAACCCCGACTTGAGCCATGAATCCTCCACCACCGCCACCAGAGCATTTCGGAATACCAGTGCACACCGAAAATGAGGTTGCAGAATTCCCTATGCCCGATAACGTGACCTGGATTAAGCATACTATGACTATTTTTGTAGAGGTAGGATAACCTTTGTGGGAGACCCATATTTATGCTGCCTGGTTCTTCTGGGATGCAGACGGGGATGAGTTTGGGCCCGTTAGGGGTTTTGATGTTCCGTTTGATTTAGTAGGGGATTGAGACCCGTCTGCCATACCCCCGATAGATGGAGAGTTGATCAGTGTAGAGACTAGTTTAGCTTAGTCTGGATTGCATTCAGCAGCCGCTGCTCAGGGATCTTCAGGGGCTGAGCATGAACCCAAACCCGAAGCATCACAGGCTGAGGACGACCCAATGGATATATACTTAGAACTAATTCCCGAGGAGGAACCAGAGAGGGTAGAGCCTGAAGCAGAACCCGAGCACGAGCATGACGAGTCTCAGGAGCCCGAGGAGGGACTAGAGTATGTACTTCCGTATGAGCAGTATATGGATCCTAACTACGTACTAGAATACAACTTCTTTGATGGATTATGGGAAGAGGAACATAATGAAGTTCCAGCCGAGTCGGGTGACATAAATCACTCGATTGAGATTGAAGCAGACCAGAATCTTCAGAGGAATATACCGATTAGGAGAGTTCGGATTCAGAGGACGAGGAGACAGACTCGAAATGGATGGCTAGCAAGGGGTGTAGGGCCTAGTGTAGGGGTTAAGAATAGTGTTTTGGGTGAGTACCATTTTTGGGATTAAAAGGCCAGGCCATCGGTTTTCTTTTGCTCTCGAGGGTTTAGTACGATATGCACATGTATATTATGGTCTGTAAAGTTGTGAATATTATGGTATAAGTGTGAATGAGACAAGAATGTGTTTACTCTCCCTGTTTTTCCCCAGTTCCAATTGTCCAGGTGAATTGTGGTTTCCGCTGTGAATTTAAATATCTGATGATTAAAATTGAGGTCAGCGATAACCCTGGGATGTCGCATGAATCGACCAGTGTAGGGTGTCGTGCTCTTGATGGATTCGGGGCGTGACATCCCAGTTTAAATTGGTATCAGAGCGAGGACCGCTCGATCTAGACTGGTCGAAGCTTGGAGTAATAAGGAGCAGAGATTCTAGGGTAGTATGTAGGGAGACCCTAGTGAGTTGTAGGGCGAAACGGGTTACACGTGCCTCCAGTTTGTTTGCTGTGATTGTTTGAGTAAGTTAATTGTTGTGTGGTAATTGAAATGCAGGTGCGTCTGGACCTAAGGTAAGAGTTCAGACTCTTGTGATTGTGACTTTGTGATTGGTAGTGAGGGATTGCTTGCTGAATGAACTCTTGTGTTAATTCACCACTTAGAATCAGATTGATCTAGTTGGCCTAGCTTGCTAATTCCTGAGTAGAATTATAGTAGGTAGGAGAGTGGTAGAATTGCGACGATGAGCAGTGAAGGAAGAGGTGTAGGAAGAGTTTCTAGAAGAGGCACTGGCAGAGGAGCAAGGGGTAGAAGTCGTGCTCAAGCTAGAGCCGTAGAGGATCTTGGATTGGGTGCAGGAGCAATAGAAAATCTTGGGGTTGATGTTGGAGCTGCAGTAGACCTTAGAGCGGAAGTTAGACCTGCTGAGGATCCTAGAATGGAAGCCGTTATGCGAACACTGGAACAGATCGGAAATCTATTAGGACAGCAGACTCAGGAAAGAATAGCTACGATTGCCCAAGCTGCCGAGGCCGCTGTAGCCGTTGCTGCTGTCAATAATAATGAGAACCAAGGGCAGGGGCAAGGAGTTGGGAATAGACCGATGCATCAGATGGTGGAGTAGTTTATAAAGCTTAAACCACCTAAGTTTGCTGGGAAAGGTGACCCTAAGATTGCACCTCGATGGGTAGAGGAGCTCGACAAAGCTTTTGAGGTGCTAGAGTGCAATGATCATGAGAAGGTAACTCTGGCGGTATATCAATTGCAGGACAATGCAAACGACTAGTGGAAAGCTACCAAAGATAGGGTTTTCCCGGAAGGTATAGCTCGGACTTGGGCTGCTTTTACCAAGAGCTTTTATGAGAAATATTTTTCGGCCAGTACCAGAGAACGAAAGTTAGCTGAGTTTATGAGACTCCGCCAGGGTCTGATGACAGTAGATCAGTATGAGGCGAAATTTGCGAGATTATCTAAGTTTGTGCCAAGAATAGTTGAACATCCTGATGATAAGGCGCGAAGATTTCGAGACGGATTGAAGGCTGATATTCACAGCCAGTTATTACTAGTAAATCTGAGGACGTACGAGGAAATATTCGATAGAGCCCAAATTTTAGAGCGAGATTAGGTGGATAAAGCCGTCGCTTCTGGGTCGAGATTTGTCCAAGGTAGGGACAATCGTAATCTTGGAAAGAGGCCGATGCTAGATAATAGGCGTTTTACTCCTTTAGTTAAAAGGAATATTGGAAAGCTAGCCTGGATCTTGAATGGTCCGTGTAGAATTTGCAGAGGTAGACATGGGAATGGACCTTATCCAATCCGGGGCGGAGCGTGTTTTGGATGTGGGGGATTTGGTCACCACATAAGGAATTGCCCCAATCCCAGACAGGGTAGGCCGCCTGCATTACCGCCACCTCGGAATGGGAGTCAAGCTAGAACGGCCCAGGCAGTAAGCCAGAATAGGCCTCAAGCACAAGGACGAGTGTATGCTATGGCCAGACGAGAGGCTGAGAACGCACCAGGGGTTGTTACAGGTACGATTTCTCTGTGCAACCATGCTGCGTATGCTTTATTTGACCCTGGAGTGTCGTATTCTTTCGTATCGAAATAGTTTGTTGATCTAATTGGTTTGGAACCACAATTGCTTGATGTTCTGTTATGCGTGACAACTCCTTTGAATGATAAGATGCCGATTTCGTTGGGTTGTCCAAATTGTAAGATCGTGATTGGGGATAGGAAGGAAGTGATTGATTTAGCGGTTCTAGACATGTATGACTTTGATGTGATAGTAGGTATGGATTGGCTGTCTAAGTAGAGGGCCGTGATGGATTGCAATAGCAGGGTGATCCAATTTAATCCCGTTGGACATCCGGAATTTAAATTTGTGGGAAGTCAAGGAGGACCCTCGATTCCATGGATTTCGTCGCTAGAAATGACAAAGTTGCTGAGTGAAGGTTGTGAAGGGTTCCTAGTGGTAGTAGTTGATTCAACGGCTGAGGAGCCGAGAGTTAAGGATATAGCTGTGGTGTGCAAGTATCCCGATGTGTTCCCTCAAGAATTGCCGGGACTGCCACCAGCAAGAGAGGTAGAATTTGTAATCGAGTTAGTACCTGGAACTGAGCCAATCTCGAAGGCACCTTATAGAATGTCTCTATCGGAATTAAAGGAATTAAAGGTGCAGATGCAAGAGTTGTTGGATAAGGGATTTATTCGCCTAAGTGCGTCTCCATGGGGAGTGCCGGTTTTATTTGTAAGGAAGAACGATGGATTGTTGAGGTTGTGTATTGATTACAGGCAGTTGAATCAGGTGACGATTAAAAATAAATACCCCTTACCGAGGATTGATGATTTGTTTGATCAGTTGCAAGGGGCTTCGGTATTCTCTAAAATTGATTTGAGGACGGGATATCATCAGTTGAGGATTAGAAAAGAGGATATACCGAAGACAGCATTTAGGACGAGATATGGACATTATGAATTTACAGTAATGCCATTCAGGTTAACGAACACCCCGGCTGCCTTTGTGGATCTAATGAATCGGGTGTTTAAGGAATTTTTAGATTAATTTATAATCGTGTTTATAGACGATATATTGGTTTACTCGAAAAGCCTAGAGGAGCATGAATTTCACATGAATCGAGTGTTACAGACTTTAAGGGAGAACACACTGTATGCTAAGTTTAGTAAGTGCGAATTCTAGCTCAGTCGAGTAGCATTTCTCGGTCATATAGTCTCTAGGGAAGGAATCTCAGTGGATCCATCGAAAATTGAGGCAGTAATAAAGTGGCCTAGACCAACAATAGTAACTAAGGTTCGAAGTTTTCTAGGTTTGGCGGAATATTACCGTCGTTTTGTAGAAGGATTTTCAGCAATAGCAACACCGTTGACACATTTGCTGAAAAAGGAAATGAAATTTGAGTGGTCGGATAAATGTGAAAGAAGTTTTCAAGAATTGAAGCATAGATTGACAACGGCACAGTGACAATTCCATTAGGACCCGGAGGATATGAAATATATAATGACGCGTCATTGAAAGGATTAGGATGTGTACTCATGCAAAATGGTCGAGTAATGGCTTATGCGTCAAGACAGTTAAGGCCGCATGAGTTGAACTATCCGACGCATGATTTGGAATTGGCCGCAATTGTATTTGCCCTGAAGATTTGGCGACATTATTTATGCGGAGAGAAATTTTAGATTTATACAGACCATCAGAGCCTCAAATACTTGTTTTCTCAAAAGGAGTTGAACATGAGGCAACGTCGGTGGATGAAGTTGTTGAAGGATTACGACTGTGAAATTCTATATCACCCGAGAAAGGCTAATAGGGTAGCCGATGCTTTGAGTCATAAGTCGAGTATAGCCCATTTGATGGTCAAGGAGTGGACACTGTTGGAAAAAATACGATACTCGGAATTTAGATTCGAAGTAAGTCAAGTCTCGAGTTTGCTAGCTACACTGAGAATTGAACCGGAGATCCAAGCTAAGATTAAGACCTTGCAGTCAATGGATCAGGAAATTCAAAAGATTTTAGAGATGAAGGAGGCCAAGAGAAAGCCAGATTTTCGAGTATTTGAAGATGGGGTATTAAAGTTTCGTGGACGTTTATGTGTGCCTGACGATGCGATACTCAAGGAAGAGATTCTGTCAGAAGCACATCGTAGCAGTTATAGTATCCACCCGGACAGTACTAAAATGTATTGAAATTTGAGGCAATATTATTGGTGGATCGGTATGAAGGCAGATATCGCTAAACACGTGACTAAGTGCCTGACATGTCAGCAAGTGAAAGCGCAACATTGTAAGCCTAGAGGATTGTTGCGACCCTTGGAAATTTCAGAGTGAAAATGGGAGCATATAACCATGGATTTTGTATCGGAACTACCAAGGAGCCAAAGAGCCTATGATACTATTTGGGTAATTATCGATAGACTGACCAAGTCGGCACACTTTTTGGCCATGCGAAAGGATTTCGCATTATATCGGTATGTTGAGTTGTATGTGCAGCAAATAGTTCGTTTGCATGGGGTGCCAGTGTTGATAACTTCAGATCGTGATCCTAGATTTATCGCCAGCTTTTGGAAAAGTCTGCAGACGGCTTTAGGATCCAAGTTACAATTCAGTATAGCGTATCATCCTCAGACAGATGGCCAGTCGAAAAGGACGATTTAGACTCTAGAGAATATGCTTCGGACATGTGCGCTGGATTTTCAGGGTAAGTGGGAAGAACAACTACCCTTAGCAGAGTTTGCTTATAATAATAGCTTCTAGCAGAGTATTGGAACGGCACCTTTTGAAGTGCTGTATGCCAGGGCTTGTAGGACGCCCGTGTACTGGGACGAAGTGGGGGAAAGGACTATAACCTGGCCAGAGTTAGTTGAGCAATCCATCGAGGCGGTTAAGATTATACGTGAAAGGCTGAAGACAGTGCAGAGCCATCAAAAGAGTTATGCAGAGAGAAGGCGAAGACCTTTGGAGTTTCAAGTAGGGAATCACGTATTCCTTAAGGTGTCGCCCATGAGAGGACTATTCAGGTTCGGTAAGAAAGGGAAGTTGAGCCCAAGATATGTGGGACCTTTTGAGGTTTTAGAAAGGATCAGGGATTTGGCGTATCGTCTTGCACTTCCGCCGAATTTATCGCAGGTGCATAATGCGTTCTATGTATCGATATTGAGGAAATACGAACCGGACTCGATGCATGTGTTGAATTATGAAGAGATAGAGGTAGATGACAAAGTGTCATATGTCGAGAGACCGCTAAGAATAGAAGATCGTAAGGAGCGAGTTTTGAGGAAAAAGACAATCCCAATGGTCAAAGTTATTTGGGAACACCACGGGACTGAAGGCGCAACTTGGGAAAGTGAAGAGATGATGCAACATCAGTACCCTGAGTTGTTTGAGCAATAGTAAGATTGTAAATTCCGAGTAGTGCCAAGATTTGTAAATTTCGAGGACGAAATTTTTGTAAGGGAGGAAGAGTTGTGACATCCTGAAAAATAGTCCATTTGGGATTTATAAAATACTGAGTTTTATGATTGTACTTGTAGTTAGTTCTCACACGGAACTGATCATTCCTGGGATACTAACTATTAGGGAAAGGCTAATTAGGGATTTAAATTCGTACAACTAAAGAAAATTTGATCGTGGATTGACTTTCGACCATGAAATCGTTGAGATGATATTTTGAGCCATTGTAGGCCGATCCAAGGATAGTCAGGGGCCAGTTCGCCATTGTCATAGTAGTGGATCGCGGGTGATTCCGCTGGACCATGAAATGAATTGACGAACGATCCTGAACCTGTACCAAACGATCGTGCCCCTCGGATCTAGTAATTGATCCTTGCAATTTTATTGACAACCGAAGTCGTTACGGTCTGAATAAATTGCACGTGACTCGATTTAGTATCAGTCACGGGTCGAATATGCGAATTTTCCCAACAAGCCACCCGTTAGTTTGAGAAACGCTCGAGTTGCGTTTAATAAAATTTGATTATTTAATTTAGCCCAAATTAGACATCGGAAAAATTTGGAAGTCACAACGGGACGTTAAGACAACGTTGCGGATGGAACGTGTAAATTTGGTTTGTCCCGAGAAAATGAGAAAGTGACCATTTTGCCCTTGGCAATTAATAAAGGGCTGGTTTTATGGGAAAAGGGCATTTTGGTCATTTTGCCTTCAATTTTGGAAAAGACATCATGCCCATGGATATTTTTCAAGCAAGATTCAATCTTAACCGTTGATTTCAAGATTAGATCGAATCTTGACCGTTGGATTAAAAAGATTAAAGAGGGGTATTTTGGTAATTTGCCAAAAAGGTGGTCAAAGTGTGGGCTTAAAAGGCTTGACCAAGCCTTCTATCTCCTCATTCTCTCTCCCATCACCACCGAAAACCCCCCTACCGTGAGCTTCCCCTTCAGCCACCTCTCCCCTCGCCGATCGCCGCCGTCCGTACGCCCGCCGGACCGCCATCGTGCCGTGCCGTCCTCGCCAGCGCACCACCGCCAACCCCACGCCGCCGCCGTCCCTCTCCCTCTCGGTCTCTCTCTCTCAACCGTGAGCCCCACCGGCCACCACCCAAGTCGCCGTCGCTTGTCGTTCCTCCCGATCGCTGCCTATTGTCATCGCCGCCGCAAGCCACTGTTAGACCTTGGTTTTGCTGCCGCTTTCGCTCTAGCCGCGTGAGTCTAGAGTCGGGTAAGTTTCGCCTAAACCCGATTTAGGATATTGGGTATCGACGGATAGTTCGGGTTCGAAATCAGATTTATTTGGGTGCGGGGTTGCGTGGATTAGGAGTAAAATCAATTGGCGGGCCTAGAATTGAAGTTGGGAAAATTTTATTGGAATTTTTTAGGACGATAGTAGGCTGTGGATGACTATTCAGTGGGCTGTGATGGGCCGATCGGGACGCAAATTGGATTTTTAGAACCAGCAATTAATTGTGAGAAAGTGCCGCGAAGGGCCGGAATTGATTCGAAGTCGTTTGATCGGAGGAAAATGGCTTATTGTGCGTTTATTGTGTATTTGAACTGTGACTGAATTTTGATGATGAAATTGAGCGCGTGGTCGTGGAATTACATGTTTAAAATATGTCTGTCGGGTGCACGTTTGGGGCAAACTGATTTAATTGTCAAAATTAGCCGTGTCAAATGTTTAGTGAGCATGTATTGTGTGTGAATCGATGCGTGCACGGGCCACGTGTGACTGGCCAGTTAAGTGTGGTAAATGCTTGTTAAGCATGTGCATAAATAAAAGTGGATGTTGTATGGCATGAGTTCGTGGAAAAGTGTGCCGTCCTGAGGCGTGTACGTTTACGCGGGATGATGCCCGGTATTATCGGAAGACTGTCAGCCTGAGGCGTGTACTTCAACGCGAGTTTATCAGTAGGTGGTAGGTGTTGAGCCTGAGGCGTGTACTTCAACGCAGGAAAGAGACATGGCCTGAGGTGTGTACGTTTACGCGGGCCTGGAAGTGTTGTGAAAAGTTAGTCGCGGTGTGCCTGAGGCGTGTACTTCAACGCGGGTCACTGGCGAGAAAAGGTGGAAAAGATATGATGAGAATGAAACGAATGTATGAGACGAAAATTGTGCCTACAAGTGATTGCGTGTATGTGATTGTGTTTGTATTTGTATAATTATCTAGAGGTACGTGATAGCCTAGGTGGGATTTAGAGGTGTACTTATTGAGAAGTAGTCTCTTGGTTGTTTCAACCAATATTTTTTAGAACCCCGACTTGAGCCATGAATCCTCCGCCACCGCCACTAGAGCATTTTGGAGTACCAGTGCGCACCGAGAATGAGGTTGCAGAATTCCCTATGCCCGATAACGTGACCTGGATTAAGCATACTACGACTATTTTTGTAGAAGTAGGATTACCTTTGTGGAGACCCATATTTATACTGTCTGGTTCTTCCGGGATACAGATGGGGATGAGTTTTGGCCCATCAGGGGTTTTGATGTTCCGTTTGATTTAGTAGGGGATTGGGACCCGTCTGCCATACCCCTAATAAACGGAGAGTTGACCAGTGTAGAGACTAGTTTAGGTCAGTTTGGATTGCATTCAGCAGCCGTTGTTTAGGGATCTTCAGCGGTTGAGCATGAAACCAAACCCGAAGCATCACAAGCTGAGGACGACCCAATAGATATAGACTTAGAACCAATTCCTGAAGAGAAACAGAGGGGGTAGAGCCCGAAGCAGAACTCGAGCACGAGCCTGACGAGTCTGAGGAGCCCGAGGAGGAACCGGAGCATGTACTTCCGTATGAGCAGTATATGGATCCTAACTACGTGCCGGAATACAACTTCTTTGATGGATTATGGGAAGAGGAGCAGAATGAAGTTTCAGCCGAGTCGCGTGACATAAATCACCCGATTGAGATTGAAGCAGATCCAGAATCTTCAAAGGAATATACCGATCAGGAGAGTTCGTATTCAGAAGACGAGGAGACAGCCTCGGAATGGACGCCTAGCAAGGGGCGTAGGGGCTAGTGTAGGGGTTAAGAATAGTGTTTTAGATGAGTACTGTTTTTGAGGTTAAAATGCCAGGTCATCGGTTTTCTTTTGCTCTCGAGGGTTTAGTACGGTGTGCACATGTATATTATGGTATGTAAAGTTGTGAATATTATGGTATAAGTGTGAATGAGACAAGAATGTGTTTACTCTCCCTGTTTTTCCCCAGTTCCAATTGTCCGGGTGAATTGTGGTTTCCGCTGTGAATTTAAATCTCTGATGATTAAAATTGAGGTCGGCGATAACCCTGGGATGTCGCATGAATCGACCAATGGAGGGTGTCGTGCTCTCGATGGGTTCGGGGCATGACATACGGAGTATGTACTTGGTCCAGACATGACATACCAGAAGCACAAGTTCATTGTCTGGGTCGACGAGAGCTTACCCGGGTGGAAGGCTCTTCGGTTTGTAGCATGATTTATCCGAGAAGGGGGCGTGGTATTTAGTCCAATTCGTGGTTTTGACGAACCTCCTGCAGGTGATATTGGGAAGGAGGTCTGGGATCCCATGGATCTCGATCCCCTAGATGGGGAAATGACTGACCTAGTGTCTAGCCTGGACGGCATGGAGTCCAATCCTGAGCCACCTCTCGGTTACCACCAGTAGGGTCAATGGGTTTAGATTCCTCATTTTTTTGGACCTTCCCCCTTTTTGATAGCGAAGCTAAGCTAACCCGACTACCAATTTCATTTTGTATGCGAGTAGTTTGCTAGGAAGTGCCTCTAGTAAGGCTTATATGCACGAACCTTCCTAAGGTTGGCTTTATGTTTTTAAAAGTGGCTTTCGTTCGTTTGTGTATCAAGCTCTTCCTTTTCTATCCCTCGTATGGCTCTTGTTTGGGTAGTGTAAGTTCGCTTCCGCATGCGTTTCTTCGTTAGTAATTCGATTGGGTCGGCGGCGCGTTCTGAGACGTCGCATTCATAATGACCGTTAGTGGGATGTTAGCATGCTCGTAGGGTTCGGGGCATGACATAGCATATACCCCTTTTAAAAGAATTGATTGATAATCGGATCTTCTAATTTAGATATCAAAGAGTCATAAGATTCCCTTGGTCATCATCAAATTTGATTTTTCCTTGTTCAATTGCCTCCTAACTTGTTTTCCAAAAACAATACAATTAATTGTGTTATGGCTCCATGAGCAGTACCACTTACAATATTTTTTGTTTGCAAAATCTTCTTCACCTAGAATTACTTGCCTTTAGTTAATTTGATTAGGCCATCTTTCAAAGTAAGTCAAAGACCTAGTTTGATAGTATGATATTTTGATACCGAATGAGTAAACTCGAATATCTTAAGCCCTTACCATTGCTCTTTCTTTTTATTTTGGCAAGCTTTAACGTTGGACAAGCATAAGTCTTGTTGAGCACCACTTTTGCCACAACTATTTTCACATTTTCATCTTGGTCAGATTTATCTGCTGTCGCAATGCCTCCCAAAGGTTTCTCGGGATTTCGGGAACAATTTAGAGGTATTACTCGAAAGACAGTCCAAATGATTCATCGAAAAGACGGTTCTAAGGATTCGTCTATTGTCAACCTAATTGGTCCATCAATTAAGAGCATGGGTCCTCCCAAGCTCATACCTTGCGTGACATTGGATTTTCATTTTTTTTAATTTTTTAGCCCTAAGCATTTCTAGGAGTCGACACTAGCTATTTAGGATTGTTGACACCTGAATTTTAGCCGACGCGTCATAAAAGTAAAAATCTTGAGATTAGGGTTTATGATCGTGACAGAATCCAATTCTTAACCAAAAAGAGTTATTTAGCATTTGAATTAGCATTAGCCATTCATTTTCTAGCTATTCATAAAAAAAGTTGACTTTTGGGTCAAACTTTGACCGAAAAGTCAACCCAAAGTTAAAATTTGATATTTTGCATGAAAGACCCAAAATAGTGTCAATTTCACTTTTGCACTATCAATTTTCAAAAAATTCAAAGTTTGACCAATTAATTGACATTTTTGTATATAAGTACCAAAATGTTGACTTTTGGTCAAAACTTTGTCCAAAAAAATTCAAAAATTTCAAAACCCCTAATTCAACTCTTTTTTAGCTTAATTTCACTTTGGCATCATCAATTTTAAAAAAATCGGTTTAAAAACAGCTTTTTCCCAATTTGCGAAATTTGGTTCAAATTGATCAAAAATGAAATTACTTTATTTCTAGCCATTTTTTAGGATAGTTTCCTTCATGACATTTGATCTAGAAGTCATATTACATTTAATTTTCAAATCAATTTTAAAATTCCAAACCAAGGATGAAAACGCCCAATTTGAGCCCTAATTAGGGATTCGATCGGTTCTTCATGATTTGCATAATTGAGACAAGGATTAGCCTAATTTCTTATATGCAATTCAAATCTAAAATCAATTTTGGAAGAGTCACATGAATTTGAGCCAATTTGACCAATCTAATGATCTAATGATTGAAAAATCTAAGAGTAATTGGTCCAATTAGTGCAATTCAACTTGACACATTCTAGACTAACATTCAATTTGATGAATTGAAGCTCAATTTGGCCAATTTGACTTCATTTAAATTCATTAGTCTAGCTTGGCCATGCAATTTAACTTAAATTGAAGAGCAAGTAGGCCAAACAAGTTAAATTAGATCAATTTGTGCTTGTATTTCAAATTGATTTAATCTAATTTCAATTGGGTCAATCAATCATATTAGGGATGAAATTGCATAAAATTGAAACCAAATTGAAACAAAAATCGAACCTATTCAACTCGCTCAAACACGGGTCAAATCGGTCCAACCGCTTTAACTCGGTTTGACCAGAATTGAACTAGCCTAATTAGATAGTTGTTTCTCGGTCAAAATTTTGGCGGCTGACGGTCCATTCTGACCAGCCAAGGCCAGCCACATCCCTTTGTGCCCAAAATGAAAAATATACCCTTAAATGAAATTACAAAAAATGCCCTTCAAGTGAAATTACCAAAATACCATTGTTTAAAGGTTAAGCAAAATTACTTAGGGGTTAAGTAAATGAATCTTGGACATTCATTTAGAATGCATCATAGCCATTCATAGTGCCATGTCACTTATCCTTAGTCCCTAAGGAATATTCTTAATCATTAAGGGAACATTTAGAGCCATTTGATTGATCCAAGAGTTTAGGATTCAAAGTTGGGGAGGTATATAAGGATTTTCCATCCAAAAGTTTGGGGGAGGCTCATTTTCAGATATGGTTTCTCTCACTAAACTCTCTCTCTCTCTCTCTCTCTCTCTCTCTCTCTCTCTCTCTCTCGATCTTCCATCGCTGGTTCAACTACTGTCGGGTGGTTCTCGGTGCGTTGCCGCCTCATTAGCGTCCCAAGTGATCAGCCACCATCGCCCGTGGTTAGAGTTCTTAGAACTGGCACCGGAACACTTCCTTTCACTTGATTTCTTGTCGATTGTTCATTTGAGTAAACTTATTCACTTCTCAATTTGATTCATATGCTTTGCTCTCAAAGGTTTGTCTAGCTTTCCAAGGTTACTCCGTGGTGTCCTTGAGCTAAATACGGAGGTCAGATCGCTGGTTTATATGTGAAAGTATCATTACACAAGGTAAGTTTGATTCTGTGATTCTCGGATCCTACTGAGTTAGTATGCTTGTAATGCTGACCTAAAAAATATCGAAATCTTGTGAAGCCTTAAACTAGAGAGTCATAGAATGCGTCTTAAGCTTTGAATTGATAGGTTTCACATCTTGAACAAATACCATTTGCTAGGTTAAAACTCCTTCAAAAGTTGAGGTCAAAATCTAGAATATTGATGTTCTATTCTATTCTAATGATTTCCTGACTGACGTTGTGCTGTTACATGATTTTTCTGATTTTCTATGTTCGTTATTTGACAAAACTTTATTCATGAAAGTTGTAATTCACATTCAGATATGTCTACCATAAAAAATTCATAAAATTCCAAGCATGTTAGATTAGGACGATTAGCATTGTCATTTAGGTTCATCCTCTGTGATAGATGATTTCCTGACCGACCTTCATGTGTTCTTCGATTTTTGTAAATTCGTGTGTTCAAAATTTGGAAAAGTGTTCTTCATAAAAGTTCACACTAAGATCTAGAAATTTATGATGGTACCAATTTTATCAAAATCGGAACTCGTTTGGATGCTCTAAGGAATTTTTCATGATTTAATCAGATTCTATGTCCAGATCTGAAATTCCTTACTTTGAATTCCAAAACCTGTTTCTCCAAATTTGATAAGTTTGGTGTCCTTTTTTGCCAAAACTCAAAACCACGAAGTTTATCATTAGAGTCTTATTATGTAGATTGAAAAGTTTGGGGACCTGCTAGCAATGTTTAGGGGGTCAATTTACTAGAATCTCAGATAAGGTCCTCCTGGCCTCAAAAACGATTTGCAAACGAAACCTTGGCACAAAACGAATCTTATAAAAAATTGGGGTTTTTTTTAGCAAAAACTCAAACATGAAAGTTGTTAAAAACATAGAATCATAACTTCTTAAAAATTTTCACGCAGTTTAGATAAGGTTTGTTACTTTTCCCGCTATTATTTTGAAATTTTTAACAGAACCGGGTCCAACCTATCATTCCGAGCAAAATTTTGATTTTTGGGAAAATTGAGCGGAAATTGAGAAAAATGGTGTGTTTGACTTTTGATCCTCACAACATAAAATTTCCAAATAAAACTGATTTGATTCATTTGGACATCATTAGGTTGATTAATCACATCTGAACAGAGAGAGTCCGAATTTGATAATAATAACTGAATAAGTGGTCTATTTGTGAGGCACACTTCTCATTACTTGATTGGTTGAGAAACAAGGCCCATGGGCCTAAGTGCATGCTTTATCCATTATTTTGCATGTGAATGTTAGATGTATGGCTATGCCCGATGTATATTCAGCGGGTAACCCGTGGTAATCACTTAGACCCGACTTTCGGAGTTAATCGATATAAGTAGCTGTTTTGTGAATGCAAATTGTAGCTCATTACCGTTAACCATTAATCAATCAATGCTAGTTGATTAAGTGGGTGGGATGATCGGAATGCATGTAAAGCAAAGGCCACCCCTGAGGCCCGTTCTTGAGTTGATGCTTGAGTGTTCATGCTCGACCTTGTTTGAATGTCACTTGAATGTATGGTGTGAATGTAAAACCGACAACCGTGGGGCGGTCTATGGAGAAGATGACCAAACAACTTTGAGGATGGTGGTTTAAGACCGATGTGCAATCCGGTCTCAATTTGTACATAATTCGTGTTACCCAATCATTTCTCGGGTCTTTCCATTCGTGTTGTATTAAACATCCAATAAGTTGCGAGTTTCCTTTTTTTTGCACTTAGAATAGCTTGCTTTTCAATACTTTGTGTGTTTATTTTACGCATCACCATTTCAATACAAATTGTTTGTTTCTTTCCTTTTCTAGACTAAGATAGGACTAGTTTAGAACCTAAATGGAAAACACAAAAACAAGTTATATGATCACCTAGTGGCCTACGACTTTGGCATGAAAATGGTAAAAAACAAATGCATAACAACTTAAATAACAATCATGATAAGTTTAGTGGTACCGAAAGGACGTCAGTGAAAACATTAACGTAATCTAGTCCTCGAACCCATGATTTCTGGTTCTCGTAGAAACCGAAACGAAACTCCTGCGTTTCGGTTGGGTATTTTAGCTGACCCCCGACCTAGGTTAGTGGCAATTTCTAAAAAAGATAAAATTAATTAGCTGTTACGCAAGGTATGGATTTAGGAAAAATCCACGTTTATGGTCAATGGATCGTATGGTTGATCAAAAGATTGATGTTTCAGTAAGCTATCTTTTATGATGTGCCAAACGGACTGTTTCATGAACACTTCCCTCTAAATCCGCTTCATCGAGTTCGGCTCTCGGGAGGTAGGTCGTGACAAGGATCAGCTAGAAACCAATTGAGACCCAGGAGTGTCGTCTCGATTCCTAGCAACCAAAATTTCTAAGTTGTGGAACTTGTTTAAGGTAATTTTCTATAGATACCTTTTGGCACCTCTAACTTGAAAGTGTGTTATCTAAGTAATCATACAATCTTGGTTTCTAAGTTCGTGTTGAATTTTTGAGGAGAACTTCTATACTTCTGGTTCTTCAGCCTGACCAAAAGGATGTAAGCGAGACTTGGAAGTTCGCTTTTCATCGCCAGATCGCAACTGGTTTGTTAGTTGAAAAACAAAATTATGACTCGTCCTTACTTTCCTCGTACTTGGACCATTTGTGTTCGTCATTTTCCTGGAACATTATGTCGAAAGCGTACATTGGATCCTTATTAACGTTGCATAACTTACATGGAGCCGGTTATTGCTTTTACAGCACAGCAGAATAGTCATGCTATTTACTCTCTCGTGAATCAGTTTTACTCGTGCTAACCCATATTTAATGCATCGACCACAAGGGGTCTAATCCCTTACTCGGGAGGCCAAAACTCAGGCTAACTATTTCCTGACCAGACCGGCTTTAGGTTTGGTCAGTGGGCGTTCAGCACGTTCTTGGTTCATTTCGAGCCTCCCCAAGTCGACTGCAATGATGTATCCTTACGTGTTTTAGGGTCTATAATAGATTAGTTCTAAAACTAGTTATGGCCATTTTTATGAAAGTATGTATGTTGAAACGTTTTAAGCAAATTTAATTTCCTAAAATTATTTTAACCCCGAGCAGGCGGGCGGGCATGTGACTAGTTCCTATTATATACCAAACATGGGATTGAAAATCGAAACGGAAATGAGTATTTTTATTCCCAGCTAATTCTCTTCAAACAAACCACTCATTACTACCTTTTTTTATGGCAAATGATTGAATCGCAAACATAGAAAGATGACAAGGCCCTCAATCCTCATAGAACAGTAAAACCTGAGAAGAATTTATTGCAAGAGAAATAATTATAGATGTTTCCTACATAAATTTATGAATCATAACTGATGAATCCATTTCATTAACGCACGAGTTCCCTCAATCTATATAAGTTCTCATCTCTAGATCGAATACATCATCAAACAATCAACAATCTCAGAAAATTTCCTCACCCTTCCGTCCCCAAAACACCATCATGGCAGCGCTCAAGAACTTGTCTACTCTCATGACCTTGCTAGTCGTCACCGCCGCATTGCTTCCTAGAGCTACCTTCGCCAAAAACCCTGATTGTGCAAAGGGAATGACTGATGAATGTGGGTCTGCGTTCTTTCAGATCATAGTCCTTGCCGACACCTTTGAACCCACCAATGAATGTTGTCGCGAGCTCGTGAAGGCGGGGAAAAACTGCCACAACCAATTCGTGGAGTTGATCCTCTCGACCCACAAGGCGATTAGGGGGACAATATCCGATGTCCACAGGAGGAGCAATGAGATGTGGAACAACTGCGTTGTGGCTGTATCCCCTCCCGAGCCCGCTCGTTGAGAGCTATTCCTATTTTATAGTACACTAAATGTGTAAAATTAAAAAGACAAAAGAATTATAATTTTTCTATTGGATCTCCTCAAAGAATTGTCCTATTTTTTGTGCCTCATAAGCAGAAGTGCAATGGTGGATGAATCATATTTTTAGTGTTCAATGTGCTTAGAAACTTGTGAATTTTTAAAATGATTTGCAAAATACAATCTGCCCCTGAAGTTGTTACTTACTTTTGAGTCTAAAAACATAGTCCCATACAAAACTATAAGAAAATGTAACTTTGTTTCTTATGCTTTTAAAACCTTTTGAAATGAATACCTAAGCGATCAAAAGATCAAATGATGGTTCGAGAATCATATATTCATCTTGCTAAACACATGAATACACAGTTAACGCTAGCCGATCTGGCTATCTATACTGATATATATATAAAGTAAAGTAATGAGGACTTCTTACTTTCAAGGTTTTTTGAAAAAAAATCACCAATTGCTGTTTTGTAATACTCTATCAATGGATAAATGTATAAATTAATAATCTTATATAAATTTTACTTTTAATCTTTTTAATCTTGTAAACAACAATAAAAAAATTCAAATCTCGAATATTTCTCTCTTTTATATATGTACGTCCACAATTGCCTCATATTATGTTAGTGATTTCTTTCTTTTCATACGGTTAATTCAAATAATTTGTACTAAGAGGATTCGGCAAAATCTTTTAAACGTTAATTATTTGTCCACTCGAGAACGTGTGTGCGCCTTTGCTAGTCATACACTATGTAAACTTGACTTTTGAACATTTAAGGAGGTTTTATTAGTATCAAGAATTGACAAATATGTGGGGCTTAACAACTTATGTAAAATGAGTTCGTAATAAGTTTGGCCATGTTATTATGCAGGACTAGGTTTAATTTAATCAGCCAAAACGAAACGAATGTATGTTGCTTGGCCTGGAAGATGATGACTACGTTTTTTATTATCATTATTATTATTATCGACTTGGCTCCTCTTCATTAATGAAATATATTAATTCACAAGTTTATTAATTTTTAATAAAGAAAAAATAGTCCCGCATTGTGATTCAACATCAACTTGTACATGAAACCAGCATAAGTAGAGCTGGCGCCTCCAATCTTCCCCTTGTCCGCACTTTACTAGTTCAACTTTTTGACATTATGATGGCACAAGATGTAAACCAAAATAGGCATCCTTAGGTGAAAAAGGTTCAATTACAACTGCTTCACTCGTTGTCAATAAGAATGACACGCTAGTAGCAAACCAAGGCAGTCCTAATAACTTCAGTGGATCAATAATTCTGGATTTCACCATATCAACATAATCGCCTTTTGCTGCAACATATCCTAGGTCAGGGTGGTCATGCTCCGAGAGCTTCCTTACAACAACAGCTCCCTCAACTCCGGCATTGGAAGCAATGGCATGCACGGGTGTCTTCAATGCATTCAGAATAATCTGGACACTTGATTTGTATTTAATTTGCGATTGCTCACTGCTCTCCAGTAAATAATGCAACCATCCTGATTGAACTAATCTTCTGTTCAACAGCATTTGCTGCCTTTGCATACGCACTTTGCCCGCGAGATGCCATCTTTGAGATGATGAAAGACATAACTCCACTCGCAATCACAAATAGAGGAATCATGGTTAGCTTGACCGGGGTTAATAGCCACCCCTTGATATATGCTATCACGAGGCCTCCAACAAATGTCGACAAGAGCTGCATGAACTTCCCCACCTTTTCACCCATGGCATCCTAGATGAGAACTGTGTCGTTCGACATTCTCTCAACGACCTCTCCGTTGTTAGTCTCTTTGCCAAAGAACGCGACATCTTGTCTCAATATAGTTTGCAAATACAAGCCCCTTATTCATGCAGCCTCTCGCTCGCTGGTGACCATCCAGCAAGACACCTGAAGAAATGCCGCCACACCACACCCAATCTCGCCAGGTAGATAAACTTCAGAAATATTTTTAAGATTCACAACAATCTCAACACAAGCACTCCAAAAGAAATTTCCCTTTCGAGAAAAGAGTTTCTCTGTAACAATCCATCAAGTCCGTATTTGCAAAGTTTTTACCTTGGACACAAGATCTATAATATCACTGATAGCCTGGTTCTAGCCGAACGTATTGATTAGCTGTCCGAACAATACGGTCATAAGGGGTAGAGAAAGGTCATTCCCAACTGCACCTATTGACCCAAAAACCATCAATAGTGTATCAGTAGAATTTGCGAATGAGAACAGCTTGTGGAACGGAACCAAGTTCCCTTTCTCATCTCTCTTGCTCTTGTTGGAGTCCAGCTCATTCTCATTCACGGCGGGGCTCTTTGCCGCCATCGTTGCCACCTCGAGGCTCCTTGATGTGGTGGCTTCATTGGTTCCTGAATCTTTGGTTGCTCCATTTTTAATAACCATGCTACCATACCCGAAACACAGATCTATTATGAAACTTCTAGAAAGAGTCAGCTCACATGTGTTTTCAGGAATCCCAATTATATGCGATCCAGATATGCAGTTTCCACCAGCAACTCCTCCTCCATTAGATGCACAAGCACAAATTGCTTGTCCAACAAGCAAAGCATGGTACCCTGAGTCACTTTCTCTCGGATGAAGGCTTGCAGCAACATTTCTTGTCGTTGAACTCAACACTTCTTGCCATAGTAACATCGTCCTTTGTCACCTTTGGCGCAACAAAACTTTACTCAATCACCACATCATGACCTTTCAAGCACATAATGACCTTCATAGCATATTCAAGGTCTTCCACACCCTTAAGCATCACAGCACACACCTTGACTCCCAAATTTGATATATTTGGCAACATACTCCTTGTCTAGCTTTGCTCTACTCCCTGAGAGTTAGACTTAGATCATAATGACCGTCTTTATCTTCTTGTCAAAACCACTCATTGAGAACTTTAAGATACATTTCCAATATCAAAGGTAATAACTCGCTTGCCTTTCTTATCTCTTACGAGGCGAAGCAACTTCTCTGAATCAGAATCAATGAGCTCTTGGATCCAAAATGAAACATACATCCTAGCTCTTAACAAAAGACTAATGCAATATAAACTAACACACAACCTCACAACGTCCCATAACTTTTACACCCTAATATATCATAACCTAAGCTCTGATACCACAAGATGTTACTCCCTAAAACCTACCAGGATGAAGGATGACACGGCCGTTTTTCGACCCGAAGGACATGGCCCGAAACCATAACCAAAGAACAAACTCTCAAAAGATCCCCATTGATATCGCTCTCGCTATAATGGCTACTAACTAAGGAACCTGAAAAGGTTGGGGAAAGAGAGGGGTGAGTAACCACAGCTCAATAAGTAGCTCGTATCTCTTTTAAGAAGATCGAGCAACCACTATGCATCCAGTTGTAAGACCAAACCGATGCTTATTTAACCCAACTCCAACATATAATAAACGTCAAGATCAAAATGCGTTATATACTACTTTAATATAACATTTTCACAATAGAAATGCTCATTTCAATCAATACTATGAAAGCAGAAACCAATGGTCCATTCCAGTGGCCAATCTCGTCGAAAAACACACGCCAATGATCCATTCTATTGACTAATCTCATCGAAAAATACACGCTAATGGTCCATTCCATTAGCCAATCTCATGCTCAGAAATCTAACTATGATCACAGATAACGCCTCGTGAAAAAGCAATCAAGATTCTCCCATTGGCAAGATCTCTACCTATTATAAGCCGGTGGCTCGGCCCACAAGGATATACTAGACTAGTATGCGTATACCTACAAATCCTCATTTGATTCATAGAAACACTGAGTATCAAACACTTATCCTCAATGATAACCTCTACAATGCCAAATCCAGAAATTATTTCATAAACTATTTCATAAATCACAATATGGTTCTAAAACCATTTCATAAATCACAATACGTTTCCCAAACTAATCACATAACCTTACGTAACTCAGTTCATCCGATAGAAATACTTTTTCGTAAAATGTTTCTCATATCATTTCATGAACATAATTCACAAATCGACATGTATAATCTTTAATAACATCTTCCATAAAATGTTTATCAAATCATCTTAAAACTCGTTCCATAAACCAATTTGCAACATAATACACATATATTAGTTAATAATATTTTTCTTAAAACCATTCTCAAATCTTTCTCAAAGATCAAAATGTAGTAATTACATGATCTAGGATTTTAAGCAACAAATATGCTTTAGTAACTTGTACGATACTCAAATCTCTATCACTTTCAAAACATGACTATAAACTCAAAGAAGAGATAGCAACACTCACCTTGGAAAGCCTACGATTAAACGACAAAGATTACTTGATTCGTCGAACTCGCAATCCTAACAAATAAGCGAGAAACAATGTTAAAATCGAGTAAAACGATACCTCAATTATGACTTAGCTAAACTAGGTTTAGACGCTAACATAATGACTAAAAGGTGCTTCCAAATCGCTCACCAAAAGCGATGACTCAAAGCCGTCCGTAGCATGGAGCTTGAACGCGAAATTTGGTTGTACCATAACTTTCTCTACCAAACTCTGTTCTAAGTGAGCTTATAGCCAAAAGAAAGCCCATTCAGAGCACTACAAGAACCCTAGCTTGGCTGACCCAAAGCAGGCCAAAGGCCACGAAAATCGGCATTGAAAGCTGCTGTCGCACACTGTTCACCCCTCATGGCCAACTTCAAAATTTTATAACGGGCAAACCATATGTCCAAATCGAGTTCCGTAAAAATTATCCACTAGATTTGTATTGCTTGGAAGTGTTTTAATAGCTTAATTTTTTTAAAAAGTCATAAGAGACAAGTGTTCTTAGCGTGTGTGAAATATAAAAGTATTTTAGCAATATGAGTTGAGTCGGGCATGAGTAGGTTATGGGTCGGGTCAGATATAGGTTGAGATATTTACATTAAAAATAAATCGGTCATAAACGAGTTAATGTGTCCATTTGGGTTGGACTATTTAGGACACGGTGCAAATCCGACCCAACCGATCCATTCAACAGGTCTTGGTGCTAACCCATATTTAACGCAGAGATCTCAAGGGGCCTAATCCATGACTTGGGAGGTCAAAACTTAGGCTGAGTGTCCCTTGACCAGATCGGCTTTAGGGGCGTTCAGCAGATTTTTGGTTCATTTTCAGCCTCTCCAAGTCGATTGCAATGATGCATCCTTATGCGTTTTAGGGTCTGTTTTAGATTAGCTCTGAAATTTAATTGTGGACATTTTTACGGAAGTATATAAGTTGAAACTTTTTAAGCAAATTTAATTTCATACAACTATTTTAAGCCCACGAGGGCATGTGACTAGTTCCTATTAAATATCAAACATGGGATTGAAAGTCAAACCCGAAATGAGTATTTTCATTCCCGGCTAATTATCTTCAACCAAGCATATCACGCCCCGAACCCCATCGAACTCGCGACACACTTCTCTGGTCGATTAATGCGATATCCAGGGTATCGCCGACCCAATTAATCTTATTAGAGATCTATAACCTCCAGCAGAAACCATAAATACTTGGACAAATATAACTGGGGTAAACAAGGGAGAATGAACATATTTATTTCTCATCCAAACTTATATAATATTCACAGTTTACAAACCACCATATACTTAAGCACACCGAACTATACACCATCGATAATCAAAATGATCGATGACCTGGGTATTCTATCACCAAAAATGGTACGCTCCAAAAAGCTTATTCCCAACCCCTACACTAACCCTTATGCCCTCTGCTTGGCGTCCATTCCGAGTTTGATTCTTTGTCCTCTAAATCTGAATCCCCCTGGACCGATTGCTCCTCTGAGGACTCCAACTCGGCTTCGATCTCAATTGGGTTATTGATGTCACCCGATTCTACTGGAACCTCATCCCGCTCCTCCTTGATGGGCTCTTTATCAGGCTCGTCCTCAGGCACAAACTCGGGGTCAATCCATTGCTCGTACGGGGGTACGTGCACTGGCTCTTCTTTAGGCTCATCTTCTGAGGCCTCTTTGGGTTCCACCTAGGGTTCTTCTTCTTCTTCTGGTTCTTCCTCGGGAATCACCTCGAGATCCACGTCCATTGGGTCGTATCTTGCCCGTGATTCCTCAGGCTCTAGTTCATGCTCGGCTCCCGAGGGCTCAGGTGTTGCAGGCGCTGGTTGTAGTCCTTACTGCGCTAGACTAGATTCCAAACTAGTCATCTCGCCATTCAGAGGAGGTATGGCTGATGGATCCCAGTCCCTGACTCCATAAAAGGGAACATCAAATCTACGGACGGGACCAAACTCGTTTATCCCATCTCGGAAGAACCAAGCGGTGTAGGTATTGGCTTGCCAAAGGGGTAATCCTACGTCTACCCAGACTACTGTCGTGTGCTTAACCCAGGTCATATTTTCATCTATAGGAAATTCTATAACGTTGTGATCGGTATGCATCGGTACTCCAAAACGCTCGAGCGGCCGCGGCGGAGGACTCATTGCTCAAGCCGGAGCTCTGAAATTATTGGTTGAACAACTATGAGAATACATCTCAGCAAGCACACACCCTAAACCCCACCTAGGCTATCACGTACCTCTAGACAATCACGACAAACAATCACACTCAGCAATTACACCGCAAGCACACAATCAATACTTACCTGGGCCTTTCCAGCATGCAACCTGTACGTAAGTTATAATAGCACCATTCCACTCACATGCGTGTTCTAATTACGTTTCATGCATTTGTTCCGATCTCATCACATCTTTTCCACACCACTCGCTAGTAACCCGCATAATGATACCGCCTCAGGTTCACTGCGACTTACTCATAACAACACTTCAAGGCCCACGTAATGGTACTGTCTCAGGCCATGTATCTTGCCCGTGTAATGGTACCGCCTTAGGCTCAACATCCGTCACCTAAAGCACAACCCGCGTAATGATACCGCCTCAGATTGGCTATATTCACAACACTTCTCGGCCCCGCGTAATGGTACCACCTCAGGCCATGTATCTTGCCCGTGTAGTGGTACCACCTCAGGCTCAACACCTACCACTTACGACACAACCCGTGTAATGGTACTGCCTTAGGTTGGCCGTCCTTTGGTAATATCGGGTATCGCCCCGCATAGTCATACCGCCTTATGACGGATAAATATACCCGCGTAGTGGTACCGCATTAGGGATTTCCATAATCACACACGATTTCTCGCTCATTCACATGCTCAACACCCACTTGCCAATAGATTGGCCAATCACACGTGGTCCGTGCACGCACCAATTCACATACATTTCTCATGTCCAATAAGCATCCAACACTGCCAATTGACAATTATTTCACCGTCTAAAATTAGTTAGTACCAGCCCTTAAACCGGTTCGCTAAATTAATCCCAAAACAGCCCTTAATTTAGCCTAAATCGTGTGTAATAAAATCCAATTCCACCTCAAATTTGTCCTTCGATACCCGAAGTCCTAAAGAAAGTTTAGGGCGTGGCTTACCGAACTCTAGACTAACTCAGCTAAAGCGAAAAATGGGCTGCGGTCAACGGTGAGCGGTGGCGAGTGGCTCAGCGGAAGCGGGTGGGCTGGATGGCTTGCGGCGGCGACGGCGGCTTGGACTGGGTCCTCACAGCCACGAGAGAGGGAGAGAGAGAAAGAGAAAATCGAGAGGGTGAGGGGGACGATGGTAGCGCGGTGAACGGCGGCCGGAGCGACGACGGCACAGTGGACGGCGGCCAAGGGGGAGAGAGAGAGTTCTCGGTTAGGGAGGGGGAGAGGAGAGAGAATGAGCCATAGGAGAGGGGAAAGGAATGAGGAGAGAGAGAGAGAGAAAATTGGACTTAAATCCAATAATTGAGCCCCTTTTTGGAAAATTACCATCTTACCCTTCTCTCACAAATCCAATCGACGGCCGATATTTGTTCTCATCTTGAGATCAACGGTCGAGATCGAATCTTTTCCAAAAATATCCAAGGACAATTTGGGAATTTCATAAAATTTCAGGGGCAAAATTTTCCAACTTAAAAATTAGGGAAAAATAACCAAAATGCCATTCCCCTTTAACACTTGCCCTTTATAAATCTCCAAGGGTAAAATGGTCACTTTTCCATTTTCTGAAGGATTCGGGAAAATCCAAAGCAGTACATTCCAACCACAATGTCGTCCTAGCGTCCCGTCGTGACTTCCTAATTTTCCGATGCCCAATTTGGGCTCTAATTAATAATAGAATTTTATTTAACGTAGCTCGAGCGTTTCTCAAACTAACGGACGCCTTTTGGGGAAATTCGCATATTCAACCCGTGACTGATAATAAATCGAGTCATGTCCAAGTTCATTCGGTTCGTGACGACTTCGGTTGTCATGTAATCACGAGGTTCGATCACTAGTTTCGTCAGGCATGATCGTTCGGTATAGGTTCTCGATCATTCATTAATTCATTTCGTGATCAAACGGAATCACCCGTGATCCACTCGTATAACAGTGACGAGTCAGCCAATAACTACCCTAAGATCGGCCTACGTTGGCTCAAAATGTCACCTCGATGATTCTATGGTCGAAAATCAATTCACGATCGAATTTTCTTTGGTCGCACGAATTTAAATCCCTAATTAACCTTTCCCTAATGGTTAGTATCCTAGAAATGATTAGTTCCAGGCGAGAACTAACTACAAGTACATTCATAAAACCAAGCATTTCATAAATCCCAAATGGGCAAATTTCAAGATGACATAATTCTTCCCCCCTTACAAAAATTTCGTCCTTGAAATTTACAAATTGTAACAGCCCGAATTTCGATGTAATTTCTGGGATTAATAAAATGAATGTTATTTCTCATTTCATTTGAGTATGACTCGCCCAGAGCTGATCACTCTTGGGATACTAACCATGGGGAATGGCTAATTAGGACACTAGTACGTGGACCAGGGACTTAGTTGCGACTCGGGAGCCGATTTAAGAAAGGATGAGGGAATATTGTGAACCAGTGAGGGGCCGATCTTAGGAAAAGTGATGGAAATGGTATGGCCAAGGCCAACGATGCACAATTGGGATCGCAGGTGATTCTGCTTAACCAAACGTGCTCGTGGCCAACCAATCCTGAACTCGAGCCAAATGATCGTGACCCCGGGATTAGTAATAAACCCTCTTTCTCTTGATGATCGGAACCGTCGAGACTCGGACAGCCCTAAGTCGATACGCGTATTCCTAAACAGCCGCCTGTTAGTGAGAGTTTCAGAAAAATTGAAGTTGAGAGAGAGTTGTTCACGGAATTGAGCCCAGATTTCGGTGTCGGATTTCGGGGACCCGACGGACTAATTTTAAGATTCTGACGCCAGAATACGTTGGCCACACACATATGGGACGCCTTGGTGCGAAAAATGGAATTTCGGTTCGGGATGGAAAAATGACGGAATTGCCCTTGGGTTAATTAAGCTTAATTCCGAATTTTGGAAAATTATTTTGGTTTAACCAAGGTTGGTTAAGGTTAACTAGGTTGGTTAAGGGTTGGTTAGGGACTAATGACAAGAATGCCCCTCAATAATTGGATGGAATGAATTTAAACCATTGGATGAAGGGGTAGTTTGGTCAAATGGGCTTAGATGTTGACACTTGGCTTCCACTAAGGGTTGAGTTGACCAGCTTTGACCAATTTTTGGATAAGTTTTTCTCTCTCTCTCCTCCATTTCGCTCACTCTCTCTCCCTCACCGATCGGCCATCTCCTCTCCTCCGTTCCTTCTCCTTCTTCGCCGGATCAGCCCACCGTCGCCGCCCTTCCTCAGCCGCTCGCCGGGGCTGTTGGTCACGGCAAAGGACCGCCGTGGAGAGCTGAACCAGTCCCCGAGCCGCCGTCCTCAGCCGCGCCTTCTCCTCCCTCGTGGACGACCAGCCACGGCTGATCTTGGCCGAGTAAAATCCGCCGGACGCCGGCGACGCCGAGGAGGTTCCGCGCCGCCGTGAATCACCGCAGTCGAGCCGCAAGTTGGATGTTCTTGTTTCTTCCGCGAGTCGTCCACCGAGACGTGAGTTTAATGCCTAAACTTAGTCTAGCCTTAATTGTGTTTAGTTGGGTTAATTGGGTTGATTAGTGGAGATTAAGCTAGTTTGGTGTTTGTTAGTGATTGTATAGTTAATGGCTGAATTAATGATGTTGTTGAGGGTTGATTTAAGGTGGAACTATGGCTGATTAGTGAGGGTTTGATGGCTGTCTATGGTGAGCCAAATTCGGAGGCCTTGAGATTTTGTGCTAGAAATGGTGATTTTAGGGCTAAATGGGCTTGATTTGCTAAATTAAACTAAGTGTATGCCTAATATGTTTGAGTGGGGTCTTGGCTGAAGTATTTGAGGCTAAAATGGAGTGTTTTGAATGTGTTTGGCTATGTTTGAAGTTGGGGTATTGTTATGGCCGAATTGCACATGTTAGGTGTTACAAATGCTAGAAATGACCATTGTTTGTAATGTTGGAAATTGTTATGGCATTTGTATTCATTGGCATGAAAATGCATGTCACGCACATTGTATGTCGAGATTGAGATTTGAGATGACATTGTGTGATTGTGCGGGTGTGACATTGCATTGTGTGATCACGGTAAATGCCCTGAAAAGAGTGGAGCTGGGCTAAGATAAAATTGATATGTGTGATCACCTAATGGCCTACGGGTCGAGTTCCGTCCTCATGCACTTTGTAGCAGGACGATGCCCGGTTAGACCGGAAGACGACCATCCTCATGCACTTTGTAGCAGGCTCTGGTTCGTAGGTGAGCGGTGTTGCGCCTCAGGCACTTTGTAGCAGGCTAGAGACACCGGGCCGGGGGCGTATTATATACGCTGGCCATGAAGTGTTGTGGCCTTCGGGTCGGGCCCTATTGTGGGTCGTGAGCTTAAGAATGAACTGAACGTTGCATTATGTGAATTGTGAATCATGCAGTATTGTGATGAGATTGTGAGAATTATTAGCATGTGACTGCATGAGGCATTCGTGTGAGATGCGGTGATTGAGTGGTTTGAACCATTTAAAGAATATGAGCACGCGTGTGTGGAGTACGCCTGCCTGTATGTACACGTATGTGAGTGTATATATATATGTTGAATTGCACTAACTTGCAGGGGTTGAATCACGTTGAAACATATTGAGTTTTATGTTTGTTGGCTTGAATGCTTGATTTTGGTCCGTTAAGAGACACACTTTAGCCTAGCCTAGGTTTAGGTATTTGATTCACTGAGCTAGTCTCACGGTTGTGGTAAAACCGAACATTTCAGAGCCTACCCCCTAGGATGCCGGAGCCGCCTCCACTTTTTGGGATTCCTAGGCAGATATTACAGACTGAGGAGCATTTCCCAGCTGGAAATGACGAGATGCATGTGAGGTTTAGGTCAGTTCTCTACGTTAATGTGGGTGAGGATGAGCATCAGAAGCAAGAGTACATAGCATGGTGTCGCAGGGCAGCGGACGGGACCCTCAGTCGACCTATCCGTACCTTTGACATTCCAGTAGACGCTGATGGCGAGTTGGAGCCAGTGATTGCCGATGGCGAGGTGGTCGATGCTCCTCCACCTGACGCTCCGCCAACCGTCGAGGCCCAGCCAGGCCCAGGAGTTTGGTATGATGGCCCAGAGCCGGAGCCTATGGATGAGGAGGAGGACGACCCCGGGCCAGAGGCGATGGAGCTGGATAATGAGGATGGTGAGGTCGATGAGGTAGGCGAGGATGTAGACATAGATGCCATCGAGGATGCAGCCGCAGATGAAGACCTTGAGGACGACTTTGACTCCGAGGCTGAGGCTGACGTTCTCTTAGCAGACTACTGGGAAGTTCAGGAGGATCAGGCTGATCAGGAGGACCCCGACATGGACGTGGATGAGCCAGAGCCGGATCGCAGCTCTTCAGAGGAGTCAGCTGAGTCTTCCGATGAGCCCGACGATTCCAGCGACCCAGACTACGAGCCTTAGACTAGTTGGACGGCGATAGGGATCCCTACCTTTTTGTTATAGTGATCCTTAGTACAAACCTACTCACCCGGCCACCGACACTTTTTGGATTAGTGGCCTTTTGACTTTGATGCTAGCTTGACCTTGACCTAGACCTGTAGTGGATCTGACTGTACTTGTATCTGTGTTCTTTGTGTAAACAGTTTGTTGATATATATATGAAAGAATGAGGTTTTACCTGATGATGATTTGATTGTTTGGTTTCCTTGCTCATCTTTATTTGTCAGGGTTTGTAATTTGCTTTCGCATGTGTTTTTATACTCTGATTGTTGCTGGGTCGGCGATGTCTCCTGGGGACGTCGCACTCTGATCGACCGGCGTGGTAAGGGGATGCTCGTGTTCCGATGGGTAAGTTGGGTTCGGGGCGTGACACAAATCCCCCTACTACTCAAACAAATGGGGGTATTGTCGTTGCATTATCTCTTCACTTTCCCATGTCGCACCTTCTGTCCCATGGTGCTCCAAACAACCTTGACCATCGGGATCGTCTTCCTCGCCAGAAGTCGAGCAGGCCTCAGCCTCTCTAAATCAACGAACTCGTCCCTCTCATGAGGTCGACCATCGGCTACGGACGATGGAAAAAAATGAAAGAAAAAAAGAAAAAAGAATAAAAACAAAACAAAAAAAATTATGAACAAATCGTAGAACTTAAAAAAATTAAAAATGACAAATTTATGATTCAATTAACTTTGTTAGGTAACCCATATTTGACCGGTTTTAGCTTGCTTTTAAATTTTAGGCAACCCAATCATACGACCCATTCCACTGAATATGAGTTCAAAAATGGGTTCTAGATGCATTTTTACACCTCTAGCTAGCACCAGCAAATTTAATTCATCAGAAAGTGAATTAAGCATGACTATTCTGCTAAATAGTAAAAGCGCTAACGGCTCGGGAATTTCCGATCTCCAGGCGATTAAAGTTTACAAAAAATCTTTTATCACAAAATAAAAATTCGTCCATACTTTACTTTACATGACAATATATATAGCTAGATCGGCTAGCGTTGTCTACGTATTCATGTCATTAGTAGAGATGATTGTATGATTATCCAGCCATCATTTGACCTTTCGATCGCTTAACTCTGCGTTTCAAAAGGTTATGTTTTCACACTTGCAAGTAATTAACAACTTGAGGTGCAGAGTGTATTTTGCATATCATTGAAAAAACATTACGAGTTTCTAAGCATATCGAACACTAAAAATATGATTCATCCACTATTGCGCTTCATCTTAAGAGGCACAGAAAATAGGAAAATTCTTTGAGGAGAATCCAATCGAAAATTGTAATTCTTTCGTCTCTTTTATTTTACAAGTTAAGTGTACTGTAAATTAGGAATAGTTCTCAACGAGCGGGCTCGGGAGGGGATACAGCTGCAACGCAATTGTTCCACGTCTCATTGCTCCTCTTGTGGACATCGGATACTGTCCCCCCGATCGGCTTGTGGGTCGAGAGGGTCAACTCCACGAATTGATCGTGGCAGTTCTTCCCCGCCTTCACGAGCTCACGACAACATTCATTGGTGGGTGCGACGGTGTTGCCAAGGACTATGATTTGAAAGAACGAAGACCCGCAATCGCTAGTCATTCCCTTTGCGCAATCAGGGTTTCCGGCGAATGCAGCTCTAGGAAGCAATGCAGCAGTGACGACCAACAAGGTCATGAGAGCAGACAAGTTCTTGAGCATTGCCATGATGGTCGTTTCGGGACGGAAGTGTCAGAAAATTGTCTGAGATTGTTGATTGTTTGATGATGTAGTCGATCTGGAGATGAGAACTTATATAGCTTGAGGGAAGTAGTGCATTAATGAAGTGGATCACCAGTTATGATTCAAGAATTTATGTAGGAAACTTCTACAATTATTTCCCTTGCCAGAAATTCTTCTCGCGCTTTATCGTTCTACAAGAATTGAGGGCCTTGTCATCTGACCATGTTTGCGATTCAATCATTAGCCATAAAAACAGTAGTAATGAGTTGCTTGGTTGAAGATAATTAGCCGGGAATGAAAATACTCATTTCGGGTCTGCCTTTCAATCCCTTGTTTGGTATTTAATAGGAACTAGTCACGTGCCCTCCTCGGCTTAAAATAGTTTTATGAAATTAAATTTGCTTAAAATGTTTCAACTTATGTACCTCCGTAAAAATGTCCGCAATTCAATTTCAGAGCTAATATGAAACAGACCCTAAATCGCATTTGCAACCGAGTTGGAGAGGCTGAAAATGAACCAAAAATCTGCTGAACGCCCCGAAAGCCGGTCTGGTCAAGGGATACTCAGCCTAAGTTTTGACCTCTCGAGTCATGGATTAGGCCCCTTGAGATCTCCGCGTTAAATATGGGTTAGCACAAGACCTGTTGAATGGATCGGTCGGGTCGGATTTGCGCCGTGTCCTAAATAGTCCAACCCAAATGGACACATCAACTCGTTTATGACCGATTTATTTTTAATGTAAATATCTCAACCTACATCCGACCCGACCCATAACCAACTCATGTCCGACTCGACTCATATTGCTAAAATACTTCTATATTTCACACACGCTAAGAATACTTGTTTCTTATGACTTTTAAAAAAAAATATGCTGCTAAAACACTTCCAAGCAATACAAATCTAGTGGATAATTTTTATAATTTTTTGGAAAAATTGAGGCTCGGCTTGTTTCACAGAAACCGTGCTATTTTTGGAAAATATTTTCTGCGAAGTCATTTTTGAGGAAGATAATAACACTTTTTGGTGTCCGGCTTAAACCTGAAAATGAAATAGAAAATGTTTTCCCCCGGGTATGGAAAATCTTATTTGACTTACCTCCCCGCACTCTTTTTAATAATTTTGAATTTCTTTTCTTTTCAAATTTTTCTTTGTTTATTATTTAAAAAAAAACAGACCGGGCGAGCTCGAGCCTCGCTAGCCTATGGTAAGGCTTGAGCCTAGCCAGAGGCCGACGAGCTGAAGCTACGCAGGCCTTGGGCGAGCTAGAGATTCGCCAGCATTGGCGAGTTCAAGCCTTGCCAGAAGTTGAGGGGGCCCGAGCCTCTCTAAATCAACGAACTCGTCCCTCTCATGCGGTCGACCATCGGCTGCGGACGATGGAAAAAAAATGAAAGAAAAAAGAAAAAGAATGAAAACAAAACAAAAAAAATTATGAAAAAATCGTAGAACTTAAAAAAATTAAAAATGACATATTTATGATTCAATTAACTTTGTTAGGTAACCCATATTTGACCAATTTTAGCTTGCTTTTAAATTTCAGGCAACCCAATCATACGACCCATACCATTGAATATGAGTTCAAAAAAGGGTTCTAGACGCATTTTTACACCTCTAGCTGGCGCCAGCAAATTTAATTCACAAGAAGTGAATTAAGCATGACTATTCTGCTAAATAGTAAAAGCGGTAACGGCTCGGGAATTTCCGATCTCCAGGCGATTAAAGTTTGCAAAAAATCTTTTATCACAAAATAAAAAGTCGTCCATACTTTACTTTACATGGCAATATATATAGCTAGATCGGCTAGCGTTGTCTACGTATTCATGTCATTAGTAGAGATGATTGTATGACTATCCAACCATCATTTGATCTTTCGAACTATTAACTATGCGTTTCAAAAGGTTATGTTTTCACACCTGCAAGTAATTAACAACTTGAGGTGCAGAATGTATTTTGCATATCATTGAAAAAAAATTACGAGTTTCTAAGCATATCGAACACTAAAAGTATGATTCATCCACTGTTGCGCTTCATCTTAAGAGGCTCGGCTTGTTTCACAGAAACTGTGCTATTTTTGGAAAATATTTTCTGCGAAGTCATTTTTGAGAAAGATAATAACACTTTTTGGTGTCCGGCTTAAACCTGAAAATGAAATAGAAAATGTTTTCCCCCGGGTATGGAAAATCTTATTTGACTTACCTCCCCGCACTCTTTTTAATAATTTTTAATTTCTTTTCTTTTCAAATTTTTCTTTGTTTATTATTTAAAAAAAAAAACCGAACGGGCGAGCTCGAGCCTCGCTAGCCTAAGGTGAGCTTGAGCCTAGCCAGAGGCCGACGAGCTCAAGCTACGCAGGCCTTGGGCGAGCTAGATATTCGCTAGCTTTAGCGAGTTCAAGCCTCGCCAGAAGTCGAGGAGGCCTCAGCCTCTCTAAATCAACGAACTCGTCCCTCTCATGCGGTCGACCATCGGCTACGGACGATGGAAAAAAATGAAAGAAAAAAAGAAAAAAGAATAAAAACAAAACAAAAAAAATTATGAACAAATCGTAGAACTTAAAAAAATTAAAAATGACAAATTTATGATTCAATTAACTTTGTTAGGTAACCCATATTTGACCGGTTTTAGCTTGCTTTTAAATTTTAGGCAACCCAATCATACGACCCATTCCACTGAATATGAGTTCAAAAATGGGTTCTAGATGCATTTTTACACCTCTAGCTAGCACCAGCAAATTTAATTCATCAGAAAGTGAATTAAGCATGACTATTCTGCTAAATAGTAAAAGCGCTAACGGCTCGGGAATTTCCGATCTCCAGGCGATTAAAGTTTACAAAAAATCTTTTATCACAAAATAAAAAGTCGTCCATACTTTACTTTGCATGGCAATATATATAGCTAGATCGGCTAGCGTTGTCTACGTATTCATGTCATTAGTAGAGATGATTGTATGATTATCCAGCCATCATTTGACCTTTCGATCGCTTAACTCTGCGTTTCAAAAGGTTATGTTTTCACACTTGCAAGTAATTAACAACTTGAGGTGCAGAGTGTATTTTGCATGTCATTGAAAAAACATTACGAGTTTCTAAGCATATCGAACACTAAAAATATGATTCATCCACTATTGCGCTTCATCTTAAGAGGCACAGAAAATAGGAAAATTCTTTGAGGAGAATCCAATCGAAAATTGTAATTCTTTCGTCTCTTTTATTTTACAAGTTAAGTGTACTGTAAATTAGGAATAGTTCTCAACGAGCGGGCTCGGGAGGGGATACAGCTGCAACGCAATTGTTCCACGTCTCATTGCTCCTCTTGTGGACATCGGATACTGTCCCCCCGATCGGCTTGTGGGTCGAGAGGGTCAACTCCACGAATTGATCGTGGCAGTTCTTCCCCGCCTTCACGAGCTCACGACAACATTCATTGGTGGGTGCGACGGTGTTGCCAAGGACTATGATTTGAAAGAACGAAGACCCGCAATCGCTAGTCATTCCCTTTGCGCAATCAGGGTTTCCGGCGAATGCAGCTCTAGGAAGCAATGCAGCAGTGACGACCAACAAGGTCATGAGAGCAGACAAGTTCTTGAGCATTGCCATGATGGTCGTTTCGGGACGGAAGTGTCAGAAAATTGTCTGAGATTGTTGATTGTTTGATGATGTAGTCGATCTGGAGATGAGAACTTATATAGCTTGAGGGAAGTAGTGCATTAATGAAGTGGATCACCAGTTATGATTCAAGAATTTATGTAGGAAACTTCTACAATTATTTCCCTTGCCAGAAATTCTTCTCGCGCTTTATCGTTCTACAAGAATTGAGGGCCTTGTCATCTGACCATGTTTGCGATTCAATCATTAGCCATAAAAACAGTAGTAATGAGTTGCTTGGTTGAAGATAATTAGCCGGGAATGAAAATACTCATTTCGGGTCTGCCTTTCAATCCCTTGTTTGGTATTTAATAGGAACTAGTCACGTGCCCTCCTCGGCTTAAAATAGTTTTATGAAATTAAATTTGCTTAAAATGTTTCAACTTATGTACCTCCGTAAAAATGTCCGCAATTCAATTTCAGAGCTAATATGAAACAGACCCTAAATCGCATTTGCAACCGAGTTGGAGAGGCTGAAAATGAACCAAAAATCTGCTGAACGCCCCGAAAGCCGGTCTGGTCAAGGGATACTCAGCCTAAGTTTTGACCTCTCGAGTCATGGATTAGGCCCCTTGAGATCTCCGCGTTAAATATGGGTTAGCACAAGACCTGTTGAATGGATCGGTCGGGTCGGATTTGCGCCGTGTCCTAAATAGTCCAACCCAAATGGACACATCAACTCGTTTATGACCGATTTATTTTTAATGTAAATATCTCAACCTACATCCGACCCGACCCATAACCAACTCATGTCCGACTCGACTCATATTGCTAAAATACTTCTATATTTCACACACGCTAAGAATACTTGTTTCTTATGACTTTTAAAAAAAATATGCTGCTAAAACACTTCCAAGCAATACAAATCTAGTGGATAATTTTTATAATTTTTTGGAAAAATTGAGGCTCGGCTTGTTTCACAGAAACCGTGCTATTTTTGGAAAATATTTTCTGCGAAGTCATTTTTGAGGAAGATAATAACACTTTTTGGTGTCCGGCTTAAACCTGAAAATGAAATAGAAAATGTTTTCCCCCGGGTATGGAAAATCTTATTTGACTTACCTCCCCGCACTCTTTTTAATAATTTTTAATTTCTTTTCTTTTCAAATTTTTCTTTGTTTATTATTTAAAAAAAAAACAGACCGGGCGAGCTCGAGCCTCGCTAGCCTATGGTAAGGCTTGAGCCTAGCCAGAGGCCGACGAGCTGAAGCTACGCAGGCCTTGGGCGAGCTAGAGATTCGCAAGCATTGGCGAGTTCAAGCCTTGCCAGAAGTTGAGGGGGCCCGAGCCTCTCTAAATCAACGAACTCGTCCCTCTCATGCGGTCGACCATCGGCTGCGGACGATGGAAAAAAAATGAAAGAAAAAAGAAAAAGAATGAAAACAAAACAAAAAAAATTATGAAAAAATCGTAGAACTTAAAAAAATTAAAAATGACATATTTATGATTCAATTAACTTTGTTAGGTAACCCATATTTGACCAATTTTAGCTTGCTTTTAAATTTCAGGCAACCCAATCATACGACCCATACCATTGAATATGAGTTCAAAAAAGGGTTCTAGACGCATTTTTACACCTCTAGCTGGCGCCAGCAAATTTAATTCACAAGAAGTGAATTAAGCATGACTATTCTGCTAAATAGTAAAAGCGGTAACGGCTCGGGAATTTCCGATCTCCAGGCGATTAAAGTTTGCAAAAAATCTTTTATCACAAAATAAAAAGTCGTCCATACTTTACTTTACATGACAATATATATAGCTAGATCGGCTAGCGTTGTCTACGTATTCATGTCATTAGTAGAGATGATTGTATGACTATCCAACCATCATTTGATCTTTCGAACTATTAACTATGCGTTTCAAAAGGTTATGTTTTCACACCTGCAAGTAATTAACAACTTGAGGTGCAGAATGTATTTTGCATATCATTGAAAAAAAATTACGAGTTTCTAAGCATATCGAACACTAAAAGTATGATTCATCCACTGTTGCGCTTCATCTTAAGAGGCTCGGCTTGTTTCACAGAAACTGTGCTATTTTTGGAAAATATTTTCTGCGAAGTCATTTTTGAGAAAGATAATAACACTTTTTGGTGTCCGGCTTAAACCTGAAAATGAAATAGAAAATGTTTTCCCCCGGGTATGGAAAATCTTATTTGACTTACCTCCCCGCACTCTTTTTAATAATTTTTAATTTCTTTTCTTTTCAAATTTTTCTTTGTTTATTATTTAAAAAAAAAAACCGACCGGGCGAGCTCGAGCCTCGCTAGCCTAAGGTGAGCTTGAGCCTAGCCAGAGGCCGACGAGCTCAAGCTACGCAGGCCTTGGGCGAGCTAGATATTCGCTAGCTTTAGCGAGTTCAAGCCTCGCCAGAAGTCGAGGAGGCCTCAGCCTCTCTAAATCAACGAACTCGTCCCTCTCATGCGGTCGACCATCGGCTACGGACGATGGAAAAAAATGAAAGAAAAAAAGAAAAAAGAATAAAAACAAAACAAAAAAAATTATGAACAAATCGTAGAACTTAAAAAAATTAAAAATGACAAATTTATGATTCAATTAACTTTGTTAGGTAACCCATATTTGACCGGTTTTAGCTTGCTTTTAAATTTTAGGCAACCCAATCATACGACCCATTCCACTGAATATGAGTTCAAAAATGGGTTCTAGATGCATTTTTACACCTCTAGCTAGCACCAGCAAATTTAATTCATCAGAAAGTGAATTAAGCATGACTATTCTGCTAAATAGTAAAAGCGCTAACGGCTCGGGAATTTCCGATCTCCAGGCGATTAAAGTTTGCAAAAAATCTTTTATCACAAAATAAAAAGTCGTCCATACTTTACTTTGCATGGCAATATATATAGCTAGATCGGCTAGCGTTGTCTACGTATTCATGTCATTAGTAGAGATGATTGTATGATTATCCAGCCATCATTTGACCTTTCGATCGCTTAACTCTGCGTTTCAAAAGGTTATGTTTTCACACTTGCAAGTAATTAACAACTTGAGGTGCAGAGTGTATTTTGCATGTCATTGAAAAAACATTACGAGTTTCTAAGCATATCGAACACTAAAAATATGATTCATCCACTATTGCGCTTCATCTTAAGAGGCACAGAAAATAGGAAAATTCTTTGAGGAGAATCCAATCGAAAATTGTAATTCTTTCGTCTCTTTTATTTTACAAGTTAAGTGTACTGTAAATTAGGAATAGTTCTCAACGAGCGGGCTCGGGAGGGGATACAGCTGCAACGCAATTGTTCCACGTCTCATTGCTCCTCTTGTGGACATCGGATACTGTCCCCCCGATCGGCTTGTGGGTCGAGAGGGTCAACTCCACGAATTGATCGTGGCAGTTCTTCCCCGCCTTCACGAGCTCACGACAACATTCATTGGTGGGTGCGACGGTGTTGCCAAGGACTATGATTTGAAAGAACGAAGACCCGCAATCGCTAGTCATTCCCTTTGCGCAATCAGGGTTTCCGGCGAATGCAGCTCTAGGAAGCAATGCAGCAGTGACGACCAACAAGGTCATGAGAGCAGACAAGTTCTTGAGCATTGCCATGATGGTCGTTTCGGGACGGAAGTGTCAGAAAATTGTCTGAGATTGTTGATTGTTTGATGATGTAGTCGATCTGGAGATGAGAACTTATATAGCTTGAGGGAAGTAGTGCATTAATGAAGTGGATCACCAGTTATGATTCAAGAATTTATGTAGGAAACTTCTACAATTATTTCCCTTGCCAGAAATTCTTCTCGCGCTTTATCGTTCTACAAGAATTGAGGGCCTTGTCATCTGACTATGTTTGCGATTCAATCATTAGCCATAAAAACAGTAGTAATGAGTTGCTTGGTTGAAGATAATTAGCCGGGAATGAAAATACTCATTTCGGGTCTGCCTTTCAATCCCTTGTTTGGTATTTAATAGGAACTAGTCACGTGCCCTCCTCGGCTTAAAATAGTTTTATGAAATTAAATTTGCTTAAAAAGTTTCAACTTATGTACCTCCGTAAAAATGTCCGCAATTCAATTTCAGAGCTAATCTGAAACAGACCCTAAATCGCATTTGCAACCGAGTTGGAGAGGCTGAAAATGAACCAAAAATCTGCTGAACGCCCCGAAAGCCGGTCTGGTCAAGGGATACTCAGCCTAAGTTTTGACCTCTCGAGTCATGGATTAGGCCCCTTGAGATCTCCGCGTTAAATATGGGTTAGCACAAGACCTGTTGAATGGATCGGTCGGGTCGGATTTGCGCCGTGTCCTAAATAGTCCAACCCAAATGGACACATCAACTCGTTTATGACCGATTTATTTTTAATGTAAATATCTCAACCTACATCCGACCCGACCCATAACCAACTCATGTCCGACTCGACTCATATTGCTAAAATACTTCTATATTTCACACACGCTAAGAATACTTGTTTCTTATGACTTTTAAAAAAAATATGCTGCTAAAACACTTCCAAGCAATACAAATCTAGTGGATAATTTTTATAATTTTTTGGAAAAATTGAGGCTCGGCTTGTTTCACAGAAACCGTGCTATTTTTGGAAAATATTTTCTGCGAAGTCATTTTTGAGGAAGATAATAACACTTTTTGGTGTCCGGCTTAAACCTGAAAATGAAATAGAAAATGTTTTCCCCCGGGTATGGAAAATCTTATTTGACTTACCTCCCCGCACTCTTTTTAATAATTTTTAATTTCTTTTCTTTTCAAATTTTTCTTTGTTTATTATTTAAAAAAAAACAGACCGGGCGAGCTCGAGCCTCGCTAGCCTATGGTAAGGCTTGAGCCTAGCCAGAGGCCGACGAGCTGAAGCTACGCAGGCCTTGGGCGAGCTAGAGATTCGCAAGCATTGGCGAGTTCAAGCCTTGCCAGAAGTTGAGGGGGCCCGAGCCTCTCTAAATCAACGAACTCGTCCCTCTCATGCGGTCGACCATCGGCTGCGGACGATGGAAAAAAAATGAAAGAAAAAAGAAAAAGAATGAAAACAAAACAAAAAAAATTATGAAAAAATCGTAGAACTTAAAAAAATTAAAAATGACATATTTATGATTCAATTAACTTTGTTAGGTAACCCATATTTGACCAATTTTAGCTTGCTTTTAAATTTCAGGCAACCCAATCATACGACCCATACCATTGAATATGAGTTCAAAAAAGGGTTCTAGACGCATTTTTACACCTCTAGCTGGCGCCAGCAAATTTAATTCACAAGAAGTGAATTAAGCATGACTATTCTGCTAAATAGTAAAAGCGGTAACGGCTCGGGAATTTCCGATCTCCAGGCGATTAAAGTTTGCAAAAAATCTTTTATCACAAAATAAAAAGTCGTCCATACTTTACTTTACATGACAATATATATAGCTAGATCGGCTAGCGTTGTCTACGTATTCATGTCATTAGTAGAGATGATTGTATGACTATCCAACCATCATTTGATCTTTCGAACTATTAACTATGCGTTTCAAAAGGTTATGTTTTCACACCTGCAAGTAATTAACAACTTGAGGTGCAGAATGTATTTTGCATATCATTGAAAAAAAATTACGAGTTTCTAAGCATATCGAACACTAAAAGTATGATTCATCCACTGTTGCGCTTCATCTTAAGAGGCTCGGCTTGTTTCACAGAAACTGTGCTATTTTTGGAAAATATTTTCTGCGAAGTCATTTTTGAGAAAGATAATAACACTTTTTGGTGTCCGGCTTAAACCTGAAAATGAAATAGAAAATGTTTTCCCCCGGGTATGGAAAATCTTATTTGACTTACCTCCCCGCACTCTTTTTAATAATTTTTAATTTCTTTTCTTTTCAAATTTTTCTTTGTTTATTATTTAAAAAAAAAAACCGACCGGGCGAGCTCGAGCCTCGCTAGCCTAAGGTGAGCTTGAGCCTAGCCAGAGGCCGACGAGCTCAAGCTACGCAGGCCTTGGGCGAGCTAGATATTCGCTAGCTTTAGCGAGTTCAAGCCTCGCCAGAAGTCGAGGAGGCCTCAGCCTCTCTAAATCAACGAACTCGTCCCTCTCATGCGGTCGACCATCGGCTACGGACGATGGAAAAAAATGAAAGAAAAAAAGAAAAAAGAATAAAAACAAAACAAAAAAAATTATGAACAAATCGTAGAACTTAAAAAAATTAAAAATGACAAATTTATGATTCAATTAACTTTGTTAGGTAACCCATATTTGACCGGTTTTAGCTTGCTTTTAAATTTTAGGCAACCCAATCATACGACCCATTCCACTGAATATGAGTTCAAAAATGGGTTCTAGATGCATTTTTACACCTCTAGCTAGCACCAGCAAATTTAATTCATCAGAAAGTGAATTAAGCATGACTATTCTGCTAAATAGTAAAAGCGCTAACGGCTCGGGAATTTCCGATCTCCAGGCGATTAAAGTTTACAAAAAATCTTTTATCACAAAATAAAAAGTCGTCCATACTTTACTTTGCATGGCAATATATATAGCTAGATCGGCTAGCGTTGTCTACGTATTCATGTCATTAGTAGAGATGATTGTATGATTATCCAGCCATCATTTGACCTTTCGATCGCTTAACTCTGCGTTTCAAAAGGTTATGTTTTCACACTTGCAAGTAATTAACAACTTGAGGTGCAGAGTGTATTTTGCATGTCATTGAAAAAACATTACGAGTTTCTAAGCATATCGAACACTAAAAATATGATTCATCCACTATTGCGCTTCATCTTAAGAGGCACAGAAAATAGGAAAATTCTTTGAGGAGAATCCAATCGAAAATTGTAATTCTTTCGTCTCTTTTATTTTACAAGTTAAGTGTACTGTAAATTAGGAATAGTTCTCAACGAGCGGGCTCGGGAGGGGATACAGCTGCAACGCAATTGTTCCACGTCTCATTGCTCCTCTTGTGGACATCGGATACTGTCCCCCCGATCGGCTTGTGGGTCGAGAGGGTCAACTCCACGAATTGATCGTGGCAGTTCTTCCCCGCCTTCACGAGCTCACGACAACATTCATTGGTGGGTGCGACGGTGTTGCCAAGGACTATGATTTGAAAGAACGAAGACCCGCAATCGCTAGTCATTCCCTTTGCGCAATCAGGGTTTCCGGCGAATGCAGCTCTAGGAAGCAATGCAGCAGTGACGACCAACAAGGTCATGAGAGCAGACAAGTTCTTGAGCATTGCCATGATGGTCGTTTCGGGACGGAAGTGTCAGAAAATTGTCTGAGATTGTTGATTGTTTGATGATGTAGTCGATCTGGAGATGAGAACTTATATAGCTTGAGGGAAGTAGTGCATTAATGAAGTGGATCACCAGTTATGATTCAAGAATTTATGTAGGAAACTTCTACAATTATTTCCCTTGCCAGAAATTCTTCTCGCGCTTTATCGTTCTACAAGAATTGAGGGCCTTGTCATCTGACTATGTTTGCGATTCAATCATTAGCCATAAAAACAGTAGTAATGAGTTGCTTGGTTGAAGATAATTAGCCGGGAATGAAAATACTCATTTCGGGTCTGCCTTTCAATCCCTTGTTTGGTATTTAATAGGAACTAGTCACGTGCCCTCCTCGGCTTAAAATAGTTTTATGAAATTAAATTTGCTTAAAAAGTTTCAACTTATGTACCTCCGTAAAAATGTCCGCAATTCAATTTCAGAGCTAATCTGAAACAGACCCTAAATCGCATTTGCAACCGAGTTGGAGAGGCTGAAAATGAACCAAAAATCTGCTGAACGCCCCGAAAGCCGGTCTGGTCAAGGGATACTCAGCCTAAGTTTTGACCTCTCGAGTCATGGATTAGGCCCCTTGAGATCTCCGCGTTAAATATGGGTTAGCACAAGACCTGTTGAATGGATCGGTCGGGTCGGATTTGCGCCGTGTCCTAAATAGTCCAACCCAAATGGACACATCAACTCGTTTATGACCGATTTATTTTTAATGTAAATATCTCAACCTACATCCGACCCGACCCATAACCAACTCATGTCCGACTCGACTCATATTGCTAAAATACTTCTATATTTCACACACGCTAAGAATACTTGTTTCTTATGACTTTTAAAAAAAATATGCTGCTAAAACACTTCCAAGCAATACAAATCTAGTGGATAATTTTTATAATTTTTTGGAAAAATTGAGGCTCGGCTTGTTTCACAGAAACCGTGCTATTTTTGGAAAATATTTTCTGCGAAGTCATTTTTGAGGAAGATAATAACACTTTTTGGTGTCCGGCTTAAACCTGAAAATGAAATAGAAAATGTTTTCCCCCGGGTATGGAAAATCTTATTTGACTTACCTCCCCGCACTCTTTTTAATAATTTTTAATTTCTTTTCTTTTCAAATTTTTCTTTGTTTATTATTTAAAAAAAAACAGACCGGGCGAGCTCGAGCCTCGCTAGCCTATGGTAAGGCTTGAGCCTAGCCAGAGGCCGACGAGCTGAAGCTACGCAGGCCTTGGGCGAGCTAGAGATTCGCAAGCATTGGCGAGTTCAAGCCTTGCCAGAAGTTGAGGGGGCCCGAGCCTCTCTAAATCAACGAACTCGTCCCTCTCATGCGGTCGACCATCGGCTGCGGACGATGGAAAAAAAATGAAAGAAAAAAGAAAAAGAATGAAAACAAAACAAAAAAAATTATGAAAAAATCGTAGAACTTAAAAAAATTAAAAATGACATATTTATGATTCAATTAACTTTGTTAGGTAACCCATATTTGACCAATTTTAGCTTGCTTTTAAATTTCAGGCAACCCAATCATACGACCCATACCATTGAATATGAGTTCAAAAAAGGGTTCTAGACGCATTTTTACACCTCTAGCTGGCGCCAGCAAATTTAATTCACAAGAAAGTGAATTAAGCATGACTATTCTGCTAAATAGTAAAAGCGGTAACGGCTCGGGAATTTCCGATCTCCAGGCGATTAAAGTTTGCAAAAAATCTTTTATCACAAAATAAAAAGTCGTCCATACTTTACTTTACATGACAATATATATAGCTAGATCGGCTAGCGTTGTCTACGTATTCATGTCATTAGTAGAGATGATTGTATGACTATCCAACCATCATTTGATCTTTCGAACTATTAACTATGCGTTTCAAAAGGTTATGTTTTCACACCTGCAAGTAATTAACAACTTGAGGTGCAGAATGTATTTTGCATATCATTGAAAAAAAATTACGAGTTTCTAAGCATATCGAACACTAAAAGTATGATTCATCCACTGTTGCGCTTCATCTTAAGAGGCTCGGCTTGTTTCACAGAAACTGTGCTATTTTTGGAAAATATTTTCTGCGAAGTCATTTTTGAGAAAGATAATAACACTTTTTGGTGTCCGGCTTAAACCTGAAAATGAAATAGAAAATGTTTTCCCCCGGGTATGGAAAATCTTATTTGACTTACCTCCCCGCACTCTTTTTAATAATTTTTAATTTCTTTTCTTTTCAAAATTTTCTTTGTTTATTATTTAAAAAAAAAAACCGACCAGGCGAGCTCGAGCCTCGCTAGCCTAAGGTAAGCTTGAGCCTAGCCAGAGGCCGACGAGCTCAAGCTACGCAGGCCTTGGGCGAGCTAGATATTCGCTAGCTTTGGCGAGTTCAAGCCTCGCCAGAAGTCGAGGAGGCCTCAGCCTCTCTAAATCAACGAACTCGTCCCTCTCATGCGGTCGACCATCGGCTACGGACGATGGAAAAAAATGAAAGAAAAAAAAAAGAATAAAAACAAAACAAAACAAAAAAAATTATGAACAAATCGTAGAACTTAAAAAAATTAAAAATGACAAATTTATGATTCAATTAACTTTGTTAGGTAACCCATATTTGACCGGTTTTAGCTTGCTTTTAAATTTTAGGCAACCCAATCATACGACCCATTCCACTGAATATGAGTTCAAAAATGGGTTCTAGATGCATTTTTACACCTCTAGCTAGCACCAGCAAATTTAATTCATCAGAAAGTGAATTAAGCATGACTATTCTGCTAAATAGTAAAAGCGCTAACGGCTCGGGAATTTCCGATCTCCAGGCGATTAAAGTTTACAAAAAATCTTTTATCACAAAATAAAAAGTCGTCCATACTTTACTTTGCATGGCAATATATATAGCTAGATCGGCTAGCGTTGTCTACGTATTCATGTCATTAGTAGAGATGATTGTATGATTATCCAGCCATCATTTGACCTTTCGATCGCTTAACTCTGCGTTTCAAAAGGTTATGTTTTCACACTTGCAAGTAATTAACAACTTGAGGTGCAGAGTGTATTTTGCATGTCATTGAAAAAACATTACGAGTTTCTAAGCATATCGAACACTAAAAATATGATTCATCCACTATTGCGCTTCATCTTAAGAGGCACAGAAAATAGGAAAATTCTTTGAGGAGAATCCAATCGAAAATTGTAATTCTTTCGTCTCTTTTATTTTACAAGTTAAGTGTACTGTAAATTAGGAATAGTTCTCAACGAGCGGGCTCGGGAGGGGATACAGCTGCAACGCAATTGTTCCACGTCTCATTGCTCCTCTTGTGGACATCGGATACTGTCCCCCCGATCGGCTTGTGGGTCGAGAGGGTCAACTCCACGAATTGATCGTGGCAGTTCTTCCCCGCCTTCACGAGCTCACGACAACATTCATTGGTGGGTGCGACGGTGTTGCCAAGGACTATGATTTGAAAGAACGAAGACCCGCAATCGCTAGTCATTCCCTTTGCGCAATCAGGGTTTCCGGCGAATGCAGCTCTAGGAAGCAATGCAGCAGTGACGACCAACAAGGTCATGAGAGCAGACAAGTTCTTGAGCATTGCCATGATGGTCGTTTCGGGACGGAAGTGTCAGAAAATTGTCTGAGATTGTTGATTGTTTGATGATGTAGTCGATCTGGAGATGAGAACTTATATAGCTTGAGGGAAGTAGTGCATTAATGAAGTGGATCACCAGTTATGATTCAAGAATTTATGTAGGAAACTTCTACAATTATTTCCCTTGCCAGAAATTCTTCTCGCGCTTTATCGTTCTACAAGAATTGAGGGCCTTGTCATCTGACTATGTTTGCGATTCAATCATTAGCCATAAAAACAGTAGTAATGAGTTGCTTGGTTGAAGATAATTAGCCGGGAATGAAAATACTCATTTCGGGTCTGCCTTTCAATCCCTTGTTTGGTATTTAATAGGAACTAGTCACGTGCCCTCCTCGGCTTAAAATAGTTTTATGAAATTAAATTTGCTTAAAAAGTTTCAACTTATGTACCTCCGTAAAAATGTCCGCAATTCAATTTCAGAGCTAATCTGAAACAGACCCTAAATCGCATTTGCAACCGAGTTGGAGAGGCTGAAAATGAACCAAAAATCTGCTGAACGCCCCGAAAGCCGGTCTGGTCAAGGGATACTCAGCCTAAGTTTTGACCTCTCGAGTCATGGATTAGGCCCCTTGAGATCTCCGCGTTAAATATGGGTTAGCACAAGACCTGTTGAATGGATCGGTCGGGTCGGATTTGCGCCGTGTCCTAAATAGTCCAACCCAAATGGACACATCAACTCGTTTATGACCGATTTATTTTTAATGTAAATATCTCAACCTACATCCGACCCGACCCATAACCAACTCATGTCCGACTCGACTCATATTGCTAAAATACTTCTATATTTCACACACGCTAAGAATACTTGTTTCTTATGACTTTTAAAAAAAATATGCTGCTAAAACACTTCCAAGCAATACAAATCTAGTGGATAATTTTTATAATTTTTTTGAAAAATTGAGGCTCGGCTTGTTTCACAGAAACCGTGCTATTTTTGGAAAATATTTTCTGCGAAGTCATTTTTGAGGAAGATAATAACACTTTTTGGTGTCCGGCTTAAACCTGAAAATGAAATAGAAAATGTTTTCCCCCGGGTATGGAAAATCTTATTTGACTTACCTCCCCGCACTCTTTTTAATAATTTTTAATTTCTTTTCTTTTCAAATTTTTCTTTGTTTATTATTTTAAAAAAAACCGACCGGGCGAGCACGAGCCTCGCTAGCCTATGGTAAGGCTTGAGCCTAGCCAGAGGCCGACGAGCTGAAGCTACGCAGGCCTTGGGCGAGCTAGAGATTCGCAAGCATTGGCGAGTTCAAGCCTTGCCAGAAGTTGAGGGGGCCCGAGCCTCTCTAAATCAACGAACTCGTCCCTCTCATGCGGTCGACCATCGGCTGCGGACGATGGAAAAAAAATGAAAGAAAAAAGAAAAAGAATGAAAACAAAACAAAAAAAATTATGAAAAAATCGTAGAACTTAAAAAAATTAAAAATGACATATTTATGATTCAATTAACTTTGTTAGGTAACCCATATTTGACCAATTTTAGCTTGCTTTTAAATTTCAGGCAACCCAATCATACGACCCATACCATTGAATATGAGTTCAAAAAAGGGTTCTAGACGCATTTTTACACCTCTAGCTGGCGCCAGCAAATTTAATTCACAAGAAAGTGAATTAAGCATGACTATTCTGCTAAATAGTAAAAGCGGTAACGGCTCAGGAATTTCCGATCTCCAGGCGATTAAAGTTTACAAAAAATCTTTTATCACAAAATAAAAAGTCGTCCATACTTTACTTTACATGACAATATATATAGCTAGATCGGCTAGCGTTGTCTACGTATTCATGTCATTAGTAGAGATGATTGTATGACTATCCAACCATCATTTGATCTTTCGAACTATTAACTATGCGTTTCAAAAGGTTATGTTTTCACACCTGCAAGTAATTAACAACTTGAGGTGCAGAATGTATTTTGCATATCATTGAAAAAAAATTACGAGTTTCTAAGCATATCGAACACTAAAAGTATGATTCATCCACTGTTGCGCTTCATCTTAAGAGGCTCGGCTTGTTTCACAGAAACTGTGCTATTTTTGGAAAATATTTTCTGCGAAGTCATTTTTGAGAAAGATAATAACACTTTTTGGTGTCCGGCTTAAACCTGAAAATGAAATAGAAAATGTTTTCCCCCGGGTATGGAAAATCTTATTTGACTTACCTCCCCGCACTCTTTTTAATAATTTTTAATTTCTTTTCTTTTCAAAATTTTCTTTGTTTATTATTTAAAAAAAAAAACCGACCAGGCGAGCTCGAGCCTCGCTAGCCTAAGGTAAGCTTGAGCCTAGCCAGAGGCCGACGAGCTCAAGCTACGCAGGCCTTGGGCGAGCTAGATATTCGCTAGCTTTGGCGAGTTCAAGCCTCGCCAGAAGTCGAGGAGGCCTCAGCCTCTCTAAATCAACGAACTCGTCCCTCTCATGCGGTCGACCATCGGCTACGGACGATGGAAAAAAATGAAAGAAAAAAAGAAAAAAGAATAAAAACAAAACAAAACAAAAAAAATTATGAACAAATCGTAGAACTTAAAAAAATTAAAAATGACAAATTTATGATTCAATTAACTTTGTTAGGTAACCCATATTTGACCGGTTTTAGCTTGCTTTTAAATTTTAGGCAACCCAATCATACGACCCATTCCACTGAATATGAGTTCAAAAATGGGTTCTAGATGCATTTTTACACCTCTAGCTAGCACCAGCAAATTTAATTCATCAGAAAGTGAATTAAGCATGACTATTCTGCTAAATAGTAAAAGCGCTAACGGCTCGGGAATTTCCGATCTCCAGGCGATTAAAGTTTACAAAAAATCTTTTATCACAAAATAAAAAGTCGTCCATACTTTACTTTGCATGGCAATATATATAGCTAGATCGGCTAGCGTTGTCTACGTATTCATGTCATTAGTAGAGATGATTGTATGATTATCCAGCCATCATTTGACCTTTCGATCGCTTAACTCTGCGTTTCAAAAGGTTATGTTTTCACACTTGCAAGTAATTAACAACTTGAGGTGCAGAGTGTATTTTGCATGTCATTGAAAAAACATTACGAGTTTCTAAGCATATCGAACACTAAAAATATGATTCATCCACTATTGCGCTTCATCTTAAGAGGCACAGAAAATAGGAAAATTCTTTGAGGAGAATCCAATCGAAAATTGTAATTCTTTCGTCTCTTTTATTTTACAAGTTAAGTGTACTGTAAATTAGGAATAGTTCTCAACGAGCGGGCTCGGGAGGGGATACAGCTGCAACGCAATTGTTCCACGTCTCATTGCTCCTCTTGTGGACATCGGATACTGTCCCCCCGATCGGCTTGTGGGTCGAGAGGGTCAACTCCACGAATTGATCGTGGCAGTTCTTCCCCGCCTTCACGAGCTCACGACAACATTCATTGGTGGGTGCGACGGTGTTGCCAAGGACTATGATTTGAAAGAACGAAGACCCGCAATCGCTAGTCATTCCCTTTGCGCAATCAGGGTTTCCGGCGAATGCAGCTCTAGGAAGCAATGCAGCAGTGACGACCAACAAGGTCATGAGAGCAGACAAGTTCTTGAGCATTGCCATGATGGTCGTTTCGGGACGGAAGTGTCAGAAAATTGTCTGAGATTGTTGATTGTTTGATGATGTAGTCGATCTGGAGATGAGAACTTATATAGCTTGAGGGAAGTAGTGCATTAATGAAGTGGATCACCAGTTATGATTCAAGAATTTATGTAGGAAACTTCTACAATTATTTCCCTTGCCAGAAATTCTTCTCGCGCTTTATCGTTCTACAAGAATTGAGGGCCTTGTCATCTGACTATGTTTGCGATTCAATCATTAGCCATAAAAACAGTAGTAATGAGTTGCTTGGTTGAAGATAATTAGCCGGGAATGAAAATACTCATTTCGGGTCTGCCTTTCAATCCCTTGTTTGGTATTTAATAGGAACTAGTCACGTGCCCTCCTCGGCTTAAAATAGTTTTATGAAATTAAATTTGCTTAAAAAGTTTCAACTTATGTACCTCCGTAAAAATGTCCGCAATTCAATTTCAGAGCTAATCTGAAACAGACCCTAAATCGCATTTGCAACCGAGTTGGAGAGGCTGAAAATGAACCAAAAATCTGCTGAACGCCCCGAAAGCCGGTCTGGTCAAGGGATACTCAGCCTAAGTTTTGACCTCTCGAGTCATGGATTAGGCCCCTTGAGATCTCCGCGTTAAATATGGGTTAGCACAAGACCTGTTGAATGGATCGGTCGGGTCGGATTTGCGCCGTGTCCTAAATAGTCCAACCCAAATGGACACATCAACTCGTTTATGACCGATTTATTTTTAATGTAAATATCTCAACCTACATCCGACCCGACCCATAACCAACTCATGTCCGACTCGACTCATATTGCTAAAATACTTCTATATTTCACACACGCTAAGAATACTTGTTTCTTATGACTTTTAAAAAAAATATGCTGCTAAAACACTTCCAAGCAATACAAATCTAGTGGATAATTTTTATAATTTTTTTGAAAAATTGAGGCTCGGCTTGCTTCACAGAAACCGTGCTATTTTTGGAAAATATTTTCTGCGAAGTCATTTTTGAGGAAGATAATAACACTTTTTGGTGTCCGGCTTAAACCTGAAAATGAAATAGAAAATGTTTTCCCCCGGGTATGGAAAATCTTATTTGACTTACCTCCCCGCACTCTTTTTAATAATTTTTAATTTCTTTTCTTTTCAAATTTTTCTTTGTTTATTATTTAAAAAAAAAACAGACCGGGCGAGCTCGAGCCTCGCTAGCCTATGGTAAGGCTTGAGCCTAGCCAGAGGCCGACGAGCTGAAGCTACGCAGGCCTTGGGCGAGCTAGAGATTCGCAAGCATTGGCGAGTTCAAGCCTTGCCAGAAGTTGAGGGGGCCCGAGCCTCTCTAAATCAACGAACTCGTCCCTCTCATGCGGTCGACCATCGGCTGCGGACGATGGAAAAAAAATGAAAGAAAAAAGAAAAAGAATGAAAACAAAACAAAAAAAATTATGAAAAAATCGTAGAACTTAAAAAAATTAAAAATGACATATTTATGATTCAATTAACTTTGTTAGGTAACCCATATTTGACCAATTTTAGCTTGCTTTTAAATTTCAGGCAACCCAATCATACGACCCATACCATTGAATATGAGTTCAAAAAAGGGTTCTAGACGCATTTTTACACCTCTAGCTGGCGCCAGCAAATTTAATTCACAAGAAAGTGAATTAAGCATGACTATTCTGCTAAATAGTAAAAGCGGTAACGGCTCAGGAATTTCCGATCTCCAGGCGATTAAAGTTTACAAAAAATCTTTTATCACAAAATAAAAAGTCGTCCATACTTTACTTTACATGACAATATATATAGCTAGATCGGCTAGCGTTGTCTACGTATTCATGTCATTAGTAGAGATGATTGTATGACTATCCAACCATCATTTGATCTTTCGAACTATTAACTATGCGTTTCAAAAGGTTATGTTTTCACACCTGCAAGTAATTAACAACTTGAGGTGCAGAATGTATTTTGCATATCATTGAAAAAAAATTACGAGTTTCTAAGCATATCGAACACTAAAAGTATGATTCATCCACTGTTGCGCTTCATCTTAAGAGGCTCGGCTTGTTTCACAGAAACTGTGCTATTTTTGGAAAATATTTTCTGCGAAGTCATTTTTGAGAAAGATAATAACACTTTTTGGTGTCCGGCTTAAACCTGAAAATGAAATAGAAAATGTTTTCCCCCGGGTATGGAAAATCTTATTTGACTTACCTCCCCGCACTCTTTTTAATAATTTTTAATTTCTTTTCTTTTCAAAATTTTCTTTGTTTATTATTTAAAAAAAAAAACCGACCAGGCGAGCTCGAGCCTCGCTAGCCTAAGGTAAGCTTGAGCCTAGCCAGAGGCCGACGAGCTCAAGCTACGCAGGCCTTGGGCGAGCTAGATATTCGCTAGCTTTGGCGAGTTCAAGCCTCGCCAGAAGTCGAGGAGGCCTCAGCCTCTCTAAATCAACGAACTCGTCCCTCTCATGCGGTCGACCATCGGCTACGGACGATGGAAAAAAATGAAAGAAAAAAAGAAAAAAGAATAAAAACAAAACAAAACAAAAAAAATTATGAACAAATCGTAGAACTTAAAAAAATTAAAAATGACAAATTTATGATTCAATTAACTTTGTTAGGTAACCCATATTTGACCGGTTTTAGCTTGCTTTTAAATTTTAGGCAACCCAATCATACGACCCATTCCACTGAATATGAGTTCAAAAATGGGTTCTAGATGCATTTTTACACCTCTAGCTAGCACCAGCAAATTTAATTCATCAGAAAGTGAATTAAGCATGACTATTCTGCTAAATAGTAAAAGCGCTAACGGCTCGGGAATTTCCGATCTCCAGGCGATTAAAGTTTACAAAAAATCTTTTATCACAAAATAAAAAGTCGTCCATACTTTACTTTGCATGGCAATATATATAGCTAGATCGGCTAGCGTTGTCTACGTATTCATGTCATTAGTAGAGATGATTGTATGATTATCCAGCCATCATTTGACCTTTCGATCGCTTAACTCTGCGTTTCAAAAGGTTATGTTTTCACACTTGCAAGTAATTAACAACTTGAGGTGCAGAGTGTATTTTGCATGTCATTGAAAAAACATTACGAGTTTCTAAGCATATCGAACACTAAAAATATGATTCATCCACTATTGCGCTTCATCTTAAGAGGCACAAAAAATAGGAAAATTCTTTGAGGAGAATCCAATCGAAAATTGTAATTCTTTCGTCTCTTTTATTTTACAAGTTAAGTGTACTGTAAATTAGGAATAGTTCTCAACGAGCGGGCTCGGGAGGGGATACAGCTGCAACGCAATTGTTCCACGTCTCATTGCTCCTCTTGTGGACATCGGATACTGTCCCCCCGATCGGCTTGTGGGTCGAGAGGGTCAACTCCACGAATTGATCGTGGCAGTTCTTCCCCGCCTTCACGAGCTCACGACAACATTCATTGGTGGGTGCGACGGTGTTGCCAAGGACTATGATTTGAAAGAACGAAGACCCGCAATCGCTAGTCATTCCCTTTGCGCAATCAGGGTTTCCGGCGAATGCAGCTCTAGGAAGCAATGCAGCAGTGACGACCAACAAGGTCATGAGAGCAGACAAGTTCTTGAGCATTGCCATGATGGTCGTTTCGGGACGGAAGTGTCAGAAAATTGTCTGAGATTGTTGATTGTTTGATGATGTAGTCGATCTGGAGATGAGAACTTATATAGCTTGAGGGAAGTAGTGCATTAATGAAGTGGATCACCAGTTATGATTCAAGAATTTATGTAGGAAACTTCTACAATTATTTCCCTTGCCAGAAATTCTTCTCGCGCTTTATCGTTCTACAAGAATTGAGGGCCTTGTCATCTGACTATGTTTGCGATTCAATCATTAGCCATAAAAACAGTAGTAATGAGTTGCTTGGTTGAAGATAATTAGCCGGGAATGAAAATACTCATTTCGGGTCTGCCTTTCAATCCCTTGTTTGGTATTTAATAGGAACTAGTCACGTGCCCTCCTCGGCTTAAAATAGTTTTATGAAATTAAATTTGCTTAAAAAGTTTCAACTTATGTACCTCCGTAAAAATGTCCGCAATTCAATTTCAGAGCTAATCTGAAACAGACCCTAAATCGCATTTGCAACCGAGTTGGAGAGGCTGAAAATGAACCAAAAATCTGCTGAACGCCCCGAAAGCCGGTCTGGTCAAGGGATACTCAGCCTAAGTTTTGACCTCTCGAGTCATGGATTAGGCCCCTTGAGATCTCCGCGTTAAATATGGGTTAGCACAAGACCTGTTGAATGGATCGGTCGGGTCGGATTTGCGCCGTGTCCTAAATAGTCCAACCCAAATGGACACATCAACTCGTTTATGACCGATTTATTTTTAATGTAAATATCTCAACCTACATCCGACCCGACCCATAACCAACTCATGTCCGACTCGACTCATATTGCTAAAATACTTCTATATTTCACACACGCTAAGAATACTTGTTTCTTATGACTTTTAAAAAAAATATGCTGCTAAAACACTTCCAAGCAATACAAATCTAGTGGATAATTTTTATAATTTTTTTGAAAAATTGAGGCTCGGCTTGCTTCACAGAAACCGTGCTATTTTTGGAAAATATTTTCTGCGAAGTCATTTTTGAGGAAGATAATAACACTTTTTGGTGTCCGGCTTAAACCTGAAAATGAAATAGAAAATGTTTTCCCCCGGGTATGGAAAATCTTATTTGACTTACCTCCCCGCACTCTTTTTAATAATTTTTAATTTCTTTTCTTTTCAAATTTTTCTTTGTTTATTATTTTAAAAAAAAACCGACCGGGCGAGCACGAGCCTCGCTAGCCTATGGTAAGGCTTGAGCCTAGCCAGAGGCCGACGAGCTGAAGCTACGCAGGCCTTGGGCGAGCTAGAGATTCGCAAGCATTGGCGAGTTCAAGCCTTGCCAGAAGTTGAGGGGGCCCGAGCCTCTCTAAATCAACGAACTCGTCCCTCTCATGCGGTCGACCATCGGCTGCGGACGATGGAAAAAAAATGAAAGAAAAAAGAAAAAGAATGAAAACAAAACAAAAAAAATTATGAAAAAATCGTAGAACTTAAAAAAATTAAAAATGACATATTTATGATTCAATTAACTTTGTTAGGTAACCCATATTTGACCAATTTTAGCTTGCTTTTAAATTTCAGGCAACCCAATCATACGACCCATACCATTGAATATGAGTTCAAAAAAGGGTTCTAGACGCATTTTTACACCTCTAGCTGGCGCCAGCAAATTTAATTCACAAGAAAGTGAATTAAGCATGACTATTCTGCTAAATAGTAAAAGCGGTAACGGCTCAGGAATTTCCGATCTCCAGGCGATTAAAGTTTACAAAAAATCTTTTATCACAAAATAAAAAGTCGTCCATACTTTACTTTACATGACAATATATATAGCTAGATCGGCTAGCGTTGTCTACGTATTCATGTCATTAGTAGAGATGATTGTATGACTATCCAACCATCATTTGATCTTTCGAACTATTAACTATGCGTTTCAAAAGGTTATGTTTTCACACCTGCAAGTAATTAACAACTTGAGGTGCAGAATGTATTTTGCATATCATTGAAAAAAAATTACGAGTTTCTAAGCATATCGAACACTAAAAGTATGATTCATCCACTGTTGCGCTTCATCTTAAGAGGCTCGGCTTGTTTCACAGAAACTGTGCTATTTTTGGAAAATATTTTCTGCGAAGTCATTTTTGAGAAAGATAATAACACTTTTTGGTGTCCGGCTTAAACCTGAAAATGAAATAGAAAATGTTTTCCCCCGGGTATGGAAAATCTTATTTGACTTACCTCCCCGCACTCTTTTTAATAATTTTTAATTTCTTTTCTTTTCAAAATTTTCTTTGTTTATTATTTAAAAAAAAAACAGACCGGGCGAGCTCGAGCCTCGCTAGCCTATGGTAAGGCTTGAGCCTAGCCAGAGGCCGACGAGCTGAAGCTACGCAGGCCTTGGGCGAGCTAGAGATTCGCAAGCATTGGCGAGTTCAAGCCTTGCCAGAAGTTGAGGGGGCCCGAGCCTCTCTAAATCAACGAACTCGTCCCTCTCATGCGGTCGACCATCGGCTGCGGACGATGGAAAAAAAATGAAAGAAAAAAGAAAAAGAATGAAAACAAAACAAAAAAAATTATGAAAAAATCGTAGAACTTAAAAAAATTAAAAATGACATATTTATGATTCAATTAACTTTGTTAGGTAACCCATATTTGACCAATTTTAGCTTGCTTTTAAATTTCAGGCAACCCAATCATACGACCCATACCATTGAATATGAGTTCAAAAAAGGGTTCTAGACGCATTTTTACACCTCTAGCTGGCGCCAGCAAATTTAATTCACAAGAAAGTGAATTAAGCATGACTATTCTGCTAAATAGTAAAAGCGGTAACGGCTCGGGAATTTCCGATCTCCAGGCGATTAAAGTTTGCAAAAAATCTTTTATCACAAAATAAAAAGTCGTCCATACTTTACTTTACATGACAATATATATAGCTAGATCGGCTAGCGTTGTCTACGTATTCATGTCATTAGTAGAGATGATTGTATGACTATCCAACCATCATTTGATCTTTCGAACTATTAACTATGCGTTTCAAAAGGTTATGTTTTCACACCTGCAAGTAATTAACAACTTGAGGTGCAGAATGTATTTTGCATATCATTGAAAAAAAATTACGAGTTTCTAAGCATATCGAACACTAAAAGTATGATTCATCCACTGTTGCGCTTCATCTTAAGAGGCTCGGCTTGTTTCACAGAAACTGTGCTATTTTTGGAAAATATTTTCTGCGAAGTCATTTTTGAGAAAGATAATAACACTTTTTGGTGTCCGGCTTAAACCTGAAAATGAAATAGAAAATGTTTTCCCCCGGGTATGGAAAATCTTATTTGACTTACCTCCCCGCACTCTTTTTAATAATTTTTAATTTCTTTTCTTTTCAAAATTTTCTTTGTTTATTATTTAAAAAAAAAAACCGACCAGGCGAGCTCGAGCCTCGCTAGCCTAAGGTAAGCTTGAGCCTAGCCAGAGGCCGACGAGCTCAAGCTACGCAGGCCTTGGGCGAGCTAGATATTCGCTAGCTTTGGCGAGTTCAAGCCTCGCCAGAAGTCGAGGAGGCCTCAGCCTCTCTAAATCAACGAACTCGTCCCTCTCATGCGGTCGACCATCGGCTACGGACGATGGAAAAAAATGAAAGAAAAAAAGAAAAAAGAATAAAAACAAAACAAAAAAAATTATGAACAAATCGTAGAACTTAAAAAAATTAAAAATGACAAATTTATGATTCAATTAACTTTGTTAGGTAACCCATATTTGACCGGTTTTAGCTTGCTTTTAAATTTTAGGCAACCCAATCATACGACCCATTCCACTGAATATGAGTTCAAAAATGGGTTCTAGATGCATTTTTACACCTCTAGCTAGCACCAGCAAATTTAATTCATCAGAAAGTGAATTAAGCATGACTATTCTGCTAAATAGTAAAAGCGCTAACGGCTCGGGAATTTCCGATCTCCAGGCGATTAAAGTTTACAAAAAATCTTTTATCACAAAATAAAAAGTCGTCCATACTTTACTTTGCATGGCAATATATATAGCTAGATCGGCTAGCGTTGTCTACGTATTCATGTCATTAGTAGAGATGATTGTATGATTATCCAGCCATCATTTGACCTTTCGATCGCTTAACTCTGCGTTTCAAAAGGTTATGTTTTCACACTTGCAAGTAATTAACAACTTGAGGTGCAGAGTGTATTTTGCATGTCATTGAAAAAACATTACGAGTTTCTAAGCATATCGAACACTAAAAATATGATTCATCCACTATTGCGCTTCATCTTAAGAGGCACAAAAAATAGGAAAATTCTTTGAGGAGAATCCAATCGAAAATTGTAATTCTTTCGTCTCTTTTATTTTACAAGTTAAGTGTACTGTAAATTAGGAATAGTTCTCAACGAGCGGGCTCGGGAGGGGATACAGCTGCAACGCAATTGTTCCACGTCTCATTGCTCCTCTTGTGGACATCGGATACTGTCCCCCCGATCGGCTTGTGGGTCGAGAGGGTCAACTCCACGAATTGATCGTGGCAGTTCTTCCCCGCCTTCACGAGCTCACGACAACATTCATTGGTGGGTGCGACGGTGTTGCCAAGGACTATGATTTGAAAGAACGAAGACCCGCAATCGCTAGTCATTCCCTTTGCGCAATCAGGGTTTCCGGCGAATGCAGCTCTAGGAAGCAATGCAGCAGTGACGACCAACAAGGTCATGAGAGCAGACAAGTTCTTGAGCATTGCCATGATGGTCGTTTCGGGACGGAAGTGTCAGAAAATTGTCTGAGATTGTTGATTGTTTGATGATGTAGTCGATCTGGAGATGAGAACTTATATAGCTTGAGGGAAGTAGTGCATTAATGAAGTGGATCACCAGTTATGATTCAAGAATTTATGTAGGAAACTTCTACAATTATTTCCCTTGCCAGAAATTCTTCTCGCGCTTTATCGTTCTACAAGAATTGAGGGCCTTGTCATCTGACTATGTTTGCGATTCAATCATTAGCCATAAAAACAGTAGTAATGAGTTGCTTGGTTGAAGATAATTAGCCGGGAATGAAAATACTCATTTCGGGTCTGCCTTTCAATCCCTTGTTTGGTATTTAATAGGAACTAGTCACGTGCCCTCCTCGGCTTAAAATAGTTTTATGAAATTAAATTTGCTTAAAAAGTTTCAACTTATGTACCTCCGTAAAAATGTCCGCAATTCAATTTCAGAGCTAATCTGAAACAGACCCTAAATCGCATTTGCAACCGAGTTGGAGAGGCTGAAAATGAACCAAAAATCTGCTGAACGCCCCGAAAGCCGGTCTGGTCAAGGGATACTCAGCCTAAGTTTTGACCTCTCGAGTCATGGATTAGGCCCCTTGAGATCTCCGCGTTAAATATGGGTTAGCACAAGACCTGTTGAATGGATCGGTCGGGTCGGATTTGCGCCGTGTCCTAAATAGTCCAACCCAAATGGACACATCAACTCGTTTATGACCGATTTATTTTTAATGTAAATATCTCAACCTACATCCGACCCGACCCATAACCAACTCATGTCCGACTCGACTCATATTGCTAAAATACTTCTATATTTCACACACGCTAAGAATACTTGTTTCTTATGACTTTTAAAAAAAATATGCTGCTAAAACACTTCCAAGCAATACAAATCTAGTGGATAATTTTTATAATTTTTTTGAAAAATTGAGGCTCGGCTTGTTTCACAGAAACCGTGCTATTTTTGGAAAATATTTTCTGCGAAGTCATTTTTGAGGAAGATAATAACACTTTTTGGTGTCCGGCTTAAACCTGAAAATGAAATAGAAAATGTTTTCCCCCGGGTATGGAAAATCTTATTTGACTTACCTCCCCGCACTCTTTTTAATAATTTTTAATTTCTTTTCTTTTCAAATTTTTCTTTGTTTATTATTTTAAAAAAAAACCGACCGGGCGAGCACGAGCCTCGCTAGCCTATGGTAAGGCTTGAGCCTAGCCAGAGGCCGACGAGCTGAAGCTACGCAGGCCTTGGGCGAGCTAGAGATTCGCAAGCATTGGCGAGTTCAAGCCTTGCCAGAAGTTGAGGGGGCCCGAGCCTCTCTAAATCAACGAACTCGTCCCTCTCATGCGGTCGACCATCGGCTGCGGACGATGGAAAAAAAATGAAAGAAAAAAGAAAAAGAATGAAAACAAAACAAAAAAAATTATGAAAAAATCGTAGAACTTAAAAAAATTAAAAATGACATATTTATGATTCAATTAACTTTGTTAGGTAACCCATATTTGACCAATTTTAGCTTGCTTTTAAATTTCAGGCAACCCAATCATACGACCCATACCATTGAATATGAGTTCAAAAAAGGGTTCTAGACGCATTTTTACACCTCTAGCTGGCGCCAGCAAATTTAATTCACAAGAAAGTGAATTAAGCATGACTATTCTGCTAAATAGTAAAAGCGGTAACGGCTCGGGAATTTCCGATCTCCAGGCGATTAAAGTTTGCAAAAAATCTTTTATCACAAAATAAAAAGTCGTCCATACTTTACTTTACATGACAATATATATAGCTAGATCGGCTAGCGTTGTCTACGTATTCATGTCATTAGTAGAGATGATTGTATGACTATCCAACCATCATTTGATCTTTCGAACTATTAACTATGCGTTTCAAAAGGTTATGTTTTCACACCTGCAAGTAATTAACAACTTGAGGTGCAGAATGTATTTTGCATATCATTGAAAAAAAATTACGAGTTTCTAAGCATATCGAACACTAAAAGTATGATTCATCCACTGTTGCGCTTCATCTTAAGAGGCTCGGCTTGTTTCACAGAAACTGTGCTATTTTTGGAAAATATTTTCTGCGAAGTCATTTTTGAGAAAGATAATAACACTTTTTGGTGTCCGGCTTAAACCTGAAAATGAAATAGAAAATGTTTTCCCCCGGGTATGGAAAATCTTATTTGACTTACCTCCCCGCACTCTTTTTAATAATTTTTAATTTCTTTTCTTTTCAAAATTTTCTTTGTTTATTATTTAAAAAAAAAAACAGACCGGGCGAGCTCGAGCCTCGCTAGCCTATGGTAAGGCTTGAGCCTAGCCAGAGGCCGACGAGCTGAAGCTACGCAGGCCTTGGGCGAGCTAGAGATTCGCAAGCATTGGCGAGTTCAAGCCTTGCCAGAAGTTGAGGGGGCCCGAGCCTCTCTAAATCAACGAACTCGTCCCTCTCATGCGGTCGACCATCGGCTGCGGACGATGGAAAAAAAATGAAAGAAAAAAGAAAAAGAATGAAAACAAAACAAAAAAAATTATGAAAAAATCGTAGAACTTAAAAAAATTAAAAATGACATATTTATGATTCAATTAACTTTGTTAGGTAACCCATATTTGACCAATTTTAGCTTGCTTTTAAATTTCAGGCAACCCAATCATACGACCCATACCATTGAATATGAGTTCAAAAAAGGGTTCTAGACGCATTTTTACACCTCTAGCTGGCGCCAGCAAATTTAATTCACAAGAAGTGAATTAAGCATGACTATTCTGCTAAATAGTAAAAGCGGTAACGGCTCGGGAATTTCCGATCTCCAGGCGATTAAAGTTTACAAAAAATCTTTTATCACAAAATAAAAATTCGTCCATACTTTACTTTACATGACAATATATATAGCTAGATCGGCTAGCGTTGTCTACGTATTCATGTCATTAGTAGAGATGATTGTATGACTATCCAACCATCATTTGATCTTTCGAACTATTAACTATGCGTTTCAAAAGGTTATGTTTTCACACCTGCAAGTAATTAACAACTTGAGGTGCAGAATGTATTTTGCATATCATTGAAAAAAAATTACGAGTTTCTAAGCATATCGAACACTAAAAGTATGATTCATCCACTGTTGCGCTTCATCTTAAGAGGCTCGGCTTGTTTCACAGAAACTGTGCTATTTTTGGAAAATATTTTCTGCGAAGTCATTTTTGAGAAAGATAATAACACTTTTTGGTGTCCGGCTTAAACCTGAAAATGAAATAGAAAATGTTTTCCCCCGGGTATGGAAAATCTTATTTGACTTACCTCCCCGCACTCTTTTTAATAATTTTTAATTTCTTTTCTTTTCAAAATTTTCTTTGTTTATTATTTAAAAAAAAAAACCGACCAGGCGAGCTCGAGCCTCGCTAGCCTAAGGTAAGCTTGAGCCTAGCCAGAGGCCGACGAGCTCAAGCTACGCAGGCCTTGGGCGAGCTAGATATTCGCTAGCTTTGGCGAGTTCAAGCCTCGCCAGAAGTCGAGGAGGCCTCAGCCTCTCTAAATCAACGAACTCGTCCCTCTCATGCGGTCGACCATCGGCTACGGACGATGGAAAAAAATGAAAGAAAAAAAAAAGAATAAAAACAAAACAAAACAAAAAAAATTATGAACAAATCGTAGAACTTAAAAAAATTAAAAATGACAAATTTATGATTCAATTAACTTTGTTAGGTAACCCATATTTGACCGGTTTTAGCTTGCTTTTAAATTTTAGGCAACCCAATCATACGACCCATTCCACTGAATATGAGTTCAAAAATGGGTTCTAGATGCATTTTTACACCTCTAGCTAGCACCAGCAAATTTAATTCATCAGAAAGTGAATTAAGCATGACTATTCTGCTAAATAGTAAAAGCGCTAACGGCTCGGGAATTTCCGATCTCCAGGCGATTAAAGTTTACAAAAAATCTTTTATCACAAAATAAAAAGTCGTCCATACTTTACTTTGCATGGCAATATATATAGCTAGATCGGCTAGCGTTGTCTACGTATTCATGTCATTAGTAGAGATGATTGTATGATTATCCAGCCATCATTTGACCTTTCGATCGCTTAACTCTGCGTTTCAAAAGGTTATGTTTTCACACTTGCAAGTAATTAACAACTTGAGGTGCAGAGTGTATTTTGCATGTCATTGAAAAAACATTACGAGTTTCTAAGCATATCGAACACTAAAAATATGATTCATCCACTATTGCGCTTCATCTTAAGAGGCACAGAAAATAGGAAAATTCTTTGAGGAGAATCCAATCGAAAATTGTAATTCTTTCGTCTCTTTTATTTTACAAGTTAAGTGTACTGTAAATTAGGAATAGTTCTCAACGAGCGGGCTCGGGAGGGGATACAGCTGCAACGCAATTGTTCCACGTCTCATTGCTCCTCTTGTGGACATCGGATACTGTCCCCCCGATCGGCTTGTGGGTCGAGAGGGTCAACTCCACGAATTGATCGTGGCAGTTCTTCCCCGCCTTCACGAGCTCACGACAACATTCATTGGTGGGTGCGACGGTGTTGCCAAGGACTATGATTTGAAAGAACGAAGACCCGCAATCGCTAGTCATTCCCTTTGCGCAATCAGGGTTTCCGGCGAATGCAGCTCTAGGAAGCAATGCAGCAGTGACGACCAACAAGGTCATGAGAGCAGACAAGTTCTTGAGCATTGCCATGATGGTCGTTTCGGGACGGAAGTGTCAGAAAATTGTCTGAGATTGTTGATTGTTTGATGATGTAGTCGATCTGGAGATGAGAACTTATATAGCTTGAGGGAAGTAGTGCATTAATGAAGTGGATCACCAGTTATGATTCAAGAATTTATGTAGGAAACTTCTACAATTATTTCCCTTGCCAGAAATTCTTCTCGCGCTTTATCGTTCTACAAGAATTGAGGGCCTTGTCATCTGACTATGTTTGCGATTCAATCATTAGCCATAAAAACAGTAGTAATGAGTTGCTTGGTTGAAGATAATTAGCCGGGAATGAAAATACTCATTTCGGGTCTGCCTTTCAATCCCTTGTTTGGTATTTAATAGGAACTAGTCACGTGCCCTCCTCGGCTTAAAATAGTTTTATGAAATTAAATTTGCTTAAAAAGTTTCAACTTATGTACCTCCGTAAAAATGTCCGCAATTCAATTTCAGAGCTAATCTGAAACAGACCCTAAATCGCATTTGCAACCGAGTTGGAGAGGCTGAAAATGAACCAAAAATCTGCTGAACGCCCCGAAAGCCGGTCTGGTCAAGGGATACTCAGCCTAAGTTTTGACCTCTCGAGTCATGGATTAGGCCCCTTGAGATCTCCGCGTTAAATATGGGTTAGCACAAGACCTGTTGAATGGATCGGTCGGGTCGGATTTGCGCCGTGTCCTAAATAGTCCAACCCAAATGGACACATCAACTCGTTTATGACCGATTTATTTTTAATGTAAATATCTCAACCTACATCCGACCCGACCCATAACCAACTCATGTCCGACTCGACTCATATTGCTAAAATACTTCTATATTTCACACACGCTAAGAATACTTGTTTCTTATGACTTTTAAAAAAAATATGCTGCTAAAACACTTCCAAGCAATACAAATCTAGTGGATAATTTTTATAATTTTTTGGAAAAATTGAGGCTCGGCTTGTTTCACAGAAACCGTGCTATTTTTGGAAAATATTTTCTGCGAAGTCATTTTTGAGGAAGATAATAACACTTTTTGGTGTCCGGCTTAAACCTGAAAATGAAATAGAAAATGTTTTCCCCCGGGTATGGAAAATCTTATTTGACTTACCTCCCCGCACTCTTTTTAATAATTTTTAATTTCTTTTCTTTTCAAATTTTTCTTTGTTTATTATTTAAAAAAAAAACAGACCGGGCGAGCTCGAGCCTCGCTAGCCTATGGTAAGGCTTGAGCCTAGCCAGAGGCCGACGAGCTGAAGCTACGCAGGCCTTGGGCGAGCTAGAGATTCGCAAGCATTGGCGAGTTCAAGCCTTGCCAGAAGTTGAGGGGGCCCGAGCCTCTCTAAATCAACGAACTCGTCCCTCTCATGCGGTCGACCATCGGCTGCGGACGATGGAAAAAAAATGAAAGAAAAAAGAAAAAGAATGAAAACAAAACAAAAAAAATTATGAAAAAATCGTAGAACTTAAAAAAATTAAAAATGACATATTTATGATTCAATTAACTTTGTTAGGTAACCCATATTTGACCAATTTTAGCTTGCTTTTAAATTTCAGGCAACCCAATCATACGACCCATACCATTGAATATGAGTTCAAAAAAGGGTTCTAGACGCATTTTTACACCTCTAGCTGGCGCCAGCAAATTTAATTCACAAGAAGTGAATTAAGCATGACTATTCTGCTAAATAGTAAAAGCGGTAACGGCTCGGGAATTTCCGATCTCCAGGCGATTAAAGTTTGCAAAAAATCTTTTATCACAAAATAAAAAGTCGTCCATACTTTACTTTACATGACAATATATATAGCTAGATCGGCTAGCGTTGTCTACGTATTCATGTCATTAGTAGAGATGATTGTATGACTATCCAACCATCATTTGATCTTTCGAACTATTAACTATGCGTTTCAAAAGGTTATGTTTTCACACCTGCAAGTAATTAACAACTTGAGGTGCAGAATGTATTTTGCATATCATTGAAAAAAAATTACGAGTTTCTAAGCATATCGAACACTAAAAGTATGATTCATCCACTGTTGCGCTTCATCTTAAGAGGCTCGGCTTGTTTCACAGAAACTGTGCTATTTTTGGAAAATATTTTCTGCGAAGTCATTTTTGAGAAAGATAATAACACTTTTTGGTGTCCGGCTTAAACCTGAAAATGAAATAGAAAATGTTTTCCCCCGGGTATGGAAAATCTTATTTGACTTACCTCCCCGCACTCTTTTTAATAATTTTTAATTTCTTTTCTTTTCAAATTTTTCTTTGTTTATTATTTAAAAAAAAAAACCGACCAGGCGAGCTCGAGCCTCGCTAGCCTAAGGTAAGCTTGAGCCTAGCCAGAGGCCGACGAGCTCAAGCTACGCAGGCCTTGGGCGAGCTAGATATTCGCTAGCTTTGGCGAGTTCAAGCCTCGCCAGAAGTCGAGGAGGCCTCAGCCTCTCTAAATCAACGAACTCGTCCCTCTCATGCGGTCGACCATCGGCTACGGACGATGGAAAAAAATGAAAGAAAAAAAGAAAAAAGAATAAAAACAAAACAAAAAAAATTATGAACAAATCGTAGAACTTAAAAAAATTAAAAATGACAAATTTATGATTCAATTAACTTTGTTAGGTAACCCATATTTGACCGGTTTTAGCTTGCTTTTAAATTTTAGGCAACCCAATCATACGACCCATTCCACTGAATATGAGTTCAAAAATGGGTTCTAGATGCATTTTTACACCTCTAGCTAGCACCAGCAAATTTAATTCATCAGAAAGTGAATTAAGCATGACTATTCTGCTAAATAGTAAAAGCGCTAACGGCTCGGGAATTTCCGATCTCCAGGCGATTAAAGTTTACAAAAAATCTTTTATCACAAAATAAAAAGTCGTCCATACTTTACTTTGCATGGCAATATATATAGCTAGATCGGCTAGCGTTGTCTACGTATTCATGTCATTAGTAGAGATGATTGTATGATTATCCAGCCATCATTTGACCTTTCGATCGCTTAACTCTGCGTTTCAAAAGGTTATGTTTTCACACTTGCAAGTAATTAACAACTTGAGGTGCAGAGTGTATTTTGCATGTCATTGAAAAAACATTACGAGTTTCTAAGCATATCGAACACTAAAAATATGATTCATCCACTATTGCGCTTCATCTTAAGAGGCACAGAAAATAGGAAAATTCTTTGAGGAGAATCCAATCGAAAATTGTAATTCTTTCGTCTCTTTTATTTTACAAGTTAAGTGTACTGTAAATTAGGAATAGTTCTCAACGAGCGGGCTCGGGAGGGGATACAGCTGCAACGCAATTGTTCCACGTCTCATTGCTCCTCTTGTGGACATCGGATACTGTCCCCCCGATCGGCTTGTGGGTCGAGAGGGTCAACTCCACGAATTGATCGTGGCAGTTCTTCCCCGCCTTCACGAGCTCACGACAACATTCATTGGTGGGTGCGACGGTGTTGCCAAGGACTATGATTTGAAAGAACGAAGACCCGCAATCGCTAGTCATTCCCTTTGCGCAATCAGGGTTTCCGGCGAATGCAGCTCTAGGAAGCAATGCAGCAGTGACGACCAACAAGGTCATGAGAGCAGACAAGTTCTTGAGCATTGCCATGATGGTCGTTTCGGGACGGAAGTGTCAGAAAATTGTCTGAGATTGTTGATTGTTTGATGATGTAGTCGATCTGGAGATGAGAACTTATATAGCTTGAGGGAAGTAGTGCATTAATGAAGTGGATCACCAGTTATGATTCAAGAATTTATGTAGGAAACTTCTACAATTATTTCCCTTGCCAGAAATTCTTCTCGCGCTTTATCGTTCTACAAGAATTGAGGGCCTTGTCATCTGACTATGTTTGCGATTCAATCATTAGCCATAAAAACAGTAGTAATGAGTTGCTTGGTTGAAGATAATTAGCCGGGAATGAAAATACTCATTTCGGGTCTGCCTTTCAATCCCTTGTTTGGTATTTAATAGGAACTAGTCACGTGCCCTCCTCGGCTTAAAATAGTTTTATGAAATTAAATTTGCTTAAAAAGTTTCAACTTATGTACCTCCGTAAAAATGTCCGCAATTCAATTTCAGAGCTAATCTGAAACAGACCCTAAATCGCATTTGCAACCGAGTTGGAGAGGCTGAAAATGAACCAAAAATCTGCTGAACGCCCCGAAAGCCGGTCTGGTCAAGGGATACTCAGCCTAAGTTTTGACCTCTCGAGTCATGGATTAGGCCCCTTGAGATCTCCGCGTTAAATATGGGTTAGCACAAGACCTGTTGAATGGATCGGTCGGGTCGGATTTGCGCCGTGTCCTAAATAGTCCAACCCAAATGGACACATCAACTCGTTTATGACCGATTTATTTTTAATGTAAATATCTCAACCTACATCCGACCCGACCCATAACCAACTCATGTCCGACTCGACTCATATTGCTAAAATACTTCTATATTTCACACACGCTAAGAATACTTGTTTCTTATGACTTTTAAAAAAAATATGCTGCTAAAACACTTCCAAGCAATACAAATCTAGTGGATAATTTTTATAATTTTTTGGAAAAATTGAGGCTCGGCTTGTTTCACAGAAACCGTGCTATTTTTGGAAAATATTTTCTGCGAAGTCATTTTTGAGGAAGATAATAACACTTTTTGGTGTCCGGCTTAAACCTGAAAATGAAATAGAAAATGTTTTCCCCCGGGTATGGAAAATCTTATTTGACTTACCTCCCCGCACTCTTTTTAATAATTTTTAATTTCTTTTCTTTTCAAATTTTTCTTTGTTTATTATTTAAAAAAAAACAGACCGGGCGAGCTCGAGCCTCGCTAGCCTATGGTAAGGCTTGAGCCTAGCCAGAGGCCGACGAGCTGAAGCTACGCAGGCCTTGGGCGAGCTAGAGATTCGCAAGCATTGGCGAGTTCAAGCCTTGCCAGAAGTTGAGGGGGCCCGAGCCTCTCTAAATCAACGAACTCGTCCCTCTCATGCGGTCGACCATCGGCTGCGGACGATGGAAAAAAAATGAAAGAAAAAAGAAAAAGAATGAAAACAAAACAAAAAAAATTATGAAAAAATCGTAGAACTTAAAAAAATTAAAAATGACATATTTATGATTCAATTAACTTTGTTAGGTAACCCATATTTGACCAATTTTAGCTTGCTTTTAAATTTCAGGCAACCCAATCATACGACCCATACCATTGAATATGAGTTCAAAAAAGGGTTCTAGACGCATTTTTACACCTCTAGCTGGCGCCAGCAAATTTAATTCACAAGAAAGTGAATTAAGCATGACTATTCTGCTAAATAGTAAAAGCGGTAACGGCTCGGGAATTTCCGATCTCCAGGCGATTAAAGTTTGCAAAAAATCTTTTATCACAAAATAAAAAGTCGTCCATACTTTACTTTACATGACAATATATATAGCTAGATCGGCTAGCGTTGTCTACGTATTCATGTCATTAGTAGAGATGATTGTATGACTATCCAACCATCATTTGATCTTTCGAACTATTAACTATGCGTTTCAAAAGGTTATGTTTTCACACCTGCAAGTAATTAACAACTTGAGGTGCAGAATGTATTTTGCATATCATTGAAAAAAAATTACGAGTTTCTAAGCATATCGAACACTAAAAGTATGATTCATCCACTGTTGCGCTTCATCTTAAGAGGCTCGGCTTGTTTCACAGAAACTGTGCTATTTTTGGAAAATATTTTCTGCGAAGTCATTTTTGAGAAAGATAATAACACTTTTTGGTGTCCGGCTTAAACCTGAAAATGAAATAGAAAATGTTTTCCCCCGGGTATGGAAAATCTTATTTGACTTACCTCCCCGCACTCTTTTTAATAATTTTTAATTTCTTTTCTTTTCAAATTTTTCTTTGTTTATTATTTAAAAAAAAAAACCGACCGGGCGAGCTCGAGCCTCGCTAGCCTAAGGTGAGCTTGAGCCTAGCCAGAGGCCGACGAGCTCAAGCTACGCAGGCCTTGGGCGAGCTAGATATTCGCTAGCTTTGGCGAGTTCAAGCCTCGCCAGAAGTCGAGGAGGCCTCAGCCTCTCTAAATCAACGAACTCGTCCCTCTCATGCGGTCGACCATCGGCTACGGACGATGGAAAAAAATGAAAGAAAAAAAGAAAAAAGAATAAAAACAAAACAAAAAAAATTATGAACAAATCGTAGAACTTAAAAAAATTAAAAATGACAAATTTATGATTCAATTAACTTTGTTAGGTAACCCATATTTGACCGGTTTTAGCTTGCTTTTAAATTTTAGGCAACCCAATCATACGACCCATTCCACTGAATATGAGTTCAAAAATGGGTTCTAGATGCATTTTTACACCTCTAGCTAGCACCAGCAAATTTAATTCATCAGAAAGTGAATTAAGCATGACTATTCTGCTAAATAGTAAAAGCGCTAACGGCTCGGGAATTTCCGATCTCCAGGCGATTAAAGTTTACAAAAAATCTTTTATCACAAAATAAAAAGTCGTCCATACTTTACTTTGCATGGCAATATATATAGCTAGATCGGCTAGCGTTGTCTACGTATTCATGTCATTAGTAGAGATGATTGTATGATTATCCAGCCATCATTTGACCTTTCGATCGCTTAACTCTGCGTTTCAAAAGGTTATGTTTTCACACTTGCAAGTAATTAACAACTTGAGGTGCAGAGTGTATTTTGCATGTCATTGAAAAAACATTACGAGTTTCTAAGCATATCGAACACTAAAAATATGATTCATCCACTATTGCGCTTCATCTTAAGAGGCACAGAAAATAGGAAAATTCTTTGAGGAGAATCCAATCGAAAATTGTAATTCTTTCGTCTCTTTTATTTTACAAGTTAAGTGTACTGTAAATTAGGAATAGTTCTCAACGAGCGGGCTCGGGAGGGGATACAGCTGCAACGCAATTGTTCCACGTCTCATTGCTCCTCTTGTGGACATCGGATACTGTCCCCCCGATCGGCTTGTGGGTCGAGAGGGTCAACTCCACGAATTGATCGTGGCAGTTCTTCCCCGCCTTCACGAGCTCACGACAACATTCATTGGTGGGTGCGACGGTGTTGCCAAGGACTATGATTTGAAAGAACGAAGACCCGCAATCGCTAGTCATTCCCTTTGCGCAATCAGGGTTTCCGGCGAATGCAGCTCTAGGAAGCAATGCAGCAGTGACGACCAACAAGGTCATGAGAGCAGACAAGTTCTTGAGCATTGCCATGATGGTCGTTTCGGGACGGAAGTGTCAGAAAATTGTCTGAGATTGTTGATTGTTTGATGATGTAGTCGATCTAGAGATGAGAACTTATATAGCTTGAGGGAAGTAGTGCATTAATGAAGTGGATCACCAGTTATGATTCAAGAATTTATGTAGGAAACTTCTACAATTATTTCCCTTGCCAGAAATTCTTCTCGCGCTTTATCGTTCTACAAGAATTGAGGGCCTTGTCATCTGACTATGTTTGCGATTCAATCATTAGCCATAAAAACAGTAGTAATGAGTTGCTTGGTTGAAGATAATTAGCCGGGAATGAAAATACTCATTTCGGGTCTGCCTTTCAATCCCTTGTTTGGTATTTAATAGGAACTAGTCACGTGCCCTCCTCGGCTTAAAATAGTTTTATGAAATTAAATTTGCTTAAAAAGTTTCAACTTATGTACCTCCGTAAAAATGTCCGCAATTCAATTTCAGAGCTAATCTGAAACAGACCCTAAATCGCATTTGCAACCGAGTTGGAGAGGCTGAAAATGAACCAAAAATCTGCTGAACGCCCCGAAAGCCGGTCTGGTCAAGGGATACTCAGCCTAAGTTTTGACCTCCCGAGTCATGGATTAGGCCCCTTGAGATCTCCGCGTTAAATATGGGTTAGCACAAGACCTGTTGAATGGATCGGTCGGGTCGGATTTGCGCCGTGTCCTAAATAGTCCAACCCAAATGGACACATCAACTCGTTTATGACCGATTTATTTTTAATGTAAATATCTCAACCTACATCCGACCCGACCCATAACCAACTCATGTCCGACTCGACTCATATTGCTAAAATACTTCTATATTTCACACACGCTAAGAATACTTGTTTCTTATGACTTTTAAAAAAAATATGCTGCTAAAACACTTCCAAGCAATACAAATCTAGTGGATAATTTTTATAATTTTTTTGAAAAATTGAGGCTCGGCTTGCTTCACAGAAACCGTGCTATTTTTGGAAAATATTTTCTGCGAAGTCATTTTTGAGGAAGATAATAACACTTTTTGGTGTCCGGCTTAAACCTGAAAATGAAATAGAAAATGTTTTCCCCCGGGTATGGAAAATCTTATTTGACTTACCTCCCCGCACTCTTTTTAATAATTTTTAATTTCTTTTCTTTTCAAATTTTTCTTTGTTTATTATTTAAAAAAAAACCGACCGGGCGAGCACGAGCCTCGCTAGCCTATGGTAAGGCTTGAGCCTAGCCAGAGGCCGACGAGCTGAAGCTACGCAGGCCTTGGGCGAGCTAGAGATTCGCAAGCATTGGCGAGTTCAAGCCTTGCCAGAAGTTGAGGGGGCCCGAGCCTCTCTAAATCAACGAACTCGTCCCTCTCATGCGGTCGACCATCGGCTGCGGACGATGGAAAAAAAATGAAAGAAAAAAGAAAAAGAATGAAAACAAAACAAAAAAAATTATGAAAAAATCGTAGAACTTAAAAAAATTAAAAATGACATATTTATGATTCAATTAACTTTGTTAGGTAACCCATATTTGACCAATTTTAGCTTGCTTTTAAATTTCAGGCAACCCAATCATACGACCCATACCATTGAATATGAGTTCAAAAAAGGGTTCTAGACGCATTTTTACACCTCTAGCTGGCGCCAGCAAATTTAATTCACAAGAAAGTGAATTAAGCATGACTATTCTGCTAAATAGTAAAAGCGGTAACGGCTCGGGAATTTCCGATCTCCAGGCGATTAAAGTTTACAAAAAATCTTTTATCACACAATAAAAAATCGTCCATACTTTACTTTACATGACAATATATATAGCTAGATCGGCTAGCGTTGTCTACGTACTCATGTCATTAGTAGAGATGATTGTATGACTATCCAACCATCATTTGATCTTTCGAACTATTAACTATGCGTTTCAAAAGGTTATGTTTTCACACCTGCAAGTAATTAACAACTTGAGGTGCAGAATGTATTTTGCATATCATTGAAAAAAAATTACGAGTTTCTAAGCATATCGAACACTAAAAATATGATTCATCCACTATTGCGCTTCATCTTAAGAGGCTCGGCCTGTTTCACAGAAACTGTGCTATTTTTGGAAAATATTTTCTGCGAAGTCATTTTTGAGAAAGATAATAACACTTTTTGGTGTCCGGCTTAAACCTGAAAATGAAATAGAAAATGTTTTCCCCCGGGTATGGAAAATCTTATTTGACTTACCTCCCCGCACTCTTTTTAATAATTTTTAATTTCTTTTCTTTTCAAAATTTTCTTTGTTTATTATTTAAAAAAAAAAACCGACCAGGCGAGCTCGAGCCTCGCTAGCCTAAGGTAAGCTTGAGCCTAGCCAGAGGCCGACGAGCTCAAGCTACGCAGGCCTTGGGCGAGCTAGATATTCGCTAGCTTTGGCGAGTTCAAGCCTCGCCAGAAGTCGAGGAGGCCTCAGCCTCTCTAAATCAACGAACTCGTCCCTCTCATGCGGTCGACCATCGGCTACGGACGATGGAAAAAAATGAAAGAAAAAAAGAAAAAAGAATAAAAACAAAACAAAACAAAAAAAATTATGAACAAATCGTAGAACTTAAAAAAATTAAAAATGACAAATTTATGATTCAATTAACTTTGTTAGGTAACCCATATTTGACCGGTTTTAGCTTGCTTTTAAATTTTAGGCAACCCAATCATACGACCCATTCCACTGAATATGAGTTCAAAAATGGGTTCTAGATGCATTTTTACACCTCTAGCTAGCACCAGCAAATTTAATTCATCAGAAAGTGAATTAAGCATGACTATTCTGCTAAATAGTAAAAGCGCTAACGGCTCGGGAATTTCCGATCTCCAGGCGATTAAAGTTTACAAAAAATCTTTTATCACAAAATAAAAATTCGTCCATACTTTACTTTACATGACAATATATATAGCTAGATCGGCTAGCGTTGTCTACGTATTCATGTCATTAGTAGAGATGATTGTATGATTATCCAGCCATCATTTGACCTTTCGATCGCTTAACTCTGCGTTTCAAAAGGTTATGTTTTCACACTTGCAAGTAATTAACAACTTGAGGTGCAGAGTGTATTTTGCATGTCATTGAAAAAACATTACGAGTTTCTAAGCATATCGAACACTAAAAATATGATTCATCCACTATTGCGCTTCATCTTAAGAGGCACAAAAAATAGGAAAATTCTTTGAGGAGAATCCAATCGAAAATTGTAATTCTTTCGTCTCTTTTATTTTACAAGTTAAGTGTACTGTAAATTAGGAATAGTTCTCAACGAGCGGGCTCGGGAGGGGATACAGCTGCAACGCAATTGTTCCACGTCTCATTGCTCCTCTTGTGGACATCGGATACTGTCCCCCCGATCGGCTTGTGGGTCGAGAGGGTCAACTCCACGAATTGATCGTGGCAGTTCTTCCCCGCCTTCACGAGCTCACGACAACATTCATTGGTGGGTGCGACGGTGTTGCCAAGGACTATGATTTGAAAGAACGAAGACCCGCAATCGCTAGTCATTCCCTTTGCGCAATCAGGGTTTCCGGCGAATGCAGCTCTAGGAAGAAATGCAGCAGTGACGACCAACAAGGTCATGAGAGCAGACAAGTTCTTGAGCATTGCCATGATGGTCGTTTCGGGACGGAAGTGTCAGAAAATTGTCTGAGATTGTTGATTGTTTGATGATGTAGTCGATCTAGAGATGAGAACTTATATAGCTTGAGGGAAGTAGTGCATTAATGAAGTGGATCACCAGTTATGATTCAAGAATTTATGTAGGAAACTTCTACAATTATTTCCCTTGCCAGAAATTCTTCTCGCGCTTTATCGTTCTACAAGAATTGAGGGCCTTGTCATCTGACTATGTTTGCGATTCAATCATTAGCCATAAAAGCAGTAGTAATGAGTTGCTTGGTTGAAGATAATTAGCCGGGAATGAAAATACTCATTTCGGGTCTGCCTTTCAATCCCTTGTTTGGTATTTAATAGGAACTAGTCACGTGCCCTCCTCGGCTTAAAATAGTTTTATGAAATTAAATTTGCTTAAAAAGTTTCAACTTATGTACCTCCGTAAAAATGTCCGCAATTCAATTTCAGAGCTAATCTGAAACAGACCCTAAATCGCATTTGCAACCGAGTTGGAGAGGCTGAAAATGAACCAAAAATCTGCTGAACGCCCCGAAAGCCGGTCTGGTCAAGGGATACTCAGCCTAAGTTTTGACCTCCCGAGTCATGGATTAGGCCCCTTGAGATCTCCGCGTTAAATATGGGTTAGCACAAGACCTGTTGAATGGATCGGTCGGGTCGGATTTGCGCCGTGTCCTAAATAGTCCAACCCAAATGGACACATCAACTCGTTTATGACCGATTTATTTTTAATGTAAATATCTCAACCTACATCCGACCCGACCCATAACCAACTCATGTCCGACTCGACTCATATTGCTAAAATACTTCTATATTTCACACACGCTAAGAATACTTGTTTCTTATGACTTTTAAAAAAAATATGCTGCTAAAACACTTCCAAGCAATACAAATCTAGTGGATAATTTTTATAATTTTTTTGAAAAATTGAGGCTCGGCTTGCTTCACAGAAACCGTGCTATTTTTGGAAAATATTTTCTGCGAAGTCATTTTTGAGGAAGATAATAACACTTTTTGGTGTCCGGCTTAAACCTGAAAATGAAATAGAAAATGTTTTCCCCCGGGTATGGAAAATCTTATTTGACTTACCTCCCCGCACTCTTTTTAATAATTTTTAATTTCTTTTCTTTTCAAATTTTTCTTTGTTTATTATTTTAAAAAAAACCGACCGGGCGAGCACGAGCCTCGCTAGCCTATGGTAAGGCTTGAGCCTAGCCACAGGCCGACGAGCTGAAGCTACGCAGGCCTTGGGCGAGCTAGAGATTCGCAAGCATTGGCGAGTTCAAGCCTTGCCAGAAGTTGAGGGGGCCCGAGCCTCTCTAAATCAACGAACTCGTCCCTCTCATGCGGTCGACCATCGGCTGCGGACGATGGAAAAAAAGGAAAGAAAAAAGAAAAAGAATGAAAGCAAAACAAAAAAAATTATGAAAAAATCGTAGAACTTAAAAAAATTAAAAATGACATATTTATGATTCAATTAACTTTGTTAGGTAACCCATATTTGACCAATTTTAGCTTGCTTTTAAATTTCAGGCAACCCAATCATACGACCCATACCATTGAATATGACTTCAAAAAAGGGTTCTAGACGCATTTTTACACCTCTAGCTGGCGCCAGCAAATTTAATTCACAAGAAAGTGAATTAAGCATGACTATTCTGCTAAATAGTAAAAGCGGTAACGGCTCAGGAATTTCCGATCTCCAGGCGATTAAAGTTTACAAAAAATCTTTTATCACACAATAAAAAATCGTCCATACTTTACTTTACATGACAATATATATAGCTAGATCGGCTAGCGTTGTCTACGTACTCATGTCATTAGTAGAGATGATTGTATGACTATCCAACCATCATTTGATCTTTCGAGCTATTAACTATGCGTTTCAAAAGGTTATGTTTTCACGCCTGCAAGTAATTAACAACTTGAGGTGCAGAATGTATTTTGCATATCATTGAAAAAAAATTACGAGTTTCTAAGCATATCGAACACTAAAAATATGATTCATCCACTATTGCGCTTCATCTTAAGAGGCTCGGCCTGTTTCACAGAAACTGTGCTATTTTTGGAAAATATTTTCTGCGAAGTCATTTTTGAGAAAGATAATAACACTTTTTGGTGTCCGGCTTAAACCTGAAAATGAAATAGAAAATGTTTTCCCCCGGGTATGGAAAATCTTATTTGACTTACCTCCCCGCACTCTTTTTAATAATTTTTAATTTCTTTTCTTTTCAAATTTTTCTTTGTTTATTATTTTAAAAAAAACCGACCGGGCGAGCACGAGCCTCGCTAGCCTATGGTAAGGCTTGAGCCTAGCCAGAGGCCGACGAGCTGAAGCTACGCAGGCCTTGGGCGAGCTAGAGATTCGCAAGCATTGGCGAGTTCAAGCCTTGCCAGAAGTTGAGGGGGCCCGAGCCTCTCTAAATCAACGAACTCGTCCCTCTCATGCGGTCGACCATCGGCTGCGGACGATGGAAAAAAATGAAAGAAAAAAGAAAAAGAATGAAAGCAAAACAAAAAAAATTATGAAAAAATCGTAGAACTTAAAAAAATTAAAAATGACATATTTATGATTCAATTAACTTTGTTAGGTAACCCATATTTGACCAATTTTAGCTTGCTTTTAAATTTCAGGCAACCCAATCATACGACCCATACCATTGAATATGACTTCAAAAAAGGGTTCTAGACGCATTTTTACACCTCTAGCTGGCGCCAGCAAATTTAATTCACAAGAAAGTGAATTAAGCATGACTATTCTGCTAAATAGTAAAAGCGGTAACGGCTCAGGAATTTCCGATCTCCAGGCGATTAAAGTTTACAAAAAATCTTTTATCACACAATAAAAAATCGTCCATACTTTACTTTACATGACAATATATATAGCTAGATCGGCTAGCGTTGTCTACGTACTCATGTCATTAGTAGAGATGATTGTATGACTATCCAACCATCATTTGATCTTTCGAGCTATTAACTATGCGTTTCAAAAGGTTATGTTTTCACGCCTGCAAGTAATTAACAACTTGAGGTGCAGAATGTATTTTGCATATCATTGAAAAAAAATTACGAGTTTCTAAGCATATCGAACACTAAAAATATGATTCATCCACTATTGCGCTTCATCTTAAGAGGCTCGGCCTGTTTCACAGAAACTGTGCTATTTTTGGAAAATATTTTCTGCGAAGTCATTTTTGAGAAAGATAATAACACTTTTTGGTGTCCGGCTTAAACCTGAAAATGAAATAGAAAATGTTTTCCCCCGGGTATGGAAAATCTTATTTGACTTACCTCCCCGCACTCTTTTTAATAATTTTTAATTTCTTTTCTTTTCAAATTTTTCTTTGTTTATTATTTTAAAAAAAACCGACCGGGCGAGCACGAGCCTCGCTAGCCTATGGTAAGGCTTGAGCCTAGCCAGAGGCCGACGAGCTGAAGCTACGCAGGCCTTGGGCGAGCTAGAGATTCGCAAGCATTGGCGAGTTCAAGCCTTGCCAGAAGTTGAGGGGGCCCGAGCCTCTCTAAATCAACGAACTCGTCCCTCTCATGCGGTCGACCATCGGCTGCGGACGATGGAAAAAAATGAAAGAAAAAAGAAAAAGAATGAAAGCAAAACAAAAAAAATTATGAAAAAATCGTAGAACTTAAAAAAATTAAAAATGACATATTTATGATTCAATTAACTTTGTTAGGTAACCCATATTTGACCAATTTTAGCTTGCTTTTAAATTTCAGGCAACCCAATCATACGACCCATACCATTGAATATGACTTCAAAAAAGGGTTCTAGACGCATTTTTACACCTCTAGCTGGCGCCAGCAAATTTAATTCACAAGAAAGTGAATTAAGCATGACTATTCTGCTAAATAGTAAAAGCGGTAACGGCTCAGGAATTTCCGATCTCCAGGCGATTAAAGTTTACAAAAAATCTTTTATCACACAATAAAAAATCGTCCATACTTTACTTTACATGACAATATATATAGCTAGATCGGCTAGCGTTGTCTACGTACTCATGTCATTAGTAGAGATGATTGTATGACTATCCAACCATCATTTGATCTTTCGAGCTATTAACTATGCGTTTCAAAAGGTTATGTTTTCACGCCTGCAAGTAATTAACAACTTGAGGTGCAGAATGTATTTTGCATATCATTGAAAAAAAATTACGAGTTTCTAAGCATATCGAACACTAAAAATATGATTCATCCACTATTGCGCTTCATCTTAAGAGGCTCGGCCTGTTTCACAGAAACTGTGCTATTTTTGGAAAATATTTTCTGCGAAGTCATTTTTGAGAAAGATAATAACACTTTTTGGTGTCCGGCTTAAACCTGAAAATGAAATAGAAAATGTTTTCCCCCGGGTATGGAAAATCTTATTTGACTTACCTCCCCGCACTCTTTTTAATAATTTTTAATTTCTTTTCTTTTCAAATTTTTCTTTGTTTATTATTTTAAAAAAAACCGACCGGGCGAGCACGAGCCTCGCTAGCCTATGGTAAGGCTTGAGCCTAGCCAGAGGCCGACGAGCTGAAGCTACGCAGGCCTTGGGCGAGCTAGAGATTCGCAAGCATTGGCGAGTTCAAGCCTTGCCAGAAGTTGAGGGGGCCCGAGCCTCTCTAAATCAACGAACTCGTCCCTCTCATGCGGTCGACCATCGGCTGCGGACGATGGAAAAAAATGAAAGAAAAAAGAAAAAGAATGAAAGCAAAACAAAAAAAATTATGAAAAAATCGTAGAACTTAAAAAAATTAAAAATGACATATTTATGATTCAATTAACTTTGTTAGGTAACCCATATTTGACCAATTTTAGCTTGCTTTTAAATTTCAGGCAACCCAATCATACGACCCATACCATTGAATATGACTTCAAAAAAGGGTTCTAGACGCATTTTTACACCTCTAGCTGGCGCCAGCAAATTTAATTCACAAGAAAGTGAATTAAGCATGACTATTCTGCTAAATAGTAAAAGCGGTAACGGCTCAGGAATTTCCGATCTCCAGGCGATTAAAGTTTACAAAAAATCTTTTATCACACAATAAAAAATCGTCCATACTTTACTTTACATGACAATATATATAGCTAGATCGGCTAGCGTTGTCTACGTACTCATGTCATTAGTAGAGATGATTGTATGACTATCCAACCATCATTTGATCTTTCGAGCTATTAACTATGCGTTTCAAAAGGTTATGTTTTCACGCCTGCAAGTAATTAACAACTTGAGGTGCAGAATGTATTTTGCATATCATTGAAAAAAAATTACGAGTTTCTAAGCATATCGAACACTAAAAATATGATTCATCCACTATTGCGCTTCATCTTAAGAGGCTCGGCCTGTTTCACAGAAACTGTGCTATTTTTGGAAAATATTTTCTGCGAAGTCATTTTTGAGAAAGATAATAACACTTTTTGGTGTCCGGCTTAAACCTGAAAATGAAATAGAAAATGTTTTCCCCCGGGTATGGAAAATCTTATTTGACTTACCTCCCCGCACTCTTTTTAATAATTTTTAATTTCTTTTCTTTTCAAATTTTTCTTTGTTTATTATTTTAAAAAAAACCGACCGGGCGAGCACGAGCCTCGCTAGCCTATGGTAAGGCTTGAGCCTAGCCAGAGGCCGACGAGCTGAAGCTACGCAGGCCTTGGGCGAGCTAGAGATTCGCAAGCATTGGCGAGTTCAAGCCTTGCCAGAAGTTGAGGGGGCCCGAGCCTCTCTAAATCAACGAACTCGTCCCTCTCATGCGGTCGACCATCGGCTGCGGACGATGGAAAAAAATGAAAGAAAAAAGAAAAAGAATGAAAGCAAAACAAAAAAAATTATGAAAAAATCGTAGAACTTAAAAAAATTAAAAATGACATATTTATGATTCAATTAACTTTGTTAGGTAACCCATATTTGACCAATTTTAGCTTGCTTTTAAATTTCAGGCAACCCAATCATACGACCCATACCATTGAATATGACTTCAAAAAAGGGTTCTAGACGCATTTTTACACCTCTAGCTGGCGCCAGCAAATTTAATTCACAAGAAAGTGAATTAAGCATGACTATTCTGCTAAATAGTAAAAGCGGTAACGGCTCAGGAATTTCCGATCTCCAGGCGATTAAAGTTTACAAAAAATCTTTTATCACACAATAAAAAATCGTCCATACTTTACTTTACATGACAATATATATAGCTAGATCGGCTAGCGTTGTCTACGTACTCATGTCATTAGTAGAGATGATTGTATGACTATCCAACCATCATTTGATCTTTCGAGCTATTAACTATGCGTTTCAAAAGGTTATGTTTTCACGCCTGCAAGTAATTAACAACTTGAGGTGCAGAATGTATTTTGCATATCATTGAAAAAAAATTACGAGTTTCTAAGCATATCGAACACTAAAAATATGATTCATCCACTATTGCGCTTCATCTTAAGAGGCTCGGCCTGTTTCACAGAAACTGTGCTATTTTTGGAAAATATTTTCTGCGAAGTCATTTTTGAGAAAGATAATAACACTTTTTGGTGTCCGGCTTAAACCTGAAAATGAAATAGAAAATGTTTTCCCCCGGGTATGGAAAATCTTATTTGACTTACCTCCCCGCACTCTTTTTAATAATTTTTAATTTCTTTTCTTTTCAGATTTTTCTTTGTTTATTATTTAAAAAAAAAAACCGACCAGGCGAGCTCGAGCCTCGCTAGCCTAAGGTAAGCTTGAGCCTAGCCAGAGGCCGACGAGCTCAAGCTACGCAGGCCTTGGGCGAGCTAGATATTCGCTAGCTATGGCGAGTTCAAGCCTCGCCAGAAGTCGAGGAGGCCTCAGCCTCTCTAAATCAACGAACTCGTCCCTCTCATGCGGTCGACCATCGGCTACGGACGATGGAAAAAAATGAAAGAAAAAAAAAAGAATAAAAACAAAACAAAACAAAAAAAATTATGAACAAATCGTAGAACTTAAAAAAATTAAAAATGACAAATTTACGATTCAATTAACTTTGTTAGGTAACCCATATTTGACCGGTTTTAGCTTGCTTTTAAATTTTAGGCAACCCAATCATACGACCCATTCCACTGAATATGAGTTCAAAAATGGGTTCTAGATGCATTTTTACACCTCTAGCTAGCACCAGCAAATTTAATTCATCAGAAAGTGAATTAAGCATGACTATTCTGCTAAATAGTAAAAGCGCTAACGGCTCGGGAATTTCCGATCTCCAGGCGATTAAAGTTTACAAAAAATCTTTTATCACAAAATAAAAATTCGTCCATACTTTACTTTACATGACAATATATATAGCTAGATCGGCTAGCGTTGTCTACGTATTCATGTCATTAGTAGAGATGATTGTATGATTATCCAGCCATCATTTGACCTTTCGATCGCTTAACTCTGCGTTTCAAAAGGTTATGTTTCCACACTTGCAAGTAATTAACAACTTGAGGTGCAGAGTGTATTTTGCATGTCATTGAAAAAACATTACGAGTTTCTAAGCATATCGAACACTAAAAATATGATTCATCCACTATTGCGCTTCATCTTAAGAGGCACAAAAAATAGGAAAATTCTTTGAGGAGAATCCAATCGAAAATTGTAATTCTTTCGTCTCTTTTATTTTACAAGTTAAGTGTACTGTAAATTAGGAATAGTTCTCAACGAGCGGGCTCGGGAGGGGATACAGCTGCAACGCAATTGTTCCACGTCTCATTGCTCCTCTTGTGGACATCGGATACTGTCCCCCCGATCGGCTTGTGGGTCGAGAGGGTCAACTCCACGAATTGATCGTGGCAGTTCTTCCCCGCCTTCACGAGCTCACGACAACATTCATTGGTGGGTGCGACGGTGTTGCCAAGGACTATGATTTGAAAGAACGAAGACCCGCAATCGCTAGTCATTCCCTTTGCGCAATCAGGGTTTCCGGCGAATGCAGCTCTAGGAAGAAATGCAGCAGTGACGACCAACAAGGTCATGAGAGCAGACAAGTTCTTGAGCATTGCCATGATGGTCGTTTCGGGACGCAAGTGTCAGAAAATTGTCTGAGATTGTTGATTGTTTGATGATGTAGTCGATCTGGAGATGAGAACTTATATAGCTTGAGGGAAGTAGTGCATTAATGAAGTGGATCACCAGTTATGATTCAAGAATTTATGTAGGAAACTTCTACAATTATTTCCCTTGCCAGAAATTCTTCTCGCGCTTTGTCGTTCTGCAAGAATTGAGGGCCTTGTCATCTGACTATGTTTGCGATTCAATCATTAGCCATAAAAGCAGTAGTAATGAGTTGCTTGGTTGAAGATAATTAGCCGGGAATGAAAATACTCATTTCGGGTCTGCCTTTCAATCCCTTGTTTGGTATTTAATAGGAACTAGTCACGTGCCCTCCTCGGCTTAAAATAGTTTTATGAAATTAAATTTGCTTAAAAAGTTTCAACTTATGTACCTCCGTAAAAATGTCCGCAATTCAATTTCAGAGCTAATCTGAAACAGACCCTAAATCGCATTTGCAACCGAGTTGGAGAGGCTGAAAATGAACCAAAAATCTGCTGAACGCCCCGAAAGCCGGTCTGGTCAAGGGATACTCAGCCTAAGTTTTGACCTCCCGAGTCATGGATTGGGCCCCTTGAGATCTCCGCGTTAAATATGGGGTTAGCACAAGACCTGTTGAATGGATCGGTCGGGTCGGATTTGCGCCGTGTCCTAAATAGTCCAACCCAAATGGACACATCAACTCGTTTATGACCGATTTATTTTTAATGTAAATATCTCAACCTACATCCGACCCGACCCATAACCAACTCATGTCCGACTCGACTCATATTGCTAAAATACTTCTATATTTCACACACGCTAAGAATACTTGTTTCTTATGACTTTTAAAAAAAATATGCTGCTAAAACACTTCCAAGCAATACAAATCTAGTGGATAATTTTTATAATTTTTTTGAAAAATTGAGGCTCGGCTTGCTTCACAGAAACCGTGCTATTTTTGGAAAATATTTTCTGCGAAGTCATTTTTGAGGAAGATAATAACACTTTTTGGTGTCCGGCTTAAACCTGAAAATGAAATAGAAAATGTTTTCCCCCGGGTATGGAAAATCTTATTTGACTTACCTCCCCGCACTCTTTTTAATAATTTTTAATTTCTTTTCTTTTCAAATTTTTCTTTGTTTATTATTTTAAAAAAAACCGACCGGGCGAGCACGAGCCTCGCTAGCCTATGGTAAGGCTTGAGCCTAGCCACAGGCCGACGAGCTGAAGCTACGCAGGCCTTGGGCGAGCTAGAGATTCGCAAGCATTGGCGAGTTCAAGCCTTGCCAGAAGTTGAGGGGGCCCGAGCCTCTCTAAATCAACGAACTCGTCCCTCTCATGCGGTCGACCATCGGCTGCGGACGATGGAAAAAAAGGAAAGAAAAAAGAAAAAGAATGAAAGCAAAACAAAAAAAATTATGAAAAAATCGTAGAACTTAAAAAAATTAAAAATGACATATTTATGATTCAATTAACTTTGTTAGGTAACCCATATTTGACCAATTTTAGCTTGCTTTTAAATTTCAGGCAACCCAATCATACGACCCATACCATTGAATATGACTTCAAAAAAGGGTTCTAGACGCATTTTTACACCTCTAGCTGGCGCCAGCAAATTTAATTCACAAGAAAGTGAATTAAGCATGACTATTCTGCTAAATAGTAAAAGCGGTAACGGCTCAGGAATTTCCGATCTCCAGGCGATTAAAGTTTACAAAAAATCTTTTATCACACAATAAAAAATCGTCCATACTTTACTTTACATGACAATATATATAGCTAGATCGGCTAGCGTTGTCTACGCACTCATGTCATTAGTAGAGATGATTGTATGACTATCCAACCATCATTTGATCTTTCGAGCTATTAACTATGCGTTTCAAAAGGTTATGTTTTCACGCCTGCAAGTAATTAACAACTTGAGGTGCAGAATGTATTTTGCATATCATTGAAAAAAAATTACGAGTTTCTAAGCATATCGAACACTAAAAATATGATTCATCCACTATTGCGCTTCATCTTAAGAGGCTCGGCCTGTTTCACAGAAACTGTGCTATTTTTGGAAAATATTTTCTGCGAAGTCATTTTTGAGAAAGATAATAACACTTTTTGGTGTCCGGCTTAAACCTGAAAATGAAATAGAAAATGTTTTCCCCCGGGTATGGAAAATCTTATTTGACTTACCTCCCCGCACTCTTTTTAATAATTTTTAATTTCTTTTCTTTTCAGATTTTTCTTTGTTTATTATTTAAAAAAAAAAACCGACCAGGCGAGCTCGAGCCTCGCTAGCCTAAGGTAAGCTTGAGCCTAGCCAGAGGCCGACGAGCTCAAGCTACGCAGGCCTTGGGCGAGCTAGATATTCGCTAGCTATGGCGAGTTCAAGCCTCGCCAGAAGTCGAGGAGGCCTCAGCCTCTCTAAATCAACGAACTCGTCCCTCTCATGCGGTCGACCATCGGCTACGGACGATGGAAAAAAATGAAAGAAAAAAAAAAGAATAAAAACAAAACAAAACAAAAAAAATTATGAACAAATCGTAGAACTTAAAAAAATTAAAAATGACAAATTTACGATTCAATTAACTTTGTTAGGTAACCCATATTTGACCGGTTTTAGCTTGCTTTTAAATTTTAGGCAACCCAATCATACGACCCATTCCACTGAATATGAGTTCAAAAATGGGTTCTAGATGCATTTTTACACCTCTAGCTAGCACCAGCAAATTTAATTCATCAGAAAGTGAATTAAGCATGACTATTCTGCTAAATAGTAAAAGCGCTAACGGCTCGGGAATTTCCGATCTCCAGGCGATTAAAGTTTACAAAAAATCTTTTATCACAAAATAAAAATTCGTCCATACTTTACTTTACATGACAATATATATAGCTAGATCGGCTAGCGTTGTCTACGTATTCATGTCATTAGTAGAGATGATTGTATGATTATCCAGCCATCATTTGACCTTTCGATCGCTTAACTCTGCGTTTCAAAAGGTTATGTTTCCACACTTGCAAGTAATTAACAACTTGAGGTGCAGAGTGTATTTTGCATGTCATTGAAAAAACATTACGAGTTTCTAAGCATATCGAACACTAAAAATATGATTCATCCACTATTGCGCTTCATCTTAAGAGGCACAAAAAATAGGAAAATTCTTTGAGGAGAATCCAATCGAAAATTGTAATTCTTTCGTCTCTTTTATTTTACAAGTTAAGTGTACTGTAAATTAGGAATAGTTCTCAACGAGCGGGCTCGGGAGGGGATACAGCTGCAACGCAATTGTTCCACGTCTCATTGCTCCTCTTGTGGACATCGGATACTGTCCCCCCGATCGGCTTGTGGGTCGAGAGGGTCAACTCCACGAATTGATCGTGGCAGTTCTTCCCCGCCTTCACGAGCTCACGACAACATTCATTGGTGGGTGCGACGGTGTTGCCAAGGACTATGATTTGAAAGAACGAAGACCCGCAATCGCTAGTCATTCCCTTTGCGCAATCAGGGTTTCCGGCGAATGCAGCTCTAGGAAGAAATGCAGCAGTGACGACCAACAAGGTCATGAGAGCAGACAAGTTCTTGAGCATTGCCATGATGGTCGTTTCGGGACGCAAGTGTCAGAAAATTGTCTGAGATTGTTGATTGTTTGATGATGTAGTCGATCTGGAGATGAGAACTTATATAGCTTGAGGGAAGTAGTGCATTAATGAAGTGGATCACCAGTTATGATTCAAGAATTTATGTAGGAAACTTCTACAATTATTTCCCTTGCCAGAAATTCTTCTCGCGCTTTGTCGTTCTGCAAGAATTGAGGGCCTTGTCATCTGACTATGTTTGCGATTCAATCATTAGCCATAAAAGCAGTAGTAATGAGTTGCTTGGTTGAAGATAATTAGCCGGGAATGAAAATACTCATTTCGGGTCTGCCTTTCAATCCCTTGTTTGGTATTTAATAGGAACTAGTCACGTGCCCTCCTCGGCTTAAAATAGTTTTATGAAATTAAATTTGCTTAAAAAGTTTCAACTTATGTACCTCCGTAAAAATGTCCGCAATTCAATTTCAGAGCTAATCTGAAACAGACCCTAAATCGCATTTGCAACCGAGTTGGAGAGGCTGAAAATGAACCAAAAATCTGCTGAACGCCCCGAAAGCCGGTCTGGTCAAGGGATACTCAGCCTAAGTTTTGACCTCCCGAGTCATGGATTGGGCCCCTTGAGATCTCCGCGTTAAATATGGGGTTAGCACAAGACCTGTTGAATGGATCGGTCGGGTCGGATTTGCGCCGTGTCCTAAATAGTCCAACCCAAATGGACACATCAACTCGTTTATGACCGATTTATTTTTAATGTAAATATCTCAACCTACATCCGACCCGACCCATAACCAACTCATGTCCGACTCGACTCATATTGCTAAAATACTTCTATATTTCACACACGCTAAGAATACTTGTTTCTTATGACTTTTAAAAAAAATATGCTGCTAAAACACTTCCAAGCAATACAAATCTAGTGGATAATTTTTATAATTTTTTTGAAAAATTGAGGCTCGGCTTGCTTCACAGAAACCGTGCTATTTTTGGAAAATATTTTCTGCGAAGTCATTTTTGAGGAAGATAATAACACTTTTTGGTGTCCGGCTTAAACCTGAAAATGAAATAGAAAATGTTTTCCCCCGGGTATGGAAAATCTTATTTGACTTACCTCCCCGCACTCTTTTTAATAATTTTTAATTTCTTTTCTTTTCAAATTTTTCTTTGTTTATTATTTTAAAAAAAACCGACCGGGCGAGCACGAGCCTCGCTAGCCTATGGTAAGGCTTGAGCCTAGCCACAGGCCGACGAGCTGAAGCTACGCAGGCCTTGGGCGAGCTAGAGATTCGCAAGCATTGGCGAGTTCAAGCCTTGCCAGAAGTTGAGGGGGCCCGAGCCTCTCTAAATCAACGAACTCGTCCCTCTCATGCGGTCGACCATCGGCTGCGGACGATGGAAAAAAAGGAAAGAAAAAAGAAAAAGAATGAAAGCAAAACAAAAAAAATTATGAAAAAATCGTAGAACTTAAAAAAATTAAAAATGACATATTTATGATTCAATTAACTTTGTTAGGTAACCCATATTTGACCAATTTTAGCTTGCTTTTAAATTTCAGGCAACCCAATCATACGACCCATACCATTGAATATGACTTCAAAAAAGGGTTCTAGACGCATTTTTACACCTCTAGCTGGCGCCAGCAAATTTAATTCACAAGAAAGTGAATTAAGCATGACTATTCTGCTAAATAGTAAAAGCGGTAACGGCTCAGGAATTTCCGATCTCCAGGCGATTAAAGTTTACAAAAAATCTTTTATCACACAATAAAAAATCGTCCATACTTTACTTTACATGACAATATATATAGCTAGATCGGCTAGCGTTGTCTACGCACTCATGTCATTAGTAGAGATGATTGTATGACTATCCAACCATCATTTGATCTTTCGAGCTATTAACTATGCGTTTCAAAAGGTTATGTTTTCACGCCTGCAAGTAATTAACAACTTGAGGTGCAGAATGTATTTTGCATATCATTGAAAAAAAATTACGAGTTTCTAAGCATATCGAACACTAAAAATATGATTCATCCACTATTGCGCTTCATCTTAAGAGGCTCGGCCTGTTTCACAGAAACTGTGCTATTTTTGGAAAATATTTTCTGCGAAGTCATTTTTGAGAAAGATAATAACACTTTTTGGTGTCCGGCTTAAACCTGAAAATGAAATAGAAAATGTTTTCCCCCGGGTATGGAAAATCTTATTTGACTTACCTCCCCGCACTCTTTTTAATAATTTTTAATTTCTTTTCTTTTCAGATTTTTCTTTGTTTATTATTTAAAAAAAAAAACCGACCAGGCGAGCTCGAGCCTCGCTAGCCTAAGGTAAGCTTGAGCCTAGCCAGAGGCCGACGAGCTCAAGCTACGCAGGCCTTGGGCGAGCTAGATATTCGCTAGCTATGGCGAGTTCAAGCCTCGCCAGAAGTCGAGGAGGCCTCAGCCTCTCTAAATCAACGAACTCGTCCCTCTCATGCGGTCGACCATCGGCTACGGACGATGGAAAAAATGAAAGAAAAAAAAAAGAATAAAAACAAAACAAAACAAAAAAAATTATGAACAAATCGTAGAACTTAAAAAAATTAAAAATGACAAATTTACGATTCAATTAACTTTGTTAGGTAACCCATATTTGACCGGTTTTAGCTTGCTTTTAAATTTTAGGCAACCCAATCATACGACCCATTCCACTGAATATGAGTTCAAAAATGGGTTCTAGATGCATTTTTACACCTCTAGCTAGCACCAGCAAATTTAATTCATCAGAAAGTGAATTAAGCATGACTATTCTGCTAAATAGTAAAAGCGCTAACGGCTCGGGAATTTCCGATCTCCAGGCGATTAAAGTTTACAAAAAATCTTTTATCACAAAATAAAAATTCGTCCATACTTTACTTTACATGACAATATATATAGCTAGATCGGCTAGCGTTGTCTACGTATTCATGTCATTAGTAGAGATGATTGTATGATTATCCAGCCATCATTTGACCTTTCGATCGCTTAACTCTGCGTTTCAAAAGGTTATGTTTTCACACTTGCAAGTAATTAACAACTTGAGGTGCAGAGTGTATTTTGCATGTCATTGAAAAAACATTACGAGTTTCTAAGCATATCGAACACTAAAAATATGATTCATCCACTATTGCGCTTCATCTTAAGAGGCACAAAAAATAGGAAAATTCTTTGAGGAGAATCCAATCGAAAATTGTAATTCTTTCGTCTCTTTTATTTTACAAGTTAAGTGTACTGTAAATTAGGAATAGTTCTCAACGAGCGGGCTCGGGAGGGGATACAGCTGCAACGCAATTGTTCCACGTCTCATTGCTCCTCTTGTGGACATCGGATACTGTCCCCCCGATCGGCTTGTGGGTCGAGAGGGTCAACTCCACGAATTGATCGTGGCAGTTCTTCCCCGCCTTCACGAGCTCACGACAACATTCATTGGTGGGTGCGACGGTGTTGCCAAGGACTATGATTTGAAAGAACGAAGACCCGCAATCGCTAGTCATTCCCTTTGCGCAATCAGGGTTTCCGGCGAATGCAGCTCTAGGAAGAAATGCAGCAGTGACGACCAACAAGGTCATGAGAGCAGACAAGTTCTTGAGCATTGCCATGATGGTCGTTTCGGGACGCAAGTGTCAGAAAATTGTCTGAGATTGTTGATTGTTTGATGATGTAGTCGATCTGGAGATGAGAACTTATATAGCTTGAGGGAAGTAGTGCATTAATGAAGTGGATCACCAGTTATGATTCAAGAATTTATGTAGGAAACTTCTACAATTATTTCCCTTGCCAGAAATTCTTCTCGCGCTTTGTCGTTCTGCAAGAATTGAGGGCCTTGTCATCTGACTATGTTTGCGATTCAATCATTAGCCATAAAAGCAGTAGTAATGAGTTGCTTGGTTGAAGATAATTAGCCGGGAATGAAAATACTCATTTCGGGTCTGCCTTTCAATCCCTTGTTTGGTATTTAATAGGAACTAGTCACGTGCCCTCCTCGGCTTAAAATAGTTTTATGAAATTAAATTTGCTTAAAAAGTTTCAACTTATGTACCTCCGTAAAAATGTCCGCAATTCAATTTCAGAGCTAATCTGAAACAGACCCTAAATCGCATTTGCAACCGAGTTGGACAGGCTGGAAATGATTAGCCGATGCGTCATAAAAAATAGAAAATTCGAGATTATGGTTTCCGATCGCGACGGAGCCCGTTTCTTGAGCAAAAAGTGTCGTTTTTTAATTCCGTCTGTTGGATTAGTTTTTATAAATGATTTTCTATCCATTTCATACAAAAACCCGAAAAGTCAAATGGTTGACTTTGGCGTTGACTTTTTGGTCAACCCTTTGACCAAAAGTCAACCCCAGGTCAAATTGGGGCTTTTTGCATAAAAAGATTCCTTTCAAGTTCAATTTCACTTTAGAAGTGGAAATTTTAGAAAAATTCAAAGATTTGATCATAAAATCAAGCTCCTAGTGAAAAGTCAACTAGGGTTTGACTTTTGGTCAAACCTTTGACCAAAAAAATTGAAAAAATTCAAAAACCCCAAATCATCTTATTTTACTTTCAATTTACCTTTGGCATTAGAAATTTTACAAAAATCGATTTTGAATCAACTTTTTCCCAAATTGCGAAATTTGATTCAAATCGGCCAAAAATGAAATTACTTCATTTCTAGTCATTTTTTAGATTAGTTTTCTTCACGACATTTGATCTAGATGTCATTTTATATCCAATTTTTGAACCAATTTTGTGATTCCAAGTCAAACACAAAAACCCCCAATTTTAGCCCTGATCAGTGATTTTGATCGATTCTTCATGATGTGCGCAATTGAGACACGAATGAGCCTAATTTCTTATATGAAACCCAAATTCAAAATCAATTTTGGAAAAGTCACATGAATTTGGGTCAATTTGATCAATTTAGTGATCCAATGATTAAGAAGTCTAAGAGTGATTGGTCTAATTAATGCAATTCAACTTGACCCACTCTAGACTAATATTCAATTTGATGAATTGAGACTCAATTTGGTTAGCTAGACTTCAATTAAAGTTGTTAGTCTAGCTCGGTCATGCAATTACCCAAATTCAGAGCTAATTGTCTCAAATCGGTTTAATTCAAATTGAACTAATCCGATCAAATTAGTCATTTTCCGGTCGAAAATTTTGGTGATCGATAATCCGATCGGACTAATCAAGGTCAGTCACATCCTCTTGAGTGTGAAAATGACAAAATTGACCTTAATTGAGAATTAAAAAAAATGACTAAGAGAAATGACCAAAATACCCTTCTTCAAGGATTAAACAAATTAATTAGGGGATTAGCAAATCAATCATGGCCATTCATCTAAAATTGATCATGACCATCCATGATGCCATGTCATCAATCCTTAGCCTCTAAGGAATATTCTTAATCATTAAGGATCCATTTTGAGCCATTTGATTGATCTAAGGGCTAAAATTCAAAGTTGGGGGAGGTATATAGCATTTTTCCCTCCAAAAATCAAGGGGGGATGTCCATTTTCAGATCTGAATTCTCTCTCCTCTCTCTCTCTTCTCTCTCTCTCTCTCTCTCTCTCTCCCTCTCCCACGATTAACTCTCTCTCTTGAGCTCCCTCTCGGCCGCCGGCCATCCGGCGCCTTGCCGGCCTCTTCCCGGCGAGCCGCCGCCACACCGGCGTCCCCCACGGCGGCACAAGGCTGATCGCAAGATCAGCCTCCTTCACCGGTGGCCGGAGCTTCCTTTTCCGGCGAGTTCTTCATCTCGGCAACAGTACCGGCAAAACTGCCGGTGTTGTGTCCAGCCGGTTCAACCGGCTGATCCGGCTCTCCGGCGGCCTCCTCCGGCGGTTCCAAACCTCCGACTACCTCCCTCGGCATCCCCAAGTCGCTGTGGTGCCCGGCCTTGCATCAAACAGCCGCCGGATCACATCGTTTTCTTAGTTTTTTACTGATTCGTTTACTCGAGTAAAAACGAGTCGGTTCTAACATCATCTCTTGCAATCTATTGTCGTAGATCGGCTGAGCTTTCCGAGGTCTCTCCGTGCAATTCTAGATCAGAATACGGAGTCCGGATCGCTCGCTTGAGCGTTGGATCATCGCAAGACAAGGTAAGAACGCCTAAACACAACTCTGTAAATTCGTGTGCAGTAAATCCTGATTGCTTGAGATGCTGTTTTGAGCTAGTAAACGTCGAAATCTGATGAAGTGATAAACTAGAGAGTCGTAGAACTCGTTCTTAGCTTCGATTTGATATATAATATGCCTCGATCGGACTTGATTTGCTATGTCAAAACCTGTTTAGAAGTCACGATCAGAATCTGTAATTGTTGTGCAAAGTCTGTTCTGATGATTCCCTGACTGACGTTGTGCTGTTCATTGAATTTTATGATTTTCTACGATCATTTTCTGGAAAAACTTCCTTCATGAGAATTGTTAAGAACATCTAGATCTGTTCACTGTAAAATTTTCAAAAATTTCTGAGCATGATAGCCTAGCACGATTTACAACGTCATCTGCATATGGATCGGATTTCATGCTAGTTTCAGTTGACCTTTGTATGTTCTTCAATTTTCATAAATTCGTGTGTTCGAAATATGAAAAAATTTTCTTCACGAAAGTTCTTCCTGAGATCAAGATCTTTCAATTGATATTAATTTCATCAAAATCGGAGATCATTTGAATTTTCAAAAGGAATTCTCACAATTTGATCAGAATCTGTGTTCAGATCTGATTTTCATTCCTTTGAAGTTCAAAAGATGTTTCTCCGAATTTGATGAAGTTAGGGTCCTTTTTTGCAAAAAATCAAAACTTCAAAGTTGTTCATTGGGGTCTCATTATGTCAAATGAACATTTTGAGGATCTAATTGCAATTTTTGGAGGGTTGATTTGCTTGAAAAATCTTCTCGGGCTAAAATTTCATTTGCAATTGAGTCCCTCGCAAAAATCGAATTTTATAAAAATTTGGAGGGCTTTTTAGCAAAAACTCAAAACATGAAAGTTGTTGCACACAGGGAATCCTAACGGCACAAAAATTTTCGCGCGTTTTTGATAATGTTTGTTATTTTTCCCGCCTTTATTTTGAAATTCGTAGTTGAACCGAATCCAGCCTGTCACTGAGACTTAATCATGCATTTTCGGGAAATTTGGCTAGGATTTAGAAAAAATGGTCTTCATGACTTTTGTTCCTCATGTCATAAGCTTTCTAATGACACCTGATTCACTTCATTTGGACGTCATTAGGATAGTTAATCATATTTGAACATATTCAATCCGAATTAGGCTTTAATTGAATAAGTGGTCTTTTCATAAAGCCCACTTCCCATTGTTTGATTGGATTCAAAACAAGGCCCATGGGCTTGAATGCATGCTCATTTATGATCAAGCATGTGTTTGTTAGATGAATGTTAGGCCCGATGCATGTTCGGCGGGTAGTCCACTCATGATCATTAGAACCCGACTTTAGGGGTTAATTGATATGAGTTACCGTTTTGTGAATACAAATGGTAGCTCATTATCATTAACCATTAATCAAACAATGTTAGGTGATTAGTGGGTGATGAATCGAAACGCATGAAAAACAAAGGCCGATCCCGAGGCCCGTGCTTAATTAGTGATTTGATTGCATCTTTGTTCTTTCATATGTCATTATGAATGAATGTATGGATGTAAACACCGACACCCGAGAGGCGGTCCATGGAAGAATAATCCAAAATGGTAGAAGATCAAGGTGATTGACCGATGTCCAATCCGGTCTTGATTTGTACTCATTTGATGATGGTTCTAAACCGATGTCCAATCCGGTTTCAATTTGTACTTAATTCATTCATCCCCGACCATGTCTCGGGATTTCAATTCGTGTTGTAATAAACACCCGACGAGTTGCGGGTTCTTACTTTTTATTTTCTCGCACTTAGAATTAGCTCGTCCTTTCAATACTTCGAGTGTTTACTTTACGTAAGGTCTTTCAATATAATTGATTGTTTCTTTCTTTTTCTAGACTAAGATAGGATTAGTTTAGAATCTTAAATGAAAATGCAAAAACAAGATGCATGATCACCTAGTGGACTAAGACTTTGGCATGAAAATGGTAAAAAACAAATGCATGACGATTTAGATAACAACCATGTTAAGTTTAGCGGTACCGAAAGGGCGTTAATAGAAATATTAACGTAAGCTAGTCCCCGAACCTTTGATCTCTGGTTTTCGTAGAAACCGAAACGAAATTCCCGCGTTTCGGTTGGGTATTCTAGCCGACCCCCGACCTAGGCTAGTGGCGACTCCTTAAAAAATAAAATCAATCCGCTGTCACGCGAGATATGGATTTAGGGAAAATCCACGTTCATGATCAATGGATCATATGGCTAAGCAAGAGATTTACACTTCGGTAAAATCATTTTTTTAAGATGCCATATGAAACATCTCATGAACACTTATCTCTAAACCCGCCTCATCCGAGCTCGGGCCCTCGAGGGGCAGGTCGCGACAGGCTTGGCGACTCCGCTGGGGACTAGGTTACAAACCTAAGTGGATTAAAGCCGTAATAAACTTGTTGGTTGTTATCTCACTTGTCTACATTTTGTAGCATCGACTGCATGTCAAAGTCGCGTGGAAAAATGAGGTTAGTCCACTAACCATGTGTTAAATGGTTTTATAGGTGGGAGCCATAAGGGGTGGAGTGAATGCAAACCCTTTGTTTTGTAGGTGGTGTTTGGGTGAATGTCGAATGTATGAGATTATATTGAAGTGTTGTTTGCTTTAGATTTAAAATGCATGTTTACTTGCTTTAGCACGACACAAATGCACCCACATCCCGCGGTCTAAAACCCCGGATCGCTTTAGGGTACCTCTAGGAGGTATTAAGAGTGGAATCCGCATGTGAATCCATGTGGTAATCCATTCTTCAATACCGCTCATCTTGATTAGTAAGAAGTGCACCGGCCGACGTTAGTAGCGGTGGGTAAACTCTTCTTATTTAATTAAGATGGGGACCTTAAACCTTTAGAATCCTACCCTTAGGTGTCAAAACTCACATGTTCTCATGCGATGTGTCGATGTGTTTGCCATTTTCTCTTCATGGTAAGGTTGATTGTATCGTTCTACAATTTCAATTATGCCATTTCAAATTCCACGTTATTTTCCTTTTTTAATGCGTGGTGATTAATCTCGATGCCCCAAATTAGGGTTAGTCAAAATGGATATGTCGGAGATTCGAATCGTCCCCGTTCCAAGAGCTCTCGTGACTATGTGGGAAAGTCTCGAGTCAAAGCATAAAGACTACGTGGAAAAGAGGATCGGATATCTTCCCGCGCTCTTATATATCGAGCCTCGGATCGCCATGATCAAAGCATTGTCTCATTTTTGGAACTCGAAGACATCCACTTTTGTGTTTGGTCGAAATGAGTTGACCCCTACAATTGAGGAGTATGATATTGCCATTGGTAGGGTCGGGTCTTTTGGTCTAGTTAGTCCTCCAATAGATATAGATCCTATAACTCTTTTGAGCCAATTCTTAGGAATCGACATTCTCCAAATCAAAGGCGTTCTTAGAGGAAATTCCAACGCACTCTCTTTCACATTCCTAGAACAACATTTTTCTAGTTTGCCAAAAGAATCGGGTAATCAAATTCCTCGAGTTTTTCTCTTAGCCTTCTTTGGTTTTGTGGTTTTCCCATTCACCAAAAAGACCATGGATCCTTTGGTAGTTCACATTGTCAACCAAGTGTGTATGTTCAAAAGATTCTCAAATATGATCTTAGGCGAGACCTTCGTATCACTCAATAGGTTCAAACAAAGCAAAAATGGTACCTTTAGAGCCCCAATAGGTTTACTCCAAATTTGGTTGGTCTCTCACCTCAAAGATTTTGGTTTGAGCTTAAAAATCATAGATGTGTCCAAAGATTGTCATCCTATCTCGCTTTTCCGAGAAAAGGAAAAAATCTTTCCCTTTTGGTCATTCTCAACTTGGTTTAGTTTTTTCAAGAACCTTGTTCCAAATCAAATCCAATGGCATGTTCGTTGGCTTGGAAATCCCGAGGTGCGCCTTAATAACGGATCCGACAACCCAATCCCACTTTTGGGTCTTACGGGGTCTACGTCATATTACCCTTTTAGGGTGATCCGTCAATATCGCGCACTTCAAAAGATTCCACCATTCCTCAAGCTGGGGTTATATCATTTTGACTATCGCAAAGATGTCATCCAAAAGGATCAAATGACCGACGTGAAGGAAATGGTCAAATCTATCATTGATATGTGGTACAAATGCCGCCCGGAGCCGATTATCATTACCGATGAGTCGGAATTAGAAGGAGAAATGAAGATACATCATGCGTTGCCGGAGTACATACACCGTCGACTTGAGCTCGAGCTTAAAGTGGATCTTCCTAATGTTCCCGAGAAGCCAACTCAACAACAAGCTATAGCTGCAAGAGCTCTTAAGGAAAAGAATGAAGCTTTAGCCGAGGTTGAACGTTTGACCCAAGAAAACAAACGAATTCGCCTCGCGCCTAAAGAGGATCCATTAGGAGTTTGGCTATATTCCATGAGGAAATCTCCTTTCATGTAATTTTCCTTTTATAGATTCGATGTATAGGGTTTCCTTTTTACTCATTTTAGTAATGATGTAATAGGATTCTCTTCTTGTCTTTAAGGGATTGTATTTCACAAATTTTGTTGTTAATAGTGAAATTTCCCTTTGTGTGTGTTTTATTTTCCGAGATTCCAATGGAATATAGATGGGGCATCTTGATTAATCATCGCGTGTTACCCCTTTAATTGTATAATTTCTTGTGAAGAAATTATGATAAGAGATTATTCACGTGATATTGGGATCATGAGAATATTTCTTATCTCTATTTCATCTAAAGAAAATATAAAATTGAAGGGTTTTATATTTTCGTCTCGATTCATTTTCCGTATGCTAATTTGATTTCTGTTTTTTACAGAGAGAAAGTATTAAAATACGGCTGAATCGCGTTTTATTATACGCACCCGTCGCCAAGCAAGGATGGAGAACGAAGACACTCGTGCTCGCGTTATTACCATCGAGAATCAAATGGCGCAAATGATGGCGCTCTTAACCGATCTTGCAAATCAAGTAAAGAACTTCACGCCCGTGGCTCCTGCTGCTGCGGCTTCTACTCCTAATGCGCCCACTAGTGCGCCGGTGATAGATCCAGTTGATAAAGGACCTGTTGAAGAAGTTCCCGTTAATGCCATTCCTACCGTCATTGATTTGGAAGCTCCACCTAAGGAGTCGCCTGTCGCTCATATGGATGAAGAGAGTGCGAGACGCCTCGCAAAATTGGAAGAACGCCTATGCATGTTGCAAGGTTATCAACTCCAAGGTTTTGATAAGTTGTCACCTTTTACAAAGGTGAAAGTTCCTGATTTTTACAAGGAGCCCGAATTCTCAAGGAAGTACGATGGAACTGGGTGTCCTAAAACCCACTTGAAATATTATTTGAGCAAGATGGCTCGTTATTCCGATAACACCCCGCTTTTGATCAACAATTTTCAAGATAGCTTGGCAGACTCCGCCTTGACTTGGTTCATCGAATTGGATTTGGAGAAAATTTGCACCTGGGAAGATCTTGCAGATGAATTCCTTCAGCAATACAAGTTCAATACCGAAATTGCTCCAACCCGTGAAGAGCTGGTCCGGGTTGACAAAAGGAGGATTGAAACTTTTAGAGCATATGCCCAAAGGTGGAGAACTATGGCGTCTCAAGTCAAACCTCCGTTGTCCGAGAAAGAGATCATGCAGCTGTTTCTTCGAGCATTACCTCGAGAATACTTCGACAAGATGTTTAATAACACTTGCATTAATTTTCCCGCAATGGTTGAGTTGGGAAAGCTGTCCCAAGGTATTCTCACACCCATTGAGGTGACTAAGAGAAAGAAGCGAGAAGGCTTAGGTTACCAAGGCGATCAACAAGATCAAGGTGATCAGAAAGGCCCGAGTATCAAAGAAAAGAGTTACCGACGTTTACTCCCTCCTCCGTTGAAAGATTTCTTCCCCGGACCGTCAAAGTTCCTTCAAGATGAAGAAGCAGACATTTATGATATCGTCGACTTATTTGAAGAGAATTTTGTGGGTGTCATTTCCGAGAGCTTCGAAGATGATCTACCTACCGATCCCGCTGTGTAAGGGATGTTTCCATTGTTTTACTTTGTTTTCAATTGTAATCCATCTAATTCTCCCCTGCGAGGGAATTCCATTTGTTCATTTGTTTTGTTCATTTCAAGTGTTGTAATAATTCGGATCACGAGCTTCGGATCCAAAACATTATATAGCATTCATTTTCAATTCAATAAAAGCATATGCATGTTTTGTTAATAGACGTGCAAAAGTATACCAAACCAGCCCTATGATGATGCTTTGAGGCCTGGACTTTTGCACGATCTATAATTTTCAAAATAATTTTGGAACAAGGATGTCCAATGATATGAGGACGAGTTCCCCTTGAAATTTTCGAAAATTTGGAATTCGAAAAATTTGTTTTCATCACATCTTCATGCATTGCATTTCTTATCTTCATATACTAACCATTTTGCTTGTTGCATCTCAGGCATGACACTTTGCATAACCATAGTAGTCATATGCATGGTTTGGATTCATGTCCGAAAAACTCATACGAATCTGATTATTCCGATCTCGAAAATGAAGAGGATTCCCAGGTTATTAAAAGAGAATGGATCCGACATGAAGAATCCGTACCTCCTACAGAAGAACGAACTGTTGTTGTAAATTTGGGCGATTCAGAAAATCCCAAAGAAACAAAAATTGGGACAAGTCTTTCTCAAGCAGATGCAGATCGACTGATTGAATTATTGAAAGAGTATCAAGATGTCTTTGCTTGGTCTTATGCTGACATGCCGGGTCTGGACCCCAACATTGTGGAACACACGTTGCCTCTTGATCCTACCATTCCACCTAAGAAGCAGAAGCTTAGGAGGACAAAGCCAGAATTATCCAAGAAGATTGAGGAAGAAGTCATGAAACTGTTAAAAGTTGATTTCATCGAAGTTACTCATTATGCTGAGTGGATTGCTAATGTCGTCCCAGTCATGAAGAAAGATGGGCGAGTTCGGGTATGTGTCGATTACCGCGACTTGAACAAAGCAAGTCCCAAAGATGATTTCCCATTACCACATATTGATGTCCTGGTTGATAGCACCGCGGGATTTGAATTATTTTCTTTCATGGATGGTTTCTCTGGTTATAACCAAATCCGAATGAAGGAAGAAGATAAGACTAAAACATCATTCATCACCCCATGGGGGACATTCTGTTACAAGGTTATGCCCTTTGGCTTGAAGAACGCAGGGGCAACTTACCAAAGAGCCATGGTGACACTATTCCATGATATGATGCATAAAGAAATTGAAGTTTATGTCGATGACATGATCGCTAAATCACGACAAGGTGAAGACCACATTGAAGTCTTGAAGAAACTGTTTGATCGACTTAGAAAATTCAAGCTAAGGCTTAACCCCGCCAAGTGCATTTTTGGGGCAAAGTCTGGGAAGCTTCTTGGATTTATGGTTAGTAACAAGGGCATCGAGATTGATCCCTCGAAGGTGAAGGCCATTTGTGATTTAAAACCTCCTTCTACTGTTAAGGAAGTTCGAAGTTTGTTGGGAAGATTGAATTATGTTGCAAGATTCATTTCCCAGTTATCAGAAACAGCCAAACCATTCTTTAAGCTGTTGAAAAAGAATGCCAAAGTTGAATGGAATGAAGATTGTCAGAAATCCTTTCAGCAATTGAAGCAATATCTTTCACAAGCGCCAGTTTTGGTACCACCCACTCCGGGTATACCTTTGATCTTGTACCTCACCATTCACGATGAGTCTTTGGGAGCTATGTTAGCGCAGAAGAGACCAGAAGATGGAATGGAATGTGCTATTTACTATCTTAGCAAAAAGTTTACTTCTGGTGAAGCTCGATATCCAGAAGTTGAGAAAACGTGTGTAGCCTTAATTTGGGTATTACACAGACTACGGCAATACACTCTTCATCATCGTATTCTACTTGTGAATGAGAACGATCCTATCAAGTATCTTTTGGAAAAGCCTGCACTGGTTGGAAGGCTTGCCAAATGGCAAATATTACTCTCCGAGTTTGATATCCAGAGCATGTCTCAGAAGTCCGTCAAAGGTCGAGCCATAGCTGATATGTTGGCTGAAAATCCCTTAAAGTCAAATGACTGGGATGAAATTGATGAAAGAATCCATTTGGTGTCACAAGACAAGTGGGTCATGTATTTTGATGGAGCTGTTAATCTCTCCGGTTCAGGTACTGGAGCAGTCCTGATATCCCCAACAGGTCAGCATTATCCAGTAGCCGCAAAGTTGGTATTTCCTTGTACCAATAACATTTCAGAATATGAAGCTTGCATCCTCGGTCTTCAATTAGCCATCGATATGAAGATTAAGAGATTACAAGTTTATGGCGATTCCGCACTTATCATTCTCCAAACAGGAGGTGAATGGCAAACTCGTGATGCGAAATTGATTCCTTATCATGAGTATCTTAAAGATTTGGTGGAGGAGTTCGAAGATATCTCGTTCGATTATTTGCCAAGATCTCAGAATCAATTTGCCGATGCTTTGGCAACATTATCCTCAATGTTACAAGTAACTGATGGATTGAACGTTGATCCTTTGCAAATCGACGTTTTAAAGAAACCTGCATATTGCATGGTTATAGAAGAAGAACTTGATGGTCAACCATGGTATTATGACATCATGAATTACCTTCGAGAAGGAAAATTTCCCCAAGGAAGTCAAGCTAAGGATCGAAAATACTTGACTAAATTAGCTTCCAAATTCTTTCTTAGTGGAGGTGCTTTGTACAAGAGATCTTTTGATTCGGTCCTGTTGAAGTGCGTAGACACCAAAGAGGCCAATTTATTAATGAAGGAGATACATGAAGGAGAATGTGGTCCTCATATGAATGGCCATCTTTTAGCAAGGAAAATCATGAGGCTAGGTTATTATTGGTTAACCATGGAAGCCGATTGCATTCAACATGTCAGATGTTGTTATCAATGTCAAATTTATGGGAACAAAATCAATGCTCCCCCAAATGAATTACATCAAATGTCCGAAGCATGGCCTTTCTCAATGTGGGGAATTGACATTATCGGACCAATCAATCCTAAGGCGTCAAATGGACACCGCTTCATTCTAGTGGCTATTGATTACTTCACCAAATGGATCGAAGCCAATTCTTATGCTCATGTCACCGCGAGAAGTGTGGCAAAGTTTATTCGTCGAGACATTATTGCTCGATACGGGGTTCCCGAAGCAATTATCACGGATAATGGGTCAAATTTGAATAACAAAGTAGTGGATGAGCTACTCAGTAAGTTTCACATTCGCCACTTGAATTCTTCTCCTTACCGCCCACAAATGAATGGAGCTGTGGAGGCGGCAAACAAGAATATAAAGAAGATTCTGTCCAAGACGGCAGAGAATTACCGAGACTGGCATGATCGGTTGCCATATGCGTTAATGGCTTATCGAACTTCCATTCGCACCTCGACTGGGGCAACACCATTCTCATTGGTATATGGGATGGAAGCAGTTTTACCCGTGGAAGTGGAAATTCCTTCATTAAGGGTGCTTTCGCAAATAAAGCTTTCCGAAGCAGAATGGATTCAACAGAGATTTGAACAGCTTAATATGATTGATGAAAAAAGGGTAAAAGCCCTATGCCATGGACAAAGCTATCAAAAGCGAGTAGCTAAGTCATTCAACCGTAAGGTTCGACCCAGACATTTTGAGATCAATGATCTGGTTTTGAGGAAAGTCTTACCCATTATTCCAGATCGTGGAAAGTTCACTCCCAATTATGAAGGGCCATATGTCATCAAGAAAGTGTTGCCTGGTGGAGCATTGATTCTTGTAGAAATGGATGGCCGAGAGTTGCCAAAACCTGTGAACGCAGATGCTGTCAAGAAATATTTTCCCTGAATAAAATGTTTCGAGTTGCTTTGGACTGAATCCAAGTCTCCTTAAGAACGTTTGCATCATGCATTTCATGCATACATAGCATTTTTGCATGATTGTTCATTTTGTAGGTACTCAACTGCTCCCCAGGGAAGCTATTCCAAACCTCAAGGAATCAAGCCCGAGGAAGTTGCTACATCAAATCAATCTTCTCCCTAGAATTTAGGAAGTAGATCCCATGTGTGAAAACCTTTTTCTGTCCAAAAGGTTTTTCAAGTTTGAAATAAAAATCCCCAAAGGAGTTTTTTAAGAAAAATCACTCAAATGTTTTGATTTATCAAATTTCCTCACAGACAGGAGATTTAACTAAATGATCCTTTGAAAAACAAAAAGAGGATTTCTCAAAAATGCCAAATGGAAATGCCTAGGATGATAAAAGGCAAGCCTTTGATCAAACATGTCCCTATACTCATTTTGAGAGAATTGAGCGAAAAAGCCATGTCGTAAGACGTAGGATTCGTTCACATTGAATACATGGATTGAGATGATAAAAGGCATTTCATTTCTCTATCCTAAACACTCATGTTATCCTTTGCTAGCCACTTTGAGCCAAATAAGGAGAATTCTCAAAATACCCCTGTCAAGAACCACCCCACATTGGGGCAAAATAAGAAGTTATGGTTGATCATTTTTGGAGCAAAAAGATTAAGAAAGATTTTATTGCTTTCACTTGCATCAACCTTCTTGTGATAGTTTCAGATGGATCTTTATGGAAGCTCGAAGCATCCCAAAGTGAAGAAGAGCATTCTTTTCCTCTACCCCAAACACAATTATCCTTTGCTTAGCCAAATTGAGCCTTAAGCATGTTCATTTCAAAGCCCAAAATGATGATTATCTCCCTACATTGGGGCAATGCATATGATTTACCAAGGAGATTTAGAAATTGGTAAATATGTATAAAATGTCTCGAGAGTCCAAAGAACTCAAAAGATAAATATTAGGGGGCATGAAAAAGCAGTGTGCCTGGTAAAAGCAAGGCCGATGCCCATGAAAAAAAATCAAAGTCAAAAGCAAAAGCAAAAGCAAAAGCAAGAAAAAGCAATATGCTTATGATTAGAGCAAAATTTCCATTTGCAAAAGATGCTTAGAAAGAGCAAAGCTCTTATGTTGCAAGAAAAATGGACTCTCGAGACAGTTTGATTTTCAAGAATCAAATGATGTCAGACTTGAATGATTTGGTAATGATGCCAAGATAATCATCATTCTTCTTTCAAACCCATTCTATCAAATTTCAAGCCTTTTGAGCCTAACCCGAACCGACATTACAACCCTCTCCGAAGTCTCTTCCGATTGGGATGGTTTGAGTTAATGTGAAGATTTCATAAAGGAACTACCGCTAGAAGGAGTGGAAGTAATCCTATCTTATCTTATCTTCAAGGTTCTTGACTTGTAAACCCGTTGAAGATATGTTTCTTTTCTTGGCCTCAAAGCAAATACCCTTTGTGTAAGCCCATGACCAAGCCTATATTACGGTCCTTTGGAAAGACCTTTCTGATCAATCAATTTGTATTCAATGTGAATGTTTCCGAAAACCTTTGACATAGGTTCGTGAGGCATCACCAGTGAGAATTGAATAGCTTTCCCACATCGATGAATGGGAATCAAAGCCTTTATGAGAGCCAGTGTGAAAGACCTTTTTGATTAGGTTATTTCCAACTTGGCATTTTTTACCTAACCTCTTTAGATGGTTATTCAAAGATCATTTTGTTAAAATTTCCTTTTAAGGATTTTGATGATCGGTGCCTTTCACCAAAAGTTGAAAAATTCCGTTTGATTTGTTGTTAAACAATCTCGGATCTTCTTTTCAAAATATCTTTCCCCAGTGGATCGGTTTTTGGTCATCCTAAACCATACCTTCGGTTTTTGGTCATCCTAAACCATACCTTCGGTTTTTGGTTAGCCTAAACCATAACTTTCATTTTCGGTTTTTGGTCATCCTAAACCATACCTTCGGTTTTTGGTCAGCCTAAACCATACCCTAGGTTCTAGGTCATCCTTAAACCTTGTCCTTAGGTTCCTGGTCATCCTTAAACCTTACCCTAGGTTCTAGGTTATCCTTAAACCTTGTCTTAGGTTCCTGGTTATCCTTAAACCTTACCCTAGGTTCTAGGTTATCCTTAAACCTTGTCTTAGGTTCCTGGTTATCCTTAAACCTTACCTTAGGTTCTAGGTCATCCTTAAACCTTGTCCTTTGGTTCTTGATTTTCCTTAAACCATAGATTTCCCACAAAACCATTTCTTTGTCTTTTCTTTCTTCCTTCATTCCACCCCATGAGAGAGAGAAGAACACATGAACGGTCTGACAATCCAACGGTAAGTGCTTCAGGTAAGACTCTGATCAAATGTCTTTGTCTTTATTTTCTTTTTCCCAAATGGAATCGACTAAAAATTTGCAGGTGTCAACGGCAGCTGTTGACACCTAATTTTTAGCCGATGCGTCATAAAAAATAGAAAATTCGAGATTATGGTTTCCGATCGCGACGGAGCCCGTTTCTTGAGCAAAAAGTGTCGTTTTTTAATTCCGTCTGTTGGATTAGTTTTTATAAATGATTTTCTATCCATTTCATACAAAAACCCGAAAAGTCAAATGGTTGACTTTGGCGTTGACTTTTTGGTCAACCCTTTGACCAAAAGTCAACCCCAGGTCAAATTGGGGCTTTTTGCATAAAAAGATTCCTTTCAAGTTCAATTTCACTTTAGAAGTGGAAATTTTAGAAAAATTCAAAGATTTGATCATAAAATCAAGCTCCTAGTGAAAAGTCAACTAGGGTTTGACTTTTGGTCAAACCTTTGACCAAAAAAATTGAAAAAATTCAAAAACCCCAAATCATCTTATTTTACTTTCAATTTACCTTTGGCATTAGAAATTTTACAAAAATCGATTTTGAATCAACTTTTTCCCAAATTGCGAAATTTGATTCAAATCGGCCAAAAATGAAATTACTTCATTTCTAGTCATTTTTTAGATTAGTTTTCTTCACGACATTTGATCTAGAGGTCATTTTATATCCAATTTTTGAACCAATTTTGTGATTCCAAGTCAAACACAAAAACCCCCAATTTTAGCCCTGATCAGTGATTTTGATCGATTCTTCATGATGTGCGCAATTGAGACACGAATGAGCCTAATTTCTTATATGAAACCCAAATTCAAAATCAATTTTGGAAAAGTCACATGAATTTGGGTCAATTTGATCAATTTAGTGATCCAATGATTAAGAAGTCTAAGAGTGATTGGTCTAATTAATGCAATTCAACTTGACCCACTCTAGACTAATATTCAATTTGATGAATTGAGACTCAATTTGGTTAGCTAGACTTCAATTAAAGTTGTTAGTCTAGCTCGGTCATGCAATTACCCAAATTCAGAGCTAATTGTCTCAAATCGGTTTAATTCAAATTGAACTAATCCGATCAAATTAGTCATTTTCCGGTCGAAAATTTTGGTGATCGATAATCCGATCGGACTAATCAAGGTCAGTCACATCCTCTTGAGTGTGAAAATGACAAAATTGACCTTAATTGAGAATTAAAAAAAATGACTAAGAGAAATGACCAAAATACCCTTCTTCAAGGATTAAACAAATTAATTAGGGGATTAGCAAATCAATCATGGCCATTCATCTAAAATTGATCATGACCATCCATGATGCCATGTCATCAATCCTTAGCCTCTAAGGAATATTCTTAATCATTAAGGATCCATTTTGAGCCATTTGATTGATCTAAGGGCTAAAATTCAAAGTTGGGGGAGGTATAAAGGATTTTTCCCTCCAAAAATCAAGGGGGGATGTCCATTTTCAGATCTGAATTCTCTCTCCTCTCTCTCTCTTCTCTCTCTCTCTCTCTCTCTCTCTCCCTCTCCCACGATTAACTCTCTCTCTTGAGCTCCCTCTCGGCCGCCGGCCATCCGGCGCCTTGCCGGCCTCTTCCCGGCGAGCCGCCGCCACACCGGCGTCCCCCACGGCGGCACAAGGCTGATCGCAAGATCAGCCTCCTTCACCGGTGGCCGGAGCTTCCTTTTCCGGCGAGTTCTTCATCTCGGCAACAGTACCGGCAAAACTGCCGGTGTTGTGTCCAGCCGGTTCAACCGGCTGATCCGGCTCTCCGGCGGCCTCCTCCGGCGGTTCCAAACCTCCGACTACCTCCCTCGGCATCCCCAAGTCGCTGTGGTGCCCGGCCTTGCATCAAACAGCCGCCGGATCACATCGTTTTCTTAGTTTTTTACTGATTCGTTTACTCGAGTAAAAACGAGTCGGTTCTAACATCATCTCTTGCAATCTATTGTCGTAGATCGGCTGAGCTTTCCGAGGTCTCTCCGTGCAATTCTAGATCAGAATACGGAGTCCGGATCGCTCGCTTGAGCGTTGGATCATCGCAAGACAAGGTAAGAACGCCTAAACACAACTCTGTAAATTCGTGTGCAGTAAATCCTGATTGCTTGAGATGCTGTTTTGAGCTAGTAAACATCGAAATCTGATGAAGTGATAAACTAGAGAGTCGTAGAACTCGTTCTTAGCTTCGATTTGATATATAATATGCCTCGATCGGACTTGATTTGCTATGTCAAAACCTGTTTAGAAGTCACGATCAGAATCTGTAATTGTTGTGCAAAGTCTGTTCTGATGATTCCCTGACTGACGTTGTGCTGTTCATTGAATTTTATGATTTTCTACGATCATTTTCTGGAAAAACTTCCTTCATGAGAATTGTTAAGAACATCTAGATCTGTTCACTGTAAAATTTTCAAAAATTTCTGAGCATGATAGCCTAGCACGATTTACAACGTCATCTGCATATGGATCGGATTTCATGCTAGTTTCAGTTGACCTTTGTATGTTCTTCAATTTTCATAAATTCGTGTGTTCGAAATATGAAAAAATTTTCTTCACGAAAGTTCTTCCTGAGATCAAGATCTTTCAATTGATATTAATTTCATCAAAATCGGAGATCATTTGAATTTTCAAAAGGAATTCTCACAATTTGATCAGAATCTGTGTTCAGATCTGATTTTCATTCCTTTGAAGTTCAAAAGATGTTTCTCCGAATTTGATGAAGTTAGGGTCCTTTTTTGCGAAAAATCAAAACTTCAAAGTTGTTCATTGGGGTCTCATTATGTCAAATGAACATTTTGAGGATCTAATTGCAATTTTTGGAGGGTTGATTTGCTTGAAAAATCTTCTCGGGCTAAAATTTCATTTGCAATTGAGTCCCTCGCGAAAATCGAATTTTATAAAAATTTGGAGGGCTTTTTAGCAAAAACTCAAAACATGAAAGTTGTTGCACACAGGGAATCCTAACGGCACAAAAATTTTCGCGCGTTTTTGATAATGTTTGTTATTTTTCCCGCCTTTATTTTGAAATTCGTAGTTGAACCGAATCCAGCCTGTCACTGAGACTTAATCATGCATTTTCGGGAAATTTGGCTAGGATTTAGAAAAAATGGTCTTCATGACTTTTGTTCCTCATGTCATAAGCTTTCTAATGACACCTGATTCACTTCATTTGGACGTCATTAGGATAGTTAATCATATTTGAACATATTCAATCCGAATTAGGCTTTAATTGAATAAGTGGTCTTTTCATAAAGCCCACTTCCCATTGTTTGATTGGATTCAAAACAAGGCCCATGGGCTTGAATGCATGCTCATTTATGATCAAGCATGTGTTTGTTAGATGAATGTTAGGCCCGATGCATGTTCGGCGGGTAGTCCACTCATGATCATTAGAACCCGACTTTAGGGGTTAATTGATATGAGTTACCGTTTTGTGAATACAAATGGTAGCTCATTATCATTAACCATTAATCAAACAATGTTAGGTGATTAGTGGGTGATGAATCGAAACGCATGAAAAACAAAGGCCGATCCCGAGGCCCGTGCTTAATTAGTGATTTGATTGCATCTTTGTTCTTTCATATGTCATTATGAATGAATGTATGGATGTAAACACCGACACCCGAGAGGCGGTCCATGGAAGAATAATCCAAAATGGTAGAAGATCAAGGTGATTGACCGATGTCCAATCCGGTCTTGATTTGTACTCATTTGATGATGGTTCTAAACCGATGTCCAATCCGGTTTCAATTTGTACTTAATTCATTCATCCCCGACCATGTCTCGGGATTTCAATTCGTGTTGTAATAAACACCCGACGAGTTGCGGGTTCTTACTTTTTATTTTCTCGCACTTAGAATTAGCTCGTCCTTTCAATACTTCGAGTGTTTACTTTACGTAAGGTCTTTCAATATAATTGATTGTTTCTTTCTTTTTCTAGACTAAGATAGGATTAGTTTAGAATCTTAAATGAAAATGCAAAAACAAGATGCATGATCACCTAGTGGACTAAGACTTTGGCATGAAAATGGTAAAAAACAAATGCATGACGATTTAGATAACAACCATGTTAAGTTTAGCGGTACCGAAAGGGCGTTAATAGAAATATTAACGTAAGCTAGTCCCCGAACCTTTGATCTCTGGTTTTCGTAGAAACCGAAACGAAATTCCCGCGTTTCGGTTGGGTATTCTAGCCGACCCCCGACCTAGGCTAGTGGCGACTCCTTAAAAAATAAAAATCAATCCGCTGTCACGCGAGATATGGATTTAGGGAAAATCCACGTTCATGATCAATGGATCATATGGCTAAGCAAGAGATTTACACTTCGGTAAAATCATTTTTTTAAGATGCCATATGAAACATCTCATGAACACTTATCTCTAAACCCGCCTTATCCGAGCTCGGGCCCTCAAATCGCATTTGCAACCGAGTTGGAGAGGCTGAAAATGAACCAAAAATCTGCTGAACGCCCCGAAAGCCGGTCTGGTCAAGGGATACTCAGCCTAAGTTTTGACCTCCCGAGTCATGGATTGGGCCCCTTGAGATCTCCGCGTTAAATATGGGGTTAGCACAAGACCTGTTGAATGGATCGGTCGGGTCGGATTTGCGCCGTGTCCTAAATAGTCCAACCCAAATGGACACATCAACTCGTTTATGACCGATTTATTTTTAATGTAAATATCTCAACCTACATCCGACCCGACCCATAACCAACTCATGTCCGACTCGACTCATATTGCTAAAATACTTCTATATTTCACACACGCTAAGAATACTTGTTTCTTATGACTTTTAAAAAAAATATGCTGCTAAAACACTTCCAAGCAATACAAATCTAGTGGATAATTTTTATAATTTTTTTGAAAAATTGAGGCTCGGCTTGCTTCACAGAAACCGTGCTATTTTTGGAAAATATTTTCTGCGAAGTCATTTTTGAGGAAGATAATAACACTTTTTGGTGTCCGGCTTAAACCTGAAAATGAAATAGAAAATGTTTTCCCCCGGGTATGGAAAATCTTATTTGACTTACCTCCCCGCACTCTTTTTAATAATTTTTAATTTCTTTTCTTTTCAAATTTTTCTTTGTTTATTATTTTAAAAAAAACCGACCGGGCGAGCACGAGCCTCGCTAGCCTATGGTAAGGCTTGAGCCTAGCCACAGGCCGACGAGCTGAAGCTACGCAGGCCTTGGGCGAGCTAGAGATTCGCAAGCATTGGCGAGTTCAAGCCTTGCCAGAAGTTGAGGGGGCCCGAGCCTCTCTAAATCAACGAACTCGTCCCTCTCATGCGGTCGACCATCGGCTGCGGACGATGGAAAAAAAGGAAAGAAAAAAGAAAAAGAATGAAAGCAAAACAAAAAAAATTATGAAAAAATCGTAGAACTTAAAAAAATTAAAAATGACATATTTATGATTCAATTAACTTTGTTAGGTAACCCATATTTGACCAATTTTAGCTTGCTTTTAAATTTCAGGCAACCCAATCATACGACCCATACCATTGAATATGACTTCAAAAAAGGGTTCTAGACGCATTTTTACACCTCTAGCTGGCGCCAGCAAATTTAATTCACAAGAAAGTGAATTAAGCATGACTATTCTGCTAAATAGTAAAAGCGGTAACGGCTCAGGAATTTCCGATCTCCAGGCGATTAAAGTTTACAAAAAATCTTTTATCACACAATAAAAAATCGTCCATACTTTACTTTACATGACAATATATATAGCTAGATCGGCTAGCGTTGTCTACGTACTCATGTCATTAGTAGAGATGATTGTATGACTATCCAACCATCATTTGATCTTTCGAGCTATTAACTATGCGTTTCAAAAGGTTATGTTTTCACGCCTGCAAGTAATTAACAACTTGAGGTGCAGAATGTATTTTGCATATCATTGAAAAAAAATTACGAGTTTCTAAGCATATCGAACACTAAAAATATGATTCATCCACTATTGCGCTTCATCTTAAGAGGCTCGGCCTGTTTCACAGAAACTGTGCTATTTTTGGAAAATATTTTCTGCGAAGTCATTTTTGAGAAAGATAATAACACTTTTTGGTGTCCGGCTTAAACCTGAAAATGAAATAGAAAATGTTTTCCCCCGGGTATGGAAAATCTTATTTGACTTACCTCCCCGCACTCTTTTTAATAATTTTTAATTTCTTTTCTTTTCAGATTTTTCTTTGTTTATTATTTAAAAAAAAAAACCGACCAGGCGAGCTCGAGCCTCGCTAGCCTAAGGTAAGCTTGAGCCTAGCCAGAGGCCGACGAGCTCAAGCTACGCAGGCCTTGGGCGAGCTAGATATTCGCTAGCTATGGCGAGTTCAAGCCTCGCCAGAAGTCGAGGAGGCCTCAGCCTCTCTAAATCAACGAACTCGTCCCTCTCATGCGGTCGACCATCGGCTACGGACGATGGAAAAAATGAAAGAAAAAAAAAAGAATAAAAACAAAACAAAACAAAAAAAATTATGAACAAATCGTAGAACTTAAAAAAATTAAAAATGACAAATTTACGATTCAATTAACTTTGTTAGGTAACCCATATTTGACCGGTTTTAGCTTGCTTTTAAATTTTAGGCAACCCAATCATACGACCCATTCCACTGAATATGAGTTCAAAAATGGGTTCTAGATGCATTTTTACACCTCTAGCTAGCACCAGCAAATTTAATTCATCAGAAAGTGAATTAAGCATGACTATTCTGCTAAATAGTAAAAGCGCTAACGGCTCGGGAATTTCCGATCTCCAGGCGATTAAAGTTTACAAAAAATCTTTTATCACAAAATAAAAATTCGTCCATACTTTACTTTACATGACAATATATATAGCTAGATCGGCTAGCGTTGTCTACGTATTCATGTCATTAGTAGAGATGATTGTATGATTATCCAGCCATCATTTGACCTTTCGATCGCTTAACTCTGCGTTTCAAAAGGTTATGTTTCCACACTTGCAAGTAATTAACAACTTGAGGTGCAGAGTGTATTTTGCATGTCATTGAAAAAACATTACGAGTTTCTAAGCATATCGAACACTAAAAATATGATTCATCCACTATTGCGCTTCATCTTAAGAGGCACAAAAAATAGGAAAATTCTTTGAGGAGAATCCAATCGAAAATTGTAATTCTTTCGTCTCTTTTATTTTACAAGTTAAGTGTACTGTAAATTAGGAATAGTTCTCAACGAGCGGGCTCGGGAGGGGATACAGCTGCAACGCAATTGTTCCACGTCTCATTGCTCCTCTTGTGGACATCGGATACTGTCCCCCCGATCGGCTTGTGGGTCGAGAGGGTCAACTCCACGAATTGATCGTGGCAGTTCTTCCCCGCCTTCACGAGCTCACGACAACATTCATTGGTGGGTGCGACGGTGTTGCCAAGGACTATGATTTGAAAGAACGAAGACCCGCAATCGCTAGTCATTCCCTTTGCGCAATCAGGGTTTCCGGCGAATGCAGCTCTAGGAAGAAATGCAGCAGTGACGACCAACAAGGTCATGAGAGCAGACAAGTTCTTGAGCATTGCCATGATGGTCGTTTCGGGACGCAAGTGTCAGAAAATTGTCTGAGATTGTTGATTGTTTGATGATGTAGTCGATCTGGAGATGAGAACTTATATAGCTTGAGGGAAGTAGTGCATTAATGAAGTGGATCACCAGTTATGATTCAAGAATTTATGTAGGAAACTTCTACAATTATTTCCCTTGCCAGAAATTCTTCTCGCGCTTTGTCGTTCTGCAAGAATTGAGGGCCTTGTCATCTGACTATGTTTGCGATTCAATCATTAGCCATAAAAGCAGTAGTAATGAGTTGCTTGGTTGAAGATAATTAGCCGGGAATGAAAATACTCATTTCGGGTCTGCCTTTCAATCCCTTGTTTGGTATTTAATAGGAACTAGTCACGTGCCCTCCTCGGCTTAAAATAGTTTTATGAAATTAAATTTGCTTAAAAAGTTTCAACTTATGTACCTCCGTAAAAATGTCCGCAATTCAATTTCAGAGCTAATCTGAAACAGACCCTAAATCGCATTTGCAACCGAGTTGGAGAGGCTGAAAATGAACCAAAAATCTGCTGAACGCCCCGAAAGCCGGTCTGGTCAAGGGATACTCAGCCTAAGTTTTGACCTCCCGAGTCATGGATTGGGCCCCTTGAGATCTCCGCGTTAAATATGGGGTTAGCACAAGACCTGTTGAATGGATCGGTCGGGTCGGATTTGCGCCGTGTCCTAAATAGTCCAACCCAAATGGACACATCAACTCGTTTATGACCGATTTATTTTTAATGTAAATATCTCAACCTACATCCGACCCGACCCATAACCAACTCATGTCCGACTCGACTCATATTGCTAAAATACTTCTATATTTCACACACGCTAAGAATACTTGTTTCTTATGACTTTTAAAAAAAATATGCTGCTAAAACACTTCCAAGCAATACAAATCTAGTGGATAATTTTTATAATTTTTTTGAAAAATTGAGGCTCGGCTTGCTTCACAGAAACCGTGCTATTTTTGGAAAATATTTTCTGCGAAGTCATTTTTGAGGAAGATAATAACACTTTTTGGTGTCCGGCTTAAACCTGAAAATGAAATAGAAAATGTTTTCCCCCGGGTATGGAAAATCTTATTTGACTTACCTCCCCGCACTCTTTTTAATAATTTTTAATTTCTTTTCTTTTCAAATTTTTCTTTGTTTATTATTTTAAAAAAAACCGACCGGGCGAGCACGAGCCTCGCTAGCCTATGGTAAGGCTTGAGCCTAGCCACAGGCCGACGAGCTGAAGCTACGCAGGCCTTGGGCGAGCTAGAGATTCGCAAGCATTGGCGAGTTCAAGCCTTGCCAGAAGTTGAGGGGGCCCGAGCCTCTCTAAATCAACGAACTCGTCCCTCTCATGCGGTCGACCATCGGCTGCGGACGATGGAAAAAAAGGAAAGAAAAAAGAAAAAGAATGAAAGCAAAACAAAAAAAATTATGAAAAAATCGTAGAACTTAAAAAAATTAAAAATGACATATTTATGATTCAATTAACTTTGTTAGGTAACCCATATTTGACCAATTTTAGCTTGCTTTTAAATTTCAGGCAACCCAATCATACGACCCATACCATTGAATATGACTTCAAAAAAGGGTTCTAGACGCATTTTTACACCTCTAGCTGGCGCCAGCAAATTTAATTCACAAGAAAGTGAATTAAGCATGACTATTCTGCTAAATAGTAAAAGCGGTAACGGCTCAGGAATTTCCGATCTCCAGGCGATTAAAGTTTACAAAAAATCTTTTATCACACAATAAAAAATCGTCCATACTTTACTTTACATGACAATATATATAGCTAGATCGGCTAGCGTTGTCTACGTACTCATGTCATTAGTAGAGATGATTGTATGACTATCCAACCATCATTTGATCTTTCGAGCTATTAACTATGCGTTTCAAAAGGTTATGTTTTCACGCCTGCAAGTAATTAACAACTTGAGGTGCAGAATGTATTTTGCATATCATTGAAAAAAAATTACGAGTTTCTAAGCATATCGAACACTAAAAATATGATTCATCCACTATTGCGCTTCATCTTAAGAGGCTCGGCCTGTTTCACAGAAACTGTGCTATTTTTGGAAAATATTTTCTGCGAAGTCATTTTTGAGAAAGATAATAACACTTTTTGGTGTCCGGCTTAAACCTGAAAATGAAATAGAAAATGTTTTCCCCCGGGTATGGAAAATCTTATTTGACTTACCTCCCCGCACTCTTTTTAATAATTTTTAATTTCTTTTCTTTTCAGATTTTTCTTTGTTTATTATTTAAAAAAAAAAACCGACCAGGCGAGCTCGAGCCTCGCTAGCCTAAGGTAAGCTTGAGCCTAGCCAGAGGCCGACGAGCTCAAGCTACGCAGGCCTTGGGCGAGCTAGATATTCGCTAGCTATGGCGAGTTCAAGCCTCGCCAGAAGTCGAGGAGGCCTCAGCCTCTCTAAATCAACGAACTCGTCCCTCTCATGCGGTCGACCATCGGCTACGGACGATGGAAAAAATGAAAGAAAAAAAAAAGAATAAAAACAAAACAAAACAAAAAAAATTATGAACAAATCGTAGAACTTAAAAAAATTAAAAATGACAAATTTACGATTCAATTAACTTTGTTAGGTAACCCATATTTGACCGGTTTTAGCTTGCTTTTAAATTTTAGGCAACCCAATCATACGACCCATTCCACTGAATATGAGTTCAAAAATGGGTTCTAGATGCATTTTTACACCTCTAGCTAGCACCAGCAAATTTAATTCATCAGAAAGTGAATTAAGCATGACTATTCTGCTAAATAGTAAAAGCGCTAACGGCTCGGGAATTTCCGATCTCCAGGCGATTAAAGTTTACAAAAAATCTTTTATCACAAAATAAAAATTCGTCCATACTTTACTTTACATGACAATATATATAGCTAGATCGGCTAGCGTTGTCTACGTATTCATGTCATTAGTAGAGATGATTGTATGATTATCCAGCCATCATTTGACCTTTCGATCGCTTAACTCTGCGTTTCAAAAGGTTATGTTTCCACACTTGCAAGTAATTAACAACTTGAGGTGCAGAGTGTATTTTGCATGTCATTGAAAAAACATTACGAGTTTCTAAGCATATCGAACACTAAAAATATGATTCATCCACTATTGCGCTTCATCTTAAGAGGCACAAAAAATAGGAAAATTCTTTGAGGAGAATCCAATCGAAAATTGTAATTCTTTCGTCTCTTTTATTTTACAAGTTAAGTGTACTGTAAATTAGGAATAGTTCTCAACGAGCGGGCTCGGGAGGGGATACAGCTGCAACGCAATTGTTCCACGTCTCATTGCTCCTCTTGTGGACATCGGATACTGTCCCCCCGATCGGCTTGTGGGTCGAGAGGGTCAACTCCACGAATTGATCGTGGCAGTTCTTCCCCGCCTTCACGAGCTCACGACAACATTCATTGGTGGGTGCGACGGTGTTGCCAAGGACTATGATTTGAAAGAACGAAGACCCGCAATCGCTAGTCATTCCCTTTGCGCAATCAGGGTTTCCGGCGAATGCAGCTCTAGGAAGAAATGCAGCAGTGACGACCAACAAGGTCATGAGAGCAGACAAGTTCTTGAGCATTGCCATGATGGTCGTTTCGGGACGCAAGTGTCAGAAAATTGTCTGAGATTGTTGATTGTTTGATGATGTAGTCGATCTGGAGATGAGAACTTATATAGCTTGAGGGAAGTAGTGCATTAATGAAGTGGATCACCAGTTATGATTCAAGAATTTATGTAGGAAACTTCTACAATTATTTCCCTTGCCAGAAATTCTTCTCGCGCTTTGTCGTTCTGCAAGAATTGAGGGCCTTGTCATCTGACTATGTTTGCGATTCAATCATTAGCCATAAAAGCAGTAGTAATGAGTTGCTTGGTTGAAGATAATTAGCCGGGAATGAAAATACTCATTTCGGGTCTGCCTTTCAATCCCTTGTTTGGTATTTAATAGGAACTAGTCACGTGCCCTCCTCGGCTTAAAATAGTTTTATGAAATTAAATTTGCTTAAAAAGTTTCAACTTATGTACCTCCGTAAAAATGTCCGCAATTCAATTTCAGAGCTAATCTGAAACAGACCCTAAATCGCATTTGCAACCGAGTTGGAGAGGCTGAAAATGAACCAAAAATCTGCTGAACGCCCCGAAAGCCGGTCTGGTCAAGGGATACTCAGCCTAAGTTTTGACCTCCCGAGTCATGGATTGGGCCCCTTGAGATCTCCGCGTTAAATATGGGGTTAGCACAAGACCTGTTGAATGGATCGGTCGGGTCGGATTTGCGCCGTGTCCTAAATAGTCCAACCCAAATGGACACATCAACTCGTTTATGACCGATTTATTTTTAATGTAAATATCTCAACCTACATCCGACCCGACCCATAACCAACTCATGTCCGACTCGACTCATATTGCTAAAATACTTCTATATTTCACACACGCTAAGAATACTTGTTTCTTATGACTTTTAAAAAAAATATGCTGCTAAAACACTTCCAAGCAATACAAATCTAGTGGATAATTTTTATAATTTTTTTGAAAAATTGAGGCTCGGCTTGCTTCACAGAAACCGTGCTATTTTTGGAAAATATTTTCTGCGAAGTCATTTTTGAGGAAGATAATAACACTTTTTGGTGTCCGGCTTAAACCTGAAAATGAAATAGAAAATGTTTTCCCCCGGGTATGGAAAATCTTATTTGACTTACCTCCCCGCACTCTTTTTAATAATTTTTAATTTCTTTTCTTTTCAAATTTTTCTTTGTTTATTATTTTAAAAAAAACCGACCGGGCGAGCACGAGCCTCGCTAGCCTATGGTAAGGCTTGAGCCTAGCCACAGGCCGACGAGCTGAAGCTACGCAGGCCTTGGGCGAGCTAGAGATTCGCAAGCATTGGCGAGTTCAAGCCTTGCCAGAAGTTGAGGGGGCCCGAGCCTCTCTAAATCAACGAACTCGTCCCTCTCATGCGGTCGACCATCGGCTGCGGACGATGGAAAAAAAGGAAAGAAAAAAGAAAAAGAATGAAAGCAAAACAAAAAAAATTATGAAAAAATCGTAGAACTTAAAAAAATTAAAAATGACATATTTATGATTCAATTAACTTTGTTAGGTAACCCATATTTGACCAATTTTAGCTTGCTTTTAAATTTCAGGCAACCCAATCATACGACCCATACCATTGAATATGACTTCAAAAAAGGGTTCTAGACGCATTTTTACACCTCTAGCTGGCGCCAGCAAATTTAATTCACAAGAAAGTGAATTAAGCATGACTATTCTGCTAAATAGTAAAAGCGGTAACGGCTCAGGAATTTCCGATCTCCAGGCGATTAAAGTTTACAAAAAATCTTTTATCACACAATAAAAAATCGTCCATACTTTACTTTACATGACAATATATATAGCTAGATCGGCTAGCGTTGTCTACGTACTCATGTCATTAGTAGAGATGATTGTATGACTATCCAACCATCATTTGATCTTTCGAGCTATTAACTATGCGTTTCAAAAGGTTATGTTTTCACGCCTGCAAGTAATTAACAACTTGAGGTGCAGAATGTATTTTGCATATCATTGAAAAAAAATTACGAGTTTCTAAGCATATCGAACACTAAAAATATGATTCATCCACTATTGCGCTTCATCTTAAGAGGCTCGGCCTGTTTCACAGAAACTGTGCTATTTTTGGAAAATATTTTCTGCGAAGTCATTTTTGAGAAAGATAATAACACTTTTTGGTGTCCGGCTTAAACCTGAAAATGAAATAGAAAATGTTTTCCCCCGGGTATGGAAAATCTTATTTGACTTACCTCCCCGCACTCTTTTTAATAATTTTTAATTTCTTTTCTTTTCAGATTTTTCTTTGTTTATTATTTAAAAAAAAAAACCGACCAGGCGAGCTCGAGCCTCGCTAGCCTAAGGTAAGCTTGAGCCTAGCCAGAGGCCGACGAGCTCAAGCTACGCAGGCCTTGGGCGAGCTAGATATTCGCTAGCTATGGCGAGTTCAAGCCTCGCCAGAAGTCGAGGAGGCCTCAGCCTCTCTAAATCAACGAACTCGTCCCTCTCATGCGGTCGACCATCGGCTACGGACGATGGAAAAAATGAAAGAAAAAAAAAAGAATAAAAACAAAACAAAACAAAAAAAATTATGAACAAATCGTAGAACTTAAAAAAATTAAAAATGACAAATTTACGATTCAATTAACTTTGTTAGGTAACCCATATTTGACCGGTTTTAGCTTGCTTTTAAATTTTAGGCAACCCAATCATACGACCCATTCCACTGAATATGAGTTCAAAAATGGGTTCTAGATGCATTTTTACACCTCTAGCTAGCACCAGCAAATTTAATTCATCAGAAAGTGAATTAAGCATGACTATTCTGCTAAATAGTAAAAGCGCTAACGGCTCGGGAATTTCCGATCTCCAGGCGATTAAAGTTTACAAAAAATCTTTTATCACAAAATAAAAATTCGTCCATACTTTACTTTACATGACAATATATATAGCTAGATCGGCTAGCGTTGTCTACGTATTCATGTCATTAGTAGAGATGATTGTATGATTATCCAGCCATCATTTGACCTTTCGATCGCTTAACTCTGCGTTTCAAAAGGTTATGTTTCCACACTTGCAAGTAATTAACAACTTGAGGTGCAGAGTGTATTTTGCATGTCATTGAAAAAACATTACGAGTTTCTAAGCATATCGAACACTAAAAATATGATTCATCCACTATTGCGCTTCATCTTAAGAGGCACAAAAAATAGGAAAATTCTTTGAGGAGAATCCAATCGAAAATTGTAATTCTTTCGTCTCTTTTATTTTACAAGTTAAGTGTACTGTAAATTAGGAATAGTTCTCAACGAGCGGGCTCGGGAGGGGATACAGCTGCAACGCAATTGTTCCACGTCTCATTGCTCCTCTTGTGGACATCGGATACTGTCCCCCCGATCGGCTTGTGGGTCGAGAGGGTCAACTCCACGAATTGATCGTGGCAGTTCTTCCCCGCCTTCACGAGCTCACGACAACATTCATTGGTGGGTGCGACGGTGTTGCCAAGGACTATGATTTGAAAGAACGAAGACCCGCAATCGCTAGTCATTCCCTTTGCGCAATCAGGGTTTCCGGCGAATGCAGCTCTAGGAAGAAATGCAGCAGTGACGACCAACAAGGTCATGAGAGCAGACAAGTTCTTGAGCATTGCCATGATGGTCGTTTCGGGACGCAAGTGTCAGAAAATTGTCTGAGATTGTTGATTGTTTGATGATGTAGTCGATCTGGAGATGAGAACTTATATAGCTTGAGGGAAGTAGTGCATTAATGAAGTGGATCACCAGTTATGATTCAAGAATTTATGTAGGAAACTTCTACAATTATTTCCCTTGCCAGAAATTCTTCTCGCGCTTTGTCGTTCTGCAAGAATTGAGGGCCTTGTCATCTGACTATGTTTGCGATTCAATCATTAGCCATAAAAGCAGTAGTAATGAGTTGCTTGGTTGAAGATAATTAGCCGGGAATGAAAATACTCATTTCGGGTCTGCCTTTCAATCCCTTGTTTGGTATTTAATAGGAACTAGTCACGTGCCCTCCTCGGCTTAAAATAGTTTTATGAAATTAAATTTGCTTAAAAAGTTTCAACTTATGTACCTCCGTAAAAATGTCCGCAATTCAATTTCAGAGCTAATCTGAAACAGACCCTAAATCGCATTTGCAACCGAGTTGGAGAGGCTGAAAATGAACCAAAAATCTGCTGAACGCCCCGAAAGCCGGTCTGGTCAAGGGATACTCAGCCTAAGTTTTGACCTCCCGAGTCATGGATTGGGCCCCTTGAGATCTCCGCGTTAAATATGGGGTTAGCACAAGACCTGTTGAATGGATCGGTCGGGTCGGATTTGCGCCGTGTCCTAAATAGTCCAACCCAAATGGACACATCAACTCGTTTATGACCGATTTATTTTTAATGTAAATATCTCAACCTACATCCGACCCGACCCATAACCAACTCATGTCCGACTCGACTCATATTGCTAAAATACTTCTATATTTCACACACGCTAAGAATACTTGTTTCTTATGACTTTTAAAAAAAATATGCTGCTAAAACACTTCCAAGCAATACAAATCTAGTGGATAATTTTTATAATTTTTTTGAAAAATTGAGGCTCGGCTTGCTTCACAGAAACCGTGCTATTTTTGGAAAATATTTTCTGCGAAGTCATTTTTGAGGAAGATAATAACACTTTTTGGTGTCCGGCTTAAACCTGAAAATGAAATAGAAAATGTTTTCCCCCGGGTATGGAAAATCTTATTTGACTTACCTCCCCGCACTCTTTTTAATAATTTTTAATTTCTTTTCTTTTCAAATTTTTCTTTGTTTATTATTTTAAAAAAAACCGACCGGGCGAGCACGAGCCTCGCTAGCCTATGGTAAGGCTTGAGCCTAGCCACAGGCCGACGAGCTGAAGCTACGCAGGCCTTGGGCGAGCTAGAGATTCGCAAGCATTGGCGAGTTCAAGCCTTGCCAGAAGTTGAGGGGGCCCGAGCCTCTCTAAATCAACGAACTCGTCCCTCTCATGCGGTCGACCATCGGCTGCGGACGATGGAAAAAAAGGAAAGAAAAAAGAAAAAGAATGAAAGCAAAACAAAAAAAATTATGAAAAAATCGTAGAACTTAAAAAAATTAAAAATGACATATTTATGATTCAATTAACTTTGTTAGGTAACCCATATTTGACCAATTTTAGCTTGCTTTTAAATTTCAGGCAACCCAATCATACGACCCATACCATTGAATATGACTTCAAAAAAGGGTTCTAGACGCATTTTTACACCTCTAGCTGGCGCCAGCAAATTTAATTCACAAGAAAGTGAATTAAGCATGACTATTCTGCTAAATAGTAAAAGCGGTAACGGCTCAGGAATTTCCGATCTCCAGGCGATTAAAGTTTACAAAAAATCTTTTATCACACAATAAAAAATCGTCCATACTTTACTTTACATGACAATATATATAGCTAGATCGGCTAGCGTTGTCTACGTACTCATGTCATTAGTAGAGATGATTGTATGACTATCCAACCATCATTTGATCTTTCGAGCTATTAACTATGCGTTTCAAAAGGTTATGTTTTCACGCCTGCAAGTAATTAACAACTTGAGGTGCAGAATGTATTTTGCATATCATTGAAAAAAAATTACGAGTTTCTAAGCATATCGAACACTAAAAATATGATTCATCCACTATTGCGCTTCATCTTAAGAGGCTCGGCCTGTTTCACAGAAACTGTGCTATTTTTGGAAAATATTTTCTGCGAAGTCATTTTTGAGAAAGATAATAACACTTTTTGGTGTCCGGCTTAAACCTGAAAATGAAATAGAAAATGTTTTCCCCCGGGTATGGAAAATCTTATTTGACTTACCTCCCCGCACTCTTTTTAATAATTTTTAATTTCTTTTCTTTTCAGATTTTTCTTTGTTTATTATTTAAAAAAAAAAACCGACCAGGCGAGCTCGAGCCTCGCTAGCCTAAGGTAAGCTTGAGCCTAGCCAGAGGCCGACGAGCTCAAGCTACGCAGGCCTTGGGCGAGCTAGATATTCGCTAGCTATGGCGAGTTCAAGCCTCGCCAGAAGTCGAGGAGGCCTCAGCCTCTCTAAATCAACGAACTCGTCCCTCTCATGCGGTCGACCATCGGCTACGGACGATGGAAAAAATGAAAGAAAAAAAAAAGAATAAAAACAAAACAAAACAAAAAAAATTATGAACAAATCGTAGAACTTAAAAAAATTAAAAATGACAAATTTACGATTCAATTAACTTTGTTAGGTAACCCATATTTGACCGGTTTTAGCTTGCTTTTAAATTTTAGGCAACCCAATCATACGACCCATTCCACTGAATATGAGTTCAAAAATGGGTTCTAGATGCATTTTTACACCTCTAGCTAGCACCAGCAAATTTAATTCATCAGAAAGTGAATTAAGCATGACTATTCTGCTAAATAGTAAAAGCGCTAACGGCTCGGGAATTTCCGATCTCCAGGCGATTAAAGTTTACAAAAAATCTTTTATCACAAAATAAAAATTCGTCCATACTTTACTTTACATGACAATATATATAGCTAGATCGGCTAGCGTTGTCTACGTATTCATGTCATTAGTAGAGATGATTGTATGATTATCCAGCCATCATTTGACCTTTCGATCGCTTAACTCTGCGTTTCAAAAGGTTATGTTTCCACACTTGCAAGTAATTAACAACTTGAGGTGCAGAGTGTATTTTGCATGTCATTGAAAAAACATTACGAGTTTCTAAGCATATCGAACACTAAAAATATGATTCATCCACTATTGCGCTTCATCTTAAGAGGCACAAAAAATAGGAAAATTCTTTGAGGAGAATCCAATCGAAAATTGTAATTCTTTCGTCTCTTTTATTTTACAAGTTAAGTGTACTGTAAATTAGGAATAGTTCTCAACGAGCGGGCTCGGGAGGGGATACAGCTGCAACGCAATTGTTCCACGTCTCATTGCTCCTCTTGTGGACATCGGATACTGTCCCCCCGATCGGCTTGTGGGTCGAGAGGGTCAACTCCACGAATTGATCGTGGCAGTTCTTCCCCGCCTTCACGAGCTCACGACAACATTCATTGGTGGGTGCGACGGTGTTGCCAAGGACTATGATTTGAAAGAACGAAGACCCGCAATCGCTAGTCATTCCCTTTGCGCAATCAGGGTTTCCGGCGAATGCAGCTCTAGGAAGAAATGCAGCAGTGACGACCAACAAGGTCATGAGAGCAGACAAGTTCTTGAGCATTGCCATGATGGTCGTTTCGGGACGCAAGTGTCAGAAAATTGTCTGAGATTGTTGATTGTTTGATGATGTAGTCGATCTGGAGATGAGAACTTATATAGCTTGAGGGAAGTAGTGCATTAATGAAGTGGATCACCAGTTATGATTCAAGAATTTATGTAGGAAACTTCTACAATTATTTCCCTTGCCAGAAATTCTTCTCGCGCTTTGTCGTTCTGCAAGAATTGAGGGCCTTGTCATCTGACTATGTTTGCGATTCAATCATTAGCCATAAAAGCAGTAGTAATGAGTTGCTTGGTTGAAGATAATTAGCCGGGAATGAAAATACTCATTTCGGGTCTGCCTTTCAATCCCTTGTTTGGTATTTAATAGGAACTAGTCACGTGCCCTCCTCGGCTTAAAATAGTTTTATGAAATTAAATTTGCTTAAAAAGTTTCAACTTATGTACCTCCGTAAAAATGTCCGCAATTCAATTTCAGAGCTAATCTGAAACAGACCCTAAATCGCATTTGCAACCGAGTTGGAGAGGCTGAAAATGAACCAAAAATCTGCTGAACGCCCCGAAAGCCGGTCTGGTCAAGGGATACTCAGCCTAAGTTTTGACCTCCCGAGTCATGGATTGGGCCCCTTGAGATCTCCGCGTTAAATATGGGGTTAGCACAAGACCTGTTGAATGGATCGGTCGGGTCGGATTTGCGCCGTGTCCTAAATAGTCCAACCCAAATGGACACATCAACTCGTTTATGACCGATTTATTTTTAATGTAAATATCTCAACCTACATCCGACCCGACCCATAACCAACTCATGTCCGACTCGACTCATATTGCTAAAATACTTCTATATTTCACACACGCTAAGAATACTTGTTTCTTATGACTTTTAAAAAAAATATGCTGCTAAAACACTTCCAAGCAATACAAATCTAGTGGATAATTTTTATAATTTTTTTGAAAAATTGAGGCTCGGCTTGCTTCACAGAAACCGTGCTATTTTTGGAAAATATTTTCTGCGAAGTCATTTTTGAGGAAGATAATAACACTTTTTGGTGTCCGGCTTAAACCTGAAAATGAAATAGAAAATGTTTTCCCCCGGGTATGGAAAATCTTATTTGACTTACCTCCCCGCACTCTTTTTAATAATTTTTAATTTCTTTTCTTTTCAAATTTTTCTTTGTTTATTATTTTAAAAAAAACCGACCGGGCGAGCACGAGCCTCGCTAGCCTATGGTAAGGCTTGAGCCTAGCCACAGGCCGACGAGCTGAAGCTACGCAGGCCTTGGGCGAGCTAGAGATTCGCAAGCATTGGCGAGTTCAAGCCTTGCCAGAAGTTGAGGGGGCCCGAGCCTCTCTAAATCAACGAACTCGTCCCTCTCATGCGGTCGACCATCGGCTGCGGACGATGGAAAAAAAGGAAAGAAAAAAGAAAAAGAATGAAAGCAAAACAAAAAAAATTATGAAAAAATCGTAGAACTTAAAAAAATTAAAAATGACATATTTATGATTCAATTAACTTTGTTAGGTAACCCATATTTGACCAATTTTAGCTTGCTTTTAAATTTCAGGCAACCCAATCATACGACCCATACCATTGAATATGACTTCAAAAAAGGGTTCTAGACGCATTTTTACACCTCTAGCTGGCGCCAGCAAATTTAATTCACAAGAAAGTGAATTAAGCATGACTATTCTGCTAAATAGTAAAAGCGGTAACGGCTCAGGAATTTCCGATCTCCAGGCGATTAAAGTTTACAAAAAATCTTTTATCACACAATAAAAAATCGTCCATACTTTACTTTACATGACAATATATATAGCTAGATCGGCTAGCGTTGTCTACGTACTCATGTCATTAGTAGAGATGATTGTATGACTATCCAACCATCATTTGATCTTTCGAGCTATTAACTATGCGTTTCAAAAGGTTATGTTTTCACGCCTGCAAGTAATTAACAACTTGAGGTGCAGAATGTATTTTGCATATCATTGAAAAAAAATTACGAGTTTCTAAGCATATCGAACACTAAAAATATGATTCATCCACTATTGCGCTTCATCTTAAGAGGCTCGGCCTGTTTCACAGAAACTGTGCTATTTTTGGAAAATATTTTCTGCGAAGTCATTTTTGAGAAAGATAATAACACTTTTTGGTGTCCGGCTTAAACCTGAAAATGAAATAGAAAATGTTTTCCCCCGGGTATGGAAAATCTTATTTGACTTACCTCCCCGCACTCTTTTTAATAATTTTTAATTTCTTTTCTTTTCAGATTTTTCTTTGTTTATTATTTAAAAAAAAAAACCGACCAGGCGAGCTCGAGCCTCGCTAGCCTAAGGTAAGCTTGAGCCTAGCCAGAGGCCGACGAGCTCAAGCTACGCAGGCCTTGGGCGAGCTAGATATTCGCTAGCTATGGCGAGTTCAAGCCTCGCCAGAAGTCGAGGAGGCCTCAGCCTCTCTAAATCAACGAACTCGTCCCTCTCATGCGGTCGACCATCGGCTACGGACGATGGAAAAAATGAAAGAAAAAAAAAAGAATAAAAACAAAACAAAACAAAAAAAATTATGAACAAATCGTAGAACTTAAAAAAATTAAAAATGACAAATTTACGATTCAATTAACTTTGTTAGGTAACCCATATTTGACCGGTTTTAGCTTGCTTTTAAATTTTAGGCAACCCAATCATACGACCCATTCCACTGAATATGAGTTCAAAAATGGGTTCTAGATGCATTTTTACACCTCTAGCTAGCACCAGCAAATTTAATTCATCAGAAAGTGAATTAAGCATGACTATTCTGCTAAATAGTAAAAGCGCTAACGGCTCGGGAATTTCCGATCTCCAGGCGATTAAAGTTTACAAAAAATCTTTTATCACAAAATAAAAATTCGTCCATACTTTACTTTACATGACAATATATATAGCTAGATCGGCTAGCGTTGTCTACGTATTCATGTCATTAGTAGAGATGATTGTATGATTATCCAGCCATCATTTGACCTTTCGATCGCTTAACTCTGCGTTTCAAAAGGTTATGTTTCCACACTTGCAAGTAATTAACAACTTGAGGTGCAGAGTGTATTTTGCATGTCATTGAAAAAACATTACGAGTTTCTAAGCATATCGAACACTAAAAATATGATTCATCCACTATTGCGCTTCATCTTAAGAGGCACAAAAAATAGGAAAATTCTTTGAGGAGAATCCAATCGAAAATTGTAATTCTTTCGTCTCTTTTATTTTACAAGTTAAGTGTACTGTAAATTAGGAATAGTTCTCAACGAGCGGGCTCGGGAGGGGATACAGCTGCAACGCAATTGTTCCACGTCTCATTGCTCCTCTTGTGGACATCGGATACTGTCCCCCCGATCGGCTTGTGGGTCGAGAGGGTCAACTCCACGAATTGATCGTGGCAGTTCTTCCCCGCCTTCACGAGCTCACGACAACATTCATTGGTGGGTGCGACGGTGTTGCCAAGGACTATGATTTGAAAGAACGAAGACCCGCAATCGCTAGTCATTCCCTTTGCGCAATCAGGGTTTCCGGCGAATGCAGCTCTAGGAAGAAATGCAGCAGTGACGACCAACAAGGTCATGAGAGCAGACAAGTTCTTGAGCATTGCCATGATGGTCGTTTCGGGACGCAAGTGTCAGAAAATTGTCTGAGATTGTTGATTGTTTGATGATGTAGTCGATCTGGAGATGAGAACTTATATAGCTTGAGGGAAGTAGTGCATTAATGAAGTGGATCACCAGTTATGATTCAAGAATTTATGTAGGAAACTTCTACAATTATTTCCCTTGCCAGAAATTCTTCTCGCGCTTTGTCGTTCTGCAAGAATTGAGGGCCTTGTCATCTGACTATGTTTGCGATTCAATCATTAGCCATAAAAGCAGTAGTAATGAGTTGCTTGGTTGAAGATAATTAGCCGGGAATGAAAATACTCATTTCGGGTCTGCCTTTCAATCCCTTGTTTGGTATTTAATAGGAACTAGTCACGTGCCCTCCTCGGCTTAAAATAGTTTTATGAAATTAAATTTGCTTAAAAAGTTTCAACTTATGTACCTCCGTAAAAATGTCCGCAATTCAATTTCAGAGCTAATCTGAAACAGACCCTAAATCGCATTTGCAACCGAGTTGGAGAGGCTGAAAATGAACCAAAAATCTGCTGAACGCCCCGAAAGCCGGTCTGGTCAAGGGATACTCAGCCTAAGTTTTGACCTCCCGAGTCATGGATTGGGCCCCTTGAGATCTCCGCGTTAAATATGGGGTTAGCACAAGACCTGTTGAATGGATCGGTCGGGTCGGATTTGCGCCGTGTCCTAAATAGTCCAACCCAAATGGACACATCAACTCGTTTATGACCGATTTATTTTTAATGTAAATATCTCAACCTACATCCGACCCGACCCATAACCAACTCATGTCCGACTCGACTCATATTGCTAAAATACTTCTATATTTCACACACGCTAAGAATACTTGTTTCTTATGACTTTTAAAAAAAATATGCTGCTAAAACACTTCCAAGCAATACAAATCTAGTGGATAATTTTTATAATTTTTTTGAAAAATTGAGGCTCGGCTTGCTTCACAGAAACCGTGCTATTTTTGGAAAATATTTTCTGCGAAGTCATTTTTGAGGAAGATAATAACACTTTTTGGTGTCCGGCTTAAACCTGAAAATGAAATAGAAAATGTTTTCCCCCGGGTATGGAAAATCTTATTTGACTTACCTCCCCGCACTCTTTTTAATAATTTTTAATTTCTTTTCTTTTCAAATTTTTCTTTGTTTATTATTTTAAAAAAAACCGACCGGGCGAGCACGAGCCTCGCTAGCCTATGGTAAGGCTTGAGCCTAGCCACAGGCCGACGAGCTGAAGCTACGCAGGCCTTGGGCGAGCTAGAGATTCGCAAGCATTGGCGAGTTCAAGCCTTGCCAGAAGTTGAGGGGGCCCGAGCCTCTCTAAATCAACGAACTCGTCCCTCTCATGCGGTCGACCATCGGCTGCGGACGATGGAAAAAAAGGAAAGAAAAAAGAAAAAGAATGAAAGCAAAACAAAAAAAATTATGAAAAAATCGTAGAACTTAAAAAAATTAAAAATGACATATTTATGATTCAATTAACTTTGTTAGGTAACCCATATTTGACCAATTTTAGCTTGCTTTTAAATTTCAGGCAACCCAATCATACGACCCATACCATTGAATATGACTTCAAAAAAGGGTTCTAGACGCATTTTTACACCTCTAGCTGGCGCCAGCAAATTTAATTCACAAGAAAGTGAATTAAGCATGACTATTCTGCTAAATAGTAAAAGCGGTAACGGCTCAGGAATTTCCGATCTCCAGGCGATTAAAGTTTACAAAAAATCTTTTATCACACAATAAAAAATCGTCCATACTTTACTTTACATGACAATATATATAGCTAGATCGGCTAGCGTTGTCTACGTACTCATGTCATTAGTAGAGATGATTGTATGACTATCCAACCATCATTTGATCTTTCGAGCTATTAACTATGCGTTTCAAAAGGTTATGTTTTCACGCCTGCAAGTAATTAACAACTTGAGGTGCAGAATGTATTTTGCATATCATTGAAAAAAAATTACGAGTTTCTAAGCATATCGAACACTAAAAATATGATTCATCCACTATTGCGCTTCATCTTAAGAGGCTCGGCCTGTTTCACAGAAACTGTGCTATTTTTGGAAAATATTTTCTGCGAAGTCATTTTTGAGAAAGATAATAACACTTTTTGGTGTCCGGCTTAAACCTGAAAATGAAATAGAAAATGTTTTCCCCCGGGTATGGAAAATCTTATTTGACTTACCTCCCCGCACTCTTTTTAATAATTTTTAATTTCTTTTCTTTTCAGATTTTTCTTTGTTTATTATTTAAAAAAAAAAACCGACCAGGCGAGCTCGAGCCTCGCTAGCCTAAGGTAAGCTTGAGCCTAGCCAGAGGCCGACGAGCTCAAGCTACGCAGGCCTTGGGCGAGCTAGATATTCGCTAGCTTTGGCGAGTTCAAGCCTCGCCAGAAGTCGAGGAGGCCTCAGCCTCTCTAAATCAACGAACTCGTCCCTCTCATGCGGTCGACCATCGGCTACGGACGATGGAAAAAATGAAAGAAAAAAAAAAGAATAAAAACAAAACAAAACAAAAAAAATTATGAACAAATCGTAGAACTTAAAAAAATTAAAAATGACAAATTTACGATTCAATTAACTTTGTTAGGTAACCCATATTTGACCGGTTTTAGCTTGCTTTTAAATTTTAGGCAACCCAATCATACGACCCATTCCACTGAATATGAGTTCAAAAATGGGTTCTAGATGCATTTTTACACCTCTAGCTAGCACCAGCAAATTTAATTCATCAGAAAGTGAATTAAGCATGACTATTCTGCTAAATAGTAAAAGCGCTAACGGCTCGGGAATTTCCGATCTCCAGGCGATTAAAGTTTACAAAAAATCTTTTATCACAAAATAAAAATTCGTCCATACTTTACTTTACATGACAATATATATAGCTAGATCGGCTAGCGTTGTCTACGTATTCATGTCATTAGTAGAGATGATTGTATGATTATCCAGCCATCATTTGACCTTTCGATCGCTTAACTCTGCGTTTCAAAAGGTTATGTTTTCACACTTGCAAGTAATTAACAACTTGAGGTGCAGAGTGTATTTTGCATGTCATTGAAAAAACATTACGAGTTTCTAAGCATATCGAACACTAAAAATATGATTCATCCACTATTGCGCTTCATCTTAAGAGGCACAAAAAATAGGAAAATTCTTTGAGGAGAATCCAATCGAAAATTGTAATTCTTTCGTCTCTTTTATTTTACAAGTTAAGTGTACTGTAAATTAGGAATAGTTCTCAACGAGCGGGCTCGGGAGGGGATACAGCTGCAACGCAATTGTTCCACGTCTCATTGCTCCTCTTGTGGACATCGGATACTGTCCCCCCGATCGGCTTGTGGGTCGAGAGGGTCAACTCCACGAATTGATCGTGGCAGTTCTTCCCCGCCTTCACGAGCTCACGACAACATTCATTGGTGGGTGCGACGGTGTTGCCAAGGACTATGATTTGAAAGAACGAAGACCCGCAATCGCTAGTCATTCCCTTTGCGCAATCAGGGTTTCCGGCGAATGCAGCTCTAGGAAGAAATGCAGCAGTGACGACCAACAAGGTCATGAGAGCAGACAAGTTCTTGAGCATTGCCATGATGGTCGTTTCGGGACGGAAGTGTCAGAAAATTGTCTGAGATTGTTGATTGTTTGATGATGTAGTCGATCTGGAGATGAGAACTTATATAGCTTGAGGGAAGTAGTGCATTAATGAAGTGGATCACCAGTTATGATTCAAGAATTTATGTAGGAAACTTCTACAATTATTTCCCTTGCCAGAAATTCTTCTCGCGCTTTATCGTTCTGCAAGAATTGAGGGCCTTGTCATCTGACTATGTTTGCGATTCAATCATTAGCCATAAAAGCAGTAGTAATGAGTTGCTTGGTTGAAGATAATTAGCCGGGAATGAAAATACTCATTTCGGGTCTGCCTTTCAATCCCTTGTTTGGTATTTAATAGGAACTAGTCACGTGCCCTCCTCGGCTTAAAATAGTTTTATGAAATTAAATTTGCTTAAAAAGTTTCAACTTATGTACCTCCGTAAAAATGTCCGCAATTCAATTTCAGAGCTAATCTGAAACAGACCCTAAATCGCATTTGCAACCGAGTTGGAGAGGCTGAAAATGAACCAAAAATCTGCTGAACGCCCCGAAAGCCGGTCTGGTCAAGGGATACTCAGCCTAAGTTTTGACCTCCCGAGTCATGGATTGGGCCCCTTGAGATCTCCGCGTTAAATATGGGGTTAGCACAAGACCTGTTGAATGGATCGGTCGGGTCGGATTTGCGCCGTGTCCTAAATAGTCCAACCCAAATGGACACATCAACTCGTTTATGACCGATTTATTTTTAATGTAAATATCTCAACCTACATCCGACCCGACCCATAACCAACTCATGTCCGACTCGACTCATATTGCTAAAATACTTCTATATTTCACACACGCTAAGAATACTTGTTTCTTATGACTTTTAAAAAAAATATGCTGCTAAAACACTTCCAAGCAATACAAATCTAGTGGATAATTTTTATAATTTTTTTGAAAAATTGAGGCTCGGCTTGCTTCACAGAAACCGTGCTATTTTTGGAAAATATTTTCTGCGAAGTCATTTTTGAGGAAGATAATAACACTTTTTGGTGTCCGGCTTAAACCTGAAAATGAAATAGAAAATGTTTTCCCCCGGGTATGGAAAATCTTATTTGACTTACCTCCCCGCACTCTTTTTAATAATTTTTAATTTCTTTTCTTTTCAAATTTTTCTTTGTTTATTATTTTAAAAAAAACCGACCGGGCGAGCACGAGCCTCGCTAGCCTATGGTAAGGCTTGAGCCTAGCCACAGGCCGACGAGCTGAAGCTACGCAGGCCTTGGGCGAGCTAGAGATTCGCAAGCATTGGCGAGTTCAAGCCTTGCCAGAAGTTGAGGGGGCCCGAGCCTCTCTAAATCAACGAACTCGTCCCTCTCATGCGGTCGACCATCGGCTGCGGACGATGGAAAAAAAGGAAAGAAAAAAGAAAAAGAATGAAAGCAAAACAAAAAAAATTATGAAAAAATCGTAGAACTTAAAAAAATTAAAAATGACATATTTATGATTCAATTAACTTTGTTAGGTAACCCATATTTGACCAATTTTAGCTTGCTTTTAAATTTCAGGCAACCCAATCATACGACCCATACCATTGAATATGACTTCAAAAAAGGGTTCTAGACGCATTTTTACACCTCTAGCTGGCGCCAGCAAATTTAATTCACAAGAAAGTGAATTAAGCATGACTATTCTGCTAAATAGTAAAAGCGGTAACGGCTCAGGAATTTCCGATCTCCAGGCGATTAAAGTTTACAAAAAATCTTTTATCACACAATAAAAAATCGTCCATACTTTACTTTACATGACAATATATATAGCTAGATCGGCTAGCGTTGTCTACGTACTCATGTCATTAGTAGAGATGATTGTATGACTATCCAACCATCATTTGATCTTTCGAGCTATTAACTATGCGTTTCAAAAGGTTATGTTTTCACGCCTGCAAGTAATTAACAACTTGAGGTGCAGAATGTATTTTGCATATCATTGAAAAAAAATTACGAGTTTCTAAGCATATCGAACACTAAAAATATGATTCATCCACTATTGCGCTTCATCTTAAGAGGCTCGGCCTGTTTCACAGAAACTGTGCTATTTTTGGAAAATATTTTCTGCGAAGTCATTTTTGAGAAAGATAATAACACTTTTTGGTGTCCGGCTTAAACCTGAAAATGAAATAGAAAATGTTTTCCCCCGGGTATGGAAAATCTTATTTGACTTACCTCCCCGCACTCTTTTTAATAATTTTTAATTTCTTTTCTTTTCAGATTTTTCTTTGTTTATTATTTAAAAAAAAAAACCGACCAGGCGAGCTCGAGCCTCGCTAGCCTAAGGTAAGCTTGAGCCTAGCCAGAGGCCGACGAGCTCAAGCTACGCAGGCCTTGGGCGAGCTAGATATTCGCTAGCTTTGGCGAGTTCAAGCCTCGCCAGAAGTCGAGGAGGCCTCAGCCTCTCTAAATCAACGAACTCGTCCCTCTCATGCGGTCGACCATCGGCTACGGACGATGGAAAAAATGAAAGAAAAAAAAAAGAATAAAAACAAAACAAAACAAAAAAAATTATGAACAAATCGTAGAACTTAAAAAAATTAAAAATGACAAATTTACGATTCAATTAACTTTGTTAGGTAACCCATATTTGACCGGTTTTAGCTTGCTTTTAAATTTTAGGCAACCCAATCATACGACCCATTCCACTGAATATGAGTTCAAAAATGGGTTCTAGATGCATTTTTACACCTCTAGCTAGCACCAGCAAATTTAATTCATCAGAAAGTGAATTAAGCATGACTATTCTGCTAAATAGTAAAAGCGCTAACGGCTCGGGAATTTCCGATCTCCAGGCGATTAAAGTTTACAAAAAATCTTTTATCACAAAATAAAAATTCGTCCATACTTTACTTTACATGACAATATATATAGCTAGATCGGCTAGCGTTGTCTACGTATTCATGTCATTAGTAGAGATGATTGTATGATTATCCAGCCATCATTTGACCTTTCGATCGCTTAACTCTGCGTTTCAAAAGGTTATGTTTCCACACTTGCAAGTAATTAACAACTTGAGGTGCAGAGTGTATTTTGCATGTCATTGAAAAAACATTACGAGTTTCTAAGCATATCGAACACTAAAAATATGATTCATCCACTATTGCGCTTCATCTTAAGAGGCACAAAAAATAGGAAAATTCTTTGAGGAGAATCCAATCGAAAATTGTAATTCTTTCGTCTCTTTTATTTTACAAGTTAAGTGTACTGTAAATTAGGAATAGTTCTCAACGAGCGGGCTCGGGAGGGGATACAGCTGCAACGCAATTGTTCCACGTCTCATTGCTCCTCTTGTGGACATCGGATACTGTCCCCCCGATCGGCTTGTGGGTCGAGAGGGTCAACTCCACGAATTGATCGTGGCAGTTCTTCCCCGCCTTCACGAGCTCACGACAACATTCATTGGTGGGTGCGACGGTGTTGCCAAGGACTATGATTTGAAAGAACGAAGACCCGCAATCGCTAGTCATTCCCTTTGCGCAATCAGGGTTTCCGGCGAATGCAGCTCTAGGAAGAAATGCAGCAGTGACGACCAACAAGGTCATGAGAGCAGACAAGTTCTTGAGCATTGCCATGATGGTCGTTTCGGGACGCAAGTGTCAGAAAATTGTCTGAGATTGTTGATTGTTTGATGATGTAGTCGATCTGGAGATGAGAACTTATATAGCTTGAGGGAAGTAGTGCATTAATGAAGTGGATCACCAGTTATGATTCAAGAATTTATGTAGGAAACTTCTACAATTATTTCCCTTGCCAGAAATTCTTCTCGCGCTTTGTCGTTCTGCAAGAATTGAGGGCCTTGTCATCTGACTATGTTTGCGATTCAATCATTAGCCATAAAAGCAGTAGTAATGAGTTGCTTGGTTGAAGATAATTAGCCGGGAATGAAAATACTCATTTCGGGTCTGCCTTTCAATCCCTTGTTTGGTATTTAATAGGAACTAGTCACGTGCCCTCCTCGGCTTAAAATAGTTTTATGAAATTAAATTTGCTTAAAAAGTTTCAACTTATGTACCTCCGTAAAAATGTCCGCAATTCAATTTCAGAGCTAATCTGAAACAGACCCTAAATCGCATTTGCAACCGAGTTGGAGAGGCTGAAAATGAACCAAAAATCTGCTGAACGCCCCGAAAGCCGGTCTGGTCAAGGGATACTCAGCCTAAGTTTTGACCTCCCGAGTCATGGATTGGGCCCCTTGAGATCTCCGCGTTAAATATGGGGTTAGCACAAGACCTGTTGAATGGATCGGTCGGGTCGGATTTGCGCCGTGTCCTAAATAGTCCAACCCAAATGGACACATCAACTCGTTTATGACCGATTTATTTTTAATGTAAATATCTCAACCTACATCCGACCCGACCCATAACCAACTCATGTCCGACTCGACTCATATTGCTAAAATACTTCTATATTTCACACACGCTAAGAATACTTGTTTCTTATGACTTTTAAAAAAAATATGCTGCTAAAACACTTCCAAGCAATACAAATCTAGTGGATAATTTTTATAATTTTTTTGAAAAATTGAGGCTCGGCTTGCTTCACAGAAACCGTGCTATTTTTGGAAAATATTTTCTGCGAAGTCATTTTTGAGGAAGATAATAACACTTTTTGGTGTCCGGCTTAAACCTGAAAATGAAATAGAAAATGTTTTCCCCCGGGTATGGAAAATCTTATTTGACTTACCTCCCCGCACTCTTTTTAATAATTTTTAATTTCTTTTCTTTTCAAATTTTTCTTTGTTTATTATTTTAAAAAAAACCGACCGGGCGAGCACGAGCCTCGCTAGCCTATGGTAAGGCTTGAGCCTAGCCACAGGCCGACGAGCTGAAGCTACGCAGGCCTTGGGCGAGCTAGAGATTCGCAAGCATTGGCGAGTTCAAGCCTTGCCAGAAGTTGAGGGGGCCCGAGCCTCTCTAAATCAACGAACTCGTCCCTCTCATGCGGTCGACCATCGGCTGCGGACGATGGAAAAAAAGGAAAGAAAAAAGAAAAAGAATGAAAGCAAAACAAAAAAAATTATGAAAAAATCGTAGAACTTAAAAAAATTAAAAATGACATATTTATGATTCAATTAACTTTGTTAGGTAACCCATATTTGACCAATTTTAGCTTGCTTTTAAATTTCAGGCAACCCAATCATACGACCCATACCATTGAATATGACTTCAAAAAAGGGTTCTAGACGCATTTTTACACCTCTAGCTGGCGCCAGCAAATTTAATTCACAAGAAAGTGAATTAAGCATGACTATTCTGCTAAATAGTAAAAGCGGTAACGGCTCAGGAATTTCCGATCTCCAGGCGATTAAAGTTTACAAAAAATCTTTTATCACACAATAAAAAATCGTCCATACTTTACTTTACATGACAATATATATAGCTAGATCGGCTAGCGTTGTCTACGTACTCATGTCATTAGTAGAGATGATTGTATGACTATCCAACCATCATTTGATCTTTCGAGCTATTAACTATGCGTTTCAAAAGGTTATGTTTTCACGCCTGCAAGTAATTAACAACTTGAGGTGCAGAATGTATTTTGCATATCATTGAAAAAAAATTACGAGTTTCTAAGCATATCGAACACTAAAAATATGATTCATCCACTATTGCGCTTCATCTTAAGAGGCTCGGCCTGTTTCACAGAAACTGTGCTATTTTTGGAAAATATTTTCTGCGAAGTCATTTTTGAGAAAGATAATAACACTTTTTGGTGTCCGGCTTAAACCTGAAAATGAAATAGAAAATGTTTTCCCCCGGGTATGGAAAATCTTATTTGACTTACCTCCCCGCACTCTTTTTAATAATTTTTAATTTCTTTTCTTTTCAGATTTTTCTTTGTTTATTATTTAAAAAAAAAAACCGACCAGGCGAGCTCGAGCCTCGCTAGCCTAAGGTAAGCTTGAGCCTAGCCAGAGGCCGACGAGCTCAAGCTACGCAGGCCTTGGGCGAGCTAGATATTCGCTAGCTATGGCGAGTTCAAGCCTCGCCAGAAGTCGAGGAGGCCTCAGCCTCTCTAAATCAACGAACTCGTCCCTCTCATGCGGTCGACCATCGGCTACGGACGATGGAAAAAATGAAAGAAAAAAAAAAGAATAAAAACAAAACAAAACAAAAAAAATTATGAACAAATCGTAGAACTTAAAAAAATTAAAAATGACAAATTTACGATTCAATTAACTTTGTTAGGTAACCCATATTTGACCGGTTTTAGCTTGCTTTTAAATTTTAGGCAACCCAATCATACGACCCATTCCACTGAATATGAGTTCAAAAATGGGTTCTAGATGCATTTTTACACCTCTAGCTAGCACCAGCAAATTTAATTCATCAGAAAGTGAATTAAGCATGACTATTCTGCTAAATAGTAAAAGCGCTAACGGCTCGGGAATTTCCGATCTCCAGGCGATTAAAGTTTACAAAAAATCTTTTATCACAAAATAAAAATTCGTCCATACTTTACTTTACATGACAATATATATAGCTAGATCGGCTAGCGTTGTCTACGTATTCATGTCATTAGTAGAGATGATTGTATGATTATCCAGCCATCATTTGACCTTTCGATCGCTTAACTCTGCGTTTCAAAAGGTTATGTTTTCACACTTGCAAGTAATTAACAACTTGAGGTGCAGAGTGTATTTTGCATGTCATTGAAAAAACATTACGAGTTTCTAAGCATATCGAACACTAAAAATATGATTCATCCACTATTGCGCTTCATCTTAAGAGGCACAAAAAATAGGAAAATTCTTTGAGGAGAATCCAATCGAAAATTGTAATTCTTTCGTCTCTTTTATTTTACAAGTTAAGTGTACTGTAAATTAGGAATAGTTCTCAACGAGCGGGCTCGGGAGGGGATACAGCTGCAACGCAATTGTTCCACGTCTCATTGCTCCTCTTGTGGACATCGGATACTGTCCCCCCGATCGGCTTGTGGGTCGAGAGGGTCAACTCCACGAATTGATCGTGGCAGTTCTTCCCCGCCTTCACGAGCTCACGACAACATTCATTGGTGGGTGCGACGGTGTTGCCAAGGACTATGATTTGAAAGAACGAAGACCCGCAATCGCTAGTCATTCCCTTTGCGCAATCAGGGTTTCCGGCGAATGCAGCTCTAGGAAGAAATGCAGCAGTGACGACCAACAAGGTCATGAGAGCAGACAAGTTCTTGAGCATTGCCATGATGGTCGTTTCGGGACGGAAGTGTCAGAAAATTGTCTGAGATTGTTGATTGTTTGATGATGTAGTCGATCTGGAGATGAGAACTTATATAGCTTGAGGGAAGTAGTGCATTAATGAAGTGGATCACCAGTTATGATTCAAGAATTTATGTAGGAAACTTCTACAATTATTTCCCTTGCCAGAAATTCTTCTCGCGCTTTGTCGTTCTGCAAGAATTGAGGGCCTTGTCATCTGACTATGTTTGCGATTCAATCATTAGCCATAAAAGCAGTAGTAATGAGTTGCTTGGTTGAAGATAATTAGCCGGGAATGAAAATACTCATTTCGGGTCTGCCTTTCAATCCCTTGTTTGGTATTTAATAGGAACTAGTCACGTGCCCTCCTCGGCTTAAAATAGTTTTATGAAATTAAATTTGCTTAAAAAGTTTCAACTTATGTACCTCCGTAAAAATGTCCGCAATTCAATTTCAGAGCTAATCTGAAACAGACCCTAAATCGCATTTGCAACCGAGTTGGAGAGGCTGAAAATGAACCAAAAATCTGCTGAACGCCCCGAAAGCCGGTCTGGTCAAGGGATACTCAGCCTAAGTTTTGACCTCCCGAGTCATGGATTGGGCCCCTTGAGATCTCCGCGTTAAATATGGGGTTAGCACAAGACCTGTTGAATGGATCGGTCGGGTCGGATTTGCGCCGTGTCCTAAATAGTCCAACCCAAATGGACACATCAACTCGTTTATGACCGATTTATTTTTAATGTAAATATCTCAACCTACATCCGACCCGACCCATAACCAACTCATGTCCGACTCGACTCATATTGCTAAAATACTTCTATATTTCACACACGCTAAGAATACTTGTTTCTTATGACTTTTAAAAAAAATATGCTGCTAAAACACTTCCAAGCAATACAAATCTAGTGGATAATTTTTATAATTTTTTTGAAAAATTGAGGCTCGGCTTGCTTCACAGAAACCGTGCTATTTTTGGAAAATATTTTCTGCGAAGTCATTTTTGAGGAAGATAATAACACTTTTTGGTGTCCGGCTTAAACCTGAAAATGAAATAGAAAATGTTTTCCCCCGGGTATGGAAAATCTTATTTGACTTACCTCCCCGCACTCTTTTTAATAATTTTTAATTTCTTTTCTTTTCAAATTTTTCTTTGTTTATTATTTTAAAAAAAACCGACCGGGCGAGCACGAGCCTCGCTAGCCTATGGTAAGGCTTGAGCCTAGCCACAGGCCGACGAGCTGAAGCTACGCAGGCCTTGGGCGAGCTAGAGATTCGCAAGCATTGGCGAGTTCAAGCCTTGCCAGAAGTTGAGGGGGCCCGAGCCTCTCTAAATCAACGAACTCGTCCCTCTCATGCGGTCGACCATCGGCTGCGGACGATGGAAAAAAAGGAAAGAAAAAAGAAAAAGAATGAAAGCAAAACAAAAAAAATTATGAAAAAATCGTAGAACTTAAAAAAATTAAAAATGACATATTTATGATTCAATTAACTTTGTTAGGTAACCCATATTTGACCAATTTTAGCTTGCTTTTAAATTTCAGGCAACCCAATCATACGACCCATACCATTGAATATGACTTCAAAAAAGGGTTCTAGACGCATTTTTACACCTCTAGCTGGCGCCAGCAAATTTAATTCACAAGAAAGTGAATTAAGCATGACTATTCTGCTAAATAGTAAAAGCGGTAACGGCTCAGGAATTTCCGATCTCCAGGCGATTAAAGTTTACAAAAAATCTTTTATCACACAATAAAAAATCGTCCATACTTTACTTTACATGACAATATATATAGCTAGATCGGCTAGCGTTGTCTACGTACTCATGTCATTAGTAGAGATGATTGTATGACTATCCAACCATCATTTGATCTTTCGAGCTATTAACTATGCGTTTCAAAAGGTTATGTTTTCACGCCTGCAAGTAATTAACAACTTGAGGTGCAGAATGTATTTTGCATATCATTGAAAAAAAATTACGAGTTTCTAAGCATATCGAACACTAAAAATATGATTCATCCACTATTGCGCTTCATCTTAAGAGGCTCGGCCTGTTTCACAGAAACTGTGCTATTTTTGGAAAATATTTTCTGCGAAGTCATTTTTGAGAAAGATAATAACACTTTTTGGTGTCCGGCTTAAACCTGAAAATGAAATAGAAAATGTTTTCCCCCGGGTATGGAAAATCTTATTTGACTTACCTCCCCGCACTCTTTTTAATAATTTTTAATTTCTTTTCTTTTCAGATTTTTCTTTGTTTATTATTTAAAAAAAAAAACCGACCAGGCGAGCTCGAGCCTCGCTAGCCTAAGGTAAGCTTGAGCCTAGCCAGAGGCCGACGAGCTCAAGCTACGCAGGCCTTGGGCGAGCTAGATATTCGCTAGCTATGGCGAGTTCAAGCCTCGCCAGAAGTCGAGGAGGCCTCAGCCTCTCTAAATCAACGAACTCGTCCCTCTCATGCGGTCGACCATCGGCTACGGACGATGGAAAAAAATGAAAGAAAAAAAAAAGAATAAAAACAAAACAAAACAAAAAAAATTATGAACAAATCGTAGAACTTAAAAAAATTAAAAATGACAAATTTACGATTCAATTAACTTTGTTAGGTAACCCATATTTGACCGGTTTTAGCTTGCTTTTAAATTTTAGGCAACCCAATCATACGACCCATTCCACTGAATATGAGTTCAAAAATGGGTTCTAGATGCATTTTTACACCTCTAGCTAGCACCAGCAAATTTAATTCATCAGAAAGTGAATTAAGCATGACTATTCTGCTAAATAGTAAAAGCGCTAACGGCTCGGGAATTTCCGATCTCCAGGCGATTAAAGTTTACAAAAAATCTTTTATCACAAAATAAAAATTCGTCCATACTTTACTTTACATGACAATATATATAGCTAGATCGGCTAGCGTTGTCTACGTATTCATGTCATTAGTAGAGATGATTGTATGATTATCCAGCCATCATTTGACCTTTCGATCGCTTAACTCTGCGTTTCAAAAGGTTATGTTTCCACACTTGCAAGTAATTAACAACTTGAGGTGCAGAGTGTATTTTGCATGTCATTGAAAAAACATTACGAGTTTCTAAGCATATCGAACACTAAAAATATGATTCATCCACTATTGCGCTTCATCTTAAGAGGCACAAAAAATAGGAAAATTCTTTGAGGAGAATCCAATCGAAAATTGTAATTCTTTCGTCTCTTTTATTTTACAAGTTAAGTGTACTGTAAATTAGGAATAGTTCTCAACGAGCGGGCTCGGGAGGGGATACAGCTGCAACGCAATTGTTCCACGTCTCATTGCTCCTCTTGTGGACATCGGATACTGTCCCCCCGATCGGCTTGTGGGTCGAGAGGGTCAACTCCACGAATTGATCGTGGCAGTTCTTCCCCGCCTTCACGAGCTCACGACAACATTCATTGGTGGGTGCGACGGTGTTGCCAAGGACTATGATTTGAAAGAACGAAGACCCGCAATCGCTAGTCATTCCCTTTGCGCAATCAGGGTTTCCGGCGAATGCAGCTCTAGGAAGAAATGCAGCAGTGACGACCAACAAGGTCATGAGAGCAGACAAGTTCTTGAGCATTGCCATGATGGTCGTTTCGGGACGCAAGTGTCAGAAAATTGTCTGAGATTGTTGATTGTTTGATGATGTAGTCGATCTGGAGATGAGAACTTATATAGCTTGAGGGAAGTAGTGCATTAATGAAGTGGATCACCAGTTATGATTCAAGAATTTATGTAGGAAACTTCTACAATTATTTCCCTTGCCAGAAATTCTTCTCGCGCTTTGTCGTTCTGCAAGAATTGAGGGCCTTGTCATCTGACTATGTTTGCGATTCAATCATTAGCCATAAAAGCAGTAGTAATGAGTTGCTTGGTTGAAGATAATTAGCCGGGAATGAAAATACTCATTTCGGGTCTGCCTTTCAATCCCTTGTTTGGTATTTAATAGGAACTAGTCACGTGCCCTCCTCGGCTTAAAATAGTTTTATGAAATTAAATTTGCTTAAAAAGTTTCAACTTATGTACCTCCGTAAAAATGTCCGCAATTCAATTTCAGAGCTAATCTGAAACAGACCCTAAATCGCATTTGCAACCGAGTTGGAGAGGCTGAAAATGAACCAAAAATCTGCTGAACGCCCCGAAAGCCGGTCTGGTCAAGGGATACTCAGCCTAAGTTTTGACCTCCCGAGTCATGGATTGGGCCCCTTGAGATCTCCGCGTTAAATATGGGGTTAGCACAAGACCTGTTGAATGGATCGGTCGGGTCGGATTTGCGCCGTGTCCTAAATAGTCCAACCCAAATGGACACATCAACTCGTTTATGACCGATTTATTTTTAATGTAAATATCTCAACCTACATCCGACCCGACCCATAACCAACTCATGTCCGACTCGACTCATATTGCTAAAATACTTCTATATTTCACACACGCTAAGAATACTTGTTTCTTATGACTTTTAAAAAAAATATGCTGCTAAAACACTTCCAAGCAATACAAATCTAGTGGATAATTTTTATAATTTTTTTGAAAAATTGAGGCTCGGCTTGCTTCACAGAAACCGTGCTATTTTTGGAAAATATTTTCTGCGAAGTCATTTTTGAGGAAGATAATAACACTTTTTGGTGTCCGGCTTAAACCTGAAAATGAAATAGAAAATGTTTTCCCCCGGGTATGGAAAATCTTATTTGACTTACCTCCCCGCACTCTTTTTAATAATTTTTAATTTCTTTTCTTTTCAAATTTTTCTTTGTTTATTATTTTAAAAAAAACCGACCGGGCGAGCACGAGCCTCGCTAGCCTATGGTAAGGCTTGAGCCTAGCCACAGGCCGACGAGCTGAAGCTACGCAGGCCTTGGGCGAGCTAGAGATTCGCAAGCATTGGCGAGTTCAAGCCTTGCCAGAAGTTGAGGGGGCCCGAGCCTCTCTAAATCAACGAACTCGTCCCTCTCATGCGGTCGACCATCGGCTGCGGACGATGGAAAAAAAGGAAAGAAAAAAGAAAAAGAATGAAAGCAAAACAAAAAAAATTATGAAAAAATCGTAGAACTTAAAAAAATTAAAAATGACATATTTATGATTCAATTAACTTTGTTAGGTAACCCATATTTGACCAATTTTAGCTTGCTTTTAAATTTCAGGCAACCCAATCATACGACCCATACCATTGAATATGACTTCAAAAAAGGGTTCTAGACGCATTTTTACACCTCTAGCTGGCGCCAGCAAATTTAATTCACAAGAAAGTGAATTAAGCATGACTATTCTGCTAAATAGTAAAAGCGGTAACGGCTCAGGAATTTCCGATCTCCAGGCGATTAAAGTTTACAAAAAATCTTTTATCACACAATAAAAAATCGTCCATACTTTACTTTACATGACAATATATATAGCTAGATCGGCTAGCGTTGTCTACGTACTCATGTCATTAGTAGAGATGATTGTATGACTATCCAACCATCATTTGATCTTTCGAGCTATTAACTATGCGTTTCAAAAGGTTATGTTTTCACGCCTGCAAGTAATTAACAACTTGAGGTGCAGAATGTATTTTGCATATCATTGAAAAAAAATTACGAGTTTCTAAGCATATCGAACACTAAAAATATGATTCATCCACTATTGCGCTTCATCTTAAGAGGCTCGGCCTGTTTCACAGAAACTGTGCTATTTTTGGAAAATATTTTCTGCGAAGTCATTTTTGAGAAAGATAATAACACTTTTTGGTGTCCGGCTTAAACCTGAAAATGAAATAGAAAATGTTTTCCCCCGGGTATGGAAAATCTTATTTGACTTACCTCCCCGCACTCTTTTTAATAATTTTTAATTTCTTTTCTTTTCAGATTTTTCTTTGTTTATTATTTAAAAAAAAAAACCGACCAGGCGAGCTCGAGCCTCGCTAGCCTAAGGTAAGCTTGAGCCTAGCCAGAGGCCGACGAGCTCAAGCTACGCAGGCCTTGGGCGAGCTAGATATTCGCTAGCTATGGCGAGTTCAAGCCTCGCCAGAAGTCGAGGAGGCCTCAGCCTCTCTAAATCAACGAACTCGTCCCTCTCATGCGGTCGACCATCGGCTACGGACGATGGAAAAAAATGAAAGAAAAAAAAAAGAATAAAAACAAAACAAAACAAAAAAAATTATGAACAAATCGTAGAACTTAAAAAAATTAAAAATGACAAATTTACGATTCAATTAACTTTGTTAGGTAACCCATATTTGACCGGTTTTAGCTTGCTTTTAAATTTTAGGCAACCCAATCATACGACCCATTCCACTGAATATGAGTTCAAAAATGGGTTCTAGATGCATTTTTACACCTCTAGCTAGCACCAGCAAATTTAATTCATCAGAAAGTGAATTAAGCATGACTATTCTGCTAAATAGTAAAAGCGCTAACGGCTCGGGAATTTCCGATCTCCAGGCGATTAAAGTTTACAAAAAATCTTTTATCACAAAATAAAAATTCGTCCATACTTTACTTTACATGACAATATATATAGCTAGATCGGCTAGCGTTGTCTACGTATTCATGTCATTAGTAGAGATGATTGTATGATTATCCAGCCATCATTTGACCTTTCGATCGCTTAACTCTGCGTTTCAAAAGGTTATGTTTCCACACTTGCAAGTAATTAACAACTTGAGGTGCAGAGTGTATTTTGCATGTCATTGAAAAAACATTACGAGTTTCTAAGCATATCGAACACTAAAAATATGATTCATCCACTATTGCGCTTCATCTTAAGAGGCACAAAAAATAGGAAAATTCTTTGAGGAGAATCCAATCGAAAATTGTAATTCTTTCGTCTCTTTTATTTTACAAGTTAAGTGTACTGTAAATTAGGAATAGTTCTCAACGAGCGGGCTCGGGAGGGGATACAGCTGCAACGCAATTGTTCCACGTCTCATTGCTCCTCTTGTGGACATCGGATACTGTCCCCCCGATCGGCTTGTGGGTCGAGAGGGTCAACTCCACGAATTGATCGTGGCAGTTCTTCCCCGCCTTCACGAGCTCACGACAACATTCATTGGTGGGTGCGACGGTGTTGCCAAGGACTATGATTTGAAAGAACGAAGACCCGCAATCGCTAGTCATTCCCTTTGCGCAATCAGGGTTTCCGGCGAATGCAGCTCTAGGAAGAAATGCAGCAGTGACGACCAACAAGGTCATGAGAGCAGACAAGTTCTTGAGCATTGCCATGATGGTCGTTTCGGGACGCAAGTGTCAGAAAATTGTCTGAGATTGTTGATTGTTTGATGATGTAGTCGATCTGGAGATGAGAACTTATATAGCTTGAGGGAAGTAGTGCATTAATGAAGTGGATCACCAGTTATGATTCAAGAATTTATGTAGGAAACTTCTACAATTATTTCCCTTGCCAGAAATTCTTCTCGCGCTTTGTCGTTCTGCAAGAATTGAGGGCCTTGTCATCTGACTATGTTTGCGATTCAATCATTAGCCATAAAAGCAGTAGTAATGAGTTGCTTGGTTGAAGATAATTAGCCGGGAATGAAAATACTCATTTCGGGTCTGCCTTTCAATCCCTTGTTTGGTATTTAATAGGAACTAGTCACGTGCCCTCCTCGGCTTAAAATAGTTTTATGAAATTAAATTTGCTTAAAAAGTTTCAACTTATGTACCTCCGTAAAAATGTCCGCAATTCAATTTCAGAGCTAATCTGAAACAGACCCTAAATCGCATTTGCAACCGAGTTGGAGAGGCTGAAAATGAACCAAAAATCTGCTGAACGCCCCGAAAGCCGGTCTGGTCAAGGGATACTCAGCCTAAGTTTTGACCTCCCGAGTCATGGATTGGGCCCCTTGAGATCTCCGCGTTAAATATGGGGTTAGCACAAGACCTGTTGAATGGATCGGTCGGGTCGGATTTGCGCCGTGTCCTAAATAGTCCAACCCAAATGGACACATCAACTCGTTTATGACCGATTTATTTTTAATGTAAATATCTCAACCTACATCCGACCCGACCCATAACCAACTCATGTCCGACTCGACTCATATTGCTAAAATACTTCTATATTTCACACACGCTAAGAATACTTGTTTCTTATGACTTTTAAAAAAAATATGCTGCTAAAACACTTCCAAGCAATACAAATCTAGTGGATAATTTTTATAATTTTTTTGAAAAATTGAGGCTCGGCTTGCTTCACAGAAACCGTGCTATTTTTGGAAAATATTTTCTGCGAAGTCATTTTTGAGGAAGATAATAACACTTTTTGGTGTCCGGCTTAAACCTGAAAATGAAATAGAAAATGTTTTCCCCCGGGTATGGAAAATCTTATTTGACTTACCTCCCCGCACTCTTTTTAATAATTTTTAATTTCTTTTCTTTTCAAATTTTTCTTTGTTTATTATTTTAAAAAAAACCGACCGGGCGAGCACGAGCCTCGCTAGCCTATGGTAAGGCTTGAGCCTAGCCAGAGGCCGACGAGCTGAAGCTACGCAGGCCTTGGGCGAGCTAGAGATTCGCAAGCATTGGCGAGTTCAAGCCTTGCCAGAAGTTGAGGGGGCCCGAGCCTCTCTAAATCAACGAACTCGTCCCTCTCATGCGGTCGACCATCGGCTGCGGACGATGGAAAAAAAGGAAAGAAAAAAGAAAAAGAATGAAAGCAAAACAAAAAAAATTATGAAAAAATCGTAGAACTTAAAAAAATTAAAAATGACATATTTATGATTCAATTAACTTTGTTAGGTAACCCATATTTGACCAATTTTAGCTTGCTTTTAAATTTCAGGCAACCCAATCATACGACCCATACCATTGAATATGACTTCAAAAAAGGGTTCTAGACGCATTTTTACACCTCTAGCTGGCGCCAGCAAATTTAATTCACAAGAAAGTGAATTAAGCATGACTATTCTGCTAAATAGTAAAAGCGGTAACGGCTCAGGAATTTCCGATCTCCAGGCGATTAAAGTTTACAAAAAATCTTTTATCACACAATAAAAAATCGTCCATACTTTACTTTACATGACAATATATATAGCTAGATCGGCTAGCGTTGTCTACGTACTCATGTCATTAGTAGAGATGATTGTATGACTATCCAACCATCATTTGATCTTTCGAGCTATTAACTATGCGTTTCAAAAGGTTATGTTTTCACGCCTGCAAGTAATTAACAACTTGAGGTGCAGAATGTATTTTGCATATCATTGAAAAAAAATTACGAGTTTCTAAGCATATCGAACACTAAAAATATGATTCATCCACTATTGCGCTTCATCTTAAGAGGCTCGGCCTGTTTCACAGAAACTGTGCTATTTTTGGAAAATATTTTCTGCGAAGTCATTTTTGAGAAAGATAATAACACTTTTTGGTGTCCGGCTTAAACCTGAAAATGAAATAGAAAATGTTTTCCCCCGGGTATGGAAAATCTTATTTGACTTACCTCCCCGCACTCTTTTTAATAATTTTTAATTTCTTTTCTTTTCAGATTTTTCTTTGTTTATTATTTAAAAAAAAAAACCGACCAGGCGAGCTCGAGCCTCGCTAGCCTAAGGTAAGCTTGAGCCTAGCCAGAGGCCGACGAGCTCAAGCTACGCAGGCCTTGGGCGAGCTAGATATTCGCTAGCTATGGCGAGTTCAAGCCTCGCCAGAAGTCGAGGAGGCCTCAGCCTCTCTAAATCAACGAACTCGTCCCTCTCATGCGGTCGACCATCGGCTACGGACGATGGAAAAAATGAAAGAAAAAAAAAAGAATAAAAACAAAACAAAACAAAAAAAATTATGAACAAATCGTAGAACTTAAAAAAATTAAAAATGACAAATTTACGATTCAATTAACTTTGTTAGGTAACCCATATTTGACCGGTTTTAGCTTGCTTTTAAATTTTAGGCAACCCAATCATACGACCCATTCCACTGAATATGAGTTCAAAAATGGGTTCTAGATGCATTTTTACACCTCTAGCTAGCACCAGCAAATTTAATTCATCAGAAAGTGAATTAAGCATGACTATTCTGCTAAATAGTAAAAGCGCTAACGGCTCGGGAATTTCCGATCTCCAGGCGATTAAAGTTTACAAAAAATCTTTTATCACAAAATAAAAATTCGTCCATACTTTACTTTACATGACAATATATATAGCTAGATCGGCTAGCGTTGTCTACGTATTCATGTCATTAGTAGAGATGATTGTATGATTATCCAGCCATCATTTGACCTTTCGATCGCTTAACTCTGCGTTTCAAAAGGTTATGTTTCCACACTTGCAAGTAATTAACAACTTGAGGTGCAGAGTGTATTTTGCATGTCATTGAAAAAACATTACGAGTTTCTAAGCATATCGAACACTAAAAATATGATTCATCCACTATTGCGCTTCATCTTAAGAGGCACAAAAAATAGGAAAATTCTTTGAGGAGAATCCAATCGAAAATTGTAATTCTTTCGTCTCTTTTATTTTACAAGTTAAGTGTACTGTAAATTAGGAATAGTTCTCAACGAGCGGGCTCGGGAGGGGATACAGCTGCAACGCAATTGTTCCACGTCTCATTGCTCCTCTTGTGGACATCGGATACTGTCCCCCCGATCGGCTTGTGGGTCGAGAGGGTCAACTCCACGAATTGATCGTGGCAGTTCTTCCCCGCCTTCACGAGCTCACGACAACATTCATTGGTGGGTGCGACGGTGTTGCCAAGGACTATGATTTGAAAGAACGAAGACCCGCAATCGCTAGTCATTCCCTTTGCGCAATCAGGGTTTCCGGCGAATGCAGCTCTAGGAAGAAATGCAGCAGTGACGACCAACAAGGTCATGAGAGCAGACAAGTTCTTGAGCATTGCCATGATGGTCGTTTCGGGACGCAAGTGTCAGAAAATTGTCTGAGATTGTTGATTGTTTGATGATGTAGTCGATCTGGAGATGAGAACTTATATAGCTTGAGGGAAGTAGTGCATTAATGAAGTGGATCACCAGTTATGATTCAAGAATTTATGTAGGAAACTTCTACAATTATTTCCCTTGCCAGAAATTCTTCTCGCGCTTTGTCGTTCTGCAAGAATTGAGGGCCTTGTCATCTGACTATGTTTGCGATTCAATCATTAGCCATAAAAGCAGTAGTAATGAGTTGCTTGGTTGAAGATAATTAGCCGGGAATGAAAATACTCATTTCGGGTCTGCCTTTCAATCCCTTGTTTGGTATTTAATAGGAACTAGTCACGTGCCCTCCTCGGCTTAAAATAGTTTTATGAAATTAAATTTGCTTAAAAAGTTTCAACTTATGTACCTCCGTAAAAATGTCCGCAATTCAATTTCAGAGCTAATCTGAAACAGACCCTAAATCGCATTTGCAACCGAGTTGGAGAGGCTGAAAATGAACCAAAAATCTGCTGAACGCCCCGAAAGCCGGTCTGGTCAAGGGATACTCAGCCTAAGTTTTGACCTCCCGAGTCATGGATTGGGCCCCTTGAGATCTCCGCGTTAAATATGGGGTTAGCACAAGACCTGTTGAATGGATCGGTCGGGTCGGATTTGCGCCGTGTCCTAAATAGTCCAACCCAAATGGACACATCAACTCGTTTATGACCGATTTATTTTTAATGTAAATATCTCAACCTACATCCGACCCGACCCATAACCAACTCATGTCCGACTCGACTCATATTGCTAAAATACTTCTATATTTCACACACGCTAAGAATACTTGTTTCTTATGACTTTTAAAAAAAATATGCTGCTAAAACACTTCCAAGCAATACAAATCTAGTGGATAATTTTTATAATTTTTTTGAAAAATTGAGGCTCGGCTTGCTTCACAGAAACCGTGCTATTTTTGGAAAATATTTTCTGCGAAGTCATTTTTGAGGAAGATAATAACACTTTTTGGTGTCCGGCTTAAACCTGAAAATGAAATAGAAAATGTTTTCCCCCGGGTATGGAAAATCTTATTTGACTTACCTCCCCGCACTCTTTTTAATAATTTTTAATTTCTTTTCTTTTCAAATTTTTCTTTGTTTATTATTTTAAAAAAAACCGACCGGGCGAGCACGAGCCTCGCTAGCCTATGGTAAGGCTTGAGCCTAGCCACAGGCCGACGAGCTGAAGCTACGCAGGCCTTGGGCGAGCTAGAGATTCGCAAGCATTGGCGAGTTCAAGCCTTGCCAGAAGTTGAGGGGGCCCGAGCCTCTCTAAATCAACGAACTCGTCCCTCTCATGCGGTCGACCATCGGCTGCGGACGATGGAAAAAAAGGAAAGAAAAAAGAAAAAGAATGAAAGCAAAACAAAAAAAATTATGAAAAAATCGTAGAACTTAAAAAAATTAAAAATGACATATTTATGATTCAATTAACTTTGTTAGGTAACCCATATTTGACCAATTTTAGCTTGCTTTTAAATTTCAGGCAACCCAATCATACGACCCATACCATTGAATATGACTTCAAAAAAGGGTTCTAGACGCATTTTTACACCTCTAGCTGGCGCCAGCAAATTTAATTCACAAGAAAGTGAATTAAGCATGACTATTCTGCTAAATAGTAAAAGCGGTAACGGCTCAGGAATTTCCGATCTCCAGGCGATTAAAGTTTACAAAAAATCTTTTATCACACAATAAAAAATCGTCCATACTTTACTTTACATGACAATATATATAGCTAGATCGGCTAGCGTTGTCTACGTACTCATGTCATTAGTAGAGATGATTGTATGACTATCCAACCATCATTTGATCTTTCGAGCTATTAACTATGCGTTTCAAAAGGTTATGTTTTCACGCCTGCAAGTAATTAACAACTTGAGGTGCAGAATGTATTTTGCATATCATTGAAAAAAAATTACGAGTTTCTAAGCATATCGAACACTAAAAATATGATTCATCCACTATTGCGCTTCATCTTAAGAGGCTCGGCCTGTTTCACAGAAACTGTGCTATTTTTGGAAAATATTTTCTGCGAAGTCATTTTTGAGAAAGATAATAACACTTTTTGGTGTCCGGCTTAAACCTGAAAATGAAATAGAAAATGTTTTCCCCCGGGTATGGAAAATCTTATTTGACTTACCTCCCCGCACTCTTTTTAATAATTTTTAATTTCTTTTCTTTTCAGATTTTTCTTTGTTTATTATTTAAAAAAAAAAACCGACCAGGCGAGCTCGAGCCTCGCTAGCCTAAGGTAAGCTTGAGCCTAGCCAGAGGCCGACGAGCTCAAGCTACGCAGGCCTTGGGCGAGCTAGATATTCGCTAGCTATGGCGAGTTCAAGCCTCGCCAGAAGTCGAGGAGGCCTCAGCCTCTCTAAATCAACGAACTCGTCCCTCTCATGCGGTCGACCATCGGCTACGGACGATGGAAAAAAATGAAAGAAAAAAAAAAGAATAAAAACAAAACAAAACAAAAAAAATTATGAACAAATCGTAGAACTTAAAAAAATTAAAAATGACAAATTTACGATTCAATTAACTTTGTTAGGTAACCCATATTTGACCGGTTTTAGCTTGCTTTTAAATTTTAGGCAACCCAATCATACGACCCATTCCACTGAATATGAGTTCAAAAATGGGTTCTAGATGCATTTTTACACCTCTAGCTAGCACCAGCAAATTTAATTCATCAGAAAGTGAATTAAGCATGACTATTCTGCTAAATAGTAAAAGCGCTAACGGCTCGGGAATTTCCGATCTCCAGGCGATTAAAGTTTACAAAAAATCTTTTATCACAAAATAAAAATTCGTCCATACTTTACTTTACATGACAATATATATAGCTAGATCGGCTAGCGTTGTCTACGTATTCATGTCATTAGTAGAGATGATTGTATGATTATCCAGCCATCATTTGACCTTTCGATCGCTTAACTCTGCGTTTCAAAAGGTTATGTTTCCACACTTGCAAGTAATTAACAACTTGAGGTGCAGAGTGTATTTTGCATGTCATTGAAAAAACATTACGAGTTTCTAAGCATATCGAACACTAAAAATATGATTCATCCACTATTGCGCTTCTTCTTAAGAGGCACAAAAACATACCTGAATTTTGACCCGTTATCGGGACCAATAAAGTGTATATTCATTCTCGTGTAATTTTAGTGAGTCTCGCCTGAACCTGATCAGTCTCGGGATACTAACCATATGAGAAAGGCTAAATAGGAACAGGTACGTGGACCGAGAACCCAATCGCGACTGAACGCTGATTTTGAAGAACGTTGAGGAAATATTTTGAGCCAATATAGGCCGGTCTTAGGAAAATGACTGGTTGATTTTGTCAGTAACGTACGATCGGATCGCGAGTGATTTCGCACGACCGAAAGTACATCTGACGAATGAAACCTGATTGTAATCCAAACGATCGCGACCCTGGTACTAGTGATAATTCCTCTCGTTCTCTCGAAATTTAGACCATCACGATTCGGACAATCTTAGGTCGATACGCGTAACGCCTAAACTGCCGCTCGTTAGTGAGAGACCCTAAAACTGCGAAACGAGCATATTGAGATTACAATATTGGACCCGAGTTTCGATATCAAAATCTCAAGGGTAATTATGACTATTTTGCAAGACGGACGTCAATTGGTAATGGCCATTCGTGTTTGGGATTAAAACAGTTGAAAACGGAAGATTTGACAGAAAGTGAGAAAAAGACTATTTTGCCCCTAAGAACGCCGAGGCCGATTTCGGAGGCCGTTTGAGGTTATTTTTCGCGGCCAACGTCATTTTGGGGTATCCGAGTGTATTTGGAATGATTCTGGACAGAAAGTGGAATGTTCGACACCTAATTTTTAGCCGATGCGTCATAAAAAATAGAAAATTCGAGATTTTGGTTTCCGATCGCGACGGAGCCCGTTTCTTGAGCAAAAAGTGTCGTTTTTTAATTCCGTCTGTTGGATTAGTTTTTATAAATGATTTTCTATCCATTTCATACAAAAACCCGAAAAGTCAAATGGTTGACTTTGGCGTTGACTTTTTGGTCAACCCTTTGACCAAAAGTCAACCCCAGGTCAAATTGGGGCTTTTTGCATAAAAAGATTCCTTTCAAGTCCAATTTCACTTTAGAAGTGGAAATTTCAGAAAAATTCAAAGATTTGATCATAAAATCAAGCTCCTAGTGAAAAGTCAACTAGGGTTTGACTTTTGGTCAAACCTTTGACCAAAAAAATTGAAAAAATTCAAAAATCCCCAAATCATTTTATTTTACTTTCAATTTACCTTTGGCATTAGAAATTTTACAAAAATCGATTTTGAATCAACTTTTTCCCAAATTACGGAAGTTGATTCAAATCGGCCAAAAATGAAATTACTTCATTTCTAGTCATTTTTTAGATTAGTTTTCTTCACGACATTTGATCTAGAGGTCATTTTATATCCAATTTTTGAACCAATTTTGTGATTCCAAGTCAAACACAAAAACCCCCAATTTTAGCCCTGATCAGTGATTTTGATCGATTCTTCATGATGCGCGCAATTGAGGCACAAATGAGCCTAATTTCTTATATGAAACCCAAATTCAAAATCAATTTTGGAAAAGTCACATGAATTTGGGTCAATTTGATCAATTTAGTGATCCAATGATTAGGAAGTCTAAGAGTGATTGGTCTAATTAATGCAATTCAACTTGACCCACTCTAGACTAATATTCAATTTGATGAATTGAGACTCAATTTGGTTAGCTAGACTTCAATTAAAGTTGTTAGTCTAGCTCGGTCATGCAATTACCCAAATTCAGAGCTAATTGTCTCAAATCGGTTTAATTCAAATTGAACTAATCCGATCAAATTAGTCATTTTCCGGTCGAAAATTTTGATGATCAATAATCCGGTCGGACCAACCGAGGTCAATCACATTCTCTTGAGTGCGAAAATGACAAATTTGACCTTAATTGAGAATTACAAAAAAAATGACCAAAATACCCTTCTTCAAGGATTAAACAAATTAATTAGGGGATTATCAAATCAATCATGGCCATTCATCTAAAATTGATCATGACCATCCATGATGCCATGTCATCAATCCTTAGCTATTAAGGAATATTCTTAATCATTAAGGATCCATTTTGAGCCATTTGATTGATCTAAGGGCTAAAATTCAAAGTTGGGCAAGGTATATAGCATTTTTCCCTCCAAAAATTGGGGGGGATGTCCATTTTCAGATCTGAATTCTCTCTCCTCTCTCTCTCTTCTCTCTCTCTCTCTCTCTCTCTCTCCCTCTCCCACGATTAACTCTCTCTCTTGAGCTCCCTCTCGGCCGCCGGCCATCCGGCGCCTTGCCGGCCTCTTCCCGGCGAGCCGCCGCCACACCGGCGTCCCCCACGGCGGCACAAGGCTGATCGCAAGATCAGCCTCCTTCACCGGTGGCCGGAGCTTCCTTTTCCGGCGAGTTCTTCATCTCGGCAACAGTACCGGCAAAACTGCCGGTGTTGTGTCCAGCCGGTTCAACCGGCTGATCCGGCTCTCCGGCGGCCTCCTCCGGCGGTTCCAAACCTCCGACTACCTCCCTCGGCATCCCCAAGTCGCTGTGGTGCCCGGCCTTGCATCAAACAGCCGCCGGATCACATCGTTTTCTTAGTTTTTTACTGATTCGTTTACTCGAGTAAAAACGAGTCGGTTCTAACATCATCTCTTGCAATCTATTGTCGTAGATCGGCTGAGCTTTCCGAGGTCTCTCCGTGCAATTCTAGATCAGAATACGGAGTCCGGATCGCTCGCTTGAGCGTTGGATCATCGCAAGACAAGGTAAGAACGCCTAAACACAACTCTGTAAATTCGTGTGCAGTAAATCCTGATTGCTTGAGATGCTGTTTTGAGCTAGTAAACATCGAAATCTGATGAAGTGATAAACTAGAGAGTCGTAGAACTCGTTCTTAGCTTCGATTTGATATATAATATGCCTCGATCGGACTTGATTTGCTATGTCAAAACCTGTTTAGAAGTCACGATCAGAATCTGTAATTGTTGTGCAAAGTCTGTTCTGATGATTCCCTGACTGACGTTGTGCTGTTCATTGAATTTTATGATTTTCTACGATCATTTTCTGGAAAAACTTCCTTCATGAGAATTGTTAAGAACATCTAGATCTGTTCACTGTAAAATTTTCAAAAATTTCTGAGCATGATAGCCTAGCACGATTTACAACGTCATCTGCATATGGATCGGATTTCATGCTAGTTTCAGTTGACCTTTGTATGTTCTTCAATTTTCATAAATTCGTGTGTTCGAAATATGAAAAAATTTTCTTCACGAAAGTTCTTCCTGAGATCAAGATCTTTCAATTGATACTAATTTCATCAAAATCGGAGATCATTTGAATTTTCAAAAGGAATTCTCACAATTTGATCAGAATCTGTGTTCAGATCTGATTTTCATTCCTTTGAAGTTCAAAAGATGTTTCTCCGAATTTGATGAAGTTAGGGTCCTTTTTTGCAAAAAATCAAAACTTCAAAGTTGTTCATTGGGGTCTCATTATGTCAACTGAACATTTTGAGGACCTAATTGCAATTTTTGGAGGGTTGATTTGCTTGAAAAATCTTCTCGGGCTAAAATTTCATTTGCAATTGAGTCCCTCGCGAAAATCGAATTTTATAAAAATTTGGAGGGCTTTTTAGCAAAAACTTAAAACACAAAAGTTGTTGCACACAGGGAATCCTAACGGCACAAAAATTTTCGCGCTGTTTTGATAAGGTTTGTTATTTTTCCCGCCTTTAATTTGAAATTCGTAACTGAACCATGTCCAGCCTGTCACTGAGACTTAATCATGCATTTTCGGGAAATTTGGTTAGGATTTAGGAAAAGTGGTCTTCATGACTTTTGTTCCTCATGTTATAAGCTTTCTAATGACACCTGATTCGCTTCATTTGAATGTCATTAGGATAGTTAATCATGCTTGAACAGAATTGATCCGATTTAGATGTTAATTGAATAAGTGGTCTTTCTCATAAAGCCCACTTCCTCTTGTTTGATTGGTTTTGAAATAAGGCCCATGGGCCTAAACGCATGTTCATTTATGATTACGCATGTCTATGTTAGATGAATGTTAGGCCCGATGCATGTTCGGCGGGTAGCCCATTCATGATCATTAGAACCCGACTTTAGGGGTTAATTGATATGAGTTACCGTTTTGTGAATACAAATGGTAGCTCATTATCATTAACCATTAATCAAACAATGTTAGGTGATTAGTGGGTGATTGAATCGAAACGCATGAAAAACAAAGGCCGATCCCGAGGCCCGTGCTTAATTAGTGATTTGGTTGCATCTTTGTTCTTTCATATGTCATTATGAATGAATGTATGAATGTAAACATCGACACCCGAGAGGCGGTCCAAGGAAGAAAAATCCAAAATAGAAGACCAAGGTGATTGACCGATGTCCAATCCGGTCTCAATTTGTACTCATTTGATGATGGTTCTAAACCGATGTCCAATCCGGTTTCAATTTGTACTTAAATTCATTCATCCCCGACCATGTCTCGGGATTTCAATTTGTGTTGTAATAAACACCCGACGAGTTGCGGGTTCTTACTTTTTACTTTCTCGCACCTAGAATTAGCTCGTCCTTTCAATACTTCGAGTGTTTACTTCAAGAAATGTCTTTCAATACAATTGATTGTTTCTTTCTTTTTCTAGACTAAGATAGGATTAGTTTAGAATCTTAAATGAAAATGCAAAAACAAGATGCATGATCATCTAGTGGACTAAGACTTTGGCATGAAATCATAAAAAACAAATGCATGACGATTTAGATAACAACCATGTTAAGTTTAGCGGTACCGAAAGGGCGTTAATAGAAATATTAACGTAAGCTAGTCCCCGAACCTTTGATCTCTGGTTTTCGTAGAAACCGAAACGAAATTCCCGCGTTTCGGTTGGGTTTTCTAGCCGACCCCCGACCTAGGCTAGTGGCGACTCCTTAAAAAATAAAAAATCAATCCGCTGTCACGCGAGATATGGATTTAGGGAAAATCCACGTTCATGATCAATGGATCATATGGCTAAGCAAGAGATTTACACTTCGGTAAAATCATTTTTTTAAGATGCCATATGAAACATCTCATGAACACTTATCTCTAAACCCGCCTCTCCCGCGAGGGGCAGGTCGCGACAGGCTTGGCGACTCCACTGGGGACTAGGTTACAAACCTAAGTGGATTAAAGCCGTAATAAACTTGTTGGTTGTTATCTCACTTGTCTACATTTTGTAGCATCGACTGCATGTCAAAGTCGCGTGGAAAAATGAGGTTAGTCCACTAACCATGTGTTAAATGGTTTTATAGGTGGGAGCCATAAGGGGTGGAGTGAATGCAAACCCTTTGTTTTGTAGGTGGTGTTCGGATGAATGTCGAATGTATGAGATTATATTGAAGTGTTGTTTGCTTTAGATTTAAATGCATGTTTATTTGCTTTAGCACAACACAAATGCACCCACATCCCGCGGTCTAAAACCCCGGATCGCTTTAGGGTACCTTTAGGAGGTATTAAGAGTGGAATCCGCATGTGAATCCATGTGGTAATCCATTCTTCAATACCGCTCATCTTGATTAGTAAGAAGTGCACCGGCCGACGTTAGTAGCGGTGGGTAAACTCTTCTTATCTAATTAAGATGGGGACCTTAAACCTTTAGAATCCTACCCTTAGGTGTCAAAACTCACATGTTCTCATGCGATGTGTCGATGTGTTTGCCATTTTCTCTTCATGGTAAGGTTGATTGTATCGTTCTACAATTTCAATTATGCCATTTCAAATTCCACGTTATTTTCTTTTTTTAATGCGTGGTGATTAATCTCGATGCCCCAAATTAGGGTTAGTCAAAATGGATATGTCGGAGATTCGAATCGTCCCCGTTCCAAGAGCTCTCGTGACTATGTGGGAAAGTCTCGAGTCAAAGCATAAAGACTACGTGGAAAAGAGGATCGGATATCTTCCCGCGCTCTTATATATCGAGCCTCGGATCGCCATGATCAAAGCATTGTCTCATTTTTGGAACTCGAAGACATCCACTTTTGTGTTTGGTCGAAATGAGTTGACCCCTACAATTGAGGAGTATGATATTGCCATTGGTAGGGTCGGGTCTTTTGGTCTAGTTAGTCCTCCAATAGATATAGATCCTATAACTCTTTTGAGCCAATTCTTAGGAATCGACATTCTCCAAATCAAAGGCGTTCTTAGAGGAAATTCCAACGCACTCTCTTTCACATTCCTAGAACAACATTTTTCTAGTTTGCCAAAAGAATCGGGTAATCAAATTCCTCGAGTTTTTCTCTTAGCATTCTTTGGTTTTGTGATTTTCCCATTCACCAAAAAGACTATGGATCCTTCAGTAGTTCATATTGTCAACCAAGTGTGTATGTTCAAAAGATTCTCAAATATGATCTTAGGCGAGACCTTTGTGTCACTCAATAGGTTCAAACAAAACAGAAATGGTACCTTTAGAGCCCCAATAGGTTTACTCCAAATTTGGTTGGTCTCTCACCTCAAAGATTTTGGTTTGAGCTTAAAAATCATAGATGTGTCCAAAGATTGTCATCCTATCTCGCTTTTCCGAGAAAAGGAAAAAATCTTTCCCTTTTGGTCATTCTCAACTTGGTTTAGTTTTTTCAAGAACCTTGTTCCAAATCAAATCCAATGGCATGTTCGTTGGCTTGGAAATCCCGAGGTGCGCCTTAATAACGGATCCGACAACCCAATCCCACTTTTGGGTCTTACGGGGTCTACGTCATATTACCCTTTTAGGGTGATCCGTCAATATCGCGCACTTCAAAAGATTCCACCATTCCTCAAGCTGGGGTTATATCATTTTGACTATCGCAAAGATGTCATCCAAAAGGATCAAATGACCGACGTGAAGGAAATGGTCAAATCTATCATTGATATGTGGTACAAATGCCGCCCGGAGCCGATTATCATTACCGATGAGTCGGAATTAGAAGGAGAAATGAAGATACATCATGCGTTGCCGGAGTACATACACCGTCGACTTGAGCTCGAGCTTAAAGTGGATCTTCCTAATGTTCCCGAGAAGCCAACTCAACAACAAGCTATAGCCGCAAGAGCTTTTAAGGAAAAGAATGAAGCTTTAGCCGAGGTTGAACGTTTGACCCAAGAAAACAAACGAATTCGCCTCGCGCCTAAAGAGGATCCATTAGGAGTTTGGCTATATTCCATGAGGAAATCTCCTTTCATGTAATTTTCCTTTTATAGATTCGATGTATAGGGTTTCCTTTTTACTCATTTTAGTAATGATGTAATAGGATTCTCTTCTTGTCTTTAAGGGATTGTATTTCACAAATTTTGTTGTTAATAGTGAAATTTCCCTTTGTGTGTGTTTTATTTTCCGAGATTCCAATGGAATATAGATGGGGCATCTTGATTAATCATCGCGTGTTACCCCTTTAATTGTATAATTTCTTGTGAAGAAATTATGATAAGAGATTATTCACGTGATATTGGGATCATGAGAATATTTCTTATCTCTATTTCATCTAAAGAAAATATAAAATTGAAGGGTTTTATATTTTCGTCTCGATTCATTTTCCGTATGCTAATTTGATTTCTGTTTTTTACAGAGAAAGTATTAAAATACGGCTGAATCGCGTTTTATTATACGCACCCGTCGTCAAGCAAGGATGGAGAACGAAGACACTCGTGCTCGCGTTATTACCATCGAGAATCAAATGGCGCAAATGATGGCGCTCTTAACCGATCTTGCAAATCAAGTAAAGAACTTCACGCCTGTGGCTCCTGCTGCTGCGGCTTCTACTCCCAATGCGCCCACTAGTGCGCCGGTGATAGATCCAGTTGATAAAGGACCTGTTGAAGAAGTTCCCGTTAATGCCATTCCTACCGTCATTGATTTGGAAGCTCCACCTAAGGAGTCGCCTGTCGCTCATATGGATGAAGAGAGTGCGAGACGCCTCGCAAAATTGGAAGAACGCCTATGCATGTTGCAAGGTTATCAACTCCAAGGTTTTGATAAGTTGTCACCTTTTACAAAGGTGAAAGTTCCTGATTTTTACAAGGAGCCCGAATTCTCAAGGAAGTACGATGGAACTGGGTGTCCTAAAACCCACTTGAAATATTATTTGAGCAAGATGGCTCGTTATTCCGATAACACCCCGCTTTTGATCAACAATTTTCAAGATAGCTTGGCAGACTCCGCCTTGACTTGGTTCATCGAATTGGATTTGGAGAAAATTTGCACCTGGGAAGATCTTGCAGATGAATTCCTTCAGCAATACAAGTTCAATACCGAAATTGCTCCAACCCGTGAAGAACTGGTCCGGGTTGACAAAAGGAGGATTGAAACTTTTAGAGCATATGCCCAAAGGTGGAGAACTATGGCGTCTCAAGTCAAACCTCCGTTGTCCGAGAAAGAGATCATGCAGCTGTTTCTTCGAGCATTACCTCGAGAATACTTCGACAAGATGTTTAATAACACTTGCATTAATTTTCCCGCAATGGTTGAGTTGGGAGAGCGTATTGAAGGAATTATGCGGGAAGGTCGATTGTCCGAGACGACGACTCGCAGATTTACCTTAAAGAAGGATAAGGAGCCAACTGTGGAGGTTGCCTATATTCAAAATCCTAATGCTCAAAAGCCACTAAACGCACCAGTTCAAAGGTCCGTTGTAGAAACAGGAGGTTCTTCCCGGAATTTTGACCGAAAAGGAAAAGCTCCGCAAAGACAATTCACGCCATTACCAAGACCTATGTCTCAGTTGCTACCGATGTTGATTGAACAAAGGCTTGTAGCAAAAGAAATCCCGAGAGACAACCCACCAAAGTTTGCTGGGTTTGATTTGGCAAAATCTTGTGTATATCACATGGGTGAGAAGGGCCATGATGTGAACAATTGTTACACTCTCAAGGTCAAAATTCAGAACCTGTTGGATAAGAAGATCTTGTCGTTTAAAGATGCCACGCCAAATGTTCAACAAAATCCGCTCCCTAATCATACCGAAGCCGTTAACGTGATATTTGGAGACGAGAATGAGAAACCTTTCTTGTTCGATGTGACGAAGTTGGAAGAGCTATTGACTATAGCTAGAGATCAACCGAAAGAAGGAAATGTATCCCGGGAGGAGAAAATGTATTGCTTAGCCAAGATGTTCGCTTTAGGCATAATTCAGCCTCTTCAAGAAAGGAAGCCCGAAAGGTCCATCGAGACCGCTGTAATTGATTTGTCGTCAGAAAAATTCTCATGCAAGTTCGTGGATGAAGCCTCATGCTCTAAGCTAAAAGATGATGGGTACGAGCCAGATGTTGATGAACCGTGGGTTGATACTTATTCCGATAGTGATTCGGAATGTGAGAGTAATAATGCCTGTCGAGATCGTGAATTTATAAAGAAGGCTATCGAGAAAGGTGAAATTGTTGATACCCTCGGACAGCCGAGTGGTAAATATGACTTTATGGTCAAATATACGCCATCTCCAAGTTTCTTCGTTGACCTAAAGGATATCGTTCCCGATGGATGGGGAAGCATGGATGATGAAGGCACATCCACTAATGAAGACAAGAAGCATGTTTCCAACATGGATTCTGATCTTAGCGTTAGTAAGACTCATTGGAACCGCGAATTTGTAATGACCGCTCGTGAGCATGATGAAGTGGTTGATACTCCAAGGCAACCAAGTAGGAAGTATGACACTTTTGTCAAATGTTTGCCTCCGCCAAGTTTCTTCGTTGATTTGAAAGACATTGTTCCGACTGGATGGAGTGATGACGGAAATAATGAAGAAGCTCTTTCCGATGCTGATTCGGAATTTAAATATCATACCTCCCACTGGGATCGGGAGTTCGTTAGGAAAACAATTGAAAAGGGCGAAATTGTTGACACTCTCGGGCAACCAAGTGGAAAATACGATTTTATGGTGAAATACTCTCCTCCTCCAAGCGCTTCTATCGACCCTAAGACTATCGTCCCGAGTGGATGGGGGTCCGAATTTGAAGATGATGGCATGGTAGCCATGATTGATCCTGTTGTGATTGAATTGAATGCAACTTGTGAAATCCAAGCGCACGTTGTGGAACCAGTGGTTATTGATCTAATGGCCGATAGCTTCGGAAATATAGAGATTTCTAATGAAGATATTGGGCCTGTGGTGATTGAGTTGCCACCGAAGAAGAAGGAAAATTTGAAAGAAAGAATTCCTCCTGTTTATGACTCTAAGGCAGTTCCTTGGAATTATGAGATAGACGCTGTTACTCGGTCAGGCCGATGTTTTCCATCTCGTGAAGGTGTCGAGAAAAAGGCTGTAACTGAAGAAGAGGCGGAACAGCTTCTCAAAACTCTCAAAACGAGTGAATCAGAAGTGATCGAGCAGTTAAGGAAAATGCCGGCTCAAATCTCATTACTTGAACTATTCAAGTCTTCCGAGAAACATAGAAATGCTCTCTTAAAGGTTCTTAATGAAGTACATGTACCCGAAACAATTGGAGAGGTACAGTTGGAAGAGTTTGTAGGTGCTATCCTTCTTAAGGATCAAATTTCTTTTTCCGAAAAGGATTTGCCGCCGGAGGGGCGAGCACACTCTAAAGCATTATACATCTCTGTTCAACACTTTGATACAAGGATATCAAGGGTTCTTATTGATAATGGTTCAGCTCTCAACATCTGTCCGTTATCAACTTTGCGCCGTCTAGGTGTGGGTATGGATAATGTTCGTCCTTCTAAGACTCCAGTCAGAGCCTTTGATGGCATGAAAAAGGAAGCTCTTGGAGAAATTGACTTGCAACTGATGATTGGTCCAGTTATGTTCGCTCAAAAGTTTCAGGTGCTCGATATCCCAAGCAACTTCAGTTTGTTGTTGGGACGACCTTGGATTCACGCGGCGGGTGTTATACCCTCAAGTCTACATCAGATGATCCGTTTTGTCGTATGTGGCAAGATTATAACGGTACATTGCGAGAAGGATACCGAAACTTTCAACAATACTGCGATTCCTTATGTGGAGCCAGAAGTAAAAGGAGAATCAAGCTATTACTCATTTGAGTTAGTGTCAGTATCTCATGTGCCCGCAGGCACTGTTGTGAGGAAGCCTCACTATTCAAAGGCGGCCCTTATGTCTAGCAAAATGTTGATCGAGTATGGATTCATTATTGGCAAAGGATTGGGAAAGCTGTCCCAAGGTATTCTCACACCCATTGAGGTGACTAAGAGAAAGAAGCGAGAAGGCTTAGGTTACCAAGGCGATCAACAAGATCAAGGTAATCAGAAAGGCCCAAGCATCAAAGAAAAGAGTTACCGACGTTTACTCCCTCCTCCGTTGAAAGATTTCTTCCCCGGACCGTCAAAGCTCCTCCAAGATGAAGAAATAGACATTTATGATATCGTCGATTTATTTGAAGAGAATTTTGTGGGTGTCATTTCCGAGAGCTTCGAAGATGATCTACCTACCGATCCCGCTGTGTAAGGGATGTTTCCATTGTTTTACTTTGTTTTCAATTGTAATCCATCTAATTCTCCCCTGCGAGGGAATTCCATTTGTTCATTTGTTTTGTTCATTTCAAGTGTTGTAATAATTCGGATCACGAGCTTCGGATCCAAAACATTATATAGCATTCATTTGCAATTCAATAAAAGCATATGCATGTTTTGTTAATAGACGTGCAAAAGTATACCAAACCAGCCCTATGATGATGCTTTGAGGCCTGGACTTTTGCACGATCTATAATTTTCAAAATAATTTTGGAACAAGGATGTCCAATGATATGAGGACGAGTTCCCCTTGAAATTTTCGAAAATTTGGAATTCGAAAAATTTGTTTTCATCACATCTTCATGCATTGCATTTCTTATCTTCATATACTAACCATTTTGCTTGTTGCATCTCAGGCATGACACTTTGCATAACCATAGTAGTCATATGCATGGTTTGGATTCATGTCCAAAAAACTCATACGAATCTGATTATTCCGATCTCGAAAATGAAGAGGATTCCCAGGTTATTAAAAGAGAATGGATCCGACATGAAGAATCCGTACCTCCTACAGAAGAACGAACTGTTGTTGTAAATTTGGGCGATTCAGAAAATCCCAAAGAAACAAAAATTGGAACAAGTCTCTCTCAAGCAGATGCTGATCGACTGATCGAACTATTGAAGGAATATCAAGATGTCTTTGCTTGGTCATATGCTGACATGCCGGGTCTGGACCCCAACATTGTGGAACACACGTTGCCTCTTGATCCTACCATTCCACCTAAGAAGCAGAAGCTTAGGAGGACAAAGCCAGAATTATCCAAGAAGATTGAGGAAGAAGTCATGAAACTGTTAAAAGTTGATTTCATCGAAGTTACTCATTATGCTGATTGGATTGCTAATGTCGTCCCAGTCATGAAGAAAGATGGGCGAGTTCGGGTATGTGTCGATTACCGCGACTTGAACAAAGCAAGTCCTAAAGATGACTTCCCATTACCACATATTGACGTCCTGGTCGACAGCACCGCAGGATTCGAATTATTTTCTTTCATGGATGGTTTCTCTAGCTATAACCAAATCCGAATGAAGGAAGAAGATAAGACTAAAACATCATTCATCACCCCATGGGGGACATTCTGTTACAAAGTTATGCCCTTCGGCTTGAAGAACGCAGGGGCAACTTACCAAAGAGCCATGGTGACACTATTCCATGATATGATGCATAAAGAAATTGAAGTTTATGTCGATGACATGATCGCTAAATCACGACAAGGTGAAGACCACATTGAAGTCTTGAAGAAACTGTTTGATCGACTTAGAAAATTCAAGCTAAGGCTTAACCCCGCCAAGTGCATTTTTGGGGCAAAGTCTGGGAAGCTTCTTGGATTTATGGTTAGTAACAAGGGCATCGAGATTGATCCCTCGAAGGTGAAGGCCATTTGTGATTTAAAACCTCCTTCTACTGTTAAGGAAGTTCGAAGCTTGTTGGGAAGATTGAATTATGTTGCAAGATTCATTTCCCAATTATCAGAAACAGCTAAACCATTCTTTAAGCTGTTGAAAAAGAATGCCAAAGTTGAATGGAATGAAGATTGTCAGAAATCCTTTCAACAATTGAAGCAATATCTTTCACAACCACCAGTTTTGGTACCGCCCACTCCGGGTATACCTTTGATCTTGTACCTCATCATTCACGATGAGTCTTTGGGAGCTATGTTAGCGCAGAAAAGACCAGAGGATGGAAAGGAATGCGCTATTTACTACCTCAGCAAAAAGTTTACTTCTGGTGAAGCTCGATATCCAGAAGTTGAGAAAACGTGTGTAGCCTTAATTTGGGTATTACACAGACTACGGCAATACACTCTTCATCATCGTATTCTACTTGTGAATGAGAACGATCCTATCAAGTATCTTTTGGAAAAGCCTGCACTGGTTGGAAGGCTTGCCAAATGGCAAATATTACTCTCCGAGTTTGATATCCAGAGCATGTCTCAGAAGTCCGTCAAAGGTCGAGCCATAGCTGATATGTTGGCTGAAAATCCCTTAAAGTCAAATGACTGGGATGAAATTGATGAAAGAATCCATTTGGTGTCACAAGACAAGTGGGTCATGTATTTTGATGGAGCTGTTAATCTCTCCGGTTCAGGTACTGGAGCAGTCCTGATATCCCCAACAGGTCAGCATTATCCAGTAGCCGCAAAGTTGGTATTTCCTTGTACCAATAACATTTCAGAATATGAAGCTTGCATCCTTGGTCTTCAATTAGCCATCGATATGAAGATTAAGAGATTACAAGTTTATGGCGATTCCGCACTTATCATTCTCCAAACAGGAGGTGAATGGCAAACTCGTGATGCGAAATTGATTCCTTATCATGAGTATCTTAAAGATTTGGTGGAGGAGTTCGAAGATATCTCGTTCGATTATTTGCCAAGATCTCAGAATCAATTTGCCGATGCTTTGGCAACATTATCCTCAATGTTACAAGTAACTGATGGATTGAACGTTGATCCTTTGCAAATCGACGTTTTAAAGAAACCTGCATATTGCATGGTTATAGAAGAAGAACTTGATGGTCAACCATGGTATTATGACATCATGAATTACCTTCGAGAAGGAAAATTTCCCCAAGGAAGTCAAGCTAAGGATCGAAAATACTTGACTAAATTAGCTTCCAAATTCTTTCTTAGTGGAGGTGCTTTGTACAAGAGATCTTTTGATTCGGTCCTGTTGAAGTGCGTAGACACCAAAGAGGCCAATTTATTAATGAAGGAGATACATGAAGGAGAATGTGGTCCTCATATGAATGGCCATCTTTTAGCAAGGAAAATCATGAGGCTAGGTTATTATTGGTTAACCATGGAAGCCGATTGCATTCAACATGTCAGATGTTGTTATCAATGTCAAATTTATGGGAACAAAATCAATGCTCCCCCAAATGAATTACATCAAATGTCCGAAGCATGGCCTTTCTCAATGTGGGGAATTGACATTATCGGACCAATCAATCCTAAGGCGTCAAATGGACACCGCTTCATTCTAGTGGCTATTGATTACTTCACCAAATGGATCGAAGCCAATTCTTATGCTCATGTCACCGCGAGAAGTGTGGCAAAGTTTATTCGTCGAGACATTATTGCTCGATACGGGGTTCCCGAAGCAATTATCACGGATAATGGGTCAAATTTGAATAACAAAGTAGTGGATGAGCTACTCAGTAAGTTTCACATTCGCCACTTGAATTCTTCTCCTTACCGCCCACAAATGAATGGAGCTGTGGAGGCGGCAAACAAGAATATAAAGAAGATTCTGTCCAAGACGGCAGAGAATTACCGAGACTGGCATGATCGGTTGCCATATGCGTTAATGGCTTATCGAACTTCCATTCGCACCTCGACTGGGGCAACACCATTCTCATTGGTATATGGGATGGAAGCAGTTTTACCCGTGGAAGTGGAAATTCCTTCATTAAGGGTACTTTCGCAAATAAAGCTTTCCGAAGCAGAGTGGATTCAACAGAGATTTGAACAGCTTAATATGATTGATGAAAAAAGGGTAAAAGCCCTATGCCATGGACAAAGCTATCAAAAGCGAGTAGCTAAGTCATTCAACCGTAAGGTTCGACCCAGACATTTTGAGATCAATGATCTGGTTTTGAGGAAAGTCTTACCCATTATTCCAGATCGTGGAAAGTTCACTCCCAATTATGAAGGGCCATATGTCATCAAGAAAGTGTTGCCTGGTGGAGCATTGATTCTTGTAGAAATGGATGGCCGAGAGTTGCCAAAACCTGTGAACGCAGATGCTGTCAAGAAATATTTTCCCTGAATAAAATGTTTCGAGTTGCTTTGGACTGAATCCAAGTCTCCTTAAGAACGTTTGCATCATGCATTTCATGCATACATAGCATTTTTGCATGATTGTTCATTTTGTAGGTACTCAACTGCTCCCCAGGGAAGCTATTCCAAACCTCAAGGAATCAAGCCCAAGGAAGTTGCTACATCAAATCAATCTTCTCCCTAGAATTTAGGAAGTAGATCCCATGTGTGAAAACCTTTTTCTGTCCAAAAGGTTTTTCAAGTTTGAAATAAAAATCCCCAAAGGAGTTTTTTAAGAAAAATCACTCAAATGTTTTGATTTATCAAATTTCCTCACAGACAGGAGATTTAACTAAATGATCCTTTGAAAAACAAAAAGAGGATTTCTCAAAAATGCCAAATGGAAATGCCTAGGATGATAAAAGGCAAGCCTTTGATCAAACATGTCCCTATACTCATTTTGAGAGAATTGAGCGAAAAAGCCATGTCGTAAGACGTAGGATTCGTTCACATTGAATACATGGATTGAGATGATAAAAGGCATTTCATTTCTCTATCCTAAACACTCATGTTATCCTTTGCTAGCCACTTTGAGCCAAATAAGGAGAATTCTCAAAATACCCCTGTCAAGAACCACCCCACATTGGGGCAAAATAAGAAGTTATGGTTGATCATTTTTGGAGCAAAAAGATTAAGAAAGATTTTATTGCTTTCACTTGCATCAACCTTCTTGTGATAGTTTCAGATGGATCTTTATGGAAGCTCGAAGCATCCCAAAGTGAAGAAGAGCATTCTTTTCCTCTACCCCAAACACAATTATCCTTTGCTTAGCCAAATTGAGCCTTAAGCATGTTCATTTCAAAGCCCAAAATGATGATTATCTCCCTACATTGGGGCAATGCATATGATTTACCAAGGAGATTTAGAAATTGGTAAATATGTATAAAATGTCTCGAGAGTCCAAAGAACTCAAAAGATAAATATTAGGGGGCATGAAAAAGCAGTGTGCCTGGTAAAAGCAAGGCCGATGCCCATGAAAAAACATGTCAAAAGCAAAAGCAAAAGCAAAAGCAAGAAAAAGCAACATGCTTATGCTTAAAACAAAATTCCATTTGCATAAGATGCTTAGAAAGAGCAAAGCTCTTATGTTGCAAGAAAAATGGACTCTCGAGACAATTTGGTTTTCAAGAATCAAATAATGTCAGATTTGAATGATTTGGTAATGATGCCAAGATAATCATCATTTTTCTTTCAAACCCCTTTTATCAAATTTCAAGCCTTTTGAGCCTAACCCAAACCGACATTACAACCCTCTCCGAAGTCTCTTCCGATTGGGATGGTTTGAGTTAATGTAAAGATTTCACAAAGGAACTACCGCTAGAAGGAGTGGAAGTAATCCTATCTTATCTTATCTTCAAGGTTCTTGACTTGTAAACCCGCTGAAGATGTTGTTGGTATGTTTCTTTTCTTGGCCTCAAAGCAAATACCCTTTGTGTAAGCCCATGACCAAGCCTATATTACGGTCCTTTGGAAAGACCTTTCTGATCAACCAATTGTATTCAATGTGAATGTTTCCGAAAACCTTTGACATAGGTTCGTGAGGCATCACCAGTGAGAATTGAATAGCTTTCCCGCATCGATGAATGGGAATCAAAGCCTTTATGAGAGCCAGTGTGAAAGACCTTTTTGATTAGGTTATTTCCAACTTGGCATTTTTTACCTAACCTCTTTAGATGGTTATTCAAAGATCATTTTGTTAAAATTTCCTTTTAAGGATTTTGATAATCTCTGCCTTTCACCAAGAGTTGAAAAATTCCGTTTGATTTGTTGTTAAACAATCTCGGAACTCTTCTTTTCAAAATATCTTTCCCCAGTGGATCGGTTTTTGGTTAGCCTAAACCATAACTTTCACCTTCGGTTTTTGGTCATCCTAAACCATACCTTCGGTTTTTGGTTAGCCTAAACCATAACTTTCATTTTCGGTTTTTGGTTAGCCTAAACCATAACTTTCATTTTCGGTTTTTGGTCAGCCTAAACCATACCCTAGGTTCTAGGTCATCCTTAAACCTTGTCCTTAGGTTCCTGGTCATCCTTAAACCTTACCCTAGGTTCTAGGTTATCCTTAAACCTTGTCTTAGGTTCCTGGTCATCCTTAAACCTTACCCTAGGTTCTAGGTTATCCTTAAACCTTGTCTTAGGTTCCTGGTTATCCTTAAACCTTACCTTAGGTTCTAGGTTATCCTTAAACCTTGTCTTAGGTTCCTGGTTATCCTTAAACCTTACCTTAGGTTCTAGGTCATCCTTAAACCTTGTCCTTAGGTTCTAGGTCATCCTTAAACCTTGTCCTTAGGTTCTTGGTTTTCCTTAAACCATAGGTTTCCTACAAAACCATTTCTTTGTCTTTTCTTCCTTCATTCCACCCCATGAGAGAGAGAAGAACACATGAACGGTCTGACAATCCAACGGTAAGTGCTTCAGGTAAGACTCTGATCAAATGTCTTTGTCTTTATTTTCTTTCATTTCCCAATTGGAATCGACTAAAAATTTGCAGGTGCCAATTGGTCTTTGAGCGAAACCTCTTCGAACTCCCACTCAAAGAGGGGCAGCTGTTGACACCTAATTTTTAGCCGATGCGTCATAAAAAATAGAAAATTCGAGATTTTGGTTTCCGATCGCGACGGAGCCCGTTTCTTGAGCAAAAAGTGTCGTTTTTTAATTCCGTCTGTTGGATTAGTTTTTATAAATGATTTTCTATCCATTTCATACAAAAACCCGAAAAGTCAAATGGTTGACTTTGGCGTTGACTTTTTGGTCAACCCTTTGACCAAAAGTCAACCCCAGGTCAAATTGGGGCTTTTTGCATAAAAAGATTCCTTTCAAGTCCAATTTCACTTTAGAAGTGGAAATTTCAGAAAAATTCAAAGATTTGATCATAAAATCAAGCTCCTAGTGAAAAGTCAACTAGGGTTTGACTTTTGGTCAAACCTTTGACCAAAAAAATTGAAAAAATTCAAAAATCCCAAATCATCTTATTTTACTTTCAATTTACCTTTGGCATTAGAAATTTTACAAAAATCGATTTTGAATCAACTTTTTCCCAAATTACGGAAGTTGATTCAAATCGGCCAAAAATGAAATTACTTCATTTCTAGTCATTTTTTAGATTAGTTTTCTTCACGACATTTGATCTAGAGGTCATTTTATATCCAATTTTTGAACCAATTTTGTGATTCCAAGTCAAACACAAAAACCCCCAATTTTAGCCCTGATCAGTGATTTTGATCGATTCTTCATGATGCGCGCAATTGAGGCACAAATGAGCCTAATTTCTTATATGAAACCCAAATTCAAAATCAATTTTGGAAAAGTCACATGAATTTGGGTCAATTTGATCAATTTAGTGATCCAATGATTAGGAAGTCTAAGAGTGATTGGTCTAATTAATGCAATTCAACTTGACCCACTCTAGACTAATATTCAATTTGATGAATTGAGACTCAATTTGGTTAGCTAGACTTCAATTAAAGTTGTTAGTCTAGCTCGGTCATGCAATTACCCAAATTCAGAGCTAATTGTCTCAAATCGGTTTAATTCAAATTGAACTAATCCGATCAAATTAGTCATTTTCCGGTCGAAAATTTTGATGATCAATAATCCGGTCGGACCAACCGAGGTCAATCACATTCTCTTGAGTGCGAAAATGACAAATTTGACCTTAATTGAGAATTACAAAAAAAATGACCAAAATACCCTTCTTCAAGGATTAAACAAATTAATTAGGGGATTATCAAATCAATCATGGCCATTCATCTAAAATTGATCATGACCATCCATGATGCCATGTCATCAATCCTTAGCTATTAAGGAATATTCTTAATCATTAAGGATCCATTTTGAGCCATTTGATTGATCTAAGGGCTAAAATTCAAAGTTGGGCAAGGTATATAGCATTTTTCCCTCCAAAAATTGGGGGGGATGTCCATTTTCAGATCTGAATTCTCTCTCCTCTCTCTCTCTTCTCTCTCTCTCTCTCTCTCTCTCTCCCTCTCCCACGATTAACTCTCTCTCTTGAGCTCCCTCTCGGCCGCCGGCCATCCGGCGCCTTGCCGGCCTCTTCCCGGCGAGCCGCCGCCACACCGGCGTCCCCCACGGCGGCACAAGGCTGATCGCAAGATCAGCCTCCTTCACCGGTGGCCGGAGCTTCCTTTTCCGGCGAGTTCTTCATCTCGGCAACAGTACCGGCAAAACTGCCGGTGTTGTGTCCAGCCGGTTCAACCGGCTGATCCGGCTCTCCGGCGGCCTCCTCCGGCGGTTCCAAACCTCCGACTACCTCCCTCGGCATCCCCAAGTCGCTGTGGTGCCCGGCCTTGCATCAAACAGCCGCCGGATCACATCGTTTTCTTAGTTTTTTACTGATTCGTTTACTCGAGTAAAAACGAGTCGGTTCTAACATCATCTCTTGCAATCTATTGTCGTAGATCGGCTGAGCTTTCCGAGGTCTCTCCGTGCAATTCTAGATCAGAATACGGAGTCCGGATCGCTCGCTTGAGCGTTGGATCATCGCAAGACAAGGTAAGAACGCCTAAACACAACTCTGTAAATTCGTGTGCAGTAAATCCTGATTGCTTGAGATGCTGTTTTGAGCTAGTAAACATCGAAATCTGATGAAGTGATAAACTAGAGAGTCGTAGAACTCGTTCTTAGCTTCGATTTGATATATAATATGCCTCGATCGGACTTGATTTGCTATGTCAAAACCTGTTTAGAAGTCACGATCAGAATCTGTAATTGTTGTGCAAAGTCTGTTCTGATGATTCCCTGACTGACGTTGTGCTGTTCATTGAATTTTATGATTTTCTACGATCATTTTCTGGAAAAACTTCCTTCATGAGAATTGTTAAGAACATCTAGATCTGTTCACTGTAAAATTTTCAAAAATTTCTGAGCATGATAGCCTAGCACGATTTACAACGTCATCTGCATATGGATCGGATTTCATGCTAGTTTCAGTTGACCTTTGTATGTTCTTCAATTTTCATAAATTCGTGTGTTCGAAATATGAAAACATTTTCTTCACGAAAGTTCTTCCTGAGATCAAGATCTTTCAATTGATACTAATTTCATCAAAATCGGAGATCATTTGAATTTTCAAAAGGAATTCTCACAATTTGATCAGAATCTGTGTTCAGATCTGATTTTCATTCCTTTGAAGTTCAAAAGATGTTTCTCCGAATTTGATGAAGTTAGGGTCCTTTTTTGCAAAAAATCAAAACTTCAAAGTTGTTCATTGGGGTCTCATTATGTCAACTGAACATTTTGAGGACCTAATTGCAATTTTTGGAGGGTTGATTTGCTTGAAAAATCTTCTCGGGCTAAAATTTCATTTGCAATTGAGTCCCTCGCGAAAATCGAATTTTATAAAAATTTGGAGGGCTTTTTAGCAAAAACTTAAAACACAAAAGTTGTTACACACAGGGAATCCTAACGGCACAAAAATTTTCGCGCTGTTTTGATAAGGTTTGTTATTTTTCCCGCCTTTAATTTGAAATTCGTAACTGAACCATGTCCAGCCTGTCACTGAGACTTAATCATGCATTTTCGGGAAATTTGGTTAGGATTTAGGAAAAGTGGTCTTCATGACTTTTGTTCCTCATGTTATAAGCTTTCTAATGACACCTGATTCGCTTCATTTGAATGTCATTAGGATAGTTAATCATGCTTGAACAGAATTGATCCGATTTAGATGTTAATTGAATAAGTGGTCTTTCTCATAAAGCCCACTTCCTCTTGTTTGATTGGTTTTGAAATAAGGCCCATGGGCCTAAACGCATGTTCATTTATGATTACGCATGTCTATGTTAGATGAATGTTAGGCCCGATGCATGTTCGGCGGGTAGCCCATTCATGATCATTAGAACCCGACTTTAGGGGTTAATTGATATGAGTTACCGTTTTGTGAATACAAATGGTAGCTCATTATCATTAACCATTAATCAAACAATGTTAGGTGATTAGTGGGTGATTGAATCGAAACGCATGAAAAACAAAGGCCGATCCCGAGGCCCGTGCTTAATTAGTGATTTGGTTGCATCTTTGTTCTTTCATATGTCATTATGAATGAATGTATGAATGTAAACATCGACACCCGAGAGGCGGTCCAAGGAAGAAAAATCCAAAATAGAAGACCAAGGTGATTGACCGATGTCCAATCCGGTCTCAATTTGTACTCATTTGATGATGGTTCTAAACCGATGTCCAATCCGGTTTCAATTTGTACTTAAATTCATTCATCCCCGACCATGTCTCGGGATTTCAATTTGTGTTGTAATAAACACCCGACGAGTTGCGGGTTCTTACTTTTTACTTTCTCGCACCTAGAATTAGCTCGTCCTTTCAATACTTCGAGTGTTTACTTCAAGAAATGTCTTTCAATACAATTGATTGTTTCTTTCTTTTTCTAGACTAAGATAGGATTAGTTTAGAATCTTAAATGAAAATGCAAAAACAAGATGCATGATCATCTAGTGGACTAAGACTTTGGCATGAAATCATAAAAAACAAATGCATGACGATTTAGATAACAACCATGTTAAGTTTAGCGGTACCGAAAGGGCGTTAATAGAAATATTAACGTAAGCTAGTCCCCGAACCTTTGATCTCTAGTTTTCGTAGAAACCGAAACGAAATTCCCGCGTTTCGGTTGGGTTTTCTAGCCGACCCCCGACCTAGGCTAGTGGCGACTCCTTAAAAAATAAAAAATCAATCCGCTGTCACGCGAGATATGGATTTAGGGAAAATCCACGTTCATGATCAATGGATCATATGGCTAAGCAAGAGATTTACACTTCGGTAAAATCATTTTTTTAAGATGCCATATGAAACATCTCATGAACACTTATCTCTACACCCGCCTCATCCGAGCGATCGGGACAGAAAGTGGCAGATTTCGGCAAAAATTGGAAAATAATATTATTTTATTCCCGGAAACTTCGCAGAGGATTTTCGAGGGCTTAGAAAGCGAATTTCGCGATTCCGACTCTGGATTAGGTATCACATGAATATTTAGGACCGGTATGAGCGAAAATTGGAATTTCAGTTCCGGACGGAAAAATGACGGAATTGCCCCTAGGCCATTTTTGATTTATTTCGAATTTTGAATTAAATTTTGGAGATTAACCAAGGTTGGGTAAGGTTAACTAGAGTTGATTAACCATGGTTAGGGGCAAATGACCATAATACCCTTGCATTATTGGATGAGAATGGATATGGGCCATTGGATCAAGGGCATTTTGGGCAAATAGGCTAGGATTGTGACATGTGGCATCCACTCACCCCCTCCCTTGACCACCTTTGACCTTCTCTCTCTCTCCTCAGCTTTCTCTCTCCCCGCAATTCTCTCTCTCCTCTCCCGAAATCCTCTCGGCCGCTCCCTCTTCCACCGATCAGCACCGCCAGTCCACTGTTCACGCCGGAACAGCAGGTTTCGCCGGAGCTGCTGGCCGCCGACCGCCGAGTGCCGACCCCTGGTGCCGTCCCCAGCCCAGTCGCAACCCTGCCTCCCTCTCCCGCCGCCCGTGACCGCCCGTTGCAGCCGCTCCAGCCGAGGCGCGACAAGGACGCCGTCGCCGTCGCTGGGCTCGTCCGCCTGGCCGCGCCGCCGTGAACCGCCCCACTGACCGGCCTCACCCTCACCCTCTCTCTCTCCTGCATCCTCAGCCAACCCCCACCGAAGCTTTCCCTGTTCTGGCCGTGAGGAGGCCGTGAGCTTCGCCGGACCGCCGTAGGCCGCCGGCTTGCCTTGGAGCGCCGCCGCCGATTGTGCCGCTCGCCGGTCATCGGCCGCTCGCTCCCGTCGTCTCGCGTCGCTAATAGGCGAGTAAAACCACTAATCGCTGAATTAGTCTTAATTGTGCTAGATTAAGGGCTTAATTGTGGTAATTAGAGCCTAATTAAGTGTGTTTTGTGTAATGGATGGTTAGTGGACTTAATTAGGACTAATTACATTGGTTTAGTGGTAATTAGGAGAGGATTGGTGGGCTGAATTGGTGTGGGCTACATGGGCTCCGAATTTTGTGTTATTTGGGCCCAAGTTGGATAATTTAAATGGGCCCAAGTTGGATAATTTAAATGGGCCCAAGTTGGATAATTTTGAAATGGGCCTAGATTGTGAATTGAATTGAAATTGTTGAAGCCCAATTGGAATTAAATGAGCCCAATGAGAATTTAAATGGGCCTTGAATGTAAATTGTCTTGAATTGATTGAGCCCATTAGAATATTAAATTGGGCCTTTGAATGTGGATTGGCTTGGACTAGATTGAGCCCAATTGGAATTTGAACGGGCCTTGATATGAAATAAATTGAAATTGTCTTAAGCCCGATGGGAATCAAATGGAACTTGATTGTGAAATTCCACATTGATTGTGACCGACGGGTCAGGCCTACGGGTCGAGTGTGATTGTGACCGACGGGTCAGGCCTTCGGGTCGATATATAACTGTGACCGACGGGTCAGGCCTACGGGTCGAGTGTGATTGTGACCGACGGGTCAGGCCTTCGGGTCGATATATAACTGTGACCGACGGGTCAGGCCTACGGGTCGAGTGTGATTGTGACCGACGGGTCAGGCCTTCGGGTCGATATATAACTGTGACCGACGGGTCAGGCCTACGGGTCGAGTGTGATTGTGACCGACGGGTCAGGCCTTCGGGTCGATATATAACTGTGACCGACGGGTCGGGCCTTCGGGTCGAGTGATTAATGACCATTGGGTCATGGCCTTCGGGTCGATTTAATTGTCTATGAATTATATTAATATCGAAAGCCTAACCTGCAGGGCTGGAATATTGGAATCGGGCTGTGAGCCCATGTGAACTTATATTGATTTAATTACTGGTTCAGTGAATTGTGTGTTTTATTTATTTCTGGAGGTGCACGTTAGCCTAGTTTAGGATTAGAGATTTTACTTGCTGAGTTTATCTCACGGTTGTGGTAAAACCGATTTTCAGACCCCCGTCCATAGGATGCCGAGGAGGGCCCCTCTTTTTGGATATCCACATAGGATTCAACGAGGTGTTAGTGTTCATCCTTGTGGAGATGGATCAGCATATGTCAGATATCAATCGGTTGTACTGATAGATGTGGGAGAAGATCACAACGAGACTCAGGAGTACGTAGCCTGGTGTTATAGGGGAGCTAATGGTGTCACTGGACCTCCGATGAGGACTTTTGATGTTCCAGTAGATGTTAACGGCGTCATGATTCCCCAAATGGTGAGTGGAGAAGTCTCTGATCCTCCCGCCTCCCTTAGTGTAAGTAGCGTGGGCGATACGGTGGATGGACCGATACCAATGGACGAAGTGCAAGGTGGTGAGCAAGTTATAGCTGACGATGTGATTGAGGAAGAAAATGAAGAACTGAATCTAGAAGTAGTGGGAGAGAACGGTGAGCCAGCTGGAGAAGTGGCAGAAGTGGGGTCAGACGAAGAAGTTCTGTCAGAGGCGGATTCTTCTGAGGAATCTGCAGCACCAGCCGATCCAAACCGGGAGCCGTAGAGCTGGTTTCAGTGTTAGGTGTTAGATTAACCCCTCTTTTTGATGTAACTCTCCCTGGGTAGTTAGCTGACACCTATAGGCCACCGATCCTTTTTGTTTAGTGGCCTTGTTATGTATTCTTTTTGGTTGTAAATAAATAGTTTGTATAAAGTTTTAAAAAGGGTGTTTATATGTTAGTATTTCCTTAGTATATTATTGTCTATTGCTATTCATGGTTATAATTGCATGTCTGGGTGTATATATATATATATATACGTGGTTTCCGCATGTGACGTTTGTTTTTCTCTGATTTGGGTTTTGGGTCGGTGATGCAATCCTGGGAGCGTCACATTTTATTTCGACCTACGCGGATGATCATGCTTCGTGGGGTACGGGGCGTGACATCCCCGTTCGAATTGGTATCAGAGCAAGGACAGCTCTGTTTGATCTAGTTGAGCCTTGGAGTGATAAGGAGAAATGACCATGGGTAGCTATAGGGTGACTTAGTGTGCTAAGTGTACCTCCAGAATGTTTGTGCTTGACTATTGTGGTTGTTGTTTGAACCAGTATTGTGCAGGTGCGGCAGGACCCAAGGTAAGTTTGTAAGTCCTTGGGTGAAATTCATGTGCTGTTGTGTTAGCCGCATGCTGAGTGCTTAATTGTTTCTGTGTTTATACCTGCCTAGGACTTAGACCGGTTAGTTGGTTTAGGTCTCTAATTCCCGAATGGAATTATAGCAGGTAGTTGAGCACTCAGAGTCTAGATGAGCAGTGAAAGAGGAAGAGTGAGAGGACCCCCAAGGAGGGGCGCAGGCAGAGAAGCTCGTGGTAGAGGTCGTGGTAGAGCCAGAGCGATAGAGAATATAGTTGCGGGTGCTAGAGAGGAAGAGAACCCTAGAGTGGGTGTTGGGGCTGCAGCAGACCCCAGAGCTGATGTTAGGCAGGCGGAAGATCCGCGTATGGAAGGAGTTCTCAGAGCTTTAGATCGAATTGGAAATGTGATGGATAGACAGGCGCAGGAAAGAGAGAATGCGACTGCTCAGGCTGCTGAGGCCGCAGCCGTTGCTGCCGTCCATGAGAATCAAGCTCAAGCTCAGCCAGTGCAGGCTCAACCAATGGTGGCACCGAGACCAATGCACCAGTTGGTAGAGCATTTTCTTAAGCTAAAACCGCCTAAGTTCACGGGTAGAGGTGACCCCGAAGCCGCCCCGCGTTGGGTGGAGGAATTGGAAAAGGCATTTGAGCTGTTAGAGTGTACTGAGAGGGAAAAGATCTTATTGGCATCGTATCAACTGCAGGACAATGCCCATGACTGGTGGAAGGCGGTTAAGGATAGAGTGTTTCCAGAGTTTATGGAACCGACCTGGGCGATATTCGTCGAGCACTTCTATGGACAGTTTTTCTCTGAGAGTGCCCAGGAGAAGAAGATGGCAGAATTTATGAGACTTCGTCAGGGGTCAATGACAGTAGTACAGTATGAGGCAGAGTTTATTAGATTATCCAAGTTTGCCCCGAGAATGGTTGAGAATCCCCTGGACAAGGCTCGAAGGTTCCGGGATGGACTGAAACCGGAACTTCGTACTCAGATGCTTTTGTTGAATATTCGAGATTATAGAGAGTTATATGAGCGAGCCCAGACTATGGAACGGGATCAGATTGAAAGGGCATCAGCATCGGGTTCGAGATTTATTCCTAACCGGGACAATCGTCGCTTTGTGAGGAGACCAATGGCTAGTAATAGACGGTTTGTTCCGCCCCCGAGAAGGAGTATCGGGAAGCCCGGTCAGACGCCACATAGGATCGGACCTTGCTTTCGTTGTGGGAGTATGGGGCACCAGATAAAGAATTGCCCCCAGCAACGACTTTCGGGACCACCAGGACAACCGCAGCAGCCGCTCAGAATTGGAAATCAGGCCGGAAATCCCCCACCGGCTATTCAGGGCAGACCACCTGCGCAAGGACGAGTATATGCGTTAGCGCGAAAAGATGCTGAGGACGCGCCGGGTGTGGTCACAGGTACCATTTCTCTTTGCAATCATTCAGCATATGCGTTATTTGATCCCGGGGCAACCCATTCGTTTATTTCTGAGCAGTTTGTTAGATTGGTTGGTCTGGAGCCTATTCTACTTGAGATTATGTTGTGTGTGACGACCCCACTGCATGATAGGGTGTTAGTATCATTGGGGTGCTTGGACTGTAAAATTGTGATTGGAAATGTTGAGGAAAGGATTGATTTAGCTGTGTTAGCCATGTATGACTTTGATGTGATTATTGGTATGGATTGGCTGACTAAACAGAAAGCCGTTATGGATTGCGGCAGTAGGACGATCCAATTTAATCCGATTGGTCGTCCTAAGTTTGAATTTCAGGGAAACCGAGGAGGAACCTCGATCCCTTGGATTTCCTCAGTGGAAGCAACAGAGATGCTTGAGGAAGGTTGTGAGGGGTACTTGGTGAATGTTAAGGATCCGACATTGGTGGAGCCTAAGTTGGAAGAAATTTCTGTAGTGTGCAATTTCCCCGAGGTTTTTCCTCAAGAGTTGCCGGGTTTGCCACCCGAACGGGAAGTGGAATTTGTAATAGAGTTGGCCCCAGGAACTGAGCCAATTTCTAAGGCCCCGTATCGGATGTCGTTGTCGGAATTGAAAGAGTTGAAAGTTCAGATGCAAGAGTTACTAGACAAGGGATTTATACGTCCTAGTGCGTCTCCATGGGGAGCGCCAGTCCTGTTTGTAAGGAAAAAGGACGGGACGTTGAGATTATGCATAGATTATCGGCAGTTGAATCAGGTGACTATAAAGAATAAGTATCCACTGCCAAGGATCGACGACTTGTTCGATCAGTTGCAAGGGGCGTCAGTGTTCTCCAAGATTGATCTACGGACAGGGTATCATCAGTTGAGAATTCGGAAAGAGGATATACCCAAGACTGCATTCAGGACGAGATACGGGCATTATGAGTTTACAGTCATGCCCTTTGGTTTAACGAATGCCCCTGCAGCTTTTATGGATCTGATGAACAGAGTTTTTAAGGAATTTCTGGATCAGTTCGTCATAGTGTTCATTGACGATATTCTAGTGTATTCGAAGAGTTCAGAGGAGCATGAAGTGCATTTGACGGAAGTTCTACGGACGTTGAGGGAACATGCGCTTTATGCGAAGTTCAGTAAATGTGAATTTTGGCTTAGTAAGGTAGCCTTTCTTGGACATATCGTGTCGGGAGAAGGAATATCAGTGGATCCGACTAAGATTGAAGCAGTACTTAAGTGGCCCAGGCCGACGTCAGTGACAGAGATCAGAAGTTTCTTAGGATTAGCTGGCTATTATCGACGTTTCGTGGAAGGATTCTCGTCGATAGCCATGCCATTGACGCGATTACTGAAAAAGGAAAGTAAGTTTGAATGGGACGATAAGTGCGAACGAAGTTTTCAGGAGCTTAAGCACAGATTGACGACAGCTCCAGTTTTGACTATTCCCTCTGGACCTGGTGGATTTGAGGTTTATAGCGATGCTTCGTTCAAAGGACTGGGTTGTGTGTTAATGCAACATGGAAAAGTAGTTGCGTATGCGTCGCGTCAGTTGAGACCTCATGAAGTGAATTATCCGACGCATGACTTAGAGTTGGCTGCCATCGTCTTTGCACTTAAGATTTGGAGGCATTATCTGTGTGGGGAAAAGTTTCAGATTTATACGGATCATCAGAGTCTCAAATACCTGTTCTCACAAAAAGAGTTGAATATGAGACAGCGTAGATGGATGGAGCTTCTAAAGGATTATGACTGCGACATCATGTATCATCCCGGGAAGGCAAATCGAGTTGCAGATGCATTGAGTCGCAAGTCTAGCATGGCACACATGATGATCAAGGAGTGGGCGTTATTGGAAAAGATCCGAGACTCAGAATTTAGATTGGAATTAAGCCATGTGTCGAATCTGCTGGCTACTTTGAGGATCGAGCCGGAGATTCAAACTAAGATTAAGGCTTTACAAACCACGGATCAGGAAATTCAGAAAATTGTGGAAATGGATGCCTCGGCAAGGAAGCCAGACTTCCAGGTATCAGAAGATGGAGTCCTGAAGTATAGAGGACGATGGTGTGTACCGGATGATATTGAGCTTAAGGAAGAAATATTGAGAGAAGCTCATCGCAGCAATTACAGTATCCACCCTGGCAGTACGAAAATGTATCATAATTTAAGGCAACACTATTGGTGGAATGGATTGAAAGCGGATGTAGCCAAGCATGTGGCTAAGTGTTTGACGTGCCAACAGGTAAAGGCACAGCACTGTAAACCTGGAGGATTGCTGCGACCATTGGAAATCCCTGAGTGGAAATGGGAACATATTACCATGGACTTTGTAACGGGACTACCAAGGAGTCAGAGAGGGCACGATTCCATTTGGGTGATAGTGGATAGACTGACTAAGTCAGCGCATTTTCTGGCAGTGCGCAAGGATCTGGAGTTAGAAAAGTATGCAGAGCTGTATGTAAAACAGATCGTGAGACTACATGGAGTGCCAGTGACGATTACTTCAGATCGTGATCCGAGGTTTACAGCGAACTTCTGGAAAAGTCTGCAGACAGCTTTGGGGACAAAGGTGCAGTTCAGTACAGCTTATCATCCGCAGACCGATGGGCAATCAGAAAGAACAATCCAGACCCTTGAAGATATGTTGAGGGCTTGCGTGGTGGATTTTCAGGGTAAATGGGAAGAACAGCTGCATCTGGTTGAATTTGCATATAATAACAGTTATCAGCAGAGTATTCAAATGGCCCCGTTTGAAGCCTTGTATGGCAGAGCGTGTAGGACTCCCGTGTGCTGGGATGAAGTGGGAGAACGGAGCATTACGGGCCCAGAGTTGGTACAGCAAACAGTGGAAGCTGTAGAGATCATTAGAGAAAGGTTAAAGACAGCACAGAGCCGACAGAAAAGTTATGCCGATCGGAGACGTCGACATCTGGAATTTCAAGTTGGGGATCATGTGTTTCTCAAGGTGTCGCCTATGAAGGGATTATCCCGATTTGGCAAGAAAGGAAAGTTGAGTCCGAGATTTGTTGGGCCGTTTGAGATTTTGGAAAAGATTGGCGACATGGCATACAGGCTGGCATTGCCACCGAATTTGTCCCAGATACACAATGTCTTTCACGTGTCGATGTTGAGAAAGTATGAACCAGATCCGACACACGTTCTAAGATACGAAGAAATAGACGTGGACGACAGGGTGTCGTACGTGGAGAGACCAGTCAGAATCGAAGACAGAAAGGATCGAGTACTTCGGAACAAGACAATCCCGATGGTGAAGGTAGTTTGGGAACACCACGGGACAGAGGGCGCTACTTGGGAAAGCGAGGAAACTATGCGACGTCAACACCCCCAGTTGTTCGAAGAGCAGGGTTGAAGTGCAAATTTCGAGGACGAAATTTTTGTAAGGGGGGAAGAGTTGTAACATCCTGAATTTTGACCCGTTATCGGGACCAATAAAGTGTATATTCATTCTCGTGTAATTTTAGTGAGTCTCGCCTGAACCTGATCAGTCTCGGGATACTAACCATATGAGAAAGGCTAAATAGGAACAGGTACGTGGACCGAGAACCCAATCGCGACTGAACGCTGATTTTGAAGAACGTTGAGGAAATATTTTGAGCCAATATAGGCCGGTCTTAGGAAAATGACTGGTTGATTTTGTCAGTAACGTACGATCGGATCGCGAGTGATTTCGCACGACCGAAAGTACATCTGACGAATGAAACCTGATTGTAATCCAAACGATCGCGACCCTGGTACTAGTGATAATTCCTCTCGTTCTCTCGAAATTTAGACCATCACGATTCGGACAATCTTAGGTCGATACGCGTAACGCCTAAACTGCCGCTCGTTAGTGAGAGACCCTAAAACTGCGAAACGAGCATATTGAGATTACAATATTGGACCCGAGTTTCGATATCAAAATCTCAAGGGTAATTACGACTATTTTGCAAGACGGACGTCAATTGGTAATGGCCATTCGTGTTTGGGATTAAAACAGTTGAAAACGGAAGATTTGACAGAAAGTGAGAAAAAGACTATTTTGCCCCTAAGAACGCCGAGGCCGATTTCGGAGGCCGTTTGAGGTTATTTTTCGCGGCCAACGTCATTTTGGGGTATCCGAGTGTGTTTGGAATGATTCTGGACAGAAAGTGGAATTTCGACAAAAATTGGAAAATAATATTATTTTATTCCCGGAAACTTCGCAGAGGATTTTCGAGGGCTTAGAAAGCGAATTTCGCGATTCCGACTCTGGATTAGGTATCACATGAATATTTAGGACCGGTATGAGCGAAAATTGGAATTTCAGTTCCGGACGGAAAAATGACGGAATTGCCCCTAGGCCATTTTTGATTTATTTCGAATTTTGAATTAAATTTTGGAGATTAACCAAGGTTGGGTAAGGTTAACTAGAGTTGATTAACCATGGTTAGGGGCAAATGACCATAATACCCTTGCATTATTGGATGAGAATGGATATGGGCCATTGGATCAAGGGCATTTTGGGCAAATAGGCTAGGATTGTGACATGTGGCATCCACTCACCCCCTCCCTTGACCACCTTTGACCTTCTCTCTCTCTCCTCAGCTCTCTCTCTCCCCGCAATTCTCTCTCTCCTCTCCCGAAATCCTCTCGGCCGCTCCCTCTTCCACCGATCAGCACCGCCAGTCCACTGTTCACGCCGGAACAGCAGGTTTCGCCGGAGCTGCTGGCCGCCGACCGCCGAGTGCCGACCCCTGGTGCCGTCCCCAGCCCAGTCGCAACCCTGCCTCCCTCTCCCGCCGCCCGTGACCGCCCGTTGCAGCCGCTCCAGCCGAGGCGCGACAAGGACGCCGTCGCCGTCGCTGGGCTCGTCCGCCTGGCCGCGCCGCCGTGAACCGCCCCACTGACCGGCCTCACCCTCACCCTCTCTCTCTCCTGCATCCTCAGCCAACCCCCACCGAAGCTTTCCCTGTTCTGGCCGTGAGGAGGCCGTGAGCTTCGCCGGACCGCCGTAGGCCGCCGGCTTGCCTTGGAGCGCCGCCGCCGATTGTGCCGCTCGCCGGTCATCGGCCGCTCGCTCCCGTCGTCTCGCGTCGCTAATAGGCGAGTAAAACCACTAATCGCTGAATTAGTCTTAATTGTGCTAGATTAAGGGCTTAATTGTGGTAATTAGAGCCTAATTAAGTGTGTTTTGTGTAATGGATGGTTAGTGGACTTAATTAGGACTAATTACATTGGTTTAGTGGTAATTAGGAGAGGATTGGTGGGCTGAATTGGTGTGGGCTACATGGGCTCCGAATTTTGTGTTATTTGGGCCCAAGTTGGATAATTTAAATGGGCCCAAGTTGGATAATTTAAATGGGCCCAAGTTGGATAATTTTGAAATGGGCCTAGATTGTGAATTGAATTGAAATTGTTGAAGCCCAATTGGAATTAAATGAGCCCAATGAGAATTTAAATGGGCCTTGAATGTAAATTGTCTTGAATTGATTGAGCCCATTAGAATATTAAATTGGGCCTTTGAATGTGGATTGGCTTGGACTAGATTGAGCCCAATTGGAATTTGAACGGGCCTTGATATGAAATAAATTGAAATTGTCTTAAGCCCGATGGGAATCAAATGGAACTTGATTGTGAAATTCCACATTGATTGTGACCGACGGGTCAGGCCTACGGGTCGAGTGTGATTGTGACCGACGGGTCAGGCCTTCGGGTCGATATATAACTGTGACCGACGGGTCAGGCCTACGGGTCGAGTGTGATTGTGACCGACGGGTCAGGCCTTCGGGTCGATATATAACTGTGACCGACGGGTCAGGCCTACGGGTCGAGTGTGATTGTGACCGACGGGTCAGGCCTTCGGGTCGATATATAACTGTGACCGACGGGTCGGGCCTTCGGGTCGAGTGATTAATGACCATTGGGTCATGGCCTTCGGGTCGATTTAATTGTCTATGAATTATATTAATATCGAAAGCCTAACCTGCAGGGCTGGAATATTGGAATCGGGCTGTGAGCCCATGTGAACTTATATTGATTTAATTACTGGTTCAGTGAATTGTGTGTTTTATTTATTTCTGGAGGTGCACGTTAGCCTAGTTTAGGATTAGAGATTTTACTTGCTGAGTTTATCTCACGGTTGTGGTAAAACCGATTTTCAGACCCCCGTCCATAGGATGCCGAGGAGGGCCCCTCTTTTTGGATATCCACATAGAATTCAACGAGGTGTTAGTGTTCATCCTTGTGGAGATGGATCAGCATATGTCAGATATCAATCGGTTGTACTGATAGATGTGGGAGAAGATCACAACGAGACTCAGGAGTACGTAGCCTGGTGTTATAGGGGAGCTAATGGTGTCACTGGACCTCCGATGAGGACTTTTGATGTTCCAGTAGATGTTAACGGCGTCATGATTCCCCAAATGGTGAGTGGAGAAGTCTCTGATCCTCCCGCCTCCCTTAGTGTAAGTAGCGTGGGCGATACGGTGGATGGACCGATACCAATGGACGAAGTGCAAGGTGGTGAGCAAGTTATAGCTGACGATGTGATTGAGGAAGAAAATGAAGAACTGAATCTAGAAGTAGTGGGAGAGAACGGTGAGCCAGCTGGAGAAGTGGCAGAAGTGGGGTCAGACGAAGAAGTTCTGTCAGAGGCGGATTCTTCTGAGGAATCTGCAGCACCAGCCGATCCAAACCGGGAGCCGTAGAGCTGGTTTCAGTGTTAGGTGTTAGATTAACCCCTCTTTTTGATGTAACTCTCCCTGGGTAGTTAGCTGACACCTATAGGCCACCGATCCTTTTTGTTTAGTGGCCTTGTTATGTATTCTTTTTGGTTGTAAATAAATAGTTTGTATAAAGTTTTAAAAAGGGTGTTTATATGTTAGTATTTCCTTAGTATATTATTGTCTATTGCTATTCATGGTTATAATTGCATGTCTGGGTGTATATATATATATATATATATATATATATATACGTGGTTTCCGCATGTGACGTTTGTTTTTCTCTGATTTGGGTTTTGGGTCGGTGATGCAATCCTGGGAGCGTCACATTTTATTTCGACCAAAGCGGATGATCATGCTTCGTGGGGTACGGAGAGGCACAAAAAATAGGAAAATTCTTTGAGGAGAATCCAATCGAAAATTGTAATTCTTTCGTCTCTTTTATTTTACAAGTTAAGTGTACTGTAAATTAGGAATAGTTCTCAACGAGCGGGCTCGGGAGGGGATACAGCTGCAACGCAATTGTTCCACGTCTCATTGCTCCTCTTGTGGACATCGGATACTGTCCCCCCGATCGGCTTGTGGGTCGAGAGGGTCAACTCCACGAATTGATCGTGGCAGTTCTTCCCCGCCTTCACGAGCTCACGACAACATTCATTGGTGGGTGCGACGGTGTTGCCAAGGACTATGATTTGAAAGAACGAAGACCCGCAATCGCTAGTCATTCCCTTTGCGCAATCAGGGTTTCCGGCGAATGCAGCTCTAGGAAGAAATGCAGCAGTGACGACCAACAAGGTCATGAGAGCAGACAAGTTCTTGAGCATTGCCATGATGGTCGTTTCGGGACGCAAGTGTCAGAAAATTGTCTGAGATTGTTGATTGTTTGATGATGTAGTCGATCTGGAGATGAGAACTTATATAGCTTGAGGGAAGTAGTGCATTAATGAAGTGGATCACCAGTTATGATTCAAGAATTTATGTAGGAAACTTCTACAATTATTTCCCTTGCCAGAAATTCTTCTCGCGCTTTGTCGTTCTGCAAGAATTGAGGGCCTTGTCATCTGACTATGTTTGCGATTCAATCATTAGCCATAAAAGCAGTAGTAATGAGTTGCTTGGTTGAAGATAATTAGCCGGGAATGAAAATACTCATTTCGGGTCTGCCTTTCAATCCCTTGTTTGGTATTTAATAGGAACTAGTCACGTGCCCTCCTCGGCTTAAAATAGTTTTATGAAATTAAATTTGCTTAAAAAGTTTCAACTTATGTACCTCCGTAAAAATGTCCGCAATTCAATTTCAGAGCTAATCTGAAACAGACCCTAAATCGCATTTGCAACCGAGTTGGAGAGGCTGAAAATGAACCAAAAATCTGCTGAACGCCCCGAAAGCCGGTCTGGTCAAGGGATACTCAGCCTAAGTTTTGACCTCCCGAGTCATGGATTGGGCCCCTTGAGATCTCCGCGTTAAATATGGGGTTAGCACAAGACCTGTTGAATGGATCGGTCGGGTCGGATTTGCGCCGTGTCCTAAATAGTCCAACCCAAATGGACACATCAACTCGTTTATGACCGATTTATTTTTAATGTAAATATCTCAACCTACATCCGACCCGACCCATAACCAACTCATGTCCGACTCGACTCATATTGCTAAAATACTTCTATATTTCACACACGCTAAGAATACTTGTTTCTTATGACTTTTAAAAAAAAATATGCTGCTAAAACACTTCCAAGCAATACAAATCTAGTGGATAATTTTTATAATTTTTTTGAAAAATTGAGGCTCGGCTTGCTTCACAGAAACCGTGCTATTTTTGGAAAATATTTTCTGCGAAGTCATTTTTGAGGAAGATAATAACACTTTTTGGTGTCCGGCTTAAACCTGAAAATGAAATAGAAAATGTTTTCCCCCGGGTATGGAAAATCTTATTTGACTTACCTCCCCGCACTCTTTTTAATAATTTTTAATTTCTTTTCTTTTCAAATTTTTCTTTGTTTATTATTTTAAAAAAAACCGACCGGGCGAGCACGAGCCTCGCTAGCCTATGGTAAGGCTTGAGCCTAGCCACAGGCCGACGAGCTGAAGCTACGCAGGCCTTGGGCGAGCTAGAGATTCGCAAGCATTGGCGAGTTCAAGCCTTGCCAGAAGTTGAGGGGGCCCGAGCCTCTCTAAATCAACGAACTCGTCCCTCTCATGCGGTCGACCATCGGCTGCGGACGATGGAAAAAAAGGAAAGAAAAAAGAAAAAGAATGAAAGCAAAACAAAAAAAATTATGAAAAAATCGTAGAACTTAAAAAAATTAAAAATGACATATTTATGATTCAATTAACTTTGTTAGGTAACCCATATTTGACCAATTTTAGCTTGCTTTTAAATTTCAGGCAACCCAATCATACGACCCATACCATTGAATATGACTTCAAAAAAGGGTTCTAGACGCATTTTTACACCTCTAGCTGGCGCCAGCAAATTTAATTCACAAGAAAGTGAATTAAGCATGACTATTCTGCTAAATAGTAAAAGCGGTAACGGCTCAGGAATTTCCGATCTCCAGGCGATTAAAGTTTACAAAAAATCTTTTATCACACAATAAAAAATCGTCCATACTTTACTTTACATGACAATATATATAGCTAGATCGGCTAGCGTTGTCTACGTACTCATGTCATTAGTAGAGATGATTGTATGACTATCCAACCATCATTTGATCTTTCGAGCTATTAACTATGCGTTTCAAAAGGTTATGTTTTCACGCCTGCAAGTAATTAACAACTTGAGGTGCAGAATGTATTTTGCATATCATTGAAAAAAAATTACGAGTTTCTAAGCATATCGAACACTAAAAATATGATTCATCCACTATTGCGCTTCATCTTAAGAGGCTCGGCCTGTTTCACAGAAACTGTGCTATTTTTGGAAAATATTTTCTGCGAAGTCATTTTTGAGAAAGATAATAACACTTTTTGGTGTCCGGCTTAAACCTGAAAATGAAATAGAAAATGTTTTCCCCCGGGTATGGAAAATCTTATTTGACTTACCTCCCCGCACTCTTTTTAATAATTTTTAATTTCTTTTCTTTTCAAATTTTTCTTTGTTTATTATTTAAAAAAAAAAACCGACCAGGCGAGCTCGAGCCTCGCTAGCCTAAGGTAAGCTTGAGCCTAGCCAGAGGCCGACGAGCTCAAGCTACGCAGGCCTTGGGCGAGCTAGATATTCGCTAGCTATGGCGAGTTCAAGCCTCGCCAGAAGTCGAGGAGGCCTCAGCCTCTCTAAATCAACGAACTCGTCCCTCTCATGCGGTCGACCATCGGCTACGGACGATGGAAAAAAATGAAAGAAAAAAAAAAGAATAAAAACAAAACAAAACAAAAAAAATTATGAACAAATCGTAGAACTTAAAAAAATTAAAAATGACAAATTTACGATTCAATTAACTTTGTTAGGTAACCCATATTTGACCGGTTTTAGCTTGCTTTTAAATTTTAGGCAACCCAATCATACGACCCATTCCACTGAATATGAGTTCAAAAATGGGTTCTAGATGCATTTTTACACCTCTAGCTAGCACCAGCAAATTTAATTCATCAGAAAGTGAATTAAGCATGACTATTCTGCTAAATAGTAAAAGCGCTAACGGCTCGGGAATTTCCGATCTCCAGGCGATTAAAGTTTACAAAAAATCTTTTATCACAAAATAAAAATTCGTCCATACTTTACTTTACATGACAATATATATAGCTAGATCGGCTAGCGTTGTCTACGTATTCATGTCATTAGTAGAGATGATTGTATGATTATCCAGCCATCATTTGACCTTTCGATCGCTTAACTCTGCGTTTCAAAAGGTTATGTTTTCACACTTGCAAGTAATTAACAACTTGAGGTGCAGAGTGTATTTTGCATGTCATTGAAAAAACATTACGAGTTTCTAAGCATATCGAACACTAAAAATATGATTCATCCACTATTGCGCTTCATCTTAAGAGGCACAAAAAATAGGAAAATTCTTTGAGGAGAATCCAATCGAAAATTGTAATTCTTTCGTCTCTTTTATTTTACAAGTTAAGTGTACTGTAAATTAGGAATAGTTCTCAACGAGCGGGCTCGGGAGGGGATACAGCTGCAACGCAATTGTTCCACGTCTCATTGCTCCTCTTGTGGACATCGGATACTGTCCCCCCGATCGGCTTGTGGGTCGAGAGGGTCAACTCCACGAATTGATCGTGGCAGTTCTTCCCCGCCTTCACGAGCTCACGACAACATTCATTGGTGGGTGCGACGGTGTTGCCAAGGACTATGATTTGAAAGAACGAAGACCCGCAATCGCTAGTCATTCCCTTTGCGCAATCAGGGTTTCCGGCGAATGCAGCTCTAGGAAGAAATGCAGCAGTGACGACCAACAAGGTCATGAGAGCAGACAAGTTCTTGAGCATTGCCATGATGGTCGTTTCGGGACGCAAGTGTCAGAAAATTGTCTGAGATTGTTGATTGTTTGATGATGTAGTCGATCTGGAGATGAGAACTTATATAGCTTGAGGGAAGTAGTGCATTAATGAAGTGGATCACCAGTTATGATTCAAGAATTTATGTAGGAAACTTCTACAATTATTTCCCTTGCCAGAAATTCTTCTCGCGCTTTGTCGTTCTGCAAGAATTGAGGGCCTTGTCATCTGACTATGTTTGCGATTCAATCATTAGCCATAAAAGCAGTAGTAATGAGTTGCTTGGTTGAAGATAATTAGCCGGGAATGAAAATACTCATTTCGGGTCTGCCTTTCAATCCCTTGTTTGGTATTTAATAGGAACTAGTCACGTGCCCTCCTCGGCTTAAAATAGTTTTATGAAATTAAATTTGCTTAAAAAGTTTCAACTTATGTACCTCCGTAAAAATGTCCGCAATTCAATTTCAGAGCTAATCTGAAACAGACCCTAAATCGCATTTGCAACCGAGTTGGAGAGGCTGAAAATGAACCAAAAATCTGCTGAACGCCCCTAAAGCCGGTCTGGTCAAGCCCCGAACCCAACTTACCCATCGGAACGCGAGCATCCCCTTACTACTCCGGTCGATCAGAGTGCGACGTCCCCAGGAGACATCGCCGACCCAACAACAATCAGAGTATATAAAAAAAAAACACATGCGAAAGCAAATTACAAACCCTGACAAATAAAGATGAGCAAGGAAGCCAAACAATCAAATCATCATCAGGTAAAACCTCATTCTAATATATATCAACAAACTGTTTACACAAAGAACACAGATACATGTACAGTCAGATCCACTACAGGTCTAGGTCAAGGTCAAGCTGACATCAAAGTCAAAAGGCCACTAATCCAAAAAGTGTCGGTGGCCGGGTGAGTAGGTCTGTACTAAGGATCACTATAACAAAAAGGTAGGGATCCCTATCGTCGTCCAACTAGTCTAAGGTTCGTAGTCTGGGTCGCTGGACTCGTCGGGCTCATCGGAAGACTCAGCTGACTCCTCTGAAGAGCTGCGATTCGGCTCTGGCTCATCCACGTCCATGTCGGGGTCCTCCTGATCAGCCTGATCCTCCTCGGCTCCCCAGTAGTCTGCTAAGAGAGCGTCAGCCTCAGCCTCGGAGTCAAAGTCGTCCTCCAGGTCTACATCTGCGGCTGCATCCTCGACGGCATCTATGTCTACATCCTCGCCTACCTCATCGACCTCACCATCCTCATCATCCTGCTCCATCGCCTCTGGCTCGGGGTCGTCCTCCTCCTCATCCATAGGCTCCGGCTCTAGGTCATCATACCAAACTCCGGGGCCTGGCTGGGCCTCGACGGCTGGCGGAGCGTCAGGTGGAGGAGCATCGACCACCTCGCCATCGGCAATCACTGGCTCCAACTCGCCATCAGCGTCTACTGGAACGTCAAAGGTACGGATAGGTCGACTGAGGGTCCCGTCCGCTGCCCTGCGACACCATGCGATGTACTCTTGCTTCTGATGCTCATCCTCACCCACGTTAATGTAAAGAACTGACCTAAACCTCACATGCATCTCGTCATTTCCAGCTGGGAAATGCTCCTCAGTCTGTAATATCTGCCTAGGAATCCCAAAAAGTGGAGGCGGCTCCGGCATCCTAGGGGGTAGGCTCTGAAATGTTCGGTTTTACCACAACCGTGAGACTAGCTCAGTGAATCAAATACCTAAACCTAGGCTAGGCTAAAGTGTGTCTCTTACCGGACCAAAATCAAGCATTCAAGCCAACAAACATAAAACTCAATATGTTTCAACGTGATTCAACCCCTGCAAGTTAGTGCAATTCAACATATATATATATACACCCACATACGTGTACATACGGGCAGGCGTACTCCACACACGCGTGCTCATATTCTTTAAATGGTTCAAACCACTCAATCACCGCATCTCACACGAATGCCTCATGCAGTCACATGCTAATAATTCTCACAATCTCATCACAATACTGCATGATTCACAATTCACATAATGCAACGTTCAGTTCATTCTTAAGCTCACGACCCACAATAGGGCCCGACCCGAAGGCCACAACACTTCATGGCCAGCGTATATAATACGCCCCCGGCCCGGTGTCTCTAGCCTGCTACAAAGTGCCTGAGGCGCAACACCGCTCACCTACGAACCAGAGCCTGCTACAAAGTGCATGAGGATGGTCGTCTTCCGGTCTAACCGGGCATCGTCCTGCTACAAAGTGCATGAGGACGGAACTCGACCCGTAGGCCATTAGGTGATCACACATATCAATTTTATCTTAGCCCAGCTCCACTCTTTTCAGGGCATTTACCGTGATCACACAATGCAATGTCACACCCGCACAATCACACAATGTCATCTCAAATCTCAATCTCGACATACAATGTGCGTGACATGCATTTTCATGCCAATGAATACAAATGCCATAACAATTTCCAACATTACAAACAATGGCCATTTCTAGCATTTGTAACACCTAACGTGTGCAATTCGGCCATAACAATACTCCAACTTCAAACATAGCCAAACACATTCAAAACACTCCATTTTAGCCTCAAATAATTCAGCCAAGACCCCACTCAAACATATTAGGCATACACTTAGTTTAATTTAGCAAATCAAGCCCATTTAGCCCTAAAATCACCATTTCTAGCACAAAATCTCAAGGCCTCCGAATTGGCTCACCATAGACAGCAATCAAACCCTCACTAATCAGCCATAGTTCCTACCTTAAATCAACCCTCAACAACATCATTAATTCAGCCATTAACTATACAATCACTAACAAACACCAAACTAGCTTAATCTCCACTAATCAGCCCAATTAACCCAACTAAACACAATTAAGGCTAGACTAAGTTTAGGCATTAAACTCACGTCTCGGTGGACGACTCGCGGAAGAAACAAGAACATCCAACTCGCGGCTCGACTACGGTGGTACACGGCCACTCCCGGCGGTGGCTCGGCTCCTCACGGCCAACGGCGGTTCAAGGGCTGTCTCGGCCAAGAACAGGGCAAGGCGGCTTGGGGTGGCTGATGGGGCGTCCAAGGGTGGAAAGGCGACTCACGGGGCTGTGGCTGGTGGCTCACGGCTGCGCGGAACCTCCTCGGCATCGCCGGCGTCCGGCGGATTTCATTCGGCCAAGATCAGCCGTGGCTGGTCGTCCACGAGGGAGGAGAAGGCGCGGCTGAGGACGGCGGTTCGGGGACTGGTTCAGCTCTCCACGGCGGTCCTTTGCCGTGACCAACAGCTCCGGCGAGCGGCTGAGGAAGGGCGGCGACGGTGGGGCTGATCCGGCGAAGAAGGAAAAGAAACGGAGGAGAGGAAGTGGCCGATCGGTGAAGGAGGGAGTGAGCGTGCGAATGGAGGAGAGAGAGAGGGAAACATGTCCAAATATTGGTCAAAGCTGGTCAGCTCAGCCCTTAGTGGAAGCCATGTGTCAATATCTAAGCCCATATGACCAAACTACCCCTTCATCCAATGGTTTAAATTCATTCCATCCAATTATTGAGGGGCATTCTTGTCATTAGTCCCTAACCAACCCCTAACCAACCTAGTTAACCTTAACCAACCTTGGTTAAACCAAAATAATTTTCCAAAATTCGGAATTAAGCTTAATTAACCCAAGGGCAATTCCGTCATTTTTCCATCCCGAACCGAAATTCCATTTTTCGCACCAATGCGTCCCATATGTGTGTGGCCAACATAATCCGAAGTCGGAATCGCGAAATAATTTCGTTTGGCCTCAAAAAGCGGTCCCGGCATTCTCAAGGGCAAAATTGTCCATTTTTCACTTCCGGCCCGAAACTCCAATTTTTGGCTATAACTTCTCCAAATGATTGTGGCCAGCGTATTCTGGCGTCAGAATCTTAAAATTAGTCCGTCGGGTCCCCGAAATCCGACACCGAAATCTGGGCTCAATTCCATGAACAACTCTCTCTCAACTTCAATTTTTCTGAAACTCTCACTAACATGCGGCTGTTTAGGAATACGCGTATCGACTTAGGGCTGTCCGAGTCTCGACGGTTCCGATCATCGAGAGAAAGAGGGTTTATTACTAATCCCGGGGTCACGATCATTTGGCTCGAGTTCAGGATTGGTTGGCCACGAGCACGTTTGGTTAAGCAGAATCACCTGCGATCCCAATTGTGCATCGTTGGCCTTGGCCATACCATTTCCATCACTTTTCCTAAGATCGGCCCCTCACTGGTTCACAATATTCCCTCATTCTTTCTCAAATCGGCTCCCGAGTCGCGATTAAGTCCCTGGTCCACGTACTAGTGTCCTAATTAGCCATTCCCCATGGTTAGTATCCCAAGAGTGATCAGCTCTGGGCGAGTCGTACTCAAATGAAATGAGAAATAACATTCATTTTATTAATCCCAGAAATTACATCGAAATTCGGGCTGTTACAACCTTCCCCCCTTACAAAAATTTCGTCCTCGAAATTTACACTTCCATCCCGTCTAATCAAACAACTGGGGGTGTTGACGCCGCATGGCCTCTTCACTTTCCCAAGTAGCGCCCTCTGTGCCGTGGTGCTCCCATACAACCTTCACCATCGGGATAGTCTTATTCCTGAGCACTCGATCTCTTCGGTCCTCAATCCTGACTGGTCTCTCCACGTACGACACTTTGTCGTCCACGTCTATCTCCTCGTACCTTAGAACGTGGGTCGGATCTGGTTCATACTTTCTCAACATCGACACGTGGAATACATTATGTACCTGTGACAAGTTAGGCGGCAAGGCAAGACGATAGGCCATATCACCAATCTTCTCCAATATCTCAAATGGCCCAACGTACCTGGGACTGAGTTTTCCTTTCTTACCAAACCGGGACAATCCTTTCATCGGCGATACCTTCAAGAATACATGGTCTCCCACTTGAAACTCTAAGGGTCGTCGTCTCCGGTCGGCATAACTTTTCTGACGGCTCTGCGCTGTTCTCAGTCTGTCTCTGATAATCTCAACGGCCTCAACTGTCTGCTGTACTAACTCTGGCCCGGTAATACTGCGCTCACCAATCTCATCCCAACATACTGGTGTTCTGCACGCTCTACCATACAATGCCTCAAACGGCGCCATCTGAATACTCTGCTGGTAGCTGTTATTGTAGGCAAACTCCACTAAATGCAGCTGTTCTTCCCATTTGCCCTGAAAATCTACGATACAAGCTCTCAGCATATCCTCCAGAGTCTGAATTGTTCTCTCTGATTGGCCATCTGTCTGTGGATGATAAGCCGTGCTGAACTGCAACTTTGTTCCTAAGGCCACTTGCAGACTTTTCCAAAAATTGGCCGTAAATCTCGGATCGCGATCTGACGTAATGGTCACCGGTACTCCATGCAATCGCACTATCTGCTGTACATACAACTCGGCATACCTTTCTAGTTCAAGGTCCTTTCGCACTGCCAGGAAATGCGCTGACTTGGTCAGACGATCCACTATCACCCATATAGAGTCGTGCCCTCTCTGGCTTCGTGGCAATCCCGTCACGAAATCCATGGTGATATGCTCCCATTTCCACTCTGGGATCTCTAACGGCCTCAACAATCCACCAGGCTTGCAGTGTTGTGCCTTCACTTGTTGGCACGTCAAACACTTAGCCACGTGTCTCGCCACATCAGCCTTCATTCCATTCCACCAATAATGTTGCCTTAAGTTCTGGTACATCTTCGTACTACCTGGGTGGATACTGTACTGACTCCGATGAGCTTCACTCAAGATTTCCTCCTTCAGACCTTCATCGTCTGGTACACACAATCTTCCTCTGAACTTTAAAGTTCCATCCTCGCTCATCTGGAAGTCCGGCCTCCTTTTAGAAACATCCAATCCAATGATCTTCTGGATTTCTTGGTCCGTAGACTGGAGTTCCTTAATCCTTGCCTGGATCTCTGGTTCAATCCTCAAGGCTGCCATCAAACTGGACATCTGGCTCACTTCGAACTTAAACTCTGAATCTCTGAGCCGTTCCAACAATGTCCATTCTCTCACCATCATATGTGCCATACTAGACTTGCGACTTAAAGCATCTGCTACTCTATTGGCCTTACCCGGATGATACAGGATGTCGCAATCATAGTCTTTCAGTAGTTCCATCCACCTTCTCTGCCTCATGTTCAGCTCTTTCTGCGAAAACAGGTACTTGAGGCTCTGATGGTCCGTGTAGATCTGAAACTTTTCTCCACAAAGATAATGCCTCCAGATCTTAAGGGCAAATACTATCGCAGCCAACTCTAAATCGTGCGTCGGATAATTCATCTCATGAGGTCTCAACTGCCTCGACGCATACGCCACCACTTTCCCATGCTGCATCAACACGCAACCTAGCCCTCTCAATGAAGCATCACTGTACACCTCGAATCCTCCTGATCCGGATGGAATAGTCAACACTGGAGCCGTCGTAAGTCTGTGTTTCAACTCCTGAAAACTTTTCTCACACTTGTCATCCCATTCGAACTTAGACTCTTTCTTTAACAATCTGGTCATGGGCATGGCTATGGATGAGAATCCTTCTACAAACCGTCTGTAATAGCCGGCCAGTCCAAGGAAACTTCTGATCTCGGTCACTGAGGTCGGTCTCGGCCAATTAGTCACGGCCTCTATCTTGGTCGGGTCTACTGATATCCCCTCTCCCGACACTATGTGTCCAAGGAAAGCTACTCGACTGAGCCAAAATTCACACTTGCTGAACTTGGCGTAGAGCGCATGCTCTCTTAACGTCCGTAGCACCTCAGTCAAGTGCACCTCATGCTCTTCAGGACTCTTAGAATATACCAATATGTCGTCGATGAAGACAATCACTGACTGATCCAAAAATTCCTTAAACACTCTGTTCATTAGATCCATGAAAGCTGCAGGAGCATTCGTCAGTCCAAAGGGCATAACTGTAAACTCATAGTGCCCATACCTCGTCCTGAAGGCTGTCTTAGGTATATCCTCCTTCTTGATTCTTAACTGGTGATATCCTGTCCGTAGGTCAATCTTGGAGAATACCGATGCTCCCTGCAACTGATCAAACAAATCGTCGATCCTAGGCAGTGGGTACTTGTTCTTTACTGTCACCTGGTTCAGCTGCCTGTAGTCGATACACAATCTCAGGGTTCCGTCTTTCTTTTTCACAAACAGCACAGGCGCTCCCCATGGAGACGCGCTCGGACGGATGAAACCCTTGTCCAATAACTCCTGCATCTGGACTTTCAACTCCTTTAATTCAGACAATGACATCCGATATGGGGCTTTTGAGATCGGCTCTGTACCCGGGGCTAGCTCAATTACAAACTCAACTTCCCGCTCAGGTGGTAAGCCTGGCAATTCCTGTGGAAATACTTCTGGAAAGTTGCATACTACCGGGATATCTTCTAACTGAAGCTCTGGTACAGTGGGATCCACCACATTGACCAGATATCCTTCACATCCTTCGTTCAACAACTCATTCACTTCCAGTGAAGAGATCCAAGGAATCGAGGTTCCTCCTCGACTTCCTTGAAATTCAAACCTAGGTTGTCCAATTGGATTGAACTGGATCGTTTTACTATCACAATCCACTACAGCCTTCTGCTGCACTAACCAGTCCATTCCAACAATAACATCAAAATCGAACATGGCCAACACTGCCAAGTCGATACGGCCTTCCACACCACCAATCACTATCTTACATGCAGGCCATCCAAAGGAGACTATCATCCTATCATTCAACGGAGTAGATACGCATAACACAGTCTCAAGCAGAATAGGCTCAAACCCAACCAATCTAATAAACTGTTCTGACACAAAAGAATGGGTTGCCCCCGGATCAAACAAAGCATAGGCTGCATGGTCTCCCAAAGAAATCATACCTGTGACCACCCCTGGCGCTTTCTCCGCTTCCTTGCACGCCATAGCATACACCCTGAAAGCCGGTCTGGTCAAGGGATACTCAGCCTAAGTTTTGACCTCCCGAGTCATGGATTGGGCCCCTTGAGATCTCCGCGTTAAATATGGGGTTAGCACAAGACCTGTTGAATGGATCGGTCGGGTCGGATTTGCGCCGTGTCCTAAATAGTCCAACCCAAATGGACACATCAACTCGTTTATGACCGATTTATTTTTAATGTAAATATCTCAACCTACATCCGACCCGACCCATAACCAACTCATGTCCGACTCGACTCATATTGCTAAAATACTTCTATATTTCACACACGCTAAGAATACTTGTTTCTTATGACTTTTAAAAAAAATATGCTGCTAAAACACTTCCAAGCAATACAAATCTAGTGGATAATTTTTATAATTTTTTTGAAAAATTGAGGCTCGGCTTGCTTCACAGAAACCGTGCTATTTTTGGAAAATATTTTCTGCGAAGTCATTTTTGAGGAAGATAATAACACTTTTTGGTGTCCGGCTTAAACCTGAAAATGAAATAGAAAATGTTTTCCCCCGGGTATGGAAAATCTTATTTGACTTACCTCCCCGCACTCTTTTTAATAATTTTTAATTTCTTTTCTTTTCAAATTTTTCTTTGTTTATTATTTTAAAAAAAACCGACCGGGCGAGCACGAGCCTCGCTAGCCTATGGTAAGGCTTGAGCCTAGCCACAGGCCGACGAGCTGAAGCTACGCAGGCCTTGGGCGAGCTAGAGATTCGCAAGCATTGGCGAGTTCAAGCCTTGCCAGAAGTTGAGGGGGCCCGAGCCTCTCTAAATCAACGAACTCGTCCCTCTCATGCGGTCGACCATCGGCTGCGGACGATGGAAAAAAAGGAAAGAAAAAAGAAAAAGAATGAAAGCAAAACAAAAAAAATTATGAAAAAATCGTAGAACTTAAAAAAATTAAAAATGACATATTTATGATTCAATTAACTTTGTTAGGTAACCCATATTTGACCAATTTTAGCTTGCTTTTAAATTTCAGGCAACCCAATCATACGACCCATACCATTGAATATGACTTCAAAAAAGGGTTCTAGACGCATTTTTACACCTCTAGCTGGCGCCAGCAAATTTAATTCACAAGAAAGTGAATTAAGCATGACTATTCTGCTAAATAGTAAAAGCGGTAACGGCTCAGGAATTTCCGATCTCCAGGCGATTAAAGTTTACAAAAAATCTTTTATCACACAATAAAAAATCGTCCATACTTTACTTTACATGACAATATATATAGCTAGATCGGCTAGCGTTGTCTACGTACTCATGTCATTAGTAGAGATGATTGTATGACTATCCAACCATCATTTGATCTTTCGAGCTATTAACTATGCGTTTCAAAAGGTTATGTTTTCACGCCTGCAAGTAATTAACAACTTGAGGTGCAGAATGTATTTTGCATATCATTGAAAAAAAATTACGAGTTTCTAAGCATATCGAACACTAAAAATATGATTCATCCACTATTGCGCTTCATCTTAAGAGGCTCGGCCTGTTTCACAGAAACTGTGCTATTTTTGGAAAATATTTTCTGCGAAGTCATTTTTGAGAAAGATAATAACACTTTTTGGTGTCCGGCTTAAACCTGAAAATGAAATAGAAAATGTTTTCCCCCGGGTATGGAAAATCTTATTTGACTTACCTCCCCGCACTCTTTTTAATAATTTTTAATTTCTTTTCTTTTCAAAATTTTCTTTGTTTATTATTTAAAAAAAAAAACCGACCAGGCGAGCTCGAGCCTCGCTAGCCTAAGGTAAGCTTGAGCCTAGCCAGAGGCCGACGAGCTCAAGCTACGCAGGCCTTGGGCGAGCTAGATATTCGCTAGCTTTGGCGAGTTCAAGCCTCGCCAGAAGTCGAGGAGGCCTCAGCCTCTCTAAATCAACGAACTCGTCCCTCTCATGCGGTCGACCATCGGCTACGGACGATGGAAAAAAATGAAAGAAAAAAAAAAGAATAAAAACAAAACAAAACAAAAAAAATTATGAACAAATCGTAGAACTTAAAAAAATTAAAAATGACAAATTTACGATTCAATTAACTTTGTTAGGTAACCCATATTTGACCGGTTTTAGCTTGCTTTTAAATTTTAGGCAACCCAATCATACGACCCATTCCACTGAATATGAGTTCAAAAATGGGTTCTAGATGCATTTTTACACCTCTAGCTAGCACCAGCAAATTTAATTCATCAGAAAGTGAATTAAGCATGACTATTCTGCTAAATAGTAAAAGCGCTAACGGCTCGGGAATTTCCGATCTCCAGGCGATTAAAGTTTACAAAAAATCTTTTATCACAAAATAAAAATTCGTCCATACTTTACTTTACATGACAATATATATAGCTAGATCGGCTAGCGTTGTCTACGTATTCATGTCATTAGTAGAGATGATTGTATGATTATCCAGCCATCATTTGACCTTTCGATCGCTTAACTCTGCGTTTCAAAAGGTTATGTTTTCACACTTGCAAGTAATTAACAACTTGAGGTGCAGAGTGTATTTTGCATGTCATTGAAAAAACATTACGAGTTTCTAAGCATATCGAACACTAAAAATATGATTCATCCACTATTGCGCTTCATCTTAAGAGGCACAAAAAATAGGAAAATTCTTTGAGGAGAATCCAATCGAAAATTGTAATTCTTTCGTCTCTTTTATTTTACAAGTTAAGTGTACTGTAAATTAGGAATAGTTCTCAACGAGCGGGCTCGGGAGGGGATACAGCTGCAACGCAATTGTTCCACGTCTCATTGCTCCTCTTGTGGACATCGGATACTGTCCCCCCGATCGGCTTGTGGGTCGAGAGGGTCAACTCCACGAATTGATCGTGGCAGTTCTTCCCCGCCTTCACGAGCTCACGACAACATTCATTGGTGGGTGCGACGGTGTTGCCAAGGACTATGATTTGAAAGAACGAAGACCCGCAATCGCTAGTCATTCCCTTTGCGCAATCAGGGTTTCCGGCGAATGCAGCTCTAGGAAGAAATGCAGCAGTGACGACCAACAAGGTCATGAGAGCAGACAAGTTCTTGAGCATTGCCATGATGGTCGTTTCGGGACGGAAGTGTCAGAAAATTGTCTGAGATTGTTGATTGTTTGATGATGTAGTCGATCTGGAGATGAGAACTTATATAGCTTGAGGGAAGTAGTGCATTAATGAAGTGGATCACCAGTTATGATTCAAGAATTTATGTAGGAAACTTCTACAATTATTTCCCTTGCCAGAAATTCTTCTCGCGCTTTGTCGTTCTGCAAGAATTGAGGGCCTTGTCATCTGACTATGTTTGCGATTCAATCATTAGCCATAAAAGCAGTAGTAATGAGTTGCTTGGTTGAAGATAATTAGCCGGGAATGAAAATACTCATTTCGGGTCTGCCTTTCAATCCCTTGTTTGGTATTTAATAGGAACTAGTCACGTGCCCTCCTCGGCTTAAAATAGTTTTATGAAATTAAATTTGCTTAAAAAGTTTCAACTTATGTACCTCCGTAAAAATGTCCGCAATTCAATTTCAGAGCTAATCTGAAACAGACCCTAAATCGCATTTGCAACCGAGTTGGAGAGGCTGAAAATGAACCAAAAATCTGCTGAACGCCCCGAAAGCCGGTCTGGTCAAGGGATACTCAGCCTAAGTTTTGACCTCCCGAGTCATGGATTGGGCCCCTTGAGATCTCCGCGTTAAATATGGGGTTAGCACAAGACCTGTTGAATGGATCGGTCGGGTCGGATTTGCGCCGTGTCCTAAATAGTCCAACCCAAATGGACACATCAACTCGTTTATGACCGATTTATTTTTAATGTAAATATCTCAACCTACATCCGACCCGACCCATAACCAACTCATGTCCGACTCGACTCATATTGCTAAAATACTTCTATATTTCACACACGCTAAGAATACTTGTTTCTTATGACTTTTAAAAAAAATATGCTGCTAAAACACTTCCAAGCAATACAAATCTAGTGGATAATTTTTATAATTTTTTTGAAAAATTGAGGCTCGGCTTGCTTCACAGAAACCGTGCTATTTTTGGAAAATATTTTCTGCGAAGTCATTTTTGAGGAAGATAATAACACTTTTTGGTGTCCGGCTTAAACCTGAAAATGAAATAGAAAATGTTTTCCCCCGGGTATGGAAAATCTTATTTGACTTACCTCCCCGCACTCTTTTTAATAATTTTTAATTTCTTTTCTTTTCAAATTTTTCTTTGTTTATTATTTTAAAAAAAACCGACCGGGCGAGCACGAGCCTCGCTAGCCTATGGTAAGGCTTGAGCCTAGCCACAGGCCGACGAGCTGAAGCTACGCAGGCCTTGGGCGAGCTAGAGATTCGCAAGCATTGGCGAGTTCAAGCCTTGCCAGAAGTTGAGGGGGCCCGAGCCTCTCTAAATCAACGAACTCGTCCCTCTCATGCGGTCGACCATCGGCTGCGGACGATGGAAAAAAATGAAAGAAAAAAGAAAAAGAATGAAAGCAAAACAAAAAAAATTATGAAAAAATCGTAGAACTTAAAAAAATTAAAAATGACATATTTATGATTCAATTAACTTTGTTAGGTAACCCATATTTGACCAATTTTAGCTTGCTTTTAAATTTCAGGCAACCCAATCATACGACCCATACCATTGAATATGACTTCAAAAAAGGGTTCTAGACGCATTTTTACACCTCTAGCTGGCGCCAGCAAATTTAATTCACAAGAAAGTGAATTAAGCATGACTATTCTGCTAAATAGTAAAAGCGGTAACGGCTCAGGAATTTCCGATCTCCAGGCGATTAAAGTTTACAAAAAATCTTTTATCACACAATAAAAAATCGTCCATACTTTACTTTACATGACAATATATATAGCTAGATCGGCTAGCGTTGTCTACGTACTCATGTCATTAGTAGAGATGATTGTATGACTATCCAACCATCATTTGATCTTTCGAGCTATTAACTATGCGTTTCAAAAGGTTATGTTTTCACGCCTGCAAGTAATTAACAACTTGAGGTGCAGAATGTATTTTGCATATCATTGAAAAAAAATTACGAGTTTCTAAGCATATCGAACACTAAAAATATGATTCATCCACTATTGCGCTTCATCTTAAGAGGCTCGGCCTGTTTCACAGAAACTGTGCTATTTTTGGAAAATATTTTCTGCGAAGTCATTTTTGAGAAAGATAATAACACTTTTTGGTGTCCGGCTTAAACCTGAAAATGAAATAGAAAATGTTTTCCCCCGGGTATGGAAAATCTTATTTGACTTACCTCCCCGCACTCTTTTTAATAATTTTTAATTTCTTTTCTTTTCAAAATTTTCTTTGTTTATTATTTAAAAAAAAAAACCGACCAGGCGAGCTCGAGCCTCGCTAGCCTAAGGTAAGCTTGAGCCTAGCCAGAGGCCGACGAGCTCAAGCTACGCAGGCCTTGGGCGAGCTAGATATTCGCTAGCTTTGGCGAGTTCAAGCCTCGCCAGAAGTCGAGGAGGCCTCAGCCTCTCTAAATCAACGAACTCGTCCCTCTCATGCGGTCGACCATCGGCTACGGACGATGGAAAAAAATGAAAGAAAAAAAAAAGAATAAAAACAAAACAAAACAAAAAAAATTATGAACAAATCGTAGAACTTAAAAAAATTAAAAATGACAAATTTACGATTCAATTAACTTTGTTAGGTAACCCATATTTGACCGGTTTTAGCTTGCTTTTAAATTTTAGGCAACCCAATCATACGACCCATTCCACTGAATATGAGTTCAAAAATGGGTTCTAGATGCATTTTTACACCTCTAGCTAGCACCAGCAAATTTAATTCATCAGAAAGTGAATTAAGCATGACTATTCTGCTAAATAGTAAAAGCGCTAACGGCTCGGGAATTTCCGATCTCCAGGCGATTAAAGTTTACAAAAAATCTTTTATCACAAAATAAAAATTCGTCCATACTTTACTTTACATGACAATATATATAGCTAGATCGGCTAGCGTTGTCTACGTATTCATGTCATTAGTAGAGATGATTGTATGATTATCCAGCCATCATTTGACCTTTCGATCGCTTAACTCTGCGTTTCAAAAGGTTATGTTTTCACACTTGCAAGTAATTAACAACTTGAGGTGCAGAGTGTATTTTGCATGTCATTGAAAAAACATTACGAGTTTCTAAGCATATCGAACACTAAAAATATGATTCATCCACTATTGCGCTTCATCTTAAGAGGCACAAAAAATAGGAAAATTCTTTGAGGAGAATCCAATCGAAAATTGTAATTCTTTCGTCTCTTTTATTTTACAAGTTAAGTGTACTGTAAATTAGGAATAGTTCTCAACGAGCGGGCTCGGGAGGGGATACAGCTGCAACGCAATTGTTCCACGTCTCATTGCTCCTCTTGTGGACATCGGATACTGTCCCCCCGATCGGCTTGTGGGTCGAGAGGGTCAACTCCACGAATTGATCGTGGCAGTTCTTCCCCGCCTTCACGAGCTCACGACAACATTCATTGGTGGGTGCGACGGTGTTGCCAAGGACTATGATTTGAAAGAACGAAGACCCGCAATCGCTAGTCATTCCCTTTGCGCAATCAGGGTTTCCGGCGAATGCAGCTCTAGGAAGAAATGCAGCAGTGACGACCAACAAGGTCATGAGAGCAGACAAGTTCTTGAGCATTGCCATGATGGTCGTTTCGGGACGGAAGTGTCAGAAAATTGTCTGAGATTGTTGATTGTTTGATGATGTAGTCGATCTGGAGATGAGAACTTATATAGCTTGAGGGAAGTAGTGCATTAATGAAGTGGATCACCAGTTATGATTCAAGAATTTATGTAGGAAACTTCTACAATTATTTCCCTTGCCAGAAATTCTTCTCGCGCTTTGTCGTTCTGCAAGAATTGAGGGCCTTGTCATCTGACTATGTTTGCGATTCAATCATTAGCCATAAAAGCAGTAGTAATGAGTTGCTTGGTTGAAGATAATTAGCCGGGAATGAAAATACTCATTTCGGGTCTGCCTTTCAATCCCTTGTTTGGTATTTAATAGGAACTAGTCACGTGCCCTCCTCGGCTTAAAATAGTTTTATGAAATTAAATTTGCTTAAAAAGTTTCAACTTATGTACCTCCGTAAAAATGTCCGCAATTCAATTTCAGAGCTAATCTGAAACAGACCCTAAATCGCATTTGCAACCGAGTTGGAGAGGCTGAAAATGAACCAAAAATCTGCTGAACGCCCCGAAAGCCGGTCTGGTCAAGGGATACTCAGCCTAAGTTTTGACCTCCCGAGTCATGGATTGGGCCCCTTGAGATCTCCGCGTTAAATATGGGGTTAGCACAAGACCTGTTGAATGGATCGGTCGGGTCGGATTTGCGCCGTGTCCTAAATAGTCCAACCCAAATGGACACATCAACTCGTTTATGACCGATTTATTTTTAATGTAAATATCTCAACCTACATCCGACCCGACCCATAACCAACTCATGTCCGACTCGACTCATATTGCTAAAATACTTCTATATTTCACACACGCTAAGAATACTTGTTTCTTATGACTTTTAAAAAAAATATGCTGCTAAAACACTTCCAAGCAATACAAATCTAGTGGATAATTTTTATAATTTTTTTGAAAAATTGAGGCTCGGCTTGCTTCACAGAAACCGTGCTATTTTTGGAAAATATTTTCTGCGAAGTCATTTTTGAGGAAGATAATAACACTTTTTGGTGTCCGGCTTAAACCTGAAAATGAAATAGAAAATGTTTTCCCCCGGGTATGGAAAATCTTATTTGACTTACCTCCCCGCACTCTTTTTAATAATTTTTAATTTCTTTTCTTTTCAAATTTTTCTTTGTTTATTATTTTAAAAAAAACCGACCGGGCGAGCACGAGCCTCGCTAGCCTATGGTAAGGCTTGAGCCTAGCCACAGGCCGACGAGCTGAAGCTACGCAGGCCTTGGGCGAGCTAGAGATTCGCAAGCATTGGCGAGTTCAAGCCTTGCCAGAAGTTGAGGGGGCCCGAGCCTCTCTAAATCAACGAACTCGTCCCTCTCATGCGGTCGACCATCGGCTGCGGACGATGGAAAAAAATGAAAGAAAAAAGAAAAAGAATGAAAGCAAAACAAAAAAAATTATGAAAAAATCGTAGAACTTAAAAAAATTAAAAATGACATATTTATGATTCAATTAACTTTGTTAGGTAACCCATATTTGACCAATTTTAGCTTGCTTTTAAATTTCAGGCAACCCAATCATACGACCCATACCATTGAATATGACTTCAAAAAAGGGTTCTAGACGCATTTTTACACCTCTAGCTGGCGCCAGCAAATTTAATTCACAAGAAAGTGAATTAAGCATGACTATTCTGCTAAATAGTAAAAGCGGTAACGGCTCAGGAATTTCCGATCTCCAGGCGATTAAAGTTTACAAAAAATCTTTTATCACACAATAAAAAATCGTCCATACTTTACTTTACATGACAATATATATAGCTAGATCGGCTAGCGTTGTCTACGTACTCATGTCATTAGTAGAGATGATTGTATGACTATCCAACCATCATTTGATCTTTCGAGCTATTAACTATGCGTTTCAAAAGGTTATGTTTTCACGCCTGCAAGTAATTAACAACTTGAGGTGCAGAATGTATTTTGCATATCATTGAAAAAAAATTACGAGTTTCTAAGCATATCGAACACTAAAAATATGATTCATCCACTATTGCGCTTCATCTTAAGAGGCTCGGCCTGTTTCACAGAAACTGTGCTATTTTTGGAAAATATTTTCTGCGAAGTCATTTTTGAGAAAGATAATAACACTTTTTGGTGTCCGGCTTAAACCTGAAAATGAAATAGAAAATGTTTTCCCCCGGGTATGGAAAATCTTATTTGACTTACCTCCCCGCACTCTTTTTAATAATTTTTAATTTCTTTTCTTTTCAAAATTTTCTTTGTTTATTATTTAAAAAAAAAAACCGACCAGGCGAGCTCGAGCCTCGCTAGCCTAAGGTAAGCTTGAGCCTAGCCAGAGGCCGACGAGCTCAAGCTACGCAGGCCTTGGGCGAGCTAGATATTCGCTAGCTTTGGCGAGTTCAAGCCTCGCCAGAAGTCGAGGAGGCCTCAGCCTCTCTAAATCAACGAACTCGTCCCTCTCATGCGGTCGACCATCGGCTACGGACGATGGAAAAAAATGAAAGAAAAAAAAAAGAATAAAAACAAAACAAAACAAAAAAAATTATGAACAAATCGTAGAACTTAAAAAAATTAAAAATGACAAATTTACGATTCAATTAACTTTGTTAGGTAACCCATATTTGACCGGTTTTAGCTTGCTTTTAAATTTTAGGCAACCCAATCATACGACCCATTCCACTGAATATGAGTTCAAAAATGGGTTCTAGATGCATTTTTACACCTCTAGCTAGCACCAGCAAATTTAATTCATCAGAAAGTGAATTAAGCATGACTATTCTGCTAAATAGTAAAAGCGCTAACGGCTCGGGAATTTCCGATCTCCAGGCGATTAAAGTTTACAAAAAATCTTTTATCACAAAATAAAAATTCGTCCATACTTTACTTTACATGACAATATATATAGCTAGATCGGCTAGCGTTGTCTACGTATTCATGTCATTAGTAGAGATGATTGTATGATTATCCAGCCATCATTTGACCTTTCGATCGCTTAACTCTGCGTTTCAAAAGGTTATGTTTTCACACTTGCAAGTAATTAACAACTTGAGGTGCAGAGTGTATTTTGCATGTCATTGAAAAAACATTACGAGTTTCTAAGCATATCGAACACTAAAAATATGATTCATCCACTATTGCGCTTCATCTTAAGAGGCACAAAAAATAGGAAAATTCTTTGAGGAGAATCCAATCGAAAATTGTAATTCTTTCGTCTCTTTTATTTTACAAGTTAAGTGTACTGTAAATTAGGAATAGTTCTCAACGAGCGGGCTCGGGAGGGGATACAGCTGCAACGCAATTGTTCCACGTCTCATTGCTCCTCTTGTGGACATCGGATACTGTCCCCCCGATCGGCTTGTGGGTCGAGAGGGTCAACTCCACGAATTGATCGTGGCAGTTCTTCCCCGCCTTCACGAGCTCACGACAACATTCATTGGTGGGTGCGACGGTGTTGCCAAGGACTATGATTTGAAAGAACGAAGACCCGCAATCGCTAGTCATTCCCTTTGCGCAATCAGGGTTTCCGGCGAATGCAGCTCTAGGAAGAAATGCAGCAGTGACGACCAACAAGGTCATGAGAGCAGACAAGTTCTTGAGCATTGCCATGATGGTCGTTTCGGGACGGAAGTGTCAGAAAATTGTCTGAGATTGTTGATTGTTTGATGATGTAGTCGATCTGGAGATGAGAACTTATATAGCTTGAGGGAAGTAGTGCATTAATGAAGTGGATCACCAGTTATGATTCAAGAATTTATGTAGGAAACTTCTACAATTATTTCCCTTGCCAGAAATTCTTCTCGCGCTTTGTCGTTCTGCAAGAATTGAGGGCCTTGTCATCTGACTATGTTTGCGATTCAATCATTAGCCATAAAAGCAGTAGTAATGAGTTGCTTGGTTGAAGATAATTAGCCGGGAATGAAAATACTCATTTCGGGTCTGCCTTTCAATCCCTTGTTTGGTATTTAATAGGAACTAGTCACGTGCCCTCCTCGGCTTAAAATAGTTTTATGAAATTAAATTTGCTTAAAAAGTTTCAACTTATGTACCTCCGTAAAAATGTCCGCAATTCAATTTCAGAGCTAATCTGAAACAGACCCTAAATCGCATTTGCAACCGAGTTGGAGAGGCTGAAAATGAACCAAAAATCTGCTGAACGCCCCGAAAGCCGGTCTGGTCAAGGGATACTCAGCCTAAGTTTTGACCTCCCGAGTCATGGATTGGGCCCCTTGAGATCTCCGCGTTAAATATGGGGTTAGCACAAGACCTGTTGAATGGATCGGTCGGGTCGGATTTGCGCCGTGTCCTAAATAGTCCAACCCAAATGGACACATCAACTCGTTTATGACCGATTTATTTTTAATGTAAATATCTCAACCTACATCCGACCCGACCCATAACCAACTCATGTCCGACTCGACTCATATTGCTAAAATACTTCTATATTTCACACACGCTAAGAATACTTGTTTCTTATGACTTTTAAAAAAAATATGCTGCTAAAACACTTCCAAGCAATACAAATCTAGTGGATAATTTTTATAATTTTTTTGAAAAATTGAGGCTCGGCTTGCTTCACAGAAACCGTGCTATTTTTGGAAAATATTTTCTGCGAAGTCATTTTTGAGGAAGATAATAACACTTTTTGGTGTCCGGCTTAAACCTGAAAATGAAATAGAAAATGTTTTCCCCCGGGTATGGAAAATCTTATTTGACTTACCTCCCCGCACTCTTTTTAATAATTTTTAATTTCTTTTCTTTTCAAATTTTTCTTTGTTTATTATTTTAAAAAAAACCGACCGGGCGAGCACGAGCCTCGCTAGCCTATGGTAAGGCTTGAGCCTAGCCACAGGCCGACGAGCTGAAGCTACGCAGGCCTTGGGCGAGCTAGAGATTCGCAAGCATTGGCGAGTTCAAGCCTTGCCAGAAGTTGAGGGGGCCCGAGCCTCTCTAAATCAACGAACTCGTCCCTCTCATGCGGTCGACCATCGGCTGCGGACGATGGAAAAAAATGAAAGAAAAAAGAAAAAGAATGAAAGCAAAACAAAAAAAATTATGAAAAAATCGTAGAACTTAAAAAAATTAAAAATGACATATTTATGATTCAATTAACTTTGTTAGGTAACCCATATTTGACCAATTTTAGCTTGCTTTTAAATTTCAGGCAACCCAATCATACGACCCATACCATTGAATATGACTTCAAAAAAGGGTTCTAGACGCATTTTTACACCTCTAGCTGGCGCCAGCAAATTTAATTCACAAGAAAGTGAATTAAGCATGACTATTCTGCTAAATAGTAAAAGCGGTAACGGCTCAGGAATTTCCGATCTCCAGGCGATTAAAGTTTACAAAAAATCTTTTATCACACAATAAAAAATCGTCCATACTTTACTTTACATGACAATATATATAGCTAGATCGGCTAGCGTTGTCTACGTACTCATGTCATTAGTAGAGATGATTGTATGACTATCCAACCATCATTTGATCTTTCGAGCTATTAACTATGCGTTTCAAAAGGTTATGTTTTCACGCCTGCAAGTAATTAACAACTTGAGGTGCAGAATGTATTTTGCATATCATTGAAAAAAAATTACGAGTTTCTAAGCATATCGAACACTAAAAATATGATTCATCCACTATTGCGCTTCATCTTAAGAGGCTCGGCCTGTTTCACAGAAACTGTGCTATTTTTGGAAAATATTTTCTGCGAAGTCATTTTTGAGAAAGATAATAACACTTTTTGGTGTCCGGCTTAAACCTGAAAATGAAATAGAAAATGTTTTCCCCCGGGTATGGAAAATCTTATTTGACTTACCTCCCCGCACTCTTTTTAATAATTTTTAATTTCTTTTCTTTTCAAAATTTTCTTTGTTTATTATTTAAAAAAAAAAACCGACCAGGCGAGCTCGAGCCTCGCTAGCCTAAGGTAAGCTTGAGCCTAGCCAGAGGCCGACGAGCTCAAGCTACGCAGGCCTTGGGCGAGCTAGATATTCGCTAGCTTTGGCGAGTTCAAGCCTCGCCAGAAGTCGAGGAGGCCTCAGCCTCTCTAAATCAACGAACTCGTCCCTCTCATGCGGTCGACCATCGGCTACGGACGATGGAAAAAAATGAAAGAAAAAAAAAAGAATAAAAACAAAACAAAACAAAAAAAATTATGAACAAATCGTAGAACTTAAAAAAATTAAAAATGACAAATTTACGATTCAATTAACTTTGTTAGGTAACCCATATTTGACCGGTTTTAGCTTGCTTTTAAATTTTAGGCAACCCAATCATACGACCCATTCCACTGAATATGAGTTCAAAAATGGGTTCTAGATGCATTTTTACACCTCTAGCTAGCACCAGCAAATTTAATTCATCAGAAAGTGAATTAAGCATGACTATTCTGCTAAATAGTAAAAGCGCTAACGGCTCGGGAATTTCCGATCTCCAGGCGATTAAAGTTTACAAAAAATCTTTTATCACAAAATAAAAATTCGTCCATACTTTACTTTACATGACAATATATATAGCTAGATCGGCTAGCGTTGTCTACGTATTCATGTCATTAGTAGAGATGATTGTATGATTATCCAGCCATCATTTGACCTTTCGATCGCTTAACTCTGCGTTTCAAAAGGTTATGTTTTCACACTTGCAAGTAATTAACAACTTGAGGTGCAGAGTGTATTTTGCATGTCATTGAAAAAACATTACGAGTTTCTAAGCATATCGAACACTAAAAATATGATTCATCCACTATTGCGCTTCATCTTAAGAGGCACAAAAAATAGGAAAATTCTTTGAGGAGAATCCAATCGAAAATTGTAATTCTTTCGTCTCTTTTATTTTACAAGTTAAGTGTACTGTAAATTAGGAATAGTTCTCAACGAGCGGGCTCGGGAGGGGATACAGCTGCAACGCAATTGTTCCACGTCTCATTGCTCCTCTTGTGGACATCGGATACTGTCCCCCCGATCGGCTTGTGGGTCGAGAGGGTCAACTCCACGAATTGATCGTGGCAGTTCTTCCCCGCCTTCACGAGCTCACGACAACATTCATTGGTGGGTGCGACGGTGTTGCCAAGGACTATGATTTGAAAGAACGAAGACCCGCAATCGCTAGTCATTCCCTTTGCGCAATCAGGGTTTCCGGCGAATGCAGCTCTAGGAAGAAATGCAGCAGTGACGACCAACAAGGTCATGAGAGCAGACAAGTTCTTGAGCATTGCCATGATGGTCGTTTCGGGACGGAAGTGTCAGAAAATTGTCTGAGATTGTTGATTGTTTGATGATGTAGTCGATCTGGAGATGAGAACTTATATAGCTTGAGGGAAGTAGTGCATTAATGAAGTGGATCACCAGTTATGATTCAAGAATTTATGTAGGAAACTTCTACAATTA